>JAWDJD010000001.1:29965000-30565000 GCA_035047305.1 Bradypodion pumilum | reverse complement strand
GTACATATATCCCCTGTTATGATTGGTTAGTTACATTTGTCCGGCGGGTCGCTACCTTGTATCCAGGAGCAACCACTGGGGAGACACTATATAAGCCACACGGGTAAACAAGGGTGGGGCCAGACCAGATCTATACTTCCTACTCTATACAGGTAGCCGGGTAGCGCTAAGCCTGGGTCACTCTACTGTGCTACTCTTCTATGGTAGCTCATTTATTACCCATTGTCGGGTAAGAGTCCGGGGGGACTGAATCTGCTAGGATTGTATAGCCATCTCGGGATCCGGAAACCTTGTAAGTTCATCTCTAATTGACTGTTAAATAAAGCTTGTTGCTGTTTATTCATCGTTGTCCTGGACTGGTGCTTATAAGGGCCGGATTCAACACCCTCTTACCAGAACAAGCCACCAGTCATTTCCTAACTGCTATATATGAATTCAGAATCATCTTGGTAGAACACAACTGTATTGCCATTGATAGTCCTGTAGTAGCAAACATTACACACACGCACACAGCACACATGCACGCGCACACGCACACATAAACTACTTGTGCTCACACACACTGCTTCTCTCTCACACACATGTCCACAGAGCATATAAAACCAAATTTACAAACATTCAAATCGTATGCATGTTAAAGTATTCTTAAATATGCTTTAAATAAATAAGCAGGAGCTTACAACATTAGAAAAACAGACATTTTTTCTTGCTATCCTATCTTACCACAGGCCACTCTGTGGAATATATTTCCCCCTACAGCTGTCTCCTATAAAAGCTACTGAAGTCACAACATTACATAGAAGGGCAATCTTAAAAGCTGAAGTTACCAAACTCAAAAGATAGGAATATCAACTTTCTTTCATTTATATGCAATCAAATTCTCCCAATGTTCTAGGCTGAGCCAGATATGAAGGTGGATTACACTAATGTTCAAAGTTGCTTTAAATTTCAAAGTCACAAAGAATTTTTGAGGAATGGACCAAGCTAAGTGAAAATGACTTATTATTCAAATTGACTATTCTGATACAAAACAATGACATTTCTATTTAGGGCAGAGCTGCCCAAACTTTTAAGGCCATGGGCCGGTCACGAGGTTGAGTGGGCCTGTCATGTGGTTCCTCCTACTGGAAGTGGAAGTAAAACACACCCGCGCATGTGCAGAAAACTGCCATAAATGCACCCACAGCTGTCATAAATTGTGGGCCAGATTATTAGGCACCATAGGCCAGATCCGACCCATGGGCCGTAGTTTGGGCATCCCTGATTGAGGGCAAGGAGCCAGCCTTTTCATATATCAGCAGGTCATAGACAACTAGGTTACTTTTGATTCATATATTCCAAGCTCAGGTCACAGAGCTTGCTGAAGTTACTAAGAAAGCACTTATTAGAAAATATACTTCTTTAAATAAATAAAAAATGAGTGTCAAAAGCAATCCGTCTCCCAGAACTTAAAAATAATGGGAGCAAAGCTACCAAGGTTAACGCAGTAGACATAGCAAAGGAAACAAAGTGGATTTTTTTAAATTTGCAAATTATGCCAAATTACACAGACCTCTAAAAACTCACCCAAACTACCCAAATCCTTAATATTGCAAGCTTAGCAAATAAAAACCGGGTGGGGAATGCACTTTTAGAACTAGATGAAACAAATATCATTTTTCATAAACATAACTGCTTTAAATCACTTTGCTTCCCCATCTTGAATTGCTAATTCAAATATTGAACTAACGTTAATTACTCTGTTTAAGAACATCGTTTTTCCACATAGCATTTACACGCAATGCTTTGCAGACAAACAGGAGTTTTTAGCCTGAGACTGGAAAGTATTGTAGATAGTTTTAAAATCCATGATTTTGCTAGAGTCTCAGAAATGTACAGGATTTTAACTCATGATGCAAAACAGCACTGAATGTTTTCCAGAGAAAACTCTCTACATTCTTTTCTTTGAGAAATACAGAAGAAACCACCCTTTGGAGAATTTCTCTCAACACTCTCGTCAAATCTAGTTGGCTGAGAACATGTGTTAAAAAGCAGTGTGTGTTTAATGCAATTTTCCTGACATGAAAATATAATCAGAATTCCACATAGTGATATACCTAGATTCTCTATGCTGTCGAAGTATGTTTCTTTGTGTGCGTGTGTTTGCATGCGTACATGGCATGTGCTTGAATTTTAAATCTATTTAACAACAATCCAAATGCAATCTGTCTTTTACTGATTTTTATTTGTGCATATTTGACGGATTTTTACTTGACCAATAGACACTAATTATTTAACATCACTTTGAATGGTATGGGGGGATGCAGTTCTAGTTAAATGATTTCAAATTACCCAACTGCATGTTTAAAAGTAAACAAAATTACAGAGACAATAAAAATTGCTTCATTGAAAAATATACTTAAGATATTACATGTGTGGTCCAAAATTAAAATCCTGAGGGAACATCAGATATGCTGGTATTTAAAGAAACTCTGCCATGGCAGTTCAAAATTTAAAAGAAAAAAACACATTGCCTCTCCCTTCAAAAATCCATTACACACAAAGTACAAAGAGAACATCAATACTTATGTTCATGTTTTCTTGTTCACTGCCAGAGTATTGGTTTGCCACCAAGTGGTGCAGTAAATACATTCAATAAATAAATAAAATATACTTGACACTAAGTGTTACACATAGGAACAAAATTTGTATCATCAAAGCAATGGTATTCCCGGTGGTAATGTATGGGTGTGAGAGCTGAGGAAAACTGAGCGCAGAATAATAGATGCCTTTGAGATGTGGTGTTGGAGGAGAGTTTTGAGAGTCCCATGGACAGTGAGAACAAATCGGTCAATTTTAGAAGAAATCAACCCTGACTGATACTTAGAAGGTCAAATAGTAAAGATGAAGATGAAGTACTTTGGACATCAAATGAGAAGAGAGGATTCACTTGAGAATTCCTTGATGCTGGGAAAGGTGGAGGGCAAAAGAAGAAGGGGGCGACCAAAGATGAGATGGCTAGATGGTATTGTAGATACAATGGGCACAGAGCTGGGCGGGTTGAGGAGGATAGTAGAGGACAGAGGTGCCTGGAGGACAATGGTCCATAGGGTCGCAAAGGGTCAGAATTGACTGTGCGACTGAACAACAACAAAGAGGTTACAAAATTTTGAAAACCAATGGTGGGAAATTTACAAACATTACCCAGGTTGTTTTGTTTCGTTCTTGCAAAGGTGAGGCGTGATTCCATTCATTTCAGAGGAACTCCAGCTTTTGCCAATCAAAAAAAAAAATTCAATTTACATTTACTGCAGCTTACATTTGAAAGCTCCTTTATGAAACAGGAGTTATTGTGTATGGAAGGAGAAATTTACAACAAATGTATTGGTTTCACCCATATTTAGTCTAGATTTTACAGACTTGCTAAGGTTTACTTCTAAACTGCACAGGAAAGGTCAACTGTACAAATTAGAGGAAACTAATATTCTTGATCACAACTACCAATTGCCAATGTTTTCAAGTATGATAGGGCAAATCATGAATGGTGCTCGCCTTGTTCTTGGATTTTCTTAGAACAGGGGAAGGGTGGGGAAATAGGCTAGAACGCTCTTCTACATCTTTTCAGTAATAACGGGAAAATCCTAAAATTGAGTTTGTTTTGAACAGATGCTACCAAATCCAACTTAATTTGAAATGAAACTAGCTTGAAGATTTAGTCTCCCATTTTAGACACCAGTTCTGGACCACATGGAACATTAAGACAAGAAAAGAATGTGGAATGGAAGAGAACCACACACACACACACACACGCGCGCGCGCGCGCACACACACACGCACGCACACACAAGAGAGAAAGAGAGAGAGAGAGAGAGAACAAAGCATATTGTTTGCAACAAAGGACATAAGGGCCTGGTTGTCTGTAACAAAAGTGCCAAAATGTTTTAGATTTGGATTTTGTTTCTTAAAAAAAAAAACATTGCGCACACACTGGTAAACTTATTTTTCTTCTTCTTTCAATGCTAATGGAAATATCCTGACCACTGAACTGCAAATGTCATGAAAGTCCAACGTCACTCATCTTTACTTCAAAGAGCAAGTAAGATATCGCTAGGGAGCAAAACTGATGACGTAAATTCAGAAGTGGAGCTCTTCATCATGACAGTTCCTAAAGCCATCCATCCCCATAAAAAAGGTCAAGCAATATAAGCTAGAGAATCAGGCCATGAGGGTTGAGTCTTTTGTCAAGTTAATGGCTCTTTATTGCTCATTCAAGAGCAAACCAAACTCAATCACTTTCCATTACAACAGGGACAACTTACAACCATATACTATCCCTGGAAAACCAATATCACTTCACCTACTGTGTGCATTACAATTAAGCTCAAGGGAAAGAGGGAAGCCAGAGGTGTGTGGTGCATATGCTACATTCTCTTTAAAAAATAAAAACACCACTACATGGGCTTTGACCTTACAAGGTCTGGATCCTCTATTGAGACACATACAGGTGAAACTCAGAAAATTAGAATATCGTGCAAATGTTCATTCAGTTCAGTAATACAACTTAAAAGGTGAAACAAATATTTGAGATAGACTCATTACATGCAAAGACTTACTTTGTTATAATATTGATGCTTATGGCTTACATCTTATGAAAACCCCAACCCCACAATCTCATGTACCCCATAATCATCGCATAATCTCATGTACGCTGTACGCCATGATCATCACAATTATAACGAATTAAGGCATGACATATCTCGCTTTGCATATAGTGAGTATATTACATATATTTGTTTCACCTTTTAAGTAAAATGAATGGACATTTGCACAATATTCTAATTTTCCGAGTTTCACCTATACGATAAATCATGACTCAGTCATGAAACTTACTATGAGATCTTGGGTCGATTCCTGCCTCACATAGGGAACAACATTGGTTGAAAGTGATCATTTTCATAATCAGAACTCTTTTGAGGAAGAGGACAAGTCTGTAATAAATCATCACTGCAACTTTGCTAAACTCAGCCTGGATTTCAGCCCCATCAGCTTATCCCAGTCCTTCCACATAAGCAGCTCAAGCAGTACAAAGTTTGTATGTGTACCATATGTGGATATCTAGATATTGCAGACATAGAGCATGCAATCTCAAGTGCTGGATATGAAAGGACTTTTCACTCAACCGAGTTATCTGTAGATCTAGTCTGGGTAGACATGCCAAACACTGAGCCCAATCCACAGTGCTACAACTGTGGAAGACTGATGGAAATGTAAACGATGTTGTGGATCACTGGGATGAGATAAAAGTAAAACACTTCACTCATTAACAGATGCACAAACAATAGGCAAGCAATACCAAACACTCAGATTTTTAAGAGCATTGTTAGAAACATATTCATGAGCTAGCATTATCAGATATAACCATCATTGGGTTTCTAGGATTAATTCAACCCATACCTCTTTGTCCTTGAAGTTCAATATGTGGAAACCAGTGATTTTAAATAATTTAAGAAGAGTACTGGGAAACAGCATGTCTCATCTGGATTTTTATTCTATTCCATTTTATTATTATTTTTTAGAAATTGTGGAAAAACTGGGCATTTGCAGATACACGGACACACATGCGCGCGCACGCACACACCAATTAAATTTGCTTTCACAGATCTCATTCTAGACCAGTGTTTCCCAAACGTTGGTTTTTGGACTTCAATTCCCAGAAGCCTACGTCAATTCCCCAAAGCACTGATCAGCCAATATACTGACTTAGGCTTTTGAAGTTTGGAACCACCGTTCTAGATTATAAACTCATCTTGCTCTATGAATGTTTCTGCTTGTGTGAAAAGTGTGTACTCTTTTACAATAACTAGATGGATAACCCAAAGAGTTGGATACCTGGCCAGGGAATGAGTTTATGGGGTTCAGTTTTCTTATAAGAGCCAGATTGTGTAGCTGTGGGCAAGCTGCTTAGCCCAAGAACACCCCCAGAAGAAGAGAATGGTAACCAGTTTCTGAAAATTCTGAACTTAGTAAACCCTGGAAAGGGACACCATCAAACAGAATTCACACAATAGCACATAATTATTATTACTATTACAGTGGAGCCTCATACAACAATCGCCCCGTATAGCAACAAAATTGCATAACAATTAGATTTTGGGAGAAATGGTGTCCCGCGTAACAATTTTCCCAATAGAAAAAATCGTACACAATTTTTCAATGGGAACAACCACTTAGCAAATAAATAAATAAATATCGTTGTACGGTCCATCCCATAGGGAAAATCACTATACAACAAATGTATCATATAGCAATTGTTTCGTACAACAACGAGCCCCATGGAACTTATTAAAATCATGGTATGAGGTACCACTGTATTACTAAAATATTAATCCGCCTGTTTTCCTGTCCCAAGACATATACATCTCAACTTGAGCTACTCAACTATGAAAAGATAATGAATTTTGCTAGAGAAAATATCAGTTCTTTATAGCTTTAAAACTGAAATTAAAGAGCTTTGGGGGGTATTCAATGACTGTTCCAGCTGCTTTTTTCCATCTTGAAAAATTTGACTCGCAACAAACTGCAGCAGCATCATGAAAACAAAACAATGACCTTATTTCCCTCCTTGCCTGGCTGACTGTTTGGGGAGAGAATTTGTATGTTGGGAAAGTACCACTGCTAGCAACAATCATCCTTTTGTAGTTTGTTTGAAATGCTTTACAAGGGAAATATATAATAGAAATATAGAGATGAAAGACTGTACTTTTCTTCTACTCCACCGACTACCCCCCAAATATCACACACAAACCCTACTACAATATTAGTAATATTTTTAAAGAACCATACAGTTCCAACAACACAATTTATTCACAATCTGATGGAAAACCTATACACATATAATTCGAGAATATGTGTGTGTGTTACTTTAGAAAATATATTTCTTAATTATACATTATGATGGAACATCTCTTAATCTGATCTCCTTTAACCCA
The DNA here is from genome assembly GCA_035047305.1 of Bradypodion pumilum. Classification (NCBI taxonomy): domain Eukaryota; kingdom Metazoa; phylum Chordata; class Lepidosauria; order Squamata; family Chamaeleonidae; genus Bradypodion; species Bradypodion pumilum. Next base: position 30,558,032 of record JAWDJD010000001.1, on the reverse strand, counting down.
TATAAGCCTTCAACTGGATATTTTCAAGTACAAATACATCTTATTTGAATAATGCTAAATATTCTGTTCTCAGCTATCCATGGATTAGTCCATACAAATCAAATCAAACAAGCACTCCTGAACAGTACAAATCTCAATTAGGGTTATCAGCTAAGTAGAGAATGGCATTAGGTTTGCCACCAGAGCTTTAAACATGCTGCATGCCCACCATCTGGTGGCTACCAAAAGTTACTGCAAGAAATTTTGGGGAAAGGATTAAATCTTGAGGACCATTTGTCAGTACTTCAGTGAATATTCCAAAACACAACTAAAACGTGGTAACATTTTCCCAACAAGGTGGTGCCTATATCGTCCTAGCGGAAAGCCACAAAATGTCTAAAAGAAACACAAACAACTAAGTAAGCTTTCGAGCAGTCTTCACTATGTATTGTCAAAGCAGAAGCCCCAAAATGTCTGAAATTTCAGATTTCATGATTCTACAGGCTAGTCTAGAACTAGGTAAGTTTTCTGTCTGCATCGACCCCTTTGATTCTCATAACAAAATGTGGACAACAAAGACATAAGAGCAAAAATGATTATGAAAGAGGAAAAGTAAGAAGATAACACTGGATACTCTCATAAAATCTAGTGAAAAAGGCATCATTAAAAGCATCAAGTTGCCCCATCCCCACCAATATATAAGCTAACTATAGGTGCCGCCGCCCCTTTACATTACAACAGCATTTGGACTTTCCTGAGCTAGATTTATAAAGCAGAAGTCTTTCCACTATAATTATAGCAGACATAACCATTAGTAAAACAGAATTGAAAAGCTTTCCCAAGTGCAAAATTTACAGCACAATAATCTTGTTTTATGAGCATACAAAAATGTATGGGGGGTGGGCAGAGGCAGCGCGGGTGCCTTTCTGAGGCTCAGGGGAGCTGATCGGGGCTGTTTCTGACCCACCCCTCCACCTACCTGGACGCTGCTGGAAAGCAAAACCTGCAGCTGGCGAAGGAGTTTCCACCGTTATTTTGCCTTCCAGCAGCATCCGGACAGGTGGGGAAGGGGTGGGTCGGAAACAGCCCTGATCGGCTCCCCTGAGCCTCAGAGAGACCAAACACAATGCACCGCATGACATAACATCGGTATCCGGGGCATGACTTTTCAGAAAATCCAGCGTTGTTATCCGAATTCATTGTTGTGAGGATGGATCGTTATCCAGGGTTTTACTGTACCGCTTCAGTGGGAAAGGCAAGTGTTCCATGCACTCCAGTGTCCACTCATGCCTGCCACATGTCCACAGAAACGTCTGCAGATGCAGACAGTGCTGGCTCTTGGGCTGTAAACAAAGATGAGCACCGAACCCTAGAGTCAGATATGACTGGTATTCGAGCAAGGGCGACCTTTACCTTTACCTAAACCCCTTTAAGGATTTAAATATCATGGCTAACACTTAACTGTTTCCAAAAACATTTTGCAATGTATTCCTACAAGCATTATCATTACTACACTAGGGACCAAATGTAAATTACAAAGATTGCTCAAAGACCATTCATGTTGAGTGTCACTAAGACAAGCATCCACCCCAGCCTGGTTTGCACATACACTTTTATTTCTTGAGGAGTGTATGTAAAGCACTGTCTAGTACAGTATATATGAACTGACTCGCAGGTATAATCAGTGCCATAGATGGAGTTTCTATCCTACAAACAATGCTAATCACTATGTGTACAATCATCTCACATATAGCTGTCAGACAACAAATCTATAGTGGTCAGGACAGCCTATGTTAATGCACCAGCAGTTTCATTCTGATTTTTATAATTCTCAGGTGATGAAATGTAAAAGCAAGTCAAAACCTGGAAGCAAAAAATGATTAAATTGAAACTATCCTACTTTGGGCACATCATGAGAAGACAAGAATCTCTGGAAAAAACAATAATGTTGGAAGGGGGTAAGGCAGCAGGAAAAAAGGAAGACCAAAAGCAAGATGGATTTATTCAATAATAATAATAATAATAATAATAATAATAATAATAATAATAATAATAATAATAATAATAATAATAATAATAATAATAATAATAATAATAATAATAGTAGTAGTAGTAGTAGTAGTAGTAACTTGCAGAATTTTTTTGAATAGTAGCCCTGTGTTTCAAGCATATCAGAGAGTAAACAAAATAAAAAACAAAACAAAAATGTTGTAGCACTTTAAAGACTAACTGCTGTATTTTAATGTTAGCTTTCGTGGATCATGTCCACTTTGGCAGACATAGGAGTGAGACTTCATGACATCAGGTACAGCGTGATTACTTAGTACAACAGTTAAGTATACAAATCAATATGGCTTTTTACAACTGGTAATAGCAGATGATCTTTGGTTGTTATTCGAATTAGTTGTGAATTTTCGCCCTTTTGAATTGCAAATAGTAGGCGGATGCAAGATAAACACCTGACATTGAATAATGGGCAGGAGTTGTGCAAGACTGTTGAAGAAAGGACACTTTGGAGATCTCTCATTTACAGGATCGCCATAAGTCAGAGATGACTTGATGGCATGTAACAAAAGCAAAATTTAAAACACTTATCCTAGAATTGTTATCTGTAGGCATTAAAGGCAGGGAAGAGAGTGTTCTACCTAATGCAACCACTGACCAGTAACAGGATGGATGGTGGCACACAGTCAATGTTTCTCAGCTAATCATGAATCACATATAAAGATACATAAATAGTCCGTAAACAATCCACTGCTTCTCTGTAGCTAATTAACTATGTCACTTTCAATGTCATTCTATCAGCAGACTCCACATTGTCTGTCTGGAACCTTGTTCTATAAGATGCTTTATCATCAACAGGACTGCACAAGCAAACTAAGAAATCCAGAGCCACCATCAAGATACATGGGAGGGTTCATGAAGCCTCCCGTTTCAACAGCACATTTGGGAGGAAGAAAGCCATTCAAGGTCACATTGGGACCTAGCTGAAAGCATTTAGAGATGTTCTAACCAGCCTGGATGTGGTTGCTCTCCATACTATAAATATGCTTTGACACTGAGCTATATTCCCAGGTGAGGTTCTTGCACACCTTCACCTTCTAGGACAGTGATGGCCAACCTTGGCACTCCAAGTGTTCTTGGACTTCAATTCCCAGGAGCCCAAGTCAACACACCTGCTGATCAGGGCTTCCGGGAATTGAAGTTCAAGAACACCTGGAGTGCCAAGGTTGGCCATCACTGTTCTAGGGCCTGGATAAAAGGGAAAGGAGAATGTCCATGTACTTCTATGAGCCACTCAGCACTGGAAGTTTAGTAGGTGATTATCACATTGGTTTCTCCTGAACACTGCATGACATCTGGACCAAAGGCCCATTCCAATTCCTATCTACTACTACCAACCACCAAGATTCTCTCCAATGAGCAGCAGCCTGTATTTAAAACATGATAGCAGTTCTAGAGCTTTCCTTCTCCACTTTGGTGACTGGGTCCAATCAATTTGGATCCAATCAGTCATCAGAAACATATCTGGTACAAGCAATAGAGTCTTCAGCTTGATTTTTCTCTCCCAGTAAACAGCTCCTCCAGTGTCGCTTAGCACACAGCTATCAAACCTCAAGGGGCTCTCAAAAATAATGTTACCATATGACACAGAATTGACCAAGCCTCTGACTGTGCCTAAAGGAGGACTATTATGTCATAAATGTTACATGTGTATTTATCTGTATAAATAAAGCAGGAGTGTGCGCCCGTGAGTCCCGAATGCGTTTCCACGCACCAGGACAAGGCCACACAGCCCCCTGGTTCACGCCTACCATCCAAGTCCCATACTGCATAGCCGAAATCTGGGGGCCACAGGTGGGTTGTGCGCCACACAAACACCAAAACAAAAAACCTACAGGCCCCACAATCCCCTGTGCCACACACCAGCCAATCAGCTCAGCCGGCATGAGCACAGAAGAGGCGGGGCCAGGGCAACGCGCTGCAGCCATGCCACCTGGCTGCCGGTTGCCCTTCGTGCCGGCAACGGCAGTGGATAAGGCTGTGCCCTTGCCTGCCAGAGAAAGCAGGCCCCTTCTCCAGCAGGCAATGGCCGCCTGCGACGCTCCATTCAGCCCTTGTCTGCTGGAGAAAGCAGGCCCCTTCTCTGGGAGGCAAGGACCAAACACAACGCTCAAAATGGCCCTTGCCTGCCGGAGAAGCCGAACCCCTTCTCCGACAGCCATCTCCTCAAGGTTGCAGCCAGTTCTCCGCAAGGGAGAACTTCCCTTCCCTTGCACACAACTGCCTGTCACCCTTGCCACTCCCCCTTGCTGTTCCGAGACTGGCCTCGAAACAGTGGGGGGGGGGGAGAGACCCCAAGGTGGCAGGCAGTTGTCCGCAAAGGCGCCTTTTCCCTTGCGCCTTAAAAGTAATCATGAATTACTTCCCTTCCTTCCTTGTCTCTCAAATGGTGTAGTCAAATTAAGCAATTTCCAAAAAAAAAAAATCCTTATGTCTGAAGAAGTATCTCTTGTATCTGATGCAGATTTTTGTCCACAGAAGCTCACACTGAAACGAAAATGTTAATGTTTGTTTTTACCAGTGGAAGGCATGGCCTACTGCATTCTACCCAATATTTTCCAGAGTATAATTCTTCAAATGTCTCCAGTCTGCTGAGGGAAGTCTTTTCTTTAGTGAAGAGAGAGGATTCATTATAACAGCATTGAGAACTGAATAGATTCACCAGAGAGTTAATGTGCAGCAAGGAATACAGTTGGTGCTCATCAACTACTACTTGAAACATGAAATGGCAATATACTGATAACCAATTTCAAACTTTGCAATTCCATCAAATCTGTGATTAGATGTAATATGTGGAAAAGAAGAAAACAGTCAGAATAATTTTTAATGACTTACACTTGCATAAGAGAGAGCACTAAAAGTCTGCGTCGAATTTTATTTAGAAAACAAATCTGTGTGGTCATTACTGAAAAGCAAGGGCTAATGATACCTTTATTAGATCAATATTGTATTTAAAAATTAAGCTAGCTTTCAACCCATACAAATCTTCAGGCTAAGTTCCTCTTGGGGGTGGGGTTACTCAGAGTAACTATTTAGTTAGATGGAGAGGATATAATTGCAAGTGACCAAGTAGCTCATTTTCCTTGTTGTCCAAATGATAAAATTTCCAAAAAAAAATCCTTATGTCTGAAGAAGTATCTCTTGTATCTGATGCAGATTTTTGTCCACATTTATCACTCAAATGATAAAATTTTCCAAACTGGGTTTGCAAATGAAGGTATGCAAGTTTTCAAACCTGCACAACATTTAGGTACCTTCTGGATTGCAGAATTTGCCCTGCCAACAACTACTTTTTGAAATTATGTAAGGAATGAGTGGGGAACATTTGCATGTTCAGTGCTTAGAAATGATGGGAAATGTAGTCTGGGAACATCTGGAGGGCCTCAGGTTCTCTTCCTCAGACAGAGGAAAGAGAGGAGATTCTGTTTCCTTCTTTAAACAGGATTAACAGAAATGATTCGCATATGGTAAAGTAAGGCCAACAAAAAATCGAGATGGTTAGCTCCGCTCTTACAACATAAAGCAATACTGACCAATATAAAGAAACATCTCATACAAAGCAGATTCATTCACACCTTATGTTACCAGTGTAAAACATGGACATTCACAACAAAACATAAACGAAAGCTGAACACCACGGAAATGAGTTGTCTGAGGAAGGCTGATGGAGTGATTACAAGGAATAAAATCAGGAATGAGGTTATAAGAAAAAGAATTGGAATAGAACCACTGTTAAACTACATACAGGGACAAAACATAAAGTGGTTTGCCCATTTGGAGAGAATGTCTTGGAATTCCATACCATACAAGGCATATGTGAAAAGAGAAGAAGGGCAAAGCCCACGAGGCAGACCCAGAGGAAGGTGGACTGATAACATCAAACAAATACAAGAAAACTAAATAACACGGGTGGAAGCCGCTAGAGTGCCAGAGCAATAACCTTGTGCCCAAAGGGGTAAAAGAAGCAAAGAAGAAGAAATTGAAATTTCTTCTTCAGATATTTCATGTCTATGTTCTTCCGAGGACAGATGAATGGACATGTGTGTATGCGTGTACACACACACACACACACACACACACACACACACACACACACACACACACACACACACACACACACACACACAGTTCTGACACCTGCTTGATTTTATTTTAGTTCCCTCCATTATTGCATGTCGCTACAGCATTTCACCTCAGGCTTCCCTTTCTGTCTCTAGAGAAAGCAGCCGCCACACGCCCTTCATCAAATAGACACAAGCTCTGGCAGCCAAGAGGTCAGAAGCTTAAGCCTCTTGCCCCTGAGAAGGGCTAACCTTGATAATTTATTTCTTAAGTGTTGCTTGTACTCTCATAGCAAGTGCTTCTGCAAATCAATACTGGGCTACCATTCCAGAAGTCTACTTTATGTGCACTGGCAAAACCATAAGGCATAACCCCATCTCTCTCATCCCTTTTCTTTAAAGGCAGAGTTTCAGAAGGGGGGGGGAGAAAAATCTTTCCCTCTTGTGAAGCAAATGCACTCCCATCTAGTACTTAACTGAATTTAAATCCCCACTTGAGCTCACTTAGAGCTTTTCATTAGTCTCCCCATACAGCAGTACAAACATTTGCAAATACACACTTTCAAGGTTATGCAAAATGAGCTCTTGTAAATGTATAATGGCAAGTGAAAGAACATGAATTTGAAACTGAATTTCTGTATTGGTACGAAAGAGGAATTTGGTTACAATGAGAACACAGAAATATCTCAAGAACTTTATTTAAATGTGACTTGCCTGTCCACTTGAAGAATGCTTCCAAAATTCAGCCTAAAATATAACTTCTCTTATAAACTACAGGAAAATAGTATGCATATAATAAAATGCATCCATTGCAATAAAAAGATCAGAGGAATAATAACAATATAAGACAGATGCAAGCACTACATATAATCAAAACCATATTAGGGAAGTGGTACCTCGATTTACGAATGCCTCCGTTAACGTAATTTTTTGTTTACAAATGAAAACCCATTGAAAATAATGCCTCAGTTTACACATTTTTCCCCAGCAGTTTTGGGACTTTTTGGGTGCATTTCTAAAATGGTGGAAAGGTAGGGAGGTGAGCTTCATCGTTTGCATGCCATTTACTGTGTGTTCTGCATTGTGGGTTGGTTTCCATGCTGTGTTTCAGTTTATGAATTTTTTGCAATACGAACCGTCCCGGAGAACGCATTAAATTCGTAAACCGAGGTACCACTGTATAAGGGCAAGTTAGCATGGAGTTCTCTTCAATCACAAAATCCTTCCCCATTTTAAGCCAATGATCTATCCTTATCTTCAGCTGGTCTGACATTTCCCCCCAACAATTTCCAGATAACTACTGTATGTTCTGTTTTCTCATCTGCTCTTCCATCATATCAACCCTTTTTTCTTGCACATCAACTTTAAACTTCATCTCTTTTTCTTCCTCATGTAAAATTTTCATATCAACTTGCATCAAATTCATGTCTGATGTCATTGCCACAATATAGTGGCTGCTTACAGACTGGAGTCAAGAAAGGGGAGGAACATTCAAAGAAATGTTTTGGTTAAATTTGCAAATTTGGGTGACAAATTGAGGGTGATGGCTTTAAAAATTGAAGGAAATGCTGTTGAAATATACAATGATATAGCTGTTGATGGGCGATTGTGGAGATACAAGATGGAACCGGTGACTAAGATATTAAGGGAGCAAGGGATTGTATATAATTGGAGATTTCTTCAACAACTGAGATTTTTTTGCAAGAAAAATGCATACAATTGATTAAAAAATGGACCCATTGTAATATCTGCGCTTAATAGGCTTGATCAAAGAGGGTTGTCAAGAATGGTCTAGATTGAGACAGGAGTTGATGGGGTCAGGAGGTATGGAGAAGGAGGAGGAAAAGGAAGAAGAAAGAGGTGCTGTGGGAGGTGCTAGAGGAGGAGCAGAAGGTGGTAGTGTGACTGGGATATTGGAATCAGATTAAGGTTGAGAGAGGAAATTTGAGGTAGGTAGTGGAATTAGTAGGATCTGGATGAAAGGCAGTAGAGATTAGAAAAGAAGTTTAAATGCAAGGAGTTAGCGGTTAGAGCATATATCATGATCAGTCAGTACATCTTCCACTGCTCCCTTCTCTGATGTACAAAGGCGACTTTCTGGGAAGGGAAGTAGACAGGGGTTAGTGGAGAATTTTTATTTTTTTATATGTAGGGTAGTAGGGATTAAATATTTAGATAATCCCTTAGGAGATTACGGTGGATCTAGTGAGAGGATGTCAAGGTTTAGCTATGAATAGTATTAAGGTATTGACTTGGAATGTGAAAGGTACTGGCTGCCAAGTAAAGAGAAGATTGGAATCTGCCCTTAGGAAGGATAGACCTGATGTACTCTTTTTACAGGAAACACATCAAAAATCAGAAGATACTAATAAATTATTTTTAGGTTGGATTCAGATCTATGAAAAGTCCTTCCGAACCTCAAAGGCAAGAGGGGTGGCGGTCTTGATTTCAAGTAGGCTAGGATTTACATTGACAATGAGTATTTCTGACCCAGAAGGTAGATATTTGATAGTGAAAGGTACAGTGGACAATGAAGAAATAGCATTCGTGAATATTTATGCTCTAAATGAGCAGCAAGGTAACTTTTTGGAAAAAGTATATCATATATTAGAAAAAGAGACAACAATAAAAATGATAGTGGCAGGAGATTTTAATTTAATAAGGTCTAATATAGATTGTACAAATGTAACAAAAATAAAAGTGGATGATAAAATGCAAATTATGGATAAATGGATCAAACCTTCGGGTTTACTTGGAGGGAGCTTAAGGAGTCAGAAAGGGTCTATACATATTTTTCACAGGTTCATAATTCATATTCTAGAATAGATTATATATTAGTTACAGATAACATGAGCAAGGAGTTCTCTTCTTTTGCCTGCTGTCACCACTCCTGGGGGAGTGATTATTTGTAGCAGTGGCAGATGCAGGACAGCACAATGGATGGATGGCTGAACTAGTAGATTTACACATGCTATTTGCCTTATGTGACTACACAAAGCAATAGGGTTCTGCCCTATAAATGTAAGAAAAACAAACAAGCTGAACAATTATGTTGGGAGATATTCTTTACCAATCTAAGCCATGCCTGGCCCCTCTCAAAGGCAATTTCTCACTGATTTCATCTTGACAACGCTAAACATTTTCTTTTTTTAAAAAAAATGTGTCCACATGTGAGCCCAAATAAATAAATGAATTCAACTCCAATTAGGTTAGCGGAACATTGAACTGACAGCTTGTGTTGCTGCAGCCAAACTAAGCTGTAGCACAGAACCCTGAAGGCAATACAGCAGCATCCACTTACACCAGGTCCCTATTTGGCAGCTAAACTTGAGAATGAATTTGGATGCCAGCTACGGGTCAAGAAAGGTGGCATATGTCTCAAAAATAATCCATCTCAGAAGGGAATTGTCAGTCTTGCAATGTGCCATTATCCTTGCTTCGTAAAACCCTGCCATGAAAAAAAAAACCCATTTATTTTTACTTGTGTGGGAAGAAAGTGCCGTGATTTGACACTGAACTTGAGGTGGGCTGTATTTATGTCCAATTTTATTATTTTGTTAACCTTAAGATCCTTTGGAATAACTCTTGTATCAACTACTGACATATTTAATCATTCTCTCACATTCTATAGAGCGATTGAAATTCCTCTGCACAATAAATTTAAGGGAGTCAGAGAAAGTTCAAGCAAAAGGGTAGGGATCGGATAAATTTCAAGTACCCAGAAATCTGAGAAATTAAGAACCCATGAGCATAAAACCGGTCTCTTTTGACCATGGAACATAAACTGCTGATACTATCTAACATACAGCTTCACAGAGGGAAAAGTTTACAACAAAAAAGTGCAATTATAGCCAGACCTCAAAGTATGCAGGTTCAGACTGTGTGGATCCATTTATACACTTTTTTTTTTGGGCTCTTGAAGTTTCTGAACCACATATAAGTGGCTTCAAGAGCCGCAACTGGTCTCTGGCAGTGGCCAGAGGCAGAGAGGGAAGGCAGCCAGGAGCACCACCACCATCAGGACCCAGATGTGGTGTGCTACTCAGTCAGCCAGGAAGAGTAGGAAACAGCAGGCCATGAAGGAGACTGGCACCAGGAAAATGTGGATGTTGGACTTTGCGGGAGGTTAGCACCCTAATTTCTGTCTTGTTCAAGGTTTGACTTCTAACTGGTATTCAGCTGAAAACTTGCCTCTAGCTGAAAACTTGCCAAGATACTGCAAATGTTATGTTAAAAATCCCACCAATTCCACACAGGCTAATATGGTTGCCACTCCCACGTGATGGCACCTCTTACCTGAAAATGTCAGAGGGCTGCATCCTTTGTTGGTCTGTTGCAGCGGGGGGTGGGGTGGCAGTATTGTGACACCATAGAGACACGTTTTATTTGGCATTGTAAACTACATCTGACTTTGTCAACCAGACCCAATGAATCAGATGGAATTAGTGAATGAAAGCTTATGGTGACCTCTTAGTGGGCAAAATGCTTAGCAGGCACAGTTATGCTGGTATAAACTGGATCTGGGCACCAAACGTAATGAATTTAAATTAATATAAAGCTTCATAATACCCCCCTCCCCTTTATTTTTCAGATTCTGAGGCTTCCTAGGCTTCCTTTTTGCCATGGGGAAGTTTTGGGGAACCACTGAATGGGGAAAGAAGTTTTAAAAGTCTAAAGTTGCTGCAAAATTATCACTGGTTTGGGACCGCAGGATTCTGCCTAGTTTGCCCCAAATCAATTTTCTCTGATTCCCTATTCTCATTTTCAATGTAAGCCACTTAGAGGTTTTCCTACATCAAGCAATATACAAGTATTACAAAATAAATTCTCATAAAAGTATTTTGTAATATTTCCTGACAAGATACAGTGATGGATTATCAACAAAGAACAGCCCAAATCTTCCAACCATCTATTGTGGACTATTATGCTTATTGTACAATAAAGCTTTATTGCATGATAGATACTGTGGTCCACAGTAGATACTCTAAAAGACAAGGACTCTACTTTGTTGATAACTCCTTGCTGCAACTTAATTTTTAAGTCAGTTTCGTAATTCATCTCTTATTAGCATCATGTATGCTGATTGAAGCTGATGGTAACTGTAGTCCAAATATCTAGAGTGATTATAGAAAGGCTGCTTTTAGCAATGATACATCTGTGAAGCTGTCAAAAAAGGGCTCTGAAACTCTAGGTTCCCAAACTACAGCCCACAGGCTGGATGCAGCCCATGGTGCCATTTTATGTGGCCCACCACCACTTCCGCCACACCCGGAAGTGCCATGTGTGGTTCCTTTTTAATGTACAGGCTGCCCCCATCGTGCAGGCAGGGCAAAATGGGCATCCAGTCCCTGAAGCTGTCTGAGGGAGGATGACCCGGCCCTCAGCTTCAAACGGTTGGGAACCCCTGCTCTAGGTAAAAGTGAGCAAGGTTCAGCATAACAAGCTATATTGTAGAAGGTGTCAGTGGACCCACCTTGTCTGCTGACTGTAGCAAGAGATGTACCTGAGAGATTTACATGATGCCTTCACAACATCTACATATCAAAATGCAAGTGCTGATGTCTGTAACACCCACAAGAACCCCAAACGAACTGCCAAGAAAATATGTTTTCAGTGGAAAAAGTAGTAGTAGACATCACTCTTCAACTAGGAAGATAAGACTTAACCATTGTGTAGGAAGGTGTGGCAACAATCAATCTTCAGCAACTCTTCAAACAAGTCATAAAAAGGCAGAAGGTGCTGACAAATTATTTATACTAGTCGTGCACCAAAGACTTGTTACTAATTCATAACATCAGCAACAGAAATGCTGAGAAGGGAAGATAATGAAAATTTATATATGATGCACAGAACAAATATGTGGCAGCACTACATATCGATTGGGTCCAAAGGTGCCTTTCCAGATATAGATGTCTTGTACGTGTGGGAATGAAAGGTATACACATGGATGGATGGATGGATGGATGGATGGATGGGTGGGTGGGTGGGTGGGTGGGTGGGTGGGTGGATGAGTGACATTTCTCCCTATATGGGACTCAATATGGTATACAATCAATTAAAACTGTACAATAATCACAATCAAAAACACTAAAAATATAATCTCATCTCTAAATTCAGTGGATGCAGCATTCCTAGAAGCCCCACTTATCACTTAAAAGTCTGCCTGAAAATAAAGGTCTTCACTCAATGGTGAAAGGACAAGAACAAGCAACACAATATGGCTGTTGGGAGCATATTTGACTGTTGCTTCTAAAACCCCTTAGGCAGCAATGCAAACCAAAGAACACAAACCTCATAAGCCTTTGTGGTACAGTGGTTTAGCTGCTTGAGATCTGAGTTCGATCCCAATGGACTCAACGTTGGCTCTGCCTCTTAGTAAATAAGCACCCAGCATGTGCATATATGGTGAACTGCCCAGAGGATATACTAAGAGTTATGCGGCAGTAGTGGAAATGCTGCTTCATACCAGAGTGGGAACATGGGGCTCTGCCAATGCAGCATGTATGATCCCTTTCAGGCCTGGGCAACATAGCGGATGACAGAAATATCTATTCCTTTGCTTGGTTCTTAGGCAAGAAGACTACGTTTAAATTCCAAAGATTCTGCTAGTGCAAGTAGAAAAACACTAACTGCTACGGCGCTGGTATTATCCTGCTATGCAAACTCTTGAAGTAGTCTTTACAGCTCACTATTACCTGCCCATGGATCTCATTCCACCTTGTGGCAGAAGTCATAAATATCTGCTACATTGTGCCATGTCTTCTCAATACTTTAAGATGAAGTTGGATATGAGCCTCAAGTCCGCCAACTCAGATCCAGGAAGAGCTTTATGGCAAGAACAAACATTATTGAGTGTACATGAGAACAAAATCAAATTAGAAGATGAAGAAGCTCAGTGAACAAGGAGAATATGGTTGAGGAACTAGACCACTCCTATGTCACTTGGATGACCCTGAATAGGCTGAGGGCTGGTGTCTCTAAATCAGGGATTCCTAACGCTTTCCCAACCAGGGGCCAGTTCCTGCCACCGCGTTCAACTATGCGGGCTGGAGGCACGGCTGCATCCAAAACTTATGTTTTTGTTGTCATTGGCGTCATCGCCGGCGGTGGGAAATTAGCAACTCTTTTCCACTGGTGGAAAGGCTTTCTCAGAAGGTCTACCATCAATGGCTACATTTTACAGACAATTTTCTGAATCATTATGTGATAGAGCATGGGGGACCACAACCAAGGGGTGAATTCAGAGGCCTTCTCCACATACACACAACTGGAAGCACTATATGTAAGTGGAAGCAGAAGGGACACTTTCAATCCAAAACTTTCATGGGTAGTTTTGGAAATGGTAGTAAGCCAAGATAGGAAGGAGCTTTTTTTTCTCCATGTAAGAAGTCCTTTTTGGTCTTCTTTTTACATGGGCCATGATTAAACCAGGAAATCATTAATTAATTGCAGATGTTTTCAGAGAGGTTGCTATCCAACCTACAGCCTAATGCAGTAAAAACAGCAAAGAGACTTGTGGTTCATTTCAGCTGCATAAGCAAACATGGTTTTCTATTTCAACCAAACCATGGAGCAACTTTCACCAGCATGAGGAAAGGCCAAGATATTGACATGACTACATATCATGACTAATTGGAGTCTTCCTGGTTTGTCTGCTTGTGCTGCAAAACGGTAGTATACTGACAAAAGACCTGTTCATGTCTGGTTATGATCCTCCAACTGTAAACTAAATAAAATATCACAGCATACCAGTGAATTCCTTTTCACTCCCAGTCTTCTATTAACGGAGTTGTAATAAACCACCAGCAATTATTTGCTCACTGGAAGCAAGTGAGAACTGCAGTGCAATGTTCCCACTACAAGCTAACTGTCTTGTATATTTCTTTCCAAATGTGATCTTCCAATCCAAAACACTGAGCCTTCCTCTAGCTTAGGAAACCAAATGGAGCAAACTGTGCAACTAGAATCTTTTATCCATTCATCTATGAACCATGCCCTCAACCCATCTCTGCAAAGAGAAGGATGATCAGATATCTGTCTTCATCTTGTCGGAAAACGATGACATTTTTCTGTAAGAAAAGGGTCCAAATGGCAGGTGTCAAAGAGGCTTAGCTTCACACGTGGTGCTAGGAGGCAGAAAAAACAACAGCAGCGTGTGGCCATGTCAGAACTACACAGTAGCTGCCGCAATAATGCATATCTGAAAAGAGCAAACCTCAGAGTCTGTTAAATCAATCCAGTGCCAGATGCTGTTATTAGAACAAAGCTGGTGCTGGTGATTCATGCCTCAGAAGAAATACACATCCCAGGTTCGCAGTGAAAAATGACATCCTAGCACTGAAGCTCTTACGCTTAAAAGGTGACAGTCACCTGCACTCCCATAACAGTCTATTGACAGGATAAAAATGTAGCTGTTCTTGTAAGGCAATAAAGTCAATGTGACTGGAAGCTTTTTCTTTAATGGAAATACTACCATAAACACATGATGAAATATCTACAGTGCCTTTCTAAATTCTCATTCAGATAACCAATATGGTATTTTTGTTCATCACATCAAACCAGGGTTTTCATCAACCGGTTTAAAAGCAAAACCAAAATCTACATTTCTGACAAGTAAACAAGATATAGAGGAGCTTATCTTCTTTGGTTTAATGCATTTTTAGGATTCTACTGCCTAAATTCACCTCCATCCCTGTGTTGAAAAAAATGTCTCTGAAGGCAGATATTGGGTGACTACTGTGGTTTGCCCAAAGCTCACCATAAAGTGTGGTTTGCCAGCTGACCACAAATCAGACCAGCCATAGATGCCTACTTTTACCACAAAAAAAAATCAATGATGTTGGTCTGTCAACCAATGGTCTGTAAAAGACTAAATGCATTTAAGTAGTACAATGATCATGCACAGATTTTGACAACAGAGGACCGATTCACACAGTATGTTCATAAAGAGTACTATTAAGTACAATTTAAAATGGCAAGACAGAAATATGACAAAAATGGATTCTACAGTCTCTAAACAGCAAGGACTGTCTACAGTCCTCTGATAAACATTCACAGAGAGAAACTGGAATCAGCATCACGTATTGTACCGAATGGCCCATTCAGTAAAGTAAAATGGCCCTTGGGGGGTGGGTGGAGGGTGGACCACAAATACTCCACTGTAAGAGAAGTAATTCTTAAAACTCAAACCAGCTTCTTCTTGTTGTTCTTGTTGTTGTTGTGCTATATCCGATTCTGAATATTGGTGATCCTCATGGTGATCAGCCATGAGCTGTCCTACGAATATAATGCAATGGCCCTTCATATGCCTTCCGCATCACAGCACGACACCTGTGCCACTGATCCAGTTTTGCGTGTCCCTTTCTAGTCCTGAGCCCTTTTGGCACACAAAGTCCTTCTCAGCGGCAGGCCAGTATTGATGAAGCTGCTGCCCACCATCAAGATGGATTCAAATGAGATTTAATCCACTTGTGGACCATCACCCTTCCCTGTGGACTTCACCAAGGCTGCTAGTCCTCAGGGTTGTCAGGTTAGTTAACTGCCACCTGACACTCGACATTGAGTTGCTGGCAGTATGGTCTACTCTATTACCATAGCTGGATAACCTGGCCAGACTTGCTAAACTCACTAGTAATTTTATTTAATGCATATGAAACGTAAGTCATATTTGAAATTCATGAGAATTTCAAAACTATTAGATGGCCAAGAAAGGCAGACTTCCAAATAAATTAATCTCTGATCCCAACACCAGTGTATGAATGTATCTAAAGTAACATATTTGTTCCTTACAAACCTAATAATATTTATGTGTAAGAGCTAGGATCAAGTCTATTTACCTTGCTCTTCAAAACAATGAAAGATAATTTATCTGCCATTGCGGGTCTTCAAGCGGCGGCAGAGGACTACGGCAGCTCCAGCTGGGGACGGGATGCCGCCCCACTCCTGAGCTCTGCCTCCACCGGGCCAGGGGCTGAAAAGCCGCAGGTCTTCGAGCGGCAGCAGAGGACTCTGGCAGCTCCAGCTGGGGATGGGATGCTGCCCCACCCCGAGCCTCCACCTCCACTGGGCCGGGGGCTGAAAAGCCGCGGGTCTTCGAGCGGCGGCAGAGAACTCTGGCAGCTCCAGCTGGGGATGTGATGCTGCCCCACCCCGAGCCTCCGCCTCCACCGGGCCGGGAGCTGAAAAGCCGCGGGTCTTCGAGCGGCGGCAGAGGACTCCGGCAACTCCAGCTGGTGACGGGATGATGCCCCACCCCCGAGCCTCCACTGGGCTGGGGGCTGAAAAACCACGGGACCCCGAGCAGCGGCAGAGGACTCTGGCAGCTCCAGCTGGGGATGGGATGTCGCCCCACCTCCGAGTCGCCCCACCTCCACCGGGCCGGGGGCTGAAAAGTATTGTATTCTATTGCATAGATATGTTTATGGTATTGTTATATTTTTGTTGAATTTAGGACTACTTTACTTTATTTATTCTTTATTGATATGCTGTTTTTTGAACTGATTATTTTAGTACACAGTTATTTATATTATATTGTTATTTCTTGCTATTATTGTACTTTATGCTATTGTATTTGTCTAAGGATATTTTTACTGTATTTCATTGTATAATATGTAGCTATTTTGCGGGAAAATGTTGATCTCTTTTTATGTGTAATTATACTATATG
This sequence comes from Bradypodion pumilum, assembly GCA_035047305.1. Taxonomy (NCBI): domain Eukaryota; kingdom Metazoa; phylum Chordata; class Lepidosauria; order Squamata; family Chamaeleonidae; genus Bradypodion; species Bradypodion pumilum. The sequence continues at coordinate 30,541,263 of JAWDJD010000001.1, read as the reverse complement.
ATATTATGTACTGCATTGTATTTTATTATGTTCTGTATCGTATATTGTTTATTATTGCTTATTTACTGTTAATTGTCTTTTGTTATGTTTGTAAGCTGCTCTGAGTGGTGCGTGCACTAGAAGAGCGGGATATAAATAAACTGATGATGATGATGATGTCAATTCAATCAGGTTCTTTTGTTTTTCATCAAACCCCTCTTAGGTTCATTTAGGATGAGAACAAGAAAATAGCATGCTCAAAAGTGAATTTACACATTTTGCTAGAATATAATTCTGGGAAGCAAAAGTAGAGCAAAAGGGCTACAATGAAGGCTGAGAGCCAAATCACACACCAAAAAAAAATTATCTATAAAATAGATTTGAAAAATAATTCCTGAATTATGCAATTGTCTTCCTTCAGGCCTTTTTTCATGTCTCCTCTACTGTTCCTCATAGTCAAAGTTCTAAATATTATTTTTGCCAGTTATTGAATACATCTGCTCAGCATCTGTCATCACAGAAGCTGATCTGAATCCAAGCCAGCTCTAAATATCAGGAAATCTGAGAATCGCCACTGCTCTGTTCTCCAAGACAGAAGAGCAGAGATATAACACTGGTTTCGGAGATCACACTTACTTCACATTAAACCAGTGTTAAATCAGCCCAGGGTGTTCCAGTGACATCATATATTTAATCACAATAATCTTCAGATATTATTTACAGGCAGTTTAGGAAATGATACACATAAGACGAAAGCAGACAATCCTGGGAAGCGACAAAGGCTCTGTCCAAGCAGAATGGTGACAAACGTTACCACAAGTTCGATTTTATAGTTTGCTGCTGTTGTTTAATTAAATAGCATTCCTACATAGCTGATCTGAAAATCAATGAAGAGATGCAGTGGTGTTCAACCCTTGCCTCAACATTTCTAAAATGTTAACTCCCTCCATTGCCTGCCATTAGATCTCTGGAAGAAATAACAGAATTGAGGGTGATTTAGAGGGAGGAAATGGGACAGAGGGAAAAGCTTAAATCACATCCAAAATCAGTGGCCAGGGACACAATGCTGTTGCTGCATCCAAGCCACTCACTATTTTCAAATTTCCTATAATAACCAGAACATTTGTTATGGCTTTTTGGGAAATATACACTGGTGGCCAAGAGGCTACCAAATCTGAAGCAGGCTCTAGAGTCAACTAAACATTTTCTTTCACATAAGCTCCTCTCTAATTGTCTCTAATCTTCCCAGCAGCTGAATGAGTACTGTATATACTCGAGTATAAGTCAATCCGAATATAAGTCAAAGTTCCTAATTTGGACCTCTGAAACTAGGAAAATAGATTGACCCGAGTATAAATCAGGGGTGGAAAATGCAGCAGCTATTAGTGAGTTTCAATAATCAAAAAACATGAAAATGCAGTAAAATTAATTAATTTAAACATTTGTGTGGGCATGTTTTTGAGTGTTTACAGTAGTTACTAATTTTTTTAAAACTATATTTGCACCACCAACCAGTGGTGGCACTGCAGGGGAAATGGGTGGGCAGGCCAACTGCACTGAGGCAGGAAGCAATGCTCTAGCCTAGCCTCTTGCTCTCCCTGCTAGAAGGAAGCATGGCTTCCCCCTCCATTTTGGCCACATGGAGCAGGGACAAAGGCATGAAGGTAAGTGAAACCCATTCTTTTTATGCACAGGTTTGGTTTCCCACTGAAATGCATTGGAAACAAACACATTAATTTCGTTTATTCTGAAGCTTTTCTGTTTGTTTGTTTCCAATGCATTTAAATCGGAAATCGCGATTTGCACCCTCTTGTGGCCATGTTTTTCTTTCCCCTCTCCTGAAGCTGAAAGCCACATTTAAGCTCCCGAACCGCACCGAATCCAGCGTGTTTTTAGGACCCTTGTGGTTGTTGACCTGTGTATAAGTCAAGTCACCTTTTTGGACCTCATTTTTGGGGCTAAAAAATTAACTTATACTCAAGTATATACGGTAAAAACAAAAAGGAGACGCATTGTAATCACAAATCTCCCATATCAGAATTAGTGGAGCTCATAGTTTACACTTTGTCCAGTTTGGGAGAAAGAGTGGTATAGCTGTATAGTAGTATAAAGGGCAATTTGAAAATGCAGGTTCTCATTGTAACAGTTTTTATCATGAACCCCCACAAGCAGAAGATTGAAAAACAGTCTACTAAAGTGATTTATATCAACAAATGAGAAGCAGATATTTTATAAAGTTAATGGCTCTTTGCTGAAGATTAAGTTCTTTTACAATACTTTGCATTACAATAGGGTTACTGATATTGGAAAAAATCTATTTCTCTTCTAACCACTGTGATAATTGTAGCTAAGATCTGAAAGAACAGGAAACTGAAGGGGATGGCAGATGATGCCATCATCATTTCACCCTAAAAGCCCTGATTCCATTATACCACTGAGGAGCAGAACTTGATAAAGTTCGGTTTCACTTACCAGTGATAACTTTCGTTCTTCGAGTATATAGTTTGTGAATACACACTCATGGGTTATGCACCTGCGCAGAACGGCCGATCGGAGGCTTGAAAAGCTATTGGTCAAAAGTTTTGGCGGTAAGACCGCCCACCGTACCGCCCACCCTGAGGCGCCCGCGCGCCATTTTACCTCAGTTCCATACTTAAGCCAAGCACAGGATAAACCAATTGATCTCATCCGTGCAGCTCAAGAGGGGAGGCAGGGTGGGTAGTGTGTATTCACAAACTATATACTCGAAGAACGAAAGTTATCACTGGTAAGTGAAACCGAACTTTCTCCTTCGTATAGTTTGTGAATCCACACTCATGGGAGATTAGCAAGCTCACACTTACTTGGTCGGTGGGCAGTCGGATGAGATGATCCCACGATGAAGATGATGACGGTCAGGCAGGGTGAACTGTCAAGGGCGATGGGCCCGGAGGCACCGAGTGAGGACGACACGGCCAAGCCTGGCGTCCGCAGTGGCTCTGGTGTCCACCCTGTAGTGCTGAACAAATGTAGAAGGTCTGGACCAGGTGGCAGCCTTACAGATGTCCTCAAGCGGTGTGCCCTCCAGAAAAGCCGTGGATGTTGCAACCGCTCTGGTAGAGTGCGCCCTGACATGCGGTGGAGGGGGCAGCGATGCCGACTCGTAGGCCAAGTAGATGGTAGAGGTGATCCATTTGGAGAACCGCTGCGCTGAGATGGGTTCACCTTTGGACTTGCCCCCATACGCCACGAAAAGGCGTTGCGACTTCCTGAACTCCCTTGTCCTGCTGGTGTAAAACAATAAAGCCCGTTTGACATCCAGCGTGTGCCAAGTCCTTTCTTGGGCGTTAGCGGGGTTCTGGAAGAATGTTGGCAAGGAGATAGTCTGTGCCATAAGAAACTGGGAGACCACCTTGGGGAGGAAGGTGATGTCCGGTTGGAGCACCACACGGTCATTGAAGAACTGGAGAAAGGGTGCGTCCGCCCGCAGGGCGACCAGCTCGCCAGCTCGTCGGGCAGACGTGATGGCCACCAGAAAGGCCGTCTTCCATGTGAGGAGACGAGCATCCGCGGTAGCAATGGGCTCGAAAGGAGTCCTGGTGAGGGCGTTAAGGACGGTAGAGAGTGACCATTGGGCCGTCGGAGTCCTGACCGGCGGGAAGGCATTCCGCAATCCCTTGAGGAAGCGTTTCACCGTTTGGTCGCGGAAAGCGCCAGAAGCGGGCGAGCCAGCTGGAGAGTGAGCCACCACCGCTGCGAGGTGTACTCGGATGGAGGCGATGCTGAGGCCAGACTCCGCCAGATGGAGGAGGTAGGTCAAGACGTCCTGCAGTTCCACCTGCGAGAGGGGGGTCTGCTGAGATGCCAGGAAAGCACAAAAGCGTCTGTATTTGGAAGCGTAGGACTTCCTTGTGGATGGGCGCCTGGCTAGCTCCAGGATCCTGGACAGTCTGGGGTTATCCTCCACGCGGTGAGGTGGAGGCTGGGCAGGTCCGAGTGGTGGAGCTGGCCCTGCTCCATCTGGAGGAGCGTCGGTGACTCCGGTAGCGTGCGATACTGAGATGACATGCGCAACAGCAGCGGAAACCATGGTTGGCGAGGCCATGCTGGGGCCACTAGGATGGCTCTGGTCCTGTGCTGGAGCATTCTGGTGAGGACCTTCTGGACCAGGGGAAACGGAGGAAAAGCGTAGAAATAGTCCTGATCCCACCGTTTCATGAAGGCATCGCCCTCGGAGTTGGCACCGACGCCCGCCCTGGAGCAGTACCTGTGGCATTTCGTGTTGGACTCCGATGCGAAGAGGTCGATGTTCGGAGTCCCCCAGGCCTCGCAGAGCGACTGGAACACCTCGTCGTTCAGTTCCCATTCGTGGGCCGTCGAGGTGAGGCGGCTGAGATGGTCAGCCAGGACATTCAGCTTGCCCTGAATGTGCACTCCAATCGGGAAAATGTGCCTCTCCAGGCACCACTCCCAGAGTTGCACAGCGAGGTAAAGAAGGGTGGTGGATCGTGTTCCTCCCTGCTTGTTCAGGTACGCCACAGCCGTGGTGTTGTCCGAGGCCACTTGGACCGCCTTGCCCATGAGCAAGGTCTCGAAGGAACGGAGGGCCTTCCAAATGGCCAGCAGCTCCAAGTAATTGATATGGTACACCATCTCCTGAGGCGACCAAGGGTTGTTGACCGTGAGAGTCCCGCAGGCAGCCCCCCAGCCGAGGTTGCTTGCGTCGGTCAATATTTGCAGCGAGGGTTGCGGGGGGTAAAAACTCTTCCCCGTTGCCACGTTGAGTGGTGTCGTCCACCACACCAGCTGGTCCCTCAGCTCCGGGGACGGAGTTAGCCGTTTGGACTGACCCTCCCGGAGCGCATCGAATTCGTGCAGAAGCCACGACTGTAGGGACCGGAACTTTAACTTGGCGTGAGGGACCACAGCCGTCGTTGAGGCTATAAGGCCTAGCAGTCTTTGAGCCTTTTTCGCCCGGATGCACGGTTTGGTGCGTAGGTCGTTCACTCCCTGCGCGATGTCCTGCAGGCGCTTCTGGGGTGCAAAGGCTCTGGTGGCAAGCGAGTCGAGTACCGCTCCGATGTACTCGACGCGTTGAGAGGGGATCAGCTTCGATTTGGTGAAGTTGATCCTGAGGCCGAGACTCTCCATGAGGTGGACCGTGAACTGCGTGTCCCGACTGGCCGACGAGCTGGTGGGGGATACGATCAACCAGTCGTCGATGTATGGAAAGACCCTGATTCCCCGCTGGCGAAGGAAGGCGGCCACCGGAGCCATGCATTTGGTGAAGACCCGCGGTGCCGTGGCCAGACCGAACGGTAGACATCGGTACTGGTAAACCGAATCGCCGATGCGGAATCGAAGGAACCTCCGGTGCTCCTCGAGGATGGAGACATGGAAGTAAGCGTCCTTGAGGTCTATGACTGTGAACCAGTCCCCTTTGTTGATGAGGGGAAGGACGGTCTGCAGGGTCACCATCCGGAACTTCTTGGTGTGGATGCATTTGTTGAGGCGGCGCAGGTCCAGGATCAGGCGAAGTCCTCCGTCCTTCTTCTGGACCACGAAGTACCTCGAGTAGAAGCCGTTGTCCCAATCGGGCGGGGCCACCCGCTCGATGGCTCCCTTGGACAGAAGAGTTGATATTTCTTCCTCCAAATGGGGGGACGAGGTGGTGAAACGATGTCTTCCTACCCGAGGCGCCCGCACGAACTCGATGGCGTAGCCAGAGGATAAGATCCTTAAGACCCACCGGTCGTCCGTGATGCCCGACCATCCCTGAAGGAAGTTCCGGAGGGGGAGGTACGGGAGATGGAGCGTGAGAGACTCGGCCGTCGCAGCTTCAAACGCGCAACTTGGACTTAGCGGCCGAACGCTTGCCGTGTCCGTAGGGTTGGTAGCGCGGCTTGTGCTGGCGTCGTTGTTTGTAAGAGCCAGATCTGGGCTGCTCTACGGGGCCACCCTGTTGTTGCGGGTTCCCCTGGTAGCGCCGCGTGAAGGGCTGAAACCTCGGCCTGGCAGGCGGAGCCGGCGTGGTGAGCCCCAGGAACTTGGCGGTGGAGTTGGTCTGCCGCATTTCATTGAGGACCTTGTCCGTGTCTTGTCCAAAAAGGCCTTGCCCGTCAAAGGGAAACTCCTCGATGAGCTTCTTCATAGCGTCATCGAGGGAGGTGCCCCTAAGCCAGGCGTGGCGGCGGAGCAGGATCGCAGACGACATGTCCTTCGCCGCATAGTCATTTATATGCCTGGCGGTTCGCATCTGTTGCTCCGCCAGGAAATCGCCCTCGGATGCCAGCGCGTCGATCCGTTTCTGGGCGTCGGCAGGTAACGTCGCCGTTTCGGCCTTCACCCGCTCCCAGAGGTGAGACTGGTACAGGCCCATGGCAGCCGAGTAGTTGGCGGCACGGAGGAAGAGGGAACCGGTGGCGTAGAATTTGCGGCCCACCGCGTCCAGCTTCTTCCCCTCCGGGGTCGACGGAACCGGGAACCCGCTGGTGGCCGTCCTGTGTTGGAAGGCCTTGACCACCAGGGAATTCGGCAGGGGATGTGCCTGCAGGAACTCGGCGTTCTCGTCCAGGACTCTATACATGCCATCGAGCCTGGACGAAACGGAGTGTGCCGACACCGGCTTCCTCCATGTTGCCTTCGCCGACGTCAGCATGGACGGAAGCATGGTGATATGGACCGGCCGTACCGCACGCCTGTCCAGTTTTGCGGTCATTTGGTCCTCACCTTCCAGTGGCGGCTGGTCCACCTTCAGGTTCAACACGGTCCCCAGGCGCGTCAGCATGGCCGTGAGCGAGCGTTGATCCTCACCACGCGGTGGGTCAACCGCGCCGATGGCCTGGTCCGGCGTCCGCTCGGCGTCGACGTCTCCCTCGTCCTCCTCCGAAGAGGAGCTGGAGTCATCGGAGGACGAGGGAGGAACTCTTACATCCACGTCGGGACCACGCCAGTATGGCCTGGGCGGGCCGACGGGATGGGAGTCCACCGCTTCAACGACTGGACCAACCCGCGACAATGTGGGTGGGCCAGCGGAGCGGACACTCGACCCTCGGGAGGTCGGTGGGGCCACAGCAGGGCCAGCATCCCTGTGGCTTGCGGTGGTCGGTACCGGAGCCGCAGAGGCCGCAGGCATGGAGGTCTGAAACCGGTTGGCAAAAGTCTGAGCCATGACCTCAAACATCTCCTTCAGGAACTCCCTGTGGGATGGGTCCCCCACCGTCGGGAGCGACGAAACGGTGGCCGACGAAACGGTGGCTGGCTGGGTCGGCGACGAAACGGTGGCCGGTAAAATCGGCGACGAAATGGTGGCCGGCATGGTGATCGCCGCGTCGTCGAGCGTCGGAGTCCTGGGCCTTGGGGAGACGGAGGCCTGCCTCATAGGCGAGCGGGCCCTCCCACGAGGCGGTGACGGGAGTACCTGAAGTGGGCGAGCTGGAGCCCCAGCCCTGCGTCCTTTTTCAGGCGAACCCGAGGAGGACCGTCCTCCCCAGATGGAGGACCCAGGAGACGGACATCTCGCGACCGAGTATGGTGGCGAAGGTCCCGGAGACACAGGGGTGTGCGGAGTAGGCGGGAGCGATCGCCTCTTCTCCAACCCGCGCTTCTTTATCTTGTCTCCGTTCTTGTCCCTCTTCTTCTTCTTCTTGATGGTGGCGGAAGAAGAGGTCGAAGGCGGCGGAGGCTGAGAGACGCTAGCCGAGGTAGAAGCCGCCACAACGGGAGCCAGAGTGAGTTCCATCAGGTGCGCTTTGAGCCGGTAGCTCCGGTTTTGCACGGCCAGACGGGTGAATTTCTTGCAGTGGGGGCAAGACTGGCTCTGATGAGACTCTCCGAGGCAGAAAAGGCAGAGGCTATGCCCGTCGGAAGCCGGAAACTTTTTCAGGCAAGCCGAGCACTGTTTGAAGGCCGCGGCCATCAAAGAAAAAATTCTTCCAATGGAAGTTTCTGGAACGCGGTTACCCCGAAGGGCTGGCCAGCCGCCACCCCCTTGAGGGGGGGAAACGGTGACCGAAGCGAGTAGGTAACTGAGTCCACCAGAAGGAAGAAACAGCACCGGGGTGGCGATCCTGCCCGAAGGACAAGATCACCGAGAAAAATTGTTGAAATTTGCCAAAAGACTTTCCCTCAGAAGGGCGAAAAAATTGAGGAAGCTCTCAACGATCGTCCTGCTGCTACAGCGGAAAGAAGAGAACTGAGGTAAAATGGCGCGCGGGCGCCTCAGGGTGGGCGGTACGGTGGGCGGTCTTACCGCCAAAACTTTTGACCAATAGCTTTTCAAGCCTCCGATCGGCCGTTCTGCGCAAGCGCATAACCCATGAGTGTGGATTCACAAACTATACGAAGGAGAACTATAACTCTCAGATGCCACAGCCAGCAAGGCCACAGGGAACTTTCAGTGGCAGTAATACAGCTCCTAATCTAGGAGGATTTCAAATTCAAACTTCCACCTAGAGGAAACTGCCTAGTCTTGGATTAAATCCTGAATCTTGCAACCAACTAAGTATATGCCAGGAAGGAAGCAACTGCTGAAAGCATAAAACTCAAGATTGTCACTAAAATCCTTCAAACAAGATGCAATTAAAATTTAGTAGAAGCCAATATCTTATACAGAGGCTAGATTTGCAAGTCTCTGTAGACAAAGAAGGGAAGTTGTAACTTTGATGTCAATAGCAAAGCATTTAGTCCCTTCTGCCAGCAGCACAGAGTACTAAAACAACAAAGTTCCAAACTAGTCTATGAACTATTACTTCCCTTTCACTCATAATACAATGACTAGCTTGAACTAGCCATGGGACACACTACAGAAACACATTCTCAAGAAATAACAGTCAAAGTCCTGTCTCACCGACACAAGCAACCAGGTTTTGGATCAGGGTTTGCCATGATACACAGAAAATGTTTATTTGTATTTCTTACAATTGTAAAGCAAAAAATGTACAAATTCAGCCAAGGCATTTTCTCAAACATCTTTTTTAAAACATTGTTTGCTTTAAACAAGAGCAACAGGGGTACACACTCAAAGACTGTGGCATTTGTGAACCACAACTGGGCATACCCCAAGCAACAGCGACCTTGTGCCAGCTTATCTTTCTCACGCTGGGTCAGGCAAAAGGAACTGTGGAATTAATTCACCAAAAGGTGGCTTTGTTTTGACAGTTTAAAGCAGCGGTGCCCAAACTACGGCCCGTGGGTCCAATTAAGCCCGTGCATATAATTAATCTGGCCCGGGTTGAGTACCTGGGCTCTCCTAGGACCGCCCCCACAACCTGACATCACTTACAATCTCAGCTGTGGCGGCGGCGGCGGTGATCGCGCTTTGTCCCTGCTGCTCCGAGCAGCCTCTGGCTCGGTCCCCTCGCCTCAGCAGCCTTTTGGGATATGGATTGCTGCGTTGGGGAAATTTTCGGAGCCTTCTCCCTTTCAAAATCCATAGTGCTAGGAAAGCTCCATGGCGCGCCCGGGATGATGTTGGAACTGTCAGCGAAAGGAGCAGCCCGCCTCCAGCCCCCACACCTGCATGTCGGGGGAAGGACTGGCCCAGGGAAAAAAGTTTGGGCACTACTGGTTTAAAGTCTGACCTAGACAAGAAAGAGCAACAACAATAACAAAGAAACTCTCAGTCAAAGTTGCCCAGAATGAGCAAAATAAGTCTCCCAGCACATCAAGGGTTAGATCTAGGACTGGGCTCAGCCACAGTTTGAAATCTCATGACACAGCAACCTTGATGCAACTAAGCAGGTCTGGGTCTGGACAGTGCTTACATGAGTGCTCAAGAATCTCAAGTACACTAACTGGCACTCCTTGAAGGAAGGCTGTCATATTGATTTAGAACAATATTTACCTTGAAAGGTAGGCCAGGTTACCAAAGGATGACGAGCACAAAGTTGATCTGTGGTTTACAGAGATCATTAGGGACTAGAACCTGGATTTCCCAAGCCCTATTCTAATATTCCAACCAATATGCCTCAGTGGCCCTCCATTAACACCACTATCCTGACCCCCAGCAAGGATGTAGTTGGTTGAAATGTGAGAGGGTATTCTTTCCCTGTCTCATGACACTTGTTGTCCTAGGGCAGTGAATGCCAACTTTGGCACTCCAGGTGTTCTTAGTCTTCAACTACCAGAACCTGCTGATCAGGGCTTCTGGGATTTGAAATCCAAGAACACCTGGAGTGCCAAGGTTGGCATTCACTGCCCTCTAGGGCATTTCCTCTGTTCCCTATTAGCAACCTTTAAGCAATAATGAAGGATATGGTTGAGGAACTCAACTTCCTCTATGTCACTTGGTGGACCCTGAATAGGCTGATGGTCAAAGCCCCTAAATGTAAGACCAACATGCTGAAGTGGAGGCTGTTGACAGACAACAACACACTGTTTGAATGTGGAGAGATACAAAATCCAGCTTATTTGCAGAATGACAAAGCAAAGAAGATGGCTGCATTTTTGGCAGATTTAAAGTTTTGACCTAGATATGAAAGGAGGAGGACCTCATAATTTGCTGGGTGTCTTATCTGCCCTGTCATTGTAATTTTCATAACAGAATTTATATTTATGAATTCATCTGTTTTGGAGCATACCATACTTTTTCCTTCCTATTTCTGCCTTAGGAAAAGCTATTTACAAGGGTGTTCTACAACTAAGGCTCTGCTGCTCACCACATAACTCCTGGCAAGAAAGTTACAGAAAACAGTGGATGCCTTTTCTATGTGTTATTTTGTCCGACTGTGAAATTTCAAGGTCCTGAGATCTTTTAGAAAACCTCCACCCAAATCTAGTCTTGTTGATAGTTTAGGAACAGATTTCTCCAACCTGATGGGACTACATCTCCATCAGCTTTATTCAGCCTACCAAGTGGGTACTTGCTGATGAAAACAGTAATCCAGTACAGATGGGGGCAGAGGTTGATTTAGCTTAAAGTTAAATCTGAGTAATAAAGCAACAGGGAACATAGGAAGTATGGGTTAAAACTATGATGGCAAGAATGTGCTTGCTGATGAAAACAGTAAATGTTTTGGAGTAAATGCACAGTTGAAGGTCGAAAGCAGAGAGCGTGCAAACAAAAGATATGCAATATTGTGAGGCATTTTCCTTCAAGAATTTACCTGGTCTCCCTTTTCCCCCTTTTCTGCAATTTGGATAACAATGTCATCATTCTTACACATGTGAACCACCACTAATTTTTAAGAATCTAATGGAATAATGTCTATTTTGCTGCTGCTGCTTCCATGTCTAGGCCAAACGTGAAGCTGCCAAAACGAAGGCTGCCATTATGAGGGTATGCCAGATTGTGGTTCAAAAATGCCACAATCTTTGAGAAGGCTCTTTCTGTGTACCCTCTCTATTTTGCTGATTTGCAAGGGTTGTTACCTATCTATATTTAAAGTAATTCTATTCAACCCTGAAAAGATGCTAAAAAAATACCAGTTCCTACTGTTAGGCTTTCAATCTAAAGGGCACAACACAGGGGGAAAAGAGGTTCAGTCAGAGAACAACAAATTAAGATACTCGGTTTTACATAATAATGATAATTACATGTGCTGTCAAGTCAATTCTAATTATAGTGATTCTTTCTGGGGTTTTCTAGGTATAAAATACTCAGGTTTGCCATTCCCTTCTTCGGAGGAGCACCCTGGGACTGTGCAGTTTGTCCATGACTACACAGGCTGGTTCTTCCCCCAGAAGGCACAGTGGGAAACTGAACTCTCAACAGCTGGCTCTGCAGCCCAATACCTAAACCATGGGCCTACTCTGTCCTTAAAACAAAATGGCAATTTCCCAATGAAACAAGCTGCAGCCCTCCAAATATTGTGGCTGCAGATCATGGGAATTTTGATCTAGAAGTCTTTTTCAACTGGTGTCTAAGGTCCTGGGCTGCTTCTACACACATCCCTTGGTTACTGGATCCTCCTGCTCACTTACTTCCAATTAAGATTTGTATTAGGTTCAAGATCTTCCTGTGATGTAATGTATTTTTGCATCCTTGGCTATCATTTAGGTCTGATTTCTGGCTTGCTCCTTGACTCTACCTCCTGATCTGACTAGCAAACTTGACCATTGGCTTCTTCTGCTTCCTGGCTCATTTCAAGTTGTTGCTCACAGGATGGCCATGATAATTTGCATACTGATAGCCACGGGGAGATGTTCACTTGTTAACTATGAGGCCAATGAGCATAAGACAAGAAATGCATGCACAAACTGGATTTCTCTATTGAAATAAACCATGAAGTCTGAATGGGAGCTAAGTTTCAATATTGCCAAGATCTTGCACCTACCCTGTTGCAGAACTGGAATACAAGGATCCAATACCTACAACTGATCAGGTTAACTATACTCCTGAGATGACAAAGAGTAACCTAATGAGTTTCTACTCAGCTATGACATGATTTCTAAAACATGCAGAGCAGAACAAAGGAAATGTGATTTTTGGTCTCCACAAAATATCTAATCCAAAATCCTTCCTCATTTTAAAGGAGGGGAAGTTGAGACAAGAGTGTTCCAGTCAAGACACATGTCTAAACCATTTCCCTGAAACATTACTCACCCAGTTCAAATGTCAAAAAACGTCTTATCAAAATGCTAATTCTAGCGCATCCCACCAAAAGTACTAAATAGCTTCCAATTTGCATGCGGAGTAATTTACTTGACTACAAATTAATTGCATTTGATCAAACAAGACAATCTAATTGGACTAGAGAATAAAGGGCACTGTTTGAAAAGAATGTGGCATGTCGGCATCAGAAACAATTTCTGAAACAATGAAATGGGGAGGGGTCTTCTGGGAAGGGAAAGACCAGTGCCATTCGGGGGGGGGGGATGGGTTATTTGGAATCAGCAGCTAACTTGTTTAGATCATGAGATCCCACAGGTTTACTCTTCCTACTGGCAAAAGCAAAGGCATGGCATTCATCAATTTCCCCTATGTTTCTTGAAATCTGCTCTTGTTGGGAGACCACTTGAATGATTTTTAAAAAGTTCTTTGGGGGGCAGCAGAAGGACTTTGCCCTATTCTGCAAGCATGAGCCTTTGCTGGATCAAAGGTTCTTCTGAGAACAGAAGAGCTTCCATAAGAAACAGGACAACTCAAAATATAAATACAGTATCTGGTTTTTAGGGATATAAACCAGTGGTTGTATTGGACTCATGTACAAGAACAAGGAAATATAAAGAGTATTCTTGTCAACAAAAGAGAAAGGTATCTTTTGGTTTCAACATGTTTTTGCATTTGGAATAGACCTTCCCTACAGATAAAACAAACTCTTTAAAAAACCAAACACTATACTGTTGTGTTTAAGAATGACAAGCACTGGATGGGTTGCTCACATCTTTTTGGACTACCCAGTCCTTCTGGGCCTGTGTGTATGTGTACTTTGCTTCTTAGATCAATGTTTTGCATTAACATTCCTCACAAATTGCAGAAGTGTAAAACTTTCATTAAAAAGCAAAAAAAATTGGAGGGCTTGAAAATCCTTTGCCAAGGAATCTTAACATGCTGAGACAGCCTAAACCAGGAGTTCTCGACCTTCTTAAGCTGGGGGCTGTGTCACACTCCCTCAGACAGCTTCAGGGGCCGGACGGCCATTTTGCCCTTCGTCCACCACATGGAACTTCCTGGTGTGGTGGAGATGGTGGGGGGCCACATGAAATGGTGCCACAGGTTGAGAATCCCTGGCCTAAACTGAAGAAAACAAGTAATTTAGTGGACAGTCTCCTTAGTATACTTTTGAAAGCTGGAAGATTTTTCAGAAGTTTATCAGAATATCATATCTAATATATATATTATTGATGCTGGAAACCACCTTGTGTAGTGTTCACACTAAGTTGGGCAGTAAGTCAGTCCAGTATTTTGGGGCAAACTTCCCGTATTCGCTGGCATATAAAACCCACCCACCCAAAAAATACTCTGAGAAAATGGAGTGTGTCATGTACTATATGTAGTAGCCAATAGTGGGCTATTTTGGCAATAACAGGGTATGTCATATACTTTGGTGCATCTTAATCACCAGCAAATACGGTAATCTGATTATCATTTGCCCCTTCAATGCTTAGCCACAGGGAAGGACTACACATATTCAAGAGTATACACTCAATCCAGAAGAGATTAAGGCAAAGCTAAGATATTTTACCAACACACTGCATGAACTAGGAATCTACTTTAGAAAGCACACAAGAATACCTTCAGTTAAAGGCTGTAATTTCCTCTAATCATAAATTCAAGATGACTGAGCATCAGTTAAGAATTGAAATATAGGCCACCTTTAGAAAATAAAGCAGTGTTTTCTACAATCTTGGCATGCATGTAACCATATGTTTTGAAAATTAAGATTTAGTTCCTCAAAAGAACAACTGCCTGACAAAGTTTCTGGAATATACAGAATGAGAGGAACAGAGAAGAAAAAATAATCAACCTGCTGTATAAAACTCAAACGATTTAGAGTATACATATCTTGGAAGAATGATATTTGTCATGAAGTTAAAAAGCTGATAGCACAATATTGACAGAGGTGGTTTTTTTACAGACTGTTTGGGCTAGACCAGGGATCAGAAAACATGGCTCTCCAGGTGCTCTTGGGCTTCAATTACCAGAAGCCCACGTTTGCTGACCCCTGGCAAGACTGTCCAGGCTTTAGCAAACCAGTAGGACATAACTGATCTGGAAGAACAGATGGAATGGCTTCATAAAAATAAGACTGTGGATGAAATGAACAACTTTTTCTTATCTTTATTGAGCAGTTTTTGAAGAAATTCAAGTAATACTGGAGACCTATCAGTACCAAGAATTCAAGCACGTTCCAAGCTGGTTTCATTGACGTGTAAACATTCTCTGCAAAGACAATCTGTAATTCCATCAATGCCAATACTTCCTCCACTGATGAAGTCAAACTCTTCCATAGAGTATTGTGTCCATAATTGTCAGGACCAACCTTCTTTAAATAAACCATGCTATTCTTATCTAGCTTGGTCCTTTTATAACAGTCATGTAAAATGCTCCCAAGAAGCATCTACTATTATACCTCTGCCTAAAAAGCCTAACATAGATAGTCTGAATGACTTCCGCCTGTGGCGCTTACACCTGTCATAATGAAATGCTTTGAGAAGTTGGTGCGGAACCGTATTATGGCTTCTTTACCAGTTGGACTTGACCCTTGTCAATTTGCATATAAGAGAAAGAGATCCACGGAGGATGCTGTGGCTACGGCCCTACATGCTGTTCTGACCCATTTGGAGAAACAAGGGACTTATGCGAGACTGTTAATTGTAGATTTTAGTTCTGCTTTTAATACTATTCTTCCGCATAGACTGGTGCCCAAATTATTAGATCTGGGGCTTCCGCCATGCTTATGCAGGTGGATACTAGATTTTCTATCAGATTGTTCCCAACGGGTCAGGATGGGCTCTCATGTCTCTGCAGATCTCAGTATAAGTAGGGGGACACCGCAGGGGTGTGTGCTGAGCCCGCTTCTGTACATGCTTTACACATATGATTGTGTTCCCAGTTATCCCAGCAATAAGATCATCAAGTTTGCAGACGACACAACGGTGGTGGGTCTGATTACTGCGGGGGAGGGGGAGTCGGCTTACAGGAAGAAGGTTGAGATGCTGACGGAGTGGTGTAGGGAAAACAATTTATTCCTCAATGCAAAAAAGACAAAAGAGATCATTGTGGACTTTAGAAAATGCAAATTGAACATCCAGCCACTTATTATTGAAGGGAATTGTGTGGAACAGGTCTTGGTGTTTCGATTTCTGGGAATGGAGCTGAGGGATGATCTAACATGGGGAGCAAACACCAAAGCTCTGATGAAGAGAGCACAGCAGAGGTTATACTTCTTGAGAATCCTCAGGAAGAACAATCTTTCAAAGGACCTGCTGTTGACATTCTACCACTGTACCATAGAGAGTGTGTTAACCTATGGTCTGTGTGTATGGTTTGGGAGTTGTACAGCTAGGGAAAGAACAATGCTGTCCAGGATCATAAAGACTGCCAGGGTCATAAAGATAATCGGGTGTCCTCTTCCCACTCTAGATCAAATCTATACCAGGTGTTATAAGAAAGCTGTAGAGATTGCACCCCGGGAATGATCTCTTTCAGCTTATGCCTTCTAGAAGGTATAGGCTCATAAAGACCAGGACCAGCCGCTTGAGAAATAGTTTCTACCCAAAAGCGGTTCTGGCTTTGAATACAGTGCAATGCAGTCTATGAGGGAGCTTCTGTATATAGTTTTTAGAGTTTTTAGGGTTTTAGAGTTTTAGTTTTTAGAGTTTTAGAGCTTTTAGGGGTTAAATGTGTATATGTGGGGTGAGAGTATGTTGATAATTTTGTATAGTTGTATTTTGTTTAGGTTTTGTTGGGTTGTTAAGTGTTTTTCCCCCCAATCTCGTTCTGTGCAGGACAATGACAATAAAGATTTTTTTTTTAAAAAAAGAACAGTTTAGATAGAAAAACAGAGTTCATGCTACACTTGTTCCCTTTTATAACCTAAGGCAGTGATGGCAAACCTTGGCACTCCAGATGTTCTTGGACGTCAATTCCCAGAAGCCCTGATCAGCAGGAGTGCTGACTTGGGCTTCTGGTAATTGAAGTCCAAGAACACCTGGAGTGCCAAAGTTGGCAGTCACTGACCTAGGGTGACCAGGCCACAGTCAGGTAGGAAACATTCCATTTTGCTTTCAACAGTGAATTAAACTTAAGGGAAAAAACAGTACTGTTGGAGACATAAAGAATAATGGCTGCTATAAAGGTAAATCTGCAAAAAAAAAAAATCTAACCATTAGCTGAAAACTGCTGCTGTTTAATGTTTAGTACATTCCATGACTTCCTTTTTCTACTGAGTATGAACAATATATAACAATATCTCATTTCTAACCTCTTAAATGTCAGTGTTGCCTAAAATGTATGGTGTGCAGTTTTAATAAAGCCCAGTGTGAGACTGTAACCAATACAAGCAATTTCTCATAACAATCCATGACATCTGAGCACGCACTTGCCTCCCAAATTACAAACATTAACAGACTGGATTGAATTAAAGTATTTTTTTTAAAAAAAATCGCTGTATGCGGGGGAAAGATCTCAAGCCATTCATGTGAACTAAAAGCTAGAAAAGAATACACACAGCATTCTGTAAGAAACAAGGAAGAATCAAGTTCAACCACTGCCATCAGCAACCCAGGTGGTGACTCTGTCTGCCAGAAATGTGGGTCAAACACAATATGCTGAATACCTAAAGTTTTTATTTTAATTAATCCAGATGAGATTATTTTTGCTTAATTTCTTATATTCTTCTTCTAATGTTAGGATTCCCAACCCGCGGCCCATGGGCCGGATGTGACCCGTTTCACCATTTAATGTGGCCCACCACAGCCTCCACCACACCAGGAAGTGTTGTGGTGGAGGAAGGGCAAAATGGCTGTCCGGCCCCCGAAGCTGTCTGAGGGAGCATGACTCAGCCCCCTGCTTTAAAAGGTTGAGAACTCCTGTTCTAATGTTTCAAGACATTATAATTCTTCAAATTTAATTATTCTATTCTGGTCTTCTACATTTTTTCTAAGTCGATTTTGAGACTTTATTTAACAAAAGCAATTAATAGACTGACACTGCATTCTTTCACAGGGTTCAATCTTACACACATTTACATGGGTTACAAATCTCCCTTGAAATCAATACAACTTCTAAAATGCCAGTTAAGATTGCAAAAAATTACAAATGATTGCAATCATTTTTAAGTAATTCCTCAACAATTAAAAAAAAACCTTCCCTCCTGTTATGCCCCCACCCCACCAAGAAGCAAATTGATTTAATACAGCAAGCAAAGGCTTGTAAGAGGATGCAAGACAGCTGGAACATTTGACAGACATCAATAAATGCCAGGGGATTTGTATCAGCCATTTTACTTTAAAAGGGACTTTGAAGTTGACTATCTTTCATGTACTTCTTTCATGGCACATTAGCAAAGAAAACTGAGCGTAGGTAAATCAAGCCCCAAGGTCACCTCTAGAGTTACAGCACTCTAGGTACCTGCTGAATTAAGAATGAATACTGCATGAGTAGCAAATATAATAATAAAACTATGGTTCCAAACACTTTTTATCAGCAATAAAAGCAATCATGTTCTAATCCCTCCTGCCACGGTCTTGAAATATAATTATCATAATGTGAACCTAGATGTTAACTCACCCTTCCAGGCTAGAGAATGCTATGAAGCAGAAAAGTAAATGTAATTAAACTGGGCAAAACACTAGAAAAAGAGGAAGCAAGAAGACTTGAGAGTGGTATTTCTTAAAAGCCAGGAAATTATAATGCAGATATTCAGTAACTGTAACACACATTAAAGTTAAAAGGGGGCATAAAAGTTTGATCAAACATAAAAAATAAAAGCGCTAGGTCACTAATCTAAAACTTTCATAATGTAGGGCCCACACACACACACAAAATAACAAATTATATGCATGCATAATTTTAGGTGGGTACCAAAAGATTAATGAATATATTAATAACTCAACAAAAAAAGAATGAAACATATAAAGGCCTCAAAGAAGATGAAACAAGAAACCTAGACACATTATTAATTTGTCGTGTTTTAGTCATTCATTTGTCAAGAACATTTAAACACAAAGATGCACTGAGAATGAAAGTGACTCCCCTCAAGCCACTCCAATTGACAATAGATTTATATATGTCTAGTCCTCAGAAGAGACTGTGGCGGCTTAGTGGTTCAGCCGCGGAACTTGATTACTGGAAGGTCGGCAGGTGAGCTGTTTGCGACCCGAGTATTGCACGATGGAGTGAGCTCCAGTCTCTGCCCCAGCTCCTGACAACCAAGCAGCTCGAAAGCAAGAAATTGCAAGTCGACAAATAGGTACCATTTTGATGGGAAATATAACAGTGTCCTGTACACTAAACATCTGCAGAAGCGGACAGCACTAGCTCTTTCACTGTAAACAGAGATGAGCACCACACCCTAGAGTCGGATATGACTGGCTTTCCAGGAAGGGTGGCCTTTACTCTTCAGAAATCAGTCTACTGAGTTTCAAGGAACAAAATCACAGGTTAAATGGATATAGGCTAAAGATCCAGGCAATCAAAATTATTCTTGTTTAAAAGCAATTATTTTCAGAGTTACTGGGCTGCAGTCCTATGTAGCTCCAAAAGAAGCTCCTGCTTAGGTTGAAAGAAGAGAGTGCAAAAGCTGGCTTGAGACTCAATATCAAGAAAACCAAGATAATGGCAACAGGCCCTATCAGTCCCTGAAAAATAGATGGGGAAGAAGTAGAAGCAGTGACAGATTTTACATTCTTAGGATCAAAGATCACTGCAAATGGTGACTGCAGCCATGAAATAAAAAGGCGACTAATTCTTGGGAGACAAGCTATGAGAAACATGGGGAACATAGTGAAAAGTAGAGACATCACATTGCAATCAAAAATTCGCATAGTCAAAGCAATGGTATTCCCGGTCGTAATGTATAGTTGTGAGAGCTGGACAATTGGGAAGGCTGAACGCAGAAGAATAGACGCCTTTAAAATGTGGTATTGGAGAGTTTTGAGAGTCCCATGGACAGCGAAGAGAACAAATAAGTCAATTTTAGAAGAAATCAACCCTGACTATTCCTTAGAAGGTCAAATAGTAAGGATGAGGCTAAAGTACTTTGGACATCAAATGAGAAGAGAGGATTCACTTGAGAAAGCTTTGATGCTGGGAAAGGTAGAGGGCAAAAGAAGAAGGGGTGGCCAAAAATGAGATGGCTAGATGGTATTGTGGACGCAATGGGCACACAGCTGGGTGGGTTTGAGGAGGATGGTGGAGGACAGGGGTGCCTGGAGGACAATGGACCATAGGGTCGCAAAGGGTCGGAATTGACTGTGCGACTGAACAACAGTCCTAAGTATACTTACCTGAAACCTGTAAATTGCCGATTTAAGCATTCAGAAAACAAATGTCTGCCTTCACAATGAACTATAGGCTTCACTCTTTCTCTCTCACACATACAAACACACCTAGAGGTGTCAATTTGCTACTCCTGCTCTAAACTTTAAACTGTGGCAACACTTATGTTTTGTGAAACAACTAGCTTGTTTTAACCAAAAGACAATGAAAAGTAAACACTATTTGACTCTGAAGTAGGCAACAATCCATTAGGCAGTGGCACCCTCTCTCTGGAATAAACTGCCATCCCTTGGTGTATTTAAGAAACAACCTGAGAGTTGTTTATATTGCCATTTAAAGATATACTCCCTGCAAGAGGATCTTAATGACAGACAGACAGAATCTGCATGCAAATCCCTCATCATTGTGATATCTGAACACATATACCAGGGATTCTTAACCAACGGCCCGCAGCCCACAGCGCCATTTCATGTGGGCCCCCCACTGCCTCCACCATAGCAGGAAGTGCCATGTGGTGGGAAAAGGGCAAAATGGCCATCTGGCCCCCGAAGCTGTTTGACCCGGCCCCCGGCTTTAAAAGGTTGAAAACTCCTGACATATACAGTACTTTAGAAAAAAACTTGACATTGGTGGTTTCATTTTTTCAAATTTTATGGCAATACAGTAAAACCTCTACTTATGAAAAAAAGTCTGTTCCGTAGGCTTTTGCTTAAATCGGTTTTTTATGTAACTTGAAGCAAACCCATTTTTACGTAACTCGAAGCAAGCCCATAGGAAAAATGAAATTTTTATGTAAATCGAAGCAAACCCATAGGAAATGAATTTTTATGTAACTCGAAGCAAACCCATGTAAAATCATGTAAATCGGGACATGGTTTTAGCACAAAATCATTATGTAAGTCGAATTTTATGTAACCCGGGGCATTTATAAGTCGGGGATTCACTGTATACTCCAGCCAGGAAAAAGGAAGACAAGCAGAACCCTTTGGATAACTGTTAATATGCACTCTACTAAGAGAAAACTGAAGACACAATTGATGGACACACGATAAATACTTACTCTTACAGAAAAAGTGTACAGGAGGCAAGAGTCCCACTAGATTAAAGAAAAAAAAAACTAGCTCGGGTTCATGCAAGCAGCTACAGTACATGGTTTCTGGATCCTGTCCTGCATTCTCAGATACAAAAAACAACAACTGAGAAGCTGTTTCCAAGTAACAGAGCGAGGATCAGGGTATCTTTTTTCTTAATTAAATCAGTCTGCACCACATCCTATCAAGATGTCATTCTATTGCATTACACTCTTGTTATTTGAGCAGGAGTTAATGCAGCTCTTTTAATAATGTTGCGGCCTACAATTGTCCATACAAAACAAAGAAATTATATGAACTCAAGCTGCTGTTTTCTTCTAAATGAAACCAAGAGAAGTAGCCTTGCATGTTTTTTAGATATAAAGCTATCCACTCCCACAGAAATCTAGAAATGAAAATGGGCCAGAGGGCTTGGAGGGAAAACAAAATGTCTTTGCTTCCAGATTAAAAAACAACCAAGAAAGCCCATAAAAATCCCAATACAGATTATCTAGCACAACAACAATCATGCGCATACCACAGCTGTAGAGTGCTTCCATTTCCAATTCTGTTAAAGATATAAAGTCATCTTAACAGAACTGGCTAGAATACATCTTTGCAAATCTGTGGAAGATATTTTAAAATCAGATTCCAGTCAGGACTGTGGTTTGTGTCACGTACAGTTCTGGCTGAGTAAAAAGAATCTTACAGTATTTCTTCAATTTATATAAGATCTGAATGATCAGGCCACTTTCTGAGGACTTCTCACAAGGAAGATGTGCAAGATTAGCTTCTATGGCAAAAAAAAGAAGTTCTTTAGCAAGAACTAAAGATTCAAAACACAACAAAAAAAGGACAGAGCGCTTACAAGGTTGTGTTTGTGGAGGGGCCTCAACCTTGACAAAGTACCCAAAAGCTATAGATGATAACCAGTAACTTCCTAGTCTATTACTTTTACTCCTCTCTAGTTCCATTTTCTATGACTAAAATGATCTCAACTTAAATTGTTATACATTTTGATTCAGGTTATTAAATCTGTGTGGGAGAGTTCTTTTAGGTCTCTTTTGTTAGTGTAGAAAGCAGATTCCTTACTGGTTTTGCAGTAATTCCTGACAAAATGGAGAAAACAGTATTCCCTGTGACCCTTTTAAACTCTCTTTGTTTAAACCCTAGAGCAGTGATGGTGAACATTTTAGAGACTGGATGCCCAAGGAGGCGGAGGTGGTGCACAGGCAAGGCCCGCACATATGCTGCTTGAGGTGCATTGGCGCCATCACACAGGTACATACACATGGTGCCTGCCCATGAGTGGCCACCACCTCCTTGGACGTGACTACACATGCACATAATTGTAAGTATAGAAGAGTGTGTGGTGGGGTGTCTAATCACCTTACCTCGCTAGGGTGACAGCGCACATGCCCACAGAGAGGGCTGTGCCTACACCCTCGCGACCACTGCCCTAGAGCAATAAACAAAGCAGAAGTTTTTTTAAAAAAAAGATTACTAAATTTATGTTCTAATTAGATAAAACACCATCTCTCTTGGCTTGAGCACATGATTTAAAGTGGGAAGATACACCCATTCTGAATGGTAGATGTTAAAAGCTTGAAGATTATAAAAAAACTAGTTTAGAGATAGGACAGTGAGAGACAGCCAATAAAAGGGACAGATGCAGTCTACTATGATTTTCAAAATGTAGGGCGGGGTATAAATCAAATAAACATAAACATAAAAATACCCCTATTATGAATCTTTGGGGAAAGGTGCAAGAGAGATGAAGCTTGTAAATACAAGATATAGTAACCTACGGTTCTAACATTAAAAAAAACTTACACCCATTTTTGCCTCTCACGGTTTGCTTGGATCTTGAACTCATTACCGTTTGGCCGTTGTCTTCACAGTGTAACTTTGAATGGCATAACTTGGATCAGGCACCAGAAACATTTTTTATTGTTGTTCAGTCGCACAGTTGAGTCCGACCTTTTGCGACCCTATGGACCATTGACATCCAGACACCGCTTTCCTCCACCATTCTCCTCAGCCCGCCCAGCTCTGTGTCCACAATACCATCTAGCATCTCATCTTTGTCCTCCCTTCTTCTTTTGCCCTCCACCTTTCCCAGCATCAAGGCCTTCTCAAGTGAATCCTCTCTTCTCATTTGATTCCAACGTACTTTAGCTTCATCTTAACTATTTGACCTTCTAAGGAGCAGTCAGGGTTGATTTCTTCTAAGATTGACCTATTTGTTCTCCTCGCTGTCCAGGGGACTCAAAACTCTCCTCCAACACCACATTTCAAAGGCATCTATTCTTCTGCGCTCAGCTTTCCTAATGGTCCAACTCTCACATCCATACATTACCACTGGGAATACCATTAGTTTGACTATGTGAATTTTTGTTTGCAATGTGATGTCTCTGCTTTTCACTATGTTCCCCAAGTTTCTCATAGCTTGTCTCCCAAGCATCAGTTGCCTTTTTATTTCATGGCTGCAATCCCCATCTGCATTGATCTTTGATCCAAAGAAAATAAAATCTGCCATTGCTTCTACTTCTTCCCCATCTATTTTCCAGGGACTGATAGGGCCTGCTACCATCCGGGCACATTTTACTTCCGCTTCCAGGAGCGACGAGGGCAGTGCGGGCCGGATGAATCGCAGTAAACCCATTCATGTGGATTCACAGGGTGCTTGGGCTTCTGGGGATTGAAGTTCAAGAACATCTGGAGTGCCAAGGTTTGCCATCACAGCACTATACCAATGTTTCCCATCCTTTGGCTTTTGGACTTCAATTCCCAGAAGCCTAAGTCAATTCCCCAAAGCACTGATCAGCCAATGTACTGAACTTAGGCTTCTGTGAATTGAAGTCCCCCTGTGAGTCATGGGCCCCATGTTGGGAACCACTGCTCTATACCTAGAAAGACTCCAAAATGCGTAAACTTACCAGTAAGTCACATCCAGAGGGGCAAAGTATTTTCTCATAATTAAGTCAGCAAAGTAAGCTTCTGTTTCCCTGCAAGCCGTTCCGTTGCCAATCACCACAGTGCTACAGCTTTTAGTGGAAAGAAGGAAAGCATTAAGGTTCAGGAGTCTCAAGGGGGCGCACCATCTATAATTTGCTTTCCCTATCAAGCAAAGCAATCACACTTATATGCCGCACCCTAGTGCTTAGTGTAGCTATTGAGAGGTAAGATGCTACTCCATATACGGGACCAAACAGAATAAATGTTGGCTATTTTCCAGGTCCAGGGCCTGCAATGAGTCATCATATCATATCATAAGTTTAATTTATACCCTGCTTCCTTCAGCCCGAATGCGACCCAAAGCGGCAAAACAACAATAGCAAAACAACAGTAGCATAGCAATAAAAGAGGTATACAAATACAAAATAGTAGTACAATAACCAACAATATACAAAATACAATTACACAGTATCAACATTTTAAAGTGCGGCAACATCTCACAATTCCAATCCCAGACAAGTTCAGAGATAGTGGCCGTGAAAGTTCCGCTACTACTGTGGCCTCTTTTGCGTGATCAATTCCCACCCCGGCATTGACAGGGCCAGGGCGAGCGGCGGTGGGAGTATCCCGGTCCAGAGGCTGTGGCGAGCTTTTAACCACTCCGGGCGGGCGAGACCCAGACAGGGGGGCGGGAGCGGAACTCCACCGCCCAAGCAGCCACAGCTGATGCCGTCCTCCTCACCCTCCTGCGTTGACGGGGCCAGGGCGAGCAGCGGCAGGAGTGTCCAAGTCCGGAGGCTGTGGCGAGCTTTTAACCCCACTGGGCGGGCGAGACCCAGAGAAGGGGACGGGAGCGAGTCATCCCAAGTCACTATGGGGGCTGTGCCTTGTTGCTGCATCACTGAACTTGCTGATGCATATGCAGATCTAGTTTAGGTAAAGGTAAAGGTCTCCCTTGCTCGAAAGCTAGTCGTATCCAACTCTAGGGTTCGGTGCTCATCTCCATTTATAGCCAAAGAGCCAGCACTGTCTGCATCTGCAGACATTTCTGTGGACATGTGGCAGACATGCCTAGACCACCGGAGTGCACGAAATGCTATTTACCTTTCCCACCGAAGTGGTACCTATTTATCTAATTGCATTTCTTCCTTTTGAACTGTTATGTTGGCAGGAGCTGGGACAGAGACAGGTGCTCACTCCGTTGTGCAGCACACAGGTCTCGAACTGCCTACCTGCCGACCTTCCAGTCGTCAAGTTCAGCGTCAAAACCACTAAGCCACTGCATCCCAAATCTAGTTTACATTTCCCCAAAATTATTCAGGGAGTATATATGCTTCTGCTTCACAACAAGGGGTGGACAAGCTGCTGTTTACAGTACAGTAAAACCCCAACTTACAAATGCCTCGAGTTACATAAAATTCAACTTACATAATGATTTTGTGCTAAAACCATGTCCCGATTTATACGATTTCCTATGGGTTTGCTTCGAGTCATATAAAGATTCTTTTTCCTATGGGTTTGCTTCGATTTACGTAAAAATTTCATTTTTCCTATGGGTTTGTTTTGAGTTACAAAAAATTTGATTTAATAAAAGCCTACGGAACGGACTTTTTTGTAAGTAGGGGTTTTACTGTAATAGGATAACCAGCACACAGGCTCCACTGTGTTTACTGATTAGCAAAGAACTCTAAGAAGTACTCTCAACTGCATAAAATATGGCCACTGCATCAGCAATCAAGACATCACATGCAGAAACTTTTAAAAATAGATAAAATTCATTCAATCTTTGTAATAAAAAGACCGTGAATATCGGAATAAAAACAGCAGGATAATAAAATAGGCCTAATACAGGGGTGGCAAACAAATGGCACACGTACCAGATGTGGCACTTGGAGCCCTCTCTGTAGGCACCCTTGTGGTTGCCCCAGCATAGTTTGCCCCATCTAAAAAGTTCACCATCACTGGCTTAACCACACCCAAAATCAAATCTACTCCTGGTATGGGGTTCTTATAGTGCATCCTCTTCAAAGGTGCAGAAAGTAAAACATTAAATCAGATTAAGGTTCATAGAATCATAGAATAATTGAATTGGAAGTCATCAAGTCCAAACCCCTGATCTAGCTATAGACTGGTCTCCAACCTCCCCTTCTTGGGGAAGGTAATGGAGAGGGCAGCTGCAGGGGGTCCTGGATGAAGTGGATTATCTGGACCCCTTTCAGTCAGGATTCAGGCCTGGACATGGTACAGAGACAACATTGGTCGCGCTTGTGGACGATCTCTGGTGGAAGCGGGACGGTGGTCATCCGTCCGTCCTTGCTCTCCTTGACCTCTCAGCAGCCTTCGATACGGTCAACCACGGTATTCTTCTGGGACGGCTCAAAGGGTTGGGGATCCAGAGCACTGTACTGTCTTGGTTCTCTTCATACCTGGAGGGCTGGACCCAGTCGGTGTGGTTGGAGAGTAAGAGGTCCAGCTCTAGGCCTTTCCAATATCGGGTGCCTCAGGACTCGGTGCTCTCTCCTCTCCTATTTAACATCTACATGAAGCCGCTGGGTGAGATCACCCGTTCCCACGGGGTGCGGTACCATCAGTACGTGGATGACACACAGTTGTACATCTCGGCCCGTGGGGATCCAAGTTATGCTGTCAATGTCCTGTCCGGGTGTCTGGAGGCTGTGGGGGTCTGGATGGGGACCAACAGGTTACAGCTAAATCCTAGCAAGACTGAGTGGCTGTTGGTTCAGGGTCCCACATTATCCGGGAAGCTGCCATCCTTGGTATTGGATGGGACTACTCTGCCCCACAGACCCAAAGCGCAACTTGGGGGTCCTCCTGGATGTGCGACTGCTGCTAGAACAGGTGGTGGCCGTGGCCAGGAGGGCTTTTGCACAACTTCATGTAATTCGCCAGTTGCGCCCGCTCCTGGATAGGGATTCCTTGCTCATGGTCACACATGCGCTGGTGACCTCCAGACTTGATTATTGTAATGCGCTCTACATGGGGCTGCCCTTGATGACCATTTGGAGGCTGCAGCTGGTCCAGGATGCGGCGACCCGGATAGTGATGGGGTGCGGGCGCTATGTCCGTGCCTCGCCTCTGCTTCAGGAGCTGCACTGGTTACCAGTTTGCCTCCGGGTGCAATTCAAGGTGCTGGTAATGACCTTTAAAGCCCTTCATGGTAGTGGGCCAGATTACCTAAGAGACCGCATTGCCCCAAGAGAGTCTGACTGTCCTATCAGAGCGGACCGGAGAGGCTCCCTCAGTGTTCCATCGGCTAGAGGGGCACACCTATCTAGCACAAGGAGGAGGGCCTTCTCCGTGTCCAGCCCAACCTTTTGGAACCTCCTACCAGTAGACCTATGGCTACAGACAGAATTGCTGCCCTTTAGGAAAGGGTTGAAAACCTGGCTGGCAGGGCAAGTATGGGGGGGGGGGCGATGGGGTGTTGACTCCCGCTCATTGGTTCTGTTAGAGTTATATGTCCCTTTTACTGATGGATGGGGAAGGGAGGGTCTTTTCAAATTCTGGATGGTTTTAAATAGTTTTTATTGAATTTTTAAAGGGGATATGTATAATACCTATGTGTGGGTACACCGCTGTGAGTCGCCCTGGGTGAGAGAGCGGCATATAAATCCAAATAAATAAATAAATAAATAAATAAATAAATAAATAAATAAATAAATAAATAAATAAATAAATAAATGCAGGAATCCAAGTCAAAGCAGATCTGGCAGATGGTCTTCTGATCTTCGGAATTAATAAATTACCAAATACTTTGCTAGCACAAGCAAATGTGAGTGTAGGACTGCAGTCCATTTCAATAGTACTACAAGCAACAGGAGTCCTTTTGCCTCATCAACAGCCAATTGCTCCCCTTCCTCTCTTGAGAAACAAAGTGAAAGCAAGGCATTCTCTTGGGAGTGAAAAGCAAACACGAACATCAGCTCTCCCATTTCACATAAGAGAAAAAGAAAGCAAAATTGTCTTTATCATACTTGTAATCCAGCAGGAGTTTCCGTATCTTTGGCGCTTCCTTGAATCCACCACCACAATGCAAGTAAGCTATGTCTGTATGGAGTATCTGATCTAAGGCAAAAAGAAAGGAAAATGCCTCTTGTTTAGAAGAATAAGCTCTGCCACCTGTTTCACATGTTACATGAAACTGCAGTTTTGCACATTGCAAACCTTTCTCAGCACAACCCAGCCTTATGCAATTCTCACCAAAATCTGCTGTTGCAGTACAACAGGACAGAAACCAGAAATTTCCATTTCCGGTTTTAAAAAAACTACAGATTCCCATGGCACCAAAAACAGTCAGGAACTGCAGACACTTTAAGCTACCCTTTGGTAAAACCAGAAGCAATTAATTACAAAATGAATTATTTCCAATCAATTCTCTCTCATACTTTTTCAATAGTTAAATATGCTTAAATATATTATTATTAAATATATACGTTCTGATTTTACAAAGAAAAAGTAATAAGAAATAATGTCCCTGTTCTGTTTTGTTGTTATTGTTCAGTCGCACGGTTGTGTCTGACCCTTCAAGACCCCATCCACCACAGCACGGCACACTGTTGTCATCCACCATCCTCTGTATTCCTACCAGAACTACACCCACTATGTCAACAATACTATCTAGCCATCTCATCCTCTGCCGCTCCTTTTGCCTTCAATCTTTCCTAGAATCAGGGTCTTCTTCAGTGAGTCCTCTCGTATCATTTAGTAGCCAACGTACTTGAGCTTCGGCTTCAGTATTTGTCCTTCCAAGAAGCAGTCAGGGTTGATTTCCTTTAGGATTGACTGATTTGATCTCCTTGCAATCCAGAGGACTCTTAGAAGTCTTCTCCAGCTCCACAGTTCTAAAGCATCTATTCTTCTGCACTCAACCTTCCTTATGGTCCAGATCTCAAAGCCAAACATTAGTACTGTACTGGGAAAACCATCAATTTAACTATGTCTGGCTGGACATCCCGCTACGGTAATGGAGTAGACTGTACAGTCAGCGACTCAACACTGTCAGGCAGCGGTTAACTAACCTGATTCCCCAAAAGGGTCCAAAAGCTATGGGAGGATGAGCCCCTTTAGGTGTGGTGATGGTTCCCCTCAGTGGAGGAAATGCCACTGAAAACCATCATATTGGGTCCAACAGCAAAATGAGCGGAGGAAGAACTTTGATTCCCAATAGTCATGGAGGAGGAAGAGGCCATACCAGATGGACTGGCTGTGAAGGCACACCTTGTCAATATCCTCAAGGCTCTGGCAGTCCATTGCAGTCCCAGTGTTGAATCCTGCACGTCTCATTTTGTGTGTGCTTGTGTGTGCCGTAGGGGGTGGCTCCAAGATCATAGAATGTGGGTCACTTCACGGCAAGCTGGGTTCCACCTTAAACAAATTCATGGCAATGACATTTTTCCTACTTCAGGAAAAAAATTCATTCTCGGTTGCGAGTTGCAGTCAACAACAAACTATGTGGACTTTTGTCAACAAGGTAATTTCTCTACTGTCAGTGACAGGATTGTATTATAACAGCTGGTAAATATTTTAAAACATGTAATAAAATTATCCTGTCTTTCCCTTGGAGCCATTAGCTGTGAATGTTTTTAATTGTTTTATATTGTATTCTATTTTTATTTTTGTTTTCCCTTTTTCCTCTGTTGTTGTTAGCCGCCCTGAGTGGTGTTTCCCACCAGGAGGGCGGGATATAAATTATATAAATAAATAAATAAATAAATTTAGAACAAGTTTATATCTATTTTGCCCATATCTACCAAAAAAAGGTCTTGATTCTTGATATTCAATTATCCTCCTTTTTTCTTAATTTACAGCTAGTTGCTGCTGTGAATTATGCCATTTCCCTTTCACCCTAGGATTCTGACCACTAAATTTCTGTGTAAGGCCCAACAATTTTACACCCTTGATAGATGGTGGTGCTGACGATGATTACTGAGAGATAAGTGTAACATGCCATCCATTTAAAAATGTGCAATCTTCACAGCTAAGAAATCTAAAACCCAACTTATTCTAAAGGAACTGATATATCTCAAATGTAAACACCACCAGAAACAGCATAACTAGTACTATTTAAAGCTTGAAAGCTGACTTACTGGTTG
The DNA here is from genome assembly GCA_035047305.1 of Bradypodion pumilum. Taxonomy (NCBI): domain Eukaryota; kingdom Metazoa; phylum Chordata; class Lepidosauria; order Squamata; family Chamaeleonidae; genus Bradypodion; species Bradypodion pumilum. The sequence continues at coordinate 30,511,279 of JAWDJD010000001.1, read as the reverse complement.
GTGAAATAATAGCCAGTTTGCACCCATGTTTGTAGCCAGGATCAACTCCCATCAATGTCCGTCCTCTCACAGGGCTCATGAGAAGTAACTGACGGAGGTTCCTTCCAAACATCATTACCGATTCCTTCTCTGCATCTGAAGTCAATTTTGATCTAAGAGAGCAGTACACCAAGAAAAGGTTACTTGTGATGCACACTGTGTGTGTGTGTGTGTGTTGGGGGGAGGGGGTGCTTCCATTTCTCACACCAAGACTTTTGCAGGCTGTTTCAATGAAATTACATTTCTTGGAACCTGGGGTGTCACTCTAATGATAAAAATGTTTCCACCCCCACACTGTGAGACCCCTTCTGAATCAAAATTTTTGAAGGCACAAAGGTCTTGGGGGAGGGGAGGGGAGAGAAATGGGAGTAATTCCTATTGCACTAAAAGATGTTCAGTAATACTACGTCAGATGTAACCCTTTGACACTTGCTTCCTTCCTCTACCTTTCCTAAGCAAACATTTATAAAACACCTGAGAAAACATTCACTTTTTAAAAAAAAAACTCATTCCATTGACCTCGTCTCACTTCTTCACTCCTTGAGCAGAGTGAACGTCATTCTCAAGGCTTTTTGCCCATGAAATTGTACCTTTGTCCTTAAGCAGACTGAGAGCCACATCCTAACTCAGTAACATTTTAAATATGACACTACAAGGAGCTATGACTGTGTACATAAGCAAAGGTTCTACAGACTTGGTATCTACTTCCCATTAGCCTCTGTTCACATGGCCAATGACAAAGAATTATAGGAACTGTAGTGAAAAACTTCATGGCTGAAGAACCTGAGAGACTGGTGTGAAATGACCTCGGAATAACTGTTCCAAGGAGTTAAAAACAGAAAGCCTATTGCTGTGATGATAGCCAATATCCGGAACGGATAAGGCACCTGAAGTGAAAAACATTTGGAGAAGACTGCTTTAGGTGACTGGTGTCCAACAAGTATACATACAGGACTGCATGTACTTCTTTCTGCTTAAGTCAGGGGTTCACAACCTACAGCCTGTGGGCTGGCCCCGGCCCGTGGCACCATTTCATGTGGCTTCATCACCGCCACCACTAGAAGTGGAAGTGGATACATTTACATAATTTCTAGCAGCGTAAATGTGCCCACGGTGTCGTAAATGCGTTTACAACAGCTGCGGATGCATTTTATGGCAGCATTTACAGCAGGGGGAACCACCAGTCTGGCCTACTCAACCGTCTGAGGGGGTGTGGTCTGGCCTGTGGCATGAAAAGGTTGAGAACCCCTGGCTTAAGTGGACAGTCAGTAGGTTAAATCTAGTACTGAGTCCCAACCAGAGTAAACTCCTTCGATTAATGGGTCTTGCTTAAGTTTTAAAAGAACCATTAAAGTCTAGCCTAGTTGCGACTCCAAAATGGATTTAGGCCAACAATTTTGGATACTCATTTTATGACATACAGACCAGAATCCTATTAGTTATGCTCACTAGTATAACTCAGTTGGCCCAAATCTCGTCTACTTACTGCAAGATAAGAAATCGGGGTGTGTAATTGTTAACAGCAACCACCTGTGTTGACTTCTAAAGTTACAATAATTTGCCACTGAGATATACAATGAGAGTTGTGCTAGCATAAATACATACTAATTTTCTGGGCATGATTACTGGGTTCCCATCTCTGCAAAAGGGTTAATAATCCAACACCTTGATCCTTTAATATGTTACTGGAACAACTCATTTAAAACTAAATCTCCATAAGAATTCCTGTGGTGCCAAAATGGCATTCTGGTTCTTAGCAGAAGCCATTAAATTGTCATTGCTAAAACAGATTGCTTCATACTCTGTTGACAGGAGTGCACCCATAGCACAGTTGAGCCCAATATTATGACTATTAAATTGTTAATTTACGAAGGTAGAAATGATAGACACAAAGACACTTGTAGCTAGAAGAATTAGCTTCCTTGATTTTCCACGGAAAATTTTTAAGAAATGAGATTAGAACATGATGGAAAGCATTACTGAAACAGTGATTTTGAAATGGATACAACAGAACAATTTCAGCAGCACAATAGTTTGCATCAAAAGCATTGTAACAACCTGATGAATTACTCAATACAGAAGCAAAATTTAAAAAACCCGCATCCAACTCCATATTACAGCACTGTCATTAGAAACATTAAATAAATTGCAGTTTGTGTGTTACAAACTGTCAACTTTCCCTTCATTTAAAATGCATTTTCAATCATTAAAGTCTTTTCCCCTTTTCTAACTGCCAGGGGAAAGTGCCTTTAATTTGCCGAATTTTTTCATTACTCTTAGAACTAAAAGAGCAAATTATGAAGCCATTCTTAATAAGAAAGAATGCGTCAGAAATCTATCTGCTACTCCAATCTTACACATATACATGAGAATAATTCCAATATATTTTAGTTAACTTTCCTAAAAAATATTCCCACAATTACAATGATAATCAGCAATTTCAAGTCTCATTGATACTCTTGTAATCTATACATTACTGCCTCTTTTGGAATAGTTTAGATATTTTAAATTTAGACACTGGATAGAAACCTATTGCTTACACACACAGGCATAAGCCCAACAGCATATACCACAATGGCCAACTGCCTCTAATTAAGGAGCCTACTTGTGTGCGTGTTACACAACCAGTACACAAGGAGACATATACTGTATGTCTCGATTCCTTAAGTAGAAGCAATTCAATTGTGTAATTTAGAGTTTGATTTACATTAGCACACCTGGAGTCTAACCAATATATTGCAAAAATTATCTCAAGAAAAATATTTCTACCTAAAATTAACATTTCAGACAACATAAGTCTGTAACAGACATCTGACTGATTCCGATGCAATGCTAACCCATATTTTGATGTTACAGGAATAAGCCTAGCATCTCTCAAGCTTGCACATTACTCCCTTTCTACTGGCATGGGGGCAAGGAAGATATTGTAACTTTCTGGTTCCTTTTCTGCTTGGTCAGACAAACCATGGTTAATTCCAACCAAGGTAAATTTGAAGCAGCTTATAAATTTGCTGATTTGCAAGACTAACTTAATTTAAATTGACCACAATTTAGAATTCAGAATAACACACTAAACTGCTGTGAACCTAAAGAGGAAGCTTATGACCTCCTCACAGTCATGTTGGATAATCATAAATGAAATGAAATGCTATTTTAGAGCAACATTTAGGCTAACAAAATGCGCCTCTATAAGTATGCCAGAAAATGTGATCTCAGCCCAAAAACTGAGCCAACCAACCCATATTGACAAATGTCAACATTTCAGTTTCTAAAGCCCAGATAGAGTGAGCTGGCACATAAGGGTTCCAATGACTATAGAAAACTTGGAAAGAAGGAAGGATGCTTCTTAACATGTATTCAGTAAAAAGGATGGCAATTCCTTAAAAGGAACTCTGGAGGTTTATTAGATGGTCCCCCTTGAATAAGTACAAGGAATTTGAATAGAGATTCTCATTCTCTAGATATTTAGGATTTCAGTTCCCAGAATTCTTGATCATTGGCTCTTCTGAAAAGTTAAATTCAAAACATTTGGTGGCCTCAGACTGGATCAGGCAATGCATTACCAAGAGGTTAATCTATGAAGCAGAGAGTTTAAAAAGGAAATGAGCAATTGCTACCCGGCTTTGCTGGTTGGGTCACTTGGGCCCTGTGGAGAGGGGAGGCAGGGAAGGGGGGAGGTGGATGCAATCCGTCCCCCTTTCCCTGTCTTCACCCAGCGGAGGGAGACAGGGAAGGGAGAGAGGCGGATGCGATCCATCACCCCTTCCTTGTCTCCCCCCGGGGGGGGGGGTATCTCGGCGTGGGGTTGTGTGTTGAGTCACCGGCGGGGCGGGAAATCAACCAGGGGCTTGTTTTGGACCGCGGAGGACAATCAGGAAGGTGGCTGTCACCCTCTCTGCCTCAGCCCACTGAGGCCTAGTTGGCAGGCAGTGGAGGGCGCGGTGTACCCCTGGCTCTTGGCCATCTTGAGGCCTCAGGCCACAGTGGTCAAGGAGGTGGGTGGCGGAGATGGAAAGCCCCTGGCCGGCAGGTGTAGCAGGCCTGGTCCCGGATCAGGCCCTGGCTTGGCCGCTGGCGCCCTTGCGGCCTCAGCCCGCTGCGGCTGTGGAGATGTATGGAGGTAGCGGCAAAATTCCAGCTGGCAGGCGCAGTGGATCATGCCCCGGTGCGGGTCCTGGCCCGGCCACCAGCTCCCTCATGGTTTCTCAGGCCGCCGTAGCCTAGGAGGTGGGTGGACGAAGCAGCGGCAAACCCCTGGCTGGCAGGTGCTGCAGATCAGGCCCTGGTGTGGGCCCTGGTGGCCTCAGCGTGAGACCGGGTGGCAGAGGAGGGAAACCTCCCCTGGGCAGGTAAGTGTTGCATGGGCCCAAGACTGAGTCAGGGGAACCGGGCGTGGGCGGCTCCCCAGTTCGGCTTGGATAGATGGGGCTTGGGCACATGGGTTTCCCCGCCCCAGCCCCTTGCCCTACTTAGCTGCCCAGGATGGGTCTCTCTCTCCCGCCGTCTCTTCGTGATGGTACCGCTGTTGCTCCTGCCATTTACAGTGCTGTCTCCCCGCGTCCCGCGGCCTCTGCGGTATCCGCCGGCGCCATGTTGGAGCGCCGTTCTCTGCCCCGCCTCTCAGGGAAGTGGCTCGTTGGCCGGGGTTTTTTTGGGGGGGGGGCACCGGCTGTGTCCTCCTGCCTGATTGGCTAAGGCGTGCCGTAGCGCGGAGGATGCTGGAACGTGTATTTTTTTTCTTTTTTCTGTGTTCGTGGGACTTTGGCCCCACTCTCGGACACTTGCGGGGATGATGTCTGGGAAATAAGGTAAGTGTACACGGAACATTACAGGATAGTCTGGACATGTGTGGACACGCATTCCGGACATGGATGACCACATTCCATTCTTATAGGTATAGATTAGATAACCCATTAAGGACAGAGCCATCACAGACCCATAGCCATAACTTAGCAAACCCTCTCATGTCATTGTGGGAAAGAGAACAGAAAAGCCTTAGGCTGTGCAGTTACAGATTATTTAAAGCTCTTATTTATCTTTCATTAATGAAAATGTATTGCTTTACCTGAATTCTCTACAGAGGAGTGGATAAATCAGCCTTTTATATGAGTCTTCTACTGAGTAACGCAGTAGCTCTATTAGCTCAGGATTTGCGTAGGCCCTTGGTCTCCACCTGTGCAACAAATATATTTAAGACTCAGAGTATTTGGCAACATTTTAAATCACAACCTGCCAAAATCACAGCTTAAATAAAACCCTGTGTTTATTTCTGAAATGTTCAATGGACACTCATTTGGGTTGAGCTAGGAGGACTATGCAAGCATACCTGAGACTAAACAAAATAAAACAAAACAAAAACAAACATTGTGGTAACTTAAAGACTAACTCCTGTATTTTAATCTTAGCTTTTGTAGATCAAGTGCAATTCATCAGACATAAGAGTGAGTTTTCATGGTATCAATTTATACATATCAGGTACAGAGGTACACAATGGTTGTTTAGCGTAACAGATAGGTTTGCAAATCAGTGTGCTATTTACAACCAGTAATAACATAGAATCAGTGTGGCTATTTACAACAGAAATAACAGAAGATTCCTGATGGGGTTAGTTTGATTACTGTGTAGTTTGGTTTTGTTAAGTTGCAAAATAAACATTCTGACATTACACACATCTGCTAATGAGTTAATTGAGCATGCTTTGAGAGAGAGACCCAACAAACCTATCTGTTATGCCAGCGATTCTCAATGTTTTCCAGCTGCGGGCCTGACCACACCTCCTGGGCAGCTGATCAGGCCGGTCAAGTGGTTCTTCCCACCTGGAAGCAGAAGTAAAATGTCTGCCACGCATGCATAGAACGCATTTAGCAGCATTCTGCGCATGCATGGCACACATTTTACTTCCACTTCAAGGAGCGATGAGGGCATCAGGGGCTGGATGAAATGGCTTTGGGGGCCAGGTTTGGCCTGCGGGCCATAGGTTGTGGATGCCTGTGTTACGCCAACTAACCATTAACTGTAAGGTCCTCAGGACCCTGTTCTTCACACTTCTTCACCCTCTCCTCTGGCTCATCTTGCCAAGTCTCCTCCTCCTGATGCAGTTTCTACATCTCCCAACGTCCCCAACTGTTCTCGCCCTGCCTCTGTGCCATCTAGAAGGTCCTCTTCCCAATTTCCCAAAGTTTTCTCTTCTAGGAGAAACATCTTTGCCCTCTCATAGTCCTTTCCTGTATCTGCTCCCTTACTGTCCTCTTTACCACTATGAGCCCCCCCCCCCAGGTCAGGAACTCCACGCACTGGTCCACAGAGGCCAATGGGCCACTAACCCTTTGGGGATCCTCCTGACAAAGAGGAACTCTTTAATTACGTCGGATGATGTTACTGGTCATTTTTGAGAATTAAAGACTTCTTTCTCCTACCATGAAGTTCACACAGCATCTATGAGGAAAGAGGTTTACTTAAAGTGGTGAGTTGCAAGACAGAAGGAAGCCATCATTAATTGCTGAAAATCTCCCCCTGTTAGTAACACCATAGACTTAACATATGAAACAGGACTGCCAAATATTTTCAGCATTTGCATCCTGATCCTAAGAAGTCAGAAGTAGATCAACCCAGAAATTATGTCAAACAATGTATACATAAAATTGCAGCTTGAGATCAGAAAACAGATGAGAAGAGTTTTTAAAATCTTGTAGAAAAACCTTTCCCAAGGTTTGTACTACAAGTCCCATCAGCCCTCCTGGTTAAGAATTGTGAGATTTGTAGTCCAAGCTATTTGCCGAATACCAAGTAGGAGATGGCTCCTGTAAATCCCCAAGCCCAATAACTTATTTAGTGCAGGACACCAAGATGTAGGCATCTCCAGCAGCTAAAAATCCCACACCGCCAAAACTCAGCAAAGCAGTTTTCTTTTATATATTGTGCTCAAACGTATCACACTACCAGAAAATCAGGTGAAGCATGGGAATGAAAATACCTGCATACAGACCTTGCATTTACACACCACCTACAGAATTCATTCTTCACCTCATCAGGAACGTTGACCTTCACTGTCAGGACTTTCAGATTCTCCCCTCGGTTAATAGCTAGAATCTAAGCAGCAAAAACATGTGACACTCAAAAGAGGAAGAAGACATGCCAGTCAATATATTCCAAAATATATCAGTTCTATCGCTCATATGGTTTGACTCAAAACGCAAGCAAGTGTACATGTAGAAGAAGTACCAATGGCTGAACTAAGGCTGGACCAACCTTTAGCCAGAGTAAGACAACTGCTTTATGTGGCAAGACTACAGAAAGCAAAAATAGCAGCCCTCTCTAGTTGCTTTTTCTAATACACCACCACCACCATTTATTCTCCAGAGGTCTATGCTATAGCTCTGCATGTTAACTGGCTTGCTCTGTCCAAACCCCACTATTTAAACTACAGCCTCAGAATTAAGAAGTCTATTTCTGCTGCCAGTTTTTAAGAAGGTTTTGGCCAGCATGCACACAGCGACACATCTTATGGCTTCTTCTTCTTCCGTGTCTAGGCCAGATGTGAAACTGCCAAAATGAAGCCACCTTTTGGTGAAGTCATAACGTAGTTCCCCATAACTAACATAGTGTGAGGAACATTAGCCAGCAACACAAGGTTGACGTTGCTTGGGGTACACCCAACATGTGGTTCAATAGTAACGCAATCTTCAAGGAGGTTCTTTCTGTGTATTCTTATGGCTGAGGCAATAAAACATTCTTGGAAGTTTCGAGTTGTAAGTAAGTCACAATAAGATTCCACAAGTGCACAAGAAACTCAGAATGCGGACGCATCCTCTAATTTCATCTGACTAAAAAGCAAGATAGTTGGCTTGATACCTCGGTGGTTCAGGTATCTGGCTGCAGAGCCAGAGGTTGCGGGTTTGATTCTTCCAACCTCCAGGGAGAAGAGCCAGCCAGTGTAGCTGTGAGCAAGCTGCACAGTCCCTGAGCACCCCCAGAAGAAGGGAATAGTAAAGCACTTCTGAGTATTCTCTACTAAGAAAACACAGAAAGAGCCTCTTCAATGATTGTGTTATTTTTGAACCACAATTGAGCATATCCTGGTAACAGTAACCTTGTGTTGCCGGCTAATCTTTCTCACACTAGGTCAGGTGAAAAGAACTGCAGAATGGACTCACCAAAAGGTGGATTCATTTTGGCAGTTTCACGTCTGGTCTAGACATGGAAGAAGAAGAAACACAACTCAATGTTGCTCAGAGCAACATTTGATTGTCTGGATTGCAGAATATTATTTTTAATCATGAATAAATATGGCCTTGGGTACTGCTTTGTTTTTACAAAGAACATTTGGCGTTTGGCTATGTAATCATGCCTTGTGTAATTAAAAGACAAAGTGAGAGCATGTACTGTACTGATTATTTCATAGAAACAAATTCAGTTTCAATATTCATTTAAACAAGAAATATTAATACTAATGCATCATTAAAGGGTGAGCCAGTAAAATCAATTAGTGGTGAGCTTCACACTGCTACCATTAATCGTCTAATCGCCATGCTGGCACTGGACAAACTGAAGAAAGCAAACCCTCTTTTTAAAAGGATGCTGAATTCAAACAGTCCACCAGGCAAAAAGATGTATGACAACAATGCTAATCATTTTAATTTGTTAAAAGTTCAACCTGTGAGCTTTCCTTCATAGCCCCAGGAAAGTCTCTGATGTGACGAAAACATTTTGGACTCAGCCTTTATGATGAAACAGGAATTAGTGACATTTTCCAAATCCAGGACTCAGAAAAGTTACTTTTGTTGAACTGTGAGAATTCTTCAGACACCAATCATGCTGGCTGGGAGATTTTCGGAGCTATTGTCCAAAACAGTAATACTTTTCAAACTTTGCAGAGGAAGGCGGAGCGTATGGACCTAGTCTTTATACCCTTCCTAAAAGCAGAAAGACTGGGAACAGGTCGCAGCTCTAAAAGGAATGTTTTCCAATTTCTGGAAGAAACAGAGGAAAAATCCCTATCCTGTGTACCGATCCAGCAGGACTCCAGAGGCAACAGCACTTCCAAGAGGACCTCTCTTGAAAATCTTCACATGTGGGCAAGCTTGAACCCTTAGAAAACCAGGCACTCAACTGTTAAAACCCTTCAAGGGAATCATATAGCTGGTGCAGCCATGTAAGAAAAAATGGGGAAAGAGTGGGAGGGGAAAACAAGGTGACAGCAATAAAAGGATTGTGAAAGGGCCACTGATACAATGGACATCCTAGCCCAGGGATTCTCAACCTGCGGCCCGTTGGCCAGATGTGGCCCGTGGCACCATTTCACTGCCTGCACCACACCAGGAAGTGCCATGTGGTGGAGGAAGGGGAAAATGGCTGTCCAGCCCCCAAAGCTATCTGAGGGAGCCTGACCAGGCCCCTGGCTTAAAAAGGTTGAGAACTCCTGTTCTAGCCTCACGGCCATCTAGGTATGTTATTTTCCCCTCTAGAAAATGACTGCCACTCATGCCTAGTATGGAGGTAGGTAAAGGTAAAAGTTGCCCTTGCTTGAAAGCCAGTCGTATCCGACTCTAGGGTTCAGTGCTCATCTCTGTTTATAGCCAAAGAGCCAGTGCTGTCTGCATCTGCAGACGTTTCTGTGGACATGTGGCAGGCATGACTATGACAATGGACTGCACGGAATGCTGTTTACCTTTCCCCCCCCCAAAGTGGTACCTATTTATCTACTTGCAATTTCTTGCTTTCGAACTGCTAGGTTGGCAGGAGCTGGGACAGAGATGAGAGCTCACGCCATCGTGCAGCTCTCGGGTCTCAAAGTGCTGACCTGACGACCTTCTAGTCATCAAGTTCAATGTCTTAACCAATAAGCCACCGCAGAGGGCATTATGGAGGTAACACCATCCAATTACTGTACCTCTCTAGGATTAAGAGACCAGCAGAGCCTTGCGACTTTTCATACTCTTCTCCCTTCCTTCCCAAGCTTTGCAACCCAGGCTAGTAGTTGCCATAGAACAGTGGTGGCAAACCTTTTAGAGACCGAGTGCCCAGCAGATGGGTGGAATGTGCTGGGGAGAAGGAGGAAGCGCTCCCATTGGGCTGCTGGGCAGAAGGTCAGGGTGAACTCTGTGCTGAGGCGACGGTATGCGTGCCAAAAAAAAGGCCTGGGAGTGCCACGTCTGGCACACATGTCATAGGTTCACCACCACTACCATTGAATGTAATAATAACCTTGCCTCCCAACTGAAATAACTGTAGGTGTATGGGGTGCTCCCATTTACCCACTCATTTATTTTATTTTATATTCATATTCAACTCACAAAGACTCTGGGCGGCATGCAATCTTAAAAACCCTTAAACCTCATAGTCAGTGCTGCTTTTTTATTCTATCTGGAATGTTGCTAAATCTATTAGAGTAAGTTCCAGCTCATCCTGCAGCATAGGCTGCCTCAAGGTAGCTAGCATATTTACTTTTTACTTACTAGTTATATTTATACCTTGCTTTGCCTACAAATTTGTTATATTTCCATGCTGATCTGAGCTCAATTCTCCCAATGTCTAGTCTGGCTAAGAAAGAATGATTGCTCCACAGCTGTGAATTTGTTTTTCTGGACTCATCAAGCAACCTAACCACTACACCACACTGAATGCCATATGCTACCCTTCTGAGTTATTGATGGGACAGAACAATGTCTGTGAAATGATAAATATGCATTCTAACTGCCAATACAGATGAAAAAGATGACTGCGACATATCCTGCTGCCCATGAGCTCCCTTAATGTGAACAAAGCCATGCCTTTCTAATACATTAGACTTGCAGAAACCATTAGAAAGCTGTTAAAAGTTGACATTCCTGTGTTGGTGCGCATGTTGATGTCTGCTATAGGCCCTCAGCCCTGTCACAAGCAAGCTTTTCACGTCAATCACAAACTTTAATTCAATCACTAGCTAACTCAGACATGTCACATATGTTAAACACAATGGTCTAAAAATGACCTGGGGGCATTGCACCAATTCAAAACCCTCAGCTTTTCATGTGCTTGCTGACATACCAGGCCTGACATATCACTGAACAAGACAATGAGTAATAAAAATTACATTTGAAATATTATAGCATCAGGTACCTTGACTGGCAAAGCAAATGGCAGGGATTAGGAGGGCCCGTGCTTGTGAACAAAGCAAAACACACTCATGTTTAGGCCACACTGACAGGGAAGACAAAAGCTAAAACATTCCTCTCAAGGAAAGCTGAAATTATACTTTTTGGCAAACAACTTCATCAGATACACTAGTCATGCTGGCTGAGGTTTTCCAGGAGGTGCAGTCTTTAAAAAAATAACTTATCTAAATTCTTAGCAAGGCTATCTGGATCAAGTATGTGGAGGGAAAAGGAAAGAGAAAAAAGACTATACATAGGGAAACACAATAGCTGGCCAACGCGCGCGTATGTGTGTGTGTGTGTGTGTGTGTGTGTGTGTGTGTGTGTGTGTGTGTGTGTGTGTGTGAGAGAGAGAGAGAGAGAGAGAGAACACACAAGCTAGTTTCAAAATCACAGCCCTTGTTCAAGTAAGCATGCAGCACAAGAAATCCATTTGAAAAGACTCAAGAGGGTTTCGGGAAGAAGGTGAAAGTCAAGGTTAGCAACTAACTCCTGAAATGCCTTTTTTCGTTTCTTAGCTAATGGAAGGGTAAGTGAAAAAGCACAGCACCGCATCCGCACCCCATTTACTCTGAGCCAGGTACAACATGATTTCCAGACCTCAGAACTGTGTTTAAAAGATTCCACAACACTCCCAAGTCCCACAAATCAACTATTTCCCTTCTGCATATTTCTCAGCCCTTTCTCTTTCTAGCAACAACTGCAGTGTGGCATCATGGCATCACCACAGTTGAAAGCTGGTTTCCAATCCCCAACTGCAAGTTAACAATGGTTAGTATTAACCTTGGTGCAGAGGTAACACTCTACCAGGGTTGAAAAAGAAAACCGAAGAAGGGATTTATGTGGAGAGACTACTTCTCCCCAATAAGTAAGGAATAATTATACAGTGGTACCCCATACACCAATTATAATCTGTTCCACAGGGCTCATTGTTGTACGAAACAATTGCTATACAATACATGCATCGTATAGCGATTTTCCCTCTCGGATGTATCGTACAATGATATTATTATTTTTTTGCTAAGTGGTTTTTCCCATTGAAAAATTGTTGTACGATTTTTCCCATAGGGAAAATTGTTATGTGAGACGCCATTTCCCCCCCAAAGTCTAATTGTTATGTGATTTCATTGCTATTGTTCCACTGTGTTGTGCTAGGTCACAGTGATGGCGAACCTTGGCATTTCAGGTGTTCTTGGACTTCAATTCCCAGAAGCCCAAGCCACCACTCCTGCTGATCAGGGCTTATGAGAATTGAAGTTCAAGAACATCTGGAGTGCCAAGGTTTGCCATCACTTTGCTAAGATAATTTTATTCCTTTTGCAGCATAGCTATAACTTTAATGGTTAGTGGAGCCTCACTAAGTAGTAGAAGAGGTGCAAGCATTGGTCTGTCCTCAGTTGTGACTCTTGTCACAAGAAACAAATGTATAAGAAGAGGTTGCTTTGTATCATAGACCAGCAGCTTATAGCATTAATTCCTCTCTAATTAAGTACAATGTAACTAGATACTGTACCTTTGAAGAGTGAAAGAAATAGGAAAGAGCTACTTTGCAAAATACTGTAGAACTATTTAATTAGCTAACTACTTTCGGAGACTATTACAAGCAATCACCTGTGTGAATCTTCCCAAGCTCTGCCTTTCCCTCCCATCTTTGCGCTGAAAGCATTTAGCACAGTTGTAAAGTTCATGATTTTTCTGCAGATGTATAAACCTGCCATCCTTCAGGTCACCTTTAACCACAATTATCTAGCCTTTTCTTGTTTCTGCAGAACCAAATTTAAGTGACAGCTTTTATGCTGAGTGGCTCAGAGCATCCTTCGATCAGAGATGCTCTCCGAGCCATTCGGCACAGCAGCAAACTGACACAAGAAGCATGACATCAGACAAGATGTCTGAGGTTAGATTTAGAAAATGGCACGGCAAAGGCTGAACACGCTGGAGCTTAGGGCACAACTGAGAGCGGTGACGACGGGTGCAGAAAAGAGGGCAGGTCAAGGAGGAAAGAACAAAGTATTCAGCCTCCCAAAGTATGGTTGGTCCCAAGAGGGTAGAATTAAATGTTCCAATCCTTCCAGAATCACTGTCCTGGAATAACAAGAAATGTTGTCTTGTCTCTCTGGAGGGGAAAACCTGCTCATTCTAAAGATCTCCTTCAGATCTTCCCCTTGGATCAACAAGCAAGAAGCACAGAGGAGACTGGGCATCTCCGGCCCTCATCATCATCATCCCGTGCCCTTTACCCCCACCCAAGGAAAGCAAAGGGCACAGACAGGCTCTTCCAGACTCTAGCATCACCTTCCCCTTCCATATCACCAAGGAGTACAATAAAACCCCGACTTACATATGCCTTGAGTTACATAAAATTTAACTTACATAAAGATTCTTTTTCCTATGGGTTTGTTTCGAGTTACAAAAAAATTCAATTTAAGCAAAAGCCTACGGAACGGACTTTTTTTTTCGTAAATAGGGGTTTTACTGTATGACAAAATGGCTCACATAAGTTCTTTCTTTGTGCCCACTATATACAGAAGGGGATCCCAACCTAAGGCCTGCGGCACCATTTCATGTGGCCCCCACCCCTCCAAAGGCATTTGAGAAATAAAATGACCACCCCTTTGAAGCTGTTGAGGCAAAATGGCTGCTCCCATTATGCAGGCTGGACAAAATGGCCATCCGGCCCTCGAAGCTGACTGAGAGAGCGTGACCCGGCCCCCGACTTGAAATGGTTGGGAACCCCTGATATACAGCTTGCCCACAAACTGTATGCATCCTTGAGAGATACATTTCAATATCTTCTGCAGATACCCTGAAACTGTGGAAAGCAGCTATCCCCATATTACAGCACATGTACTTGAGTCATACAAACAATGAAGAGCTGCAAATGCCTCCATTGATCTTTCACAAGCATGCAAGAAATTGCTTCTGGAATTATTGCCTGGGGGACTCTGCCACCACTGGACTCTTAAGTTTGCTCTGGTACAAAACCTTGCGGAGCTCCTCTGAAGCGTTATAAGGACCAGCTGAAACAAACCATGAAGGTGTCAGGTATAAAACCACAAACTTGGGAGGCAGCAGCCGAAGATCGCCCACTTTGGCACCAAGCCATCTCTGCTGCTACCGATCACTTTGAAAGGAAACACCACCGACACGAAGAGGCTAAGCGGCAAGCACAGAAGCTTCATCAAACTCAACCACACCCTCCACCATCTATTCCATGTAATGTGTGTGGTCGCATGTTCCATGCTAGGATCGGTTTATTGAGTCTCCATCAACGGAGAAAGCAATGACTTTCAAGGGGGGAAATGTATGCTCGGACATGAGTAGCTGACAATGACGATGACCTGCACACTTATCCAGCTTCCGTTTTACTCTTTGTGGGACTGCAGTTTGCTTTTCCAAGAAAACAAGGTTACTTCAGAAGAGAAGTAGCCTCCAAATGTTGCTGGATGCAATTCCCATTAGCTCTTGCACGCAAAATCAATAATGAGAGATGGTGGGAAATTAAGTCCAGCATCTGGAAGGCTACAAAGTTGCCCACCACTGCTTTAACAAAAATAATATGCTGTCAAATTGATTCTAACTTATAGAGATCCTTTCCAGTACTTTCTAAGTAGTGAATACTACCTAGAGCCCTGGTGGCTAACCTTGGCACTCCAGCTGTTCTTGGACTTCAATTCCCAGAAGCCCAAGTCAGCACTCCAGATGATCAGGGCTTCTGGGAATTGAAGTTCCAGAACAGCTGGAGTGCCAAGGTTAGCCATCACTGACCTAGAGAATAGAGAAGTGGATTTACCATTCCTTTCTTCTGGGATCATTGCAGAGTTGAACAGCTTGCCCAAAGACACACAGGCAAAATATATTCTCAAACATACATTCCCCCCCCCCGCAAAAAAAAAAATCAGAATTAAACAAATACCTGATGATGCTGAATTTTCTTTATATAGCAAGAAAAATTATGATACAGATGAAATTTGTCGACATCTTTTTCATTTACTTTTTTGGAGGTCAATTTGGCCAAAGATGACTGGATGCAGATGAACTTCCTTTGACATCTATATATGAAAAATGTTGCAAAAGTGAACAGAATGTTCATTGACAGCTGGATAATAATATTAATGCTTAATAAAGAAATGGAGCTCAGAATTTTATGGAACACTGAGACTAAATTGAGAACAATTTAAGAATTAAGGAAACACCCAAATTAGCAGCAGACGATGAATGTTCTAAACTAGAACCTGTGATTTTGCTGTCTGCATACTTTATCTCACAGGAGGGCAAAGTGTGGCCCCGTGGATAGCACTCTTTCTCCCATGAGTATTCTTGATGCCCCCAAGACCCCATGGAGCCTGCTATTCCCTGCACAGTTAAAAAAAAAAATGTTCCTCCTGCAGATTTTATTTATTTATTTATTTAAGTTTCTATACCGCCCACTTGGCCAAGGCCAACTCAGGGCGGTTCACAGTATAATAAAAACACAATTAAAAACATAGTTAAAACTGATTTAAAAACTACCCACCCCCTCACTAAAAAAGGGTGCAGGGGATGAGGGTACTGGGATTCACTATACCAGCCACTCCGCGGAAGTCACCCCTCCACCAGCACCCCATACTTGGCCTGCCAGCCAGGTTTTAAGTTCTTTCCTGAAAGGCAGCAATTCTGTCTGGAGACGTAACTCTGTTGGTAAGTGGTTCCAAAGAGCCGGTGCGGACACGGAGAAGGCCAGGAGCAATGATTTTTACATAAATAGCAGCAACAACACCCCAATAAAGATCAACAAAATCAAGCCCAGGTATCGCTATCAGCACTCTTAGCTGTTGATTTTTCAAACAATAATAAATTGGCTTTTTAATTTTGTAATATTTTTGTTTGACCTTTCAGGTCCTGGTGAAGCTACCCACAAATTGTGAAGGTAAACATTTTGCCCAAGTCTTCCAAGGTTGCCCTCAGCGTTCTTATTTTTAAAATGATTCGGTACACTTCTGTATCTCTTCCTATTTACTGTTAGGTCATAATGAGCTCCGGTTGCTGGCTGGGCATTATCCATGAGCGTCTAAGATATTGTTTGCTTAATGGCACAGGGGATTCATAAATCAGGAGCCAGCCTTAGAAACGTTTTATATGCATGCTGGTGGTGGAAACTTGACAGCTATTTTCCAAAACAGCAAGTCTCTTCCCAATCCTTCAAGGAATACAAAAGCCCACATAATTCATAAACACATATGTGCAGACAATAAGGTACTGTATCAAGTTCAAACATGCAATGTCTTTATCCCTACTATATTGGCAGCACCTCAGGCAGCAGATGATAAGTGGCGTGGAAGGGACAGTGGCCTCCGGGCACTCCCTTATGTTGGCCGACAAACAATGCATCCCAAGCTTTGTACTTTTTAACTTACCCTCCTGCCTTCAGTTGTGGTGCGCAATGCTATTATACCACAAGTGGTAGACAAAGATTCCACTGCTTGTCCAGTAATGGACTCAAGGCACAAAAATGCCTTGTCGTAATCAAAAACTGTTGTTTGAATAATAGCAGTCGTGCATGCATTAATAGAGCCACAGTGGCTTAGTGGTTAAGATGCTGCTGAGCTTGACGAATATAAGACTTGAGTTTGAGACTCAAGTGCTGTGTGATGAAGTGAGCTCCCACCATCTGTCCCAGGTCCTGCCAACCTAACCATTTGAAAACTAGAAATTGCAACTAGATAAACAGATACCACTTCAGTAGGAAAGACAAGGTTCCGTGCACTCCAATTTAATTTGTAACATTATTTTCCTGCTTTCTGACATTTAAGACAAAGCCCCTGTCTTCTCTTTCTGTTTGTTTTCTTGCTTCCATTGTTTTATAGATAGTCCTTCCTTCCTTTCTTCCTTTCTTTTCCTTTTTGACTTTATTTATTTATTATTTATTTTATTATTCAAATTTATATATTGCCGCCCAAATTGAATGAGCAACTCTGGGCAGCATAACAACAGTGAAAACATTACAATCATAAAACATTAAAAACCCTTAATAGACCATTAAGATTACCCTCCCCAGCAATTATTTAAAAATTATGGTTAAAAGAACAACCAAAAATTATGGTTAAAACAGCAACAAACACGGAGGGTCTTCCAAGTCCTAGAGACTCTATTTTTTCCTTTTATTTATTATTTATTTGTTTGTTTGTTTATTATTTAAATTTATATATTGCCGCCCAAATTGAACGAACTACTCTTTTTTTTTCCTTCTGACTGTAACTACAGGTGGTAATTGTAGGATACCTCCTTTTTTAAAAACTTAAATGCAAAGTTTTTGTTGCTGCACCAAACTACAGCATCTTTAAGCCATCTATAAAGGACTGTTGATAGTGGATGAAGAGATAAGGCTATAAAAACAGCCAGAAAAGATAGCCAGAGCATTAAGATCAATGTAACTCCACAATACATCAGACATGTAACAACAGTGGCAGCAAATTAAGACAAAAATGGGATTTTCCTCCATAGTTTCAATCTGGTTTTGCATAGTTTCAAACTGGCTTGGTAATTTCTGTGTGTCACTAATAATTTAATTAAAAACTAAAGATGGTTCAGAGCTATTTTGCCTTTTTTTTTTTTTTTTGCTTTTAAATTATGCATTTTAGAAATATATTCTGTTTTTTCAATATGCTTTTCTAGGACATGAGCTTCTGCATTTAAAAAATGTACAGTAACACATACACACACACACCACCAATAGATTTCACGATTTACCACAATTGCCTGAAACCACAGAAAATAATGACTTCTGGGACTTTTCAGTTAATATTTTGGGTCAGGGCCCAGATAACCTATGTCCTCTAGTGCCTGAAAAAGAAATTTTAATTTACAAAAAAAAGAAAAAGAAACCGTTTTGGAAATGCACTAGGCTTGCTCAAAATAAAGCAAAAATGCCTTCTATACCACTTACAGGGTACAGGGGGGGGGGGTTGGAAGGGGCTAGAGATAGTGTGGAGCCACTTCCACAGTAAGGACACTTTGCCCAATAAGAACGTAAGAACAGCCTTGCTGGAACAGGCCACAGCCCATCCGGTCCAGCATTCTGACTCACACAGTGGCTCACCATTTGCTTCAGGGTATTATTCCCAAGCAGATGCCTTCACCTGTTTAGGATTCCCTAGAAATCCTAGTCTGCACAAAGAAACAGAGGCGAACCTGTAGAAGCCACAAAGTAAGAACACAGTGGGCATGACATAGAAGCAACCTGATTAGCAAGAGAGATACTGTACTTACAAATCTCTGATGAAATCCAGCGTATCTTTATCTTTGGCCATCATGTCAGCTAAAATATGCTGCACTCCAGATTTTACTTCCTCAGTGGTGGAAAGGCCTGGGAGGGAGGAATTTAACCCGGATATTATTTGTTTATCTTTTTATTTTAAAAAAACCTGGCCCCACAGCAAACATGGTAAAATGTAAAACACCACATTACTGCCAAAATACTGATCACATTCAATTTCAAAAGCTAATATCCTGTGTAGCCTCAGGAAACGATCCTGCCTGAAGTCCTAGAGACCAGAGATGGTAGCAGCCTAGATGGAGCAATGGTATTAATTAGTATACGGCAGCTTCCCGTGTTCTTAATGTGGGTGTGCTCTTGTTATTCTGCCCTCAGTGCTTAAATAGTAATAACAACTGTGTGCTCTCAAGTCAATTCTGAATTATAGTGACTCTTTCCAAGGTTTTCTAGGTAGAGAATACATAGAAGTGGTTTACTATTCCCTTCTTCTGAGGGCACAGACTGGCTTTTTTCCTGGCAGGCACAGTGGAGAATTGAACTCACAACCTCTGGCTCCTAACTTAGTGAGCTACCCAGCCAACTGCAGTGCTTTAACAGGATACATTAAATTGGTATAGCTCAGTGATGGAAAACCTTGGCATACGCACAGTAAACCCAGTCCTGTGGATTCACAAAGACTTGGGCTTCTGAGAATTGAAGTCCAAGAACAGCTAGAGTGCCAAGGTTTGCAATCACGGGTATAGCTTCTCCTTAGCCGGACATAATTTATCTATTAGGTACATATTCAGAATTTCTTCTAACTACAATATTGTTCAATATTATCATTTTAAAACAAATCTCTGATAATGAACCAAAAAGCCAATGCTCAGTAACTTCTCTTTAAGAATCACATAAAAATACCCATATTTTATTGTCCAAGATTGCCCCCTACAGATTTATCTATAATTGCACTACAAGCTGAATACTAGAAACATAGAATGTTTTGAACTACCAATATAAGCAAGGAAAAAAGAGCAATAGGAATCTCCTACAATTGAGAATAGAATGATATTGTACTGAGAGCCAGAGTACAAGATAACACCTTGTAGATAACACCTTTCGCTCCAGGACCAAATCCCGTATTAGCCATGAAAGAGTTTGGACCAGGCATCTTCTTGCAGCCCTGATTTAAGAAAGAGCTTAGGGTAGGGGTGGCCAAACTATGGCCTGTGGGCCAGACCCGGCCTGCAGCACCATTTCATGTGGCCCGCCACTGCCTTCGCTGCTACCGGAAGCGTTTATGACAACCATAAAACACGCCCACACCTGCCATAAACTCTGCCGTAGATGCACCCATGGCTGTTGTAAATCGCAGGAGCAAATTGCTGCTACTTAAGAAGTTGTTGCTTGTTTCCCTCAATGAGAACCAATGATAAGAGTTGGGGCACCATAGTAGATGGAAGCAAGAACCCAATCACTAGCAGCAATTCACTAGTGCAATTTACACTACTGCATTTATGCCAGCATAACTAATCAACTAATTTTGCCGAAGCAAAAGGTTGAGATGAAGTAGATTCAGACATAAGAACAGCAGTTAGTTGGTGAGGAAGAAACAAAGCAGACAATGCTAAGAGACAACACATCAAAACACTTTGATTCTATCGCATATCAATGTTGGTGTAACGGAGCTGCAGGCACCCTACCACTTCTGAAACATTATCAAGGGACAGGAGGCCATGCCACTCAACCCTCATAGTCCTTTCCAACTCAGTTAGTCTGTAAGTCTATGAGACGGCAACAAGGAAAAATCATACATGAACACAGGAAACTGGTATTTTTAAATCTGAATAGCAGGAGATTGCCTTCCATTCCTCCAAAGTTCCTTTTTATTTATTTTCAGTTAACATAAAAAAAAATCTATGAGGTATCTTCTTCATTTGACCATTGGTCCTGACAGACACATAACATGGAAATTTACTAGTAGGGTTTCCCTAAAGTTTCACACAAGCTTCTTTCATACAGAATGAGCCAGAATTTTATGTCTGAAAATTAATCATTCTGCTTTTCAAAAGGAACACTGGTCCACAAATTGGCAAAACAAAGACCACATATAGTCATTTTCAAACTGCTAGAACAGGAGTTCTCAACCTTTTTAAGCCGGGGGATGGGTCACACTCCTTCAGACAGCTTCGGGGGCTGGATGGCTATTTTGCCCTTCCTCCACCACTTGGCACTTTCAGGTGTGGTGGAGGCAGTGGGGAGCCACATGAAATGGCACCACGGGCCTCTTCCGGCCCGCAGGCCACAGGTTGAGAATCCTTGTGCTAGAAGGATTATTCCAAATTACATTGATATTTCAGAGAGGAAGGTCCTTACCATCAACACCTGACTTGACATATGAATATAGGCTGAGTTGTCTTGGATCCTCAAGGAGCAGATTGGCGGCCTGTTCTAGTCCCAACTGTCTGGCTCTTTGTGCCTTAGTTCCTTTACTTCCAGTTTTATACGGTGCATACTAAGACAGATAATGCAGACTGGCAATTAATAATGCATTCAGTTAAAAAGAAAAATACACATTGTTGTGAATTGTGCTGCCAGTTCAAGTGATCTCTGCTTTACTATTTGAGAGAGAATGAACATAATAAAATAGCACGCACACTGTCACACTGCTTTATAGAAAAATTATAGCAAAACACACACATTCAAATCTCTCTTTTAAAAAGTTTCTTTTTAAAATGGGAGAAATGGGAGGGAAAAGGAGAGAAAACAATTCTGCAGATAAAAGGAGAGAAAACAATTCTGCAATCTTAAGTATCCTGATGTGCACTGGAACCTCGGTTAATGTAATTAATGCGTTTTCCGGGACGTTTCTTGCAGCAAAAGTTACTTTAACCAAATTTCTCATAGGAATGAATTGAATGTAATTTCCCATAGGGATGCATTGAAAACCAAAATACATTAACCGAAATGCAGTTTTCCATGGGAATGCATTGAAAACCAATTAATCCATTCCGAAAAAGTCCGTAAACCGAGTCACTATTTTCTATGGATTTCCTTTTGTTATGCAATTTTTATGTTAACCAAACCATTTGTTAACCGAGGTTCCACTGTAGAAGGAATTTGCATTTCAAATATTGTTGGAGTGCAATTCCCAGATACACACACACACCCTTGCTGGTTAAACACATGGCAGTTCAGTGACATCTGCCCCACTCCCTTTTGCATTCCTGTTATGCGCACTTACAATGGGAACAGCCATTGTGCTTAAAGTGGTTACCCACACCTTTTCCCAGTTACAATTTACTGAAAATTATTTTGATCATTCATGACAGTTCTATAGAACTATAATCCAGAAAGTAACTTTCATGCTTGACATGGTAGCTAAAGTGGTTAAACTGTTGTATTTCAGCCAAAACTGTTGACATTGCAAGTTCGATCCTGATGGGACTCAAGGTTGACTCAGCCTTCCAAGGTCGGTAAAAGGAGTACGCAACATGTTGGGGGCAAATGGTGATTACTTTGTGAACCACCCAGAGTGCCCTAAGTGCTATAGAGTGGTAAAGTAATGATAAAGGTCACCCTTGCTCGAAAACCAGTCATATCCAACTCTAGGGTTTAGTGCTCATCTGTTTATAGCCGAAGAGCCAGCTCTGTCTGCGTCTGCAGACGTTTCCATGGACATGTGGCAAGCATGACTAAACACAGGCATGGCTAAACACAGAATGCTGTTTACCTTTCCACCAAAGTGGTACCTGTTTATCTATTTGCAATTTCTTGCTTTCGAACTGCTAGGATGGCAGGAGCTGGGATGAAGACGGGAGCTCACTCCATCATGCAGCACTCGGATCACGAACTGCTGACCTTGCAGTCATCACGTTCAGTGTCTTAACCACTAAGCCACCGCAGGTGTAATTGCTATTGCTAATTTTCAAAAGGTATAATGGGAAGGCATCAAGTAACTCCTTTCAATATCCTCTGCGACAAACAAGAACCCTTGGCAAATCAAACATGCACAGGACAAAGCAAGACATTTAGGAGGAGGAAAACAGTACTAACAGCACATGAAGTATATATATTATAAAACAAAGGGGGGAAATTGATGCTAACCACATGATCCAACTCCTCCAAGGTTCTGCAGTTTAGCAAAGCAGTTAAAAGACTTCCCAAAAGTTTTCCTTCCTTCTTAAGCTTCTGTGCTGTGCCATGAACCTTTTTTATTACAGCTCTAAGACAAAGGAAAAGATTGTGACAGTCAATTAAAACAACAGGTACCCAGCCAGAATATAAAAATAGACTCTCTATTCCCAAATCTGCAGGCATCTATCAGTAGCTGCCGCCAGAACCCAGGTACTCACATGTGTTGGTACACAAGATATTCTAAACAGGGGTTCTCAATGTTTTCACACTGTGGGCCAGATAGCTGAGCAGGCCGGACTGGTGGTTGCCCCCACTGTAAACACTGCCATAAATGCACCCATGACTGTCATAAACACATTTACGACAGCCGCAGGCTCATTTACGGCATGCTTATGACAGCCAAGGGTGAATTTTATGGCTGTCATCAATGCATCCGCTTCTGGTAGCGGTGGTGGGCCACATGAAATAGTGCCCGCAGGCTGGGGACGGCCCATAGACCATAGGTTGCGAACCCCTCTTCTAAAGCAAGGCAGGCTACTCAAGACTTGCAGACTGCACAGGGTCCCACCTATTTGTGCAGCTCCAATACCTTCCCCACTGCAGATATAAATATACTGCTCAAAAAAATAAAGGGCACACAAAAATAAGGCATCCCACGATCTGAATGATTGAAATACTGTATTCCTATTGTTGTTCACATACGGTAGTCGAATATGCTGACAACAAAATCACACAAAACTTAACAATGGGAATAAAATTCAACAATCAATGGAGGTCAGGATCCGGAGTTACACTCAGAGTGACAGTGGAAGAAAACACTACAGGCTGATCCAACTGTGATGTAATGTCCTTAAATCAAGTCAAAATGAGGCTCAGTAGTGTGTGTGGCCTCCACGTGCCTGTATGACCTCCCTACAACTCCTGGGCATGCTCCTGATGAGGTGGTAGATGGTCTCCTGAGGGATCTCCTCCCACACCTGGACTAAAGCAACCCCCAACTCCTGGACAGTCTGTGGTGGAGCGAGACATGCTATCCCAAATGTTCTCAATCGGATTCAGGTCTGGGGAACGGACGGGCCAGTTCATAGCATCAATGCCTTCGTCTTGCAGGAACCGCTGACACACTCCAGCCACATGAGGTCTAGCATTGTCGTGCATTAGGAGGAACCCAGGGCCAACCGCACCAGCATATGGTCTCACAAGGGGTCTGAGGATCTCATCTCGGTACCTAATGGCAGTCAGGCTACCTCCGGCGAGCACATGGAGGGCTGTGTGGCCCTCCAGGGAAATGCCACCCCATACCATTACTGACCAAAGCGGTCATGATGGAGGATGCTGCAGGCAGCATAACCTTCTACACGGCGTCTCCAAACCCTGACATGTCTGTCACATGTGCTCAGTGTGAACCTGCTTTTCATCTATGAACAGCACAGGGCGCCAGTGGCGAACCTGCCAATCTTGGTGTTCTCTGGCAAATGCCAAACATCTTGCACGGTGTTGGGCTGTGAGCACAACCCCCACCTGTGGTCGTCGGGCCCTCATACCACCCTCATGGAGTCTGTTCCTGACCGTTTGAGCAGACACATGCACATTTGTGGTCCGCTGGAGGACATTTTGCAGGTCTCTGGCAGTGCTCCACCTGTTCCTCCTTGCACAAAGGCGGAGGTAGCGGTCCTGCTGCTGGGTTGTTGCCCTCCTACGGCCTCCTCCACGTCCCCTGATATACTGGCCTGTCTCCTGGTAGCGCCTCCATGCTCTGGACATAACACTGGCAGACACAGCAAACCTTGAGCTGCACTACCTGAGCCACATGTGTGGGTTGTAGGCTCTGTCTCATGCTACCACTAGAGTGAAGGCACCGCCAGCGTTCAACAGTGACCAAACCATCAGCCAGAAAGCAAAGGAACTGAGAAGTGGTCTATGGTCACCTCTTGCTGAACCACACCTTTATTGGGGATGCCTTGGAAATTGCCTCTGATGTCCACCTGTTGTCTCTTCCGTTTGCACAACAGCATGTGGAATTGATTGTTAATCGGTGTTGCTACCAGGGTGGACAGTTTGATTTCACAGAAGTGTGATTGATTTGGGGTTACATTATGTTGTTTAGGTGTTCCCTTCATTTTTTGGAGCAGCATAGTTTGGAAGCTGTTGGGAGAAACTGAAATTTGCCATTAAAATGAGGCACACAAACAACTGGTTTTCTCAGCTGGTTAGAGATTCTAGAAAGCTTTTAAGAAAGCTATTCAGCCAGTAAATATGACACATATTGCATCTACACCATATTCGAGAGCCTATCTTGCAATAAGAGTTTTGGTGTTTGGCAGTGATAACAGTACATGGCACAGCCCCCAGTGGGTTCAAACTCAAACATCCATATAAATTGTCCATTGTTTGCCTGTTTCTATAGTAAACTGTTCCATCTGTTCAACAGAAAGGCTCAGCTTCATAAGCCAAGAATAATGTACATGGAATACAGTCTCCTTCCTCTAACTCTAGAGTTCATGAGTCAACTCTGTCAAAACCTTATAAAATGATAGTTGGCATGGGGAAACCAAAGGGAGCAGTAATGAAGTTGAACTAATTTATCCACATTTTTCTGTGGTGCTGTTGTTTTTTCTACCTCATAAGGAGCTAACTAAGAGGAATAATCTAATTTCCTCAATACCTCCAGCCCCAACCCTACTTACTTGAGCTCTTCCAGAGTTTGCTGTACTTCACGCAAGGCATCAGCTTCCAGATTATTGACCAGCTCTTTTCGATACCGTGCAATGAAAGGAATGGTGTTCTCATCATTGAAGAGGCGGATGATATTTGCACACACCCATGCTTCAATGCCAGTCCTCTGTGACAATACCTGCAGCGGCCAAAAAATAATAATTAAAATATACAATTCATATATGATTTCTGACAGAAAAAAATGGATTTTGAGAATCATCTGCTGGGTGTAGTCTGTTGGCGTTAGAGAAATGGAAAGTTTGAATTAGGTATAATGGCCAGAGATGGGAAACATTATTTTTATTATACCTTCCAGAATTCCATATTCAAGATTACTTTTCTTAAAATGTAATGAAAAAAAAACCAGTAAGGTAATGATGGGACACAAAGAAAAGGCCCCAGTAGAATGACAATAAACTAAGCAAAATTCAGGCCTGGGTAAGCCTTTTGAGACAGGCACTGAGGATCAGTTTACTTCAGTGTCACACCAAGTAGTTGTGGCTTCCTTCACAGCCGTCCTCCCCCACTTCCTTTTAAAAAACATTTTAATGTAAAGTATCTCTTACTAGTAGTGGGTAGTATTTTGTTACCTGTATTTGTATCTGTATTCTAGAAAAATGAGGATGGGAATGATTTAGCTCAGATTGTAGGAAGAATACAGAGCATTTTTTTGGAGTAAAAGAAATGTGTTTTTGGACTACAGACTTCCTCCGATAGTTTCATGGGACAATGATGTCCCATGAAGTAGCTCATAAGTCAGTGGCTTAACTCTCATTGCTCAATATAGTATAGTTACAACTAGAGTAAGCCTGTTGAGTCATTGAAATTTATGGAGTTTCCACCAAATATTCACTGATTCAAGGGGCCTATTTTAATTGCAACTAGCAAGGGTTGCCCGGCGTTGCCGGGCTTTTGGGGTTTTTTTGTTTTTTAAAAAATATGAGAAATGGTTTTGGATGTTTTTTGTTGTATGTGTATTTAAATTAGTTGTTTTTTTTAAATGTGTTGTTTTTTTATACGTAGGTAGTGTTTTAAACTGTTATTTAAAAATTTGGATTTTAAAAAGAGATAAGGTTGATATATATTTTTTCCCAATAATTGCATTTTTAAAAATAATGTGTTCCTATGTGGTTTTTGGTGATAGGTGTACTTTGGATAAGATTTTTTTAAAAATATGTAAGTGTATGTTTTTTGTAGATGGTTGTAGATCAATTTGAATTCATTGAGTGTAATATTTCCTGTGGCTACTTGGTGGTGCTGTTGTGTAATGTTTTAATGTTGATTTTGTCCTGGCCTGTGTATTCTTCCTGTTCTTTTCTCATTTCAATTCTGATTCTCGGAGAGGCTGCACGTGTCTTGGTAAATTGTGATCTCTGTTTTGTTAGGGGTGGCTTTGTTGTGATTTTTTGGGGGTGGGGAGTTGTGTTTGTCCTTGTTTTTTTTTTTTTGATTGTTTGTGGAAGATTTTCCTTGTAATTTTTATGTTTAGTATTGTTTTTGCTTTTGTTTAATGTTGTTGTTTGTGTTTTTGGAGTGGGTATTTCTGTGGGCCGGCCTCGGTGGCTGGGTGGCCCATTGAAATACCATGTGTTGTTAGGCTGGGGTTTTTTTCGCTGGCCGGACTCGTTGGATTATCTACTCCGCCGGCCCGTGGTGGGGATGGGGGCATGGTCATTGGGGGTTGGGAAGGGTGGGCTAGGTGGTGGGGAGGGGAGCTGTAGTGTGTTATGGTGCTTTGTTTTTGTGGAGTCGTGCTTTGTTTTTGTGGAATCGTGAAAGTAGATCGTTTTTCCCCTTTAATATCAGTGGGTGGGGGCTGCGATCCCCCTCCCCGCTGGCTTCCCTAGTGTTGGGTGGTTTTTTGGGATAAAAGGTGTATATTGGCCCTACACTTCTGGACACAGAGGAACAGGCAGAGAGGATCGATCCCCCACCCACCCCCCTCCTTAAAACAACTCCGGTTTTAAAGAGAAGAAAAGACAGAGTTTTTTTAAGGAGGGGTGGGGGGGATCGATCCTCTCTGCCTCATCTTTTGTTTCCAGATGGGTTGGGGCAATATAGTCCTTTTATCCCCACAAACCTCCCAACAGTAGGGTAGGCAGCGGAGAGGGGGATCGCCACCCCCTCCCACTGATGTTAAAGGGGAAACTCCATTCGGGAGCTTCAGGCGCCGCGGGTGAGTAAAAGAAAGCCAGCTGCTGTTTGCTTGCCTGTAAGCTGTTTTTCTTTTTAACTTTCCGGGCGCCATTTTCCTCAGCGTTCTGCGTGGGCGCGCAGGACGCTGGGGCTTGTAGTTATGGGTTGGTGCTTTGTGTTTTTGCTGGGTTTTTTTAAAATGCGTTTCTTTCGATTGGCTGCGGCGCGTGTCCGAACGCTGCGCCGTGCGAGAGCCTTTCAGCGTGATTGGCTCTGGCGCGGCGCAGCGCAAGGAATGTTGGGAAGTGAAGTTCTTTCCCTTTCTTGCCGTTTGTGGGGCTGAGGCCCCCGTGCCGGATTTTTAAATCCTTCGTTGACCTGCGTAGGCAATTCGGCCGTGCGCACGAAGGGTGGGTGCGGGTCAGTAGGGCGACGCATAGCAACCTATAGCCAGTTCCAACGGTGAACACTTGGATTTATAGGTTAAGATTTATTAAGGAACAGGATTTCAGCTACTATAAGCTAAAGGCTCATGAAGGTTTGGTGTTTTGTTTTTTTAAAAAAAACAAACCACTTTTTGAGCTTGTCAGCATCGTTCTTGAGCAACTTTTATGTTATCTCATCTTTCCTCTGCCACCACTCACTCCACTTCCTAAAAAAAGGTAAGTAACTTAAAATTAAAAGGCAACTCAAATACTTAATTGGAAAAAAAAATGAATATTAGTCATAAAGCTTTTCTTCTCACAAATAAAGTTAATAAAAAGTCATTTGCCTTAATAAAGAGCAGTAACAAAATGAAGTGATGTGAAGGATGGTGAAAAACTCCATCTCATCCCCCCCCCCAGGAATTTCTTCAAGTTCCTTTGTGGGTCACCCTTGCCCAAACAAGAGGAAACCTTGAGGCAGGTGAGGTAGAGGTCATTTTGTACACCAATAAGGGTAACCGATGCCCAGTATCAGAAGTCTCCACTATTGACCACCAAAAAGCATCAAAAATCTCCTTCATATACTTTTGCATGATACAAAGATTTTTTTTATAAAAATAGGGATGGATTTCTACTGCAACTCTAATAAAAATGTCAAAAACTCAGCAGGCTCCCTTTATGAATAAAAATTAAAAACCCAAAACCATAAAATAGACGTTCCACTTATACCACTTCCCTACCTGTCTTATTTTCCAATCTTAAAACTTCTGCACAAGTCTGGAAAGCCAAAAAATGAAAGAGGAAAATTCTTCTCACGATTTCCCTTCGGCTTACCAATATCAAAATGACCTCCACTTGATATTTTCTTATGAAACCCAACACTAATTGTAACCTTCCTGCAATGTAACGTATGCTAAAGAGAAGTTCTCATTAAAAGCAGACGAAAGTATGCATCTTATTTTATAAAAATAAAGAAAATGCCAATTTGCTTTCTGGACAGCATCCAGAATTGCTATTATACAGAACATAAACTAGATTTATGTGCTAGAGACTACAGGCTCTCTCCATGCAATGGGGGTTCACGCAAGCTTTTTTAAAAATATGATTTAAAAAAACTTATACCTGCACAATGTCCCAATTCATTTGAAGGTCTCCTTCTAGTTTGGCACTTGCTACAGGTTTTTGAGGATTCCCTTGTTGACATGCTGATGATTTAAACTTTTTTAGAGGTGGTTCATCAAATGTAAAATCTTCTCCAGACTCTTCCGTCTTCACTTGCTGTTTACATGTTGCAGTGCTTGTGGAGGGTTTTTCATCATTTTCCAGGCCGCAGAGAGGCTTTCCTTGAGAGATGCCAGTATTTTTCATTGAAAACTTTTTGGAAGGCGCTCTGCGTTTTATGACCTTCTCTTCCTTGGGCTGCTGTAATTGAACACTGCCTTCATTTGCACCAGAGGCATCAATGGGAAAAACTGTATCCTGCCCAAGCCATCAAAACAGGTTAAAGGCAAAACTGAATAAATGACACAAAAACGCGGTCTAATACAACTAAAAGTCTCAACCAGGGGCTGCGGTGGTTCAGTGGTTAAGAAGCTCGCTGTGTTAGCTGGAAGGCCGGCAAGTCGGCAGTTCGAGACCTAGCTACTGCATGCCGGATTGAGCACCCATCTTTGTCCCAGCTCCTGCCAATTTAGCAGATTGAAAGCAAGAAATTGAAAGTAGATAAACAGGGACAACTTCGGTGGGAAAAAGATCTTGGGGAAATGAAAGGAGCCTCATTCAGGCATCCCCTGAGCAGAATTTCACCAGCAAAAAATCCTTTCAAGCCAGAATAATTTCTGACATGAAATTATTATTATAGTCTCAACCAGAGCATATCTACTGAATCAATGGTATTTATATAACTGCTGACCTACAACTGAACAAGTAATGGATTGGATCTGACTCTGGTTGGGACTAGCAACTGGATTCAGACTTACATATTTAAACAATGTCAATGAATCAAAAGAAGTCTATCTTCTGAGGCAGAAATTTCTCTTACCAAAATTCACTGAATTACCAAATTCTGAAAAGAAATCGGACAATATCCTCTTTATTAAAAAGAAAAAAGACTATAATTCCTCAGAGCCTTCAACCAATAAAATCACTGACTATGTTGGCCAGGAGATCCCAGGAGGTATAATCCCAAAAGACCAAATTTTCAAAGCTCTGGTTCTCATGTAACATTCCCAATGTGGTAAAAAGTTCTGCTACAAGAGTCTGCAGAAACTGAACCTGGGACATGCAAAGCACATTCTTCAAAACTCAGTTATAGTCCCTCGTCCCCATATTGTATCAGCCTATTGAGCAAAGAAAATAATAAGATAGGCTGAAAATACCTTATCATTAAAGGTAAAGGTTTCCCCTGCTCAAAAGCCAGTCGTATCTGACTCTAGGGTTCAGTGCTCATCTCTGGTACAAAGCTGAAGATCCAGCACTGTCTGCTTCTGCAGACGTTTCCGTGGTCATGTGGCAGGCATGACTAGACACCGGAACGCACAGAATGCTGTTACCTTCCCACCGAAGTGGTCCCTATTTATCTACTTGCGATTTCTTGCTTTCAAACTGCTAGGTTGGCAAGAGCTGGGACAAAGACGGGAGCGCATTACTGCTCAAATAA
Source organism: Bradypodion pumilum (assembly GCA_035047305.1). Lineage (NCBI taxonomy): Eukaryota > Metazoa > Chordata > Lepidosauria > Squamata > Chamaeleonidae > Bradypodion > Bradypodion pumilum. The sequence goes on along the minus strand of JAWDJD010000001.1, from coordinate 30,480,802 downwards.
TATTAGTGTTGCATCATTAAAAGAAATTCATTTCACGCCAGTTTAAAAAAAACCTGTCCAGCTGAATACAAAGGAAAGTCACTAACTGCATTATTATCCAAAGCACATTCTAGATCAAGGGTCCCCAACCTATGGTCCACAGGCCACACACATTTCCTAAGTTGTGTGGCCCTTCAACCTGCTTGTTTACTGCTATCGCTCTCAGGGCATTTTTCCGCAGACCCACACTTTCCCTCCTGCCTCAAGTGGCCCCACTGACTGATGTTTTTCCTTTCCCTTTCTCACAAAAACAAAACAAAACACAATAGCAGCATTGTTTCTTCTGGTCTCCATGATTCCTTCTGTCAGCCCCCTCTTGACCTTATCCTACATACTAGTGTTTGGCCATTCTGGGTACTTTGCTAGCCAGCAGAGCTTAGGTATCTCGCAATTATAACATTTCTTCATTAATCTTTTTTTTTTTTAAAATTGCCTCCTTTGCTTGAAAGTCAATCGTCTCTCAGTATAGGGTTCAGTGCTCATCTCTGTTTACAGCAAAGAACCAGCACTGTCTGCATCTGCAGACGTTTCTGTGAACATGTGGCAGGCATGACTAGACACGGAATGCTATTTACTTTCCCCAAAGTGGTACCTAGATATCTATTTGCAATTTCTTGCTTTCGAACTGCTAGGTTGGCAGGAACTGGGACGGAGACAGAAGCTCATTCTGTTGTACAACACTCGGGTCTCGAACTGCTGACCTTCCAGTCATCAATTTCAGCATCTTAACCACTGAGCCACCGCAGTCATGAATATTTAACCTAAGTCAATAGGTTAATAACATTGTTAACTTTTGATTTTAAATGTGGCCCTCTTTAGGCATTGGGCATTTTCATGTGGCTCCTAGGCTCCTGAAGATTGGGAACCACTGGTTTAGATAGAATGCAGTGGCCTGAAAGGCTTTGTTGTGTATACACTATGAGCTTCCATCGTACGACTTTTCTTTTACAATCAATCTACGATGCACAGGAGTAAATAGAGGAAAATCTTTCTGGTAAGAAGTTCTGTATGCAAATTAGGAGGTACTTCAGACGAAAGAAAAAGACAATAAACCGTGTGGCACCTTAAAGACTAAATACTGTACAGTATTTTAATGTTAGCTTTTGTGGACCAAGTCCACTTCATCAGACATAAGAGTAAGACTTCATGGCATTAATTAAAATACGGTAGTTAGTTTTTAAGGTGCCACTTTTTTTGTCTTTTTGTTTTGTTTACTTTCTGATATGCTAGCACAAACTAACACAGCTTCCACTAAATAGCCCTGGTGGTGCAGTGGTTAAACTGCTGTACTGCAACCAAAAGGTTGTGAGTTCAATCCTGATCAGTGCTCAAGGTAGACTTTTTCCATCCTTCTGAGGTCAGTAAAATGAGTACCAAGAGTGTTGGGGACAAAATGAACTAAAATTAACTCGTGAACCACCCAGAAAGTGCTTTAAGTGCTATGAGGCAGTATATAAGTGTGATTGCTTTTGCTTTACCACTTCAAAAATTTCAGCTAGGAGGTACTCGTAACCTTTTCCACAGGACTCAATCAGGACTTTTGCGAAAGGTCACATTTGGCAGGGGGAATGCCCTAAACCAGTGGTTCCCAACCTTTTTTGACCATACCCCACCTAAGCATCTCTAAAAATCCTGATGCCCCCACCTCCCTGTGACTTATAATTGTTATTATTCATAAAGTGAACTCCTATTTACATGGAGGAAGACTAAAAGGCCATTAGCTTGGTCTAACTCAGGGGTTCTCAACCTTTTTTAGCCGTGGGCCAGACCACGCCCCCTCAGATAGCTGAGCGGGCGGGACTGGTGGTTTCCCCCGCCATAAACACTGCAGTAAAAGGCATCTGCCGTAAACGTGTTTATGACAGCCACAGACTCTTTTGCGGCTGTATTAAATGCGTTTACGATGCCTGTGGACTCATTTACGGCTGTAGCGTTTATGATGGCTGTAAATGAGTCTGCATTTGATTCCATCTGTGGCGACTGGAGCAAGGTAGGGGGCCGGATTATTTGGTGGCACAGGCTATATCTGGCCCGTGGGCCATAGGTTGAGAACCTCTGGTCTAACTAATTCTCAAATTCCCCCCTCCTAAAAATCAACACACACACACCCGGTGGGGTGAGTGCTCCCATGTTGGGAACCACGGCCCTAAACCTTCCCTCCCGCATGCAATTTTCAACCTCCCCTTCCAATGCTATGAAAAGGGAATGGCTTTGAAGGTTCTACTATTGACCTGAATTGCTATTTCCTTTACTGCTTCCTTCTTGGTCCTTTTCCTAACCACAGGCTGTTTCTTCTTGGCTGCAACAGGTTTTTTTGTTTTCTGTGTTTTTGGCATCCTGGTCTTTCTCGCAGTTTTCTTTGGGGGCTCCCATTCATCTTCACACTTTTCCTCTTCTGATTCTGAAGATCTGAAGAGAGGAGGAGGGAGCTTTAGAGGGAATGGAGTCCCACAGAATTGTTAGGGAAAGAAAAGAATCAAGCTGAACAGGTCACTTACAAACAAACAAAAAATATCAGAATCATGACTACGTGGAGAGGAGGAGGTCAAAGCAACAAATCACGCCCCAGAAACAATAGCAGAGTTCCTATTATGTAACTCAGGTTCTTAATTTAAAGCCAGCCTGAGATATTTCATATACAGTCAACCCCCGTGCAGTCGCCGCAGCATAGTTTGTTCCACCCTTCTGCCCGGCAGCCCAATGGGAGAGCTTCTTCCTTCTCCCAGCACAGAGTTCACTTCTCCCTCTGCCTAGCAGCCCAATGGGAGAGCTTCCTCCCTCCCCCAGCACAGAGTTCACCTCCCCCTCTGCCTAGCAGCCCAATGGGAGAGCTTCCTCCCTCCCCCAGCACAGAGTTCACCTCCCCCTCTGCCTAGCAGCCCAATGGGAGAGCTTCTTCCTTCTCCCAGCACAGAGTTCACTTCTCCCTCTGCCTAGCAGCCCAATGGGAGAGCTTCCTCCCTCCCCCAGCACAGAGTTCACCTCCCCCTCTGCCTAGCAGCCCAATGGGAGAGCTTCCTCCCTCCCCCAGCACAGGGTTCACCTCCCCCTCTGCCTAGCAGCCCAATGGGAGAGCTTTCTCCCTCCCCCATTACAGAGTTCACCTCCCCCTCTGCCTAGCAGCCCAATGGGAGAGCTTCCTCCCTCCCCCAGCACAGAGTTCACCTCCCCCTCTGCCTAGCAGCCCAGTGGGAGAGCTTCCTCCCTCCCCCATCACAAGTTCACCTCCCCCTCTGCCTAGCAGCCCAATGGGAGAGCTTCCTCCCTCCCCCAGCACAGAGTTCACCTCCCCCTCTGCCTAGCAGCCCAATGGGAGAGCTTCCTCCCTCCCCCAGCACAGAGTTCACCTCCCCCTCTGCCTAGCAGCCCAATGGGAGAGCTTCTTCCTTCTCCCAGCACAGAGTTCACTTCTCCCTCTGCCTAGCAGCCCAATGGGAGAGCTTCCTCCCTCCCCCAGCACAGAGTTCACCTCCCCCTCTGCCTAGCAGCCCAATGGGAGAGCTTCCTCCCTCCCCCAGCACAGGGTTCACCTCCCCCTCTGCCTAGCAGCCCAATGGGAGAGCTTTCTCCCTCCCCCATTACAGAGTTCACCTCCCCCTCTGCCTAGCAGCCCAATGGGAGAGCTTCCTCCCTCCCCCAGCACAGAGTTCACCTCCCCCTCTGCCTAGCAGCCCAGTGGGAGAGCTTCCTCCCTCCCCCATCACAAGTTCACCTCCCCCTCTGCCTAGCAGCCCAATGGGAGAGCTTCCTCCCTCCCCCAGCAGAGTTCACCTCCCCCTCTGCCTAGCAGCCCAATGGGAGAGCTTCCTCCCTCCCCCAGCACAGAGTTCACCTCCCCCTCTGCCTAGCAGCCCAGTGGGAGAGCTTCCTCCCTCCCCCAGCAGAGTTCACCTCCCCCTCTGCCTAGCAGCCCAATGGGAGAGCTTCCTCCCTCCCCCAGCACAGAGTTCACCTCCCCCACTGCCTAGCAGCCCAGTGGGAGAGCTTCCTCCCTCCCCCAGCACAGAGTTCACCTCCCCCTCTGCCTAGCAGCCCAATGGGAGAGCTTCCTCCCTCCCCCAGCACAGAGTTCACCTCCCCCTCTGCCTAGCAGCCCAGTGGGAGAGCTTCCTCCCTCCCCCATCACAAGTTCACCTCCCCCTCTGCCTAGCAGCCCAATGGGAGAGCTTCCTCCCTCCCCCAGCACAGAGTTCACCTCCCCCTCTGCCTAGCAGCCCAATGGGAGAGCTTCCTCCCTCCCCCAGCACAGAGTTCACCTCCCCCTCTGCCTAGCAGCCCAATGGGAGAGCTTCTTCCTTCTCCCAGCACAGAGTTCACTTCTCCCTCTGCCTAGCAGCCCAATGGGAGAGCTTCCTCCCTCCCCCAGCACAGAGTTCACCTCCCCCTCTGCCTAGCAGCCCAATGGGAGAGCTTCCTCCCTCCCCCAGCACAGGGTTCACCTCCCCCTCTGCCTAGCAGCCCAATGGGAGAGCTTTCTCCCTCCCCCATTACAGAGTTCACCTCCCCCTCTGCCTAGCAGCCCAATGGGAGAGCTTCCTCCCTCCCCCAGCACAGAGTTCACCTCCCCCTCTGCCTAGCAGCCCAGTGGGAGAGCTTCCTCCCTCCCCCATCACAAGTTCACCTCCCCCTCTGCCTAGCAGCCCAATGGGAGAGCTTCCTCCCTCCCCCAGCACAGAGTTCACCTCCCCCTCTGCCTAGCAGCCCAATGGGAGAGCTTCCTCCCTCCCCCAGCACAGAGTTCACCTCCCCCTCTGCCTAGCAGCCCAATGGGAGAGCTTCTTCCTTCTCCCAGCACAGAGTTCACTTCTCCCTCTGCCTAGCAGCCCAATGGGAGAGCTTCCTCCCTCCCCCAGCACAGAGTTCACCTCCCCCTCTGCCTAGCAGCCCAATGGGAGAGCTTCCTCCCTCCCCCAGCACAGGGTTCACCTCCCCCTCTGCCTAGCAGCCCAATGGGAGAGCTTTCTCCCTCCCCCATTACAGAGTTCACCTCCCCCTCTGCCTAGCAGCCCAATGGGAGAGCTTCCTCCCTCCCCCAGCACAGAGTTCACCTCCCCCTCTGCCTAGCAGCCCAGTGGGAGAGCTTCCTCCCTCCCCCATCACAAGTTCACCTCCCCCTCTGCCTAGCAGCCCAATGGGAGAGCTTCCTCCCTCCCCCAGCAGAGTTCACCTCCCCCTCTGCCTAGCAGCCCAATGGGAGAGCTTCCTCCCTCCCCCAGCACAGAGTTCACCTCCCCCTCTGCCTAGCAGCCCAGTGGGAGAGCTTCCTCCCTCCCCCAGCAGAGTTCACCTCCCCCTCTGCCTAGCAGCCCAATGGGAGAGCTTCCTCCCTCCCCCAGCACAGAGTTCACCTCCCCCACTGCCTAGCAGCCCAGTGGGAGAGCTTCCTCCCTCCCCCAGCACAGAGTTCACCTCCCCCTCTGCCTAGCGGCCCAATGGGAGAGCTTCCTCCCTCCCCCAGCACAGAGTTCACCTCCCCCTCTGCCTAGCAGCCCAGTGGGAGAGCTTCCTCCCTCCCCCATCACAAGTTCACCTCCCCCTCTGCCTAGCAGCCCAATGGGAGAGCTTCCTCCCTCCCCCAGCACAGAGTTCACCCCCCCCTCTGCCTAGCAGCCCAGTGGGAGAGCTTCCTCTCTCCCCCAGCACAGAGTTCACCTCCCCCTCTGCCTAGCAGCCCAATAGGAGAGCTTCCTCCCTCCCCCAGCACAGAGTTCACCTCCCCCTCTGCCTAGCAGCCCAATGGGAGAGCTTCCTCCCTCCCCCATCACAGAGTTCACCTCCCCCTCTGCCTAGCAGCCCAATGGGAGAGCTTCCTCCCTCCCCCAGCAGAGTTCACCTCCCCCTCTGCCTAGCAGCCCAATGGGAGAGCTTCCTCCCTCCCCCAGCACAGAGTTCACCTCCCCCTCTGCCTAGCAGCCCAGTGGGAGAGCTTCCTCCCTCCCCCAGCACAGAGTCCACCTCCCCCTCTGCCTAGCAGCCCAATGGGAGAGCTTCCTCCCTCCCCCAGCACAGAGTTCACCTCCCCCTCTCCTCTGCCCAGAAGCCCAATGGGAGCATTTTCTCCCTCCCCTATTGCTGTGTTGGCCCTTTGTAATAAATAAGTGGGTTTGGGGTTGCAGTTTGGGCACTCGGTCTCTAAAAGGTTCACCATCACTGCCATAAGGGATGATAGAAATACTGAAGGAATAGAAGGCAATAAAATCAGTTTGTATGCAGATGACACATTGGTAATATTGAAAATCCTTTAAAAAGTATTAGAAAGGGTAAAGATGCATCTTAATGAGTTTTAGGAAATGACAGGACTAAAAATAAATTGGGACAAATCTGAAATAATATTTTGCAATATAGACAAAAGAGAACAGAAAGAAATAAAGGATAAATATAATACAGTATTCAAGTTAAGAATAGTTTGAGATACTTGGGGATAGATATCTCAAATAAATTTGATGAATTTAAGAAACTGAATTATGAAAGACAAAGAAGGGAAATTAAAGATAAAATACAACAATATAAAAAGCTGAACTATTTTGGTCTGGTAGGGTGCCCTACCAATCCAACTTAAGGAAAAGGAAAGCACGGTTTTTCAGAATTTGTTGAATGGAGGGAAAAGACCAAGAATATAAAAAAATGGTACTTATCTCAGAAAGAAGGTGGGCTAGGATTACTGAATTTTAGAAATTATTATAAGGCTTTCCAAGTTAAAAACATGGTGAAATTTTTAATGAAAGAGGAGGCAATTTGGGAAGAAAATGAAATGAAAGAATTATGCTTGGTAGGTAAAGCAATTTTTCTAGATAAAGATAAGGTAAAGATCAGTGTTAAGAATAAAATGATAAAGACAACGATGGAGGTATGGATGAAATTGAAGAAGAAATTGGCCCCAGGTGTATCTCCAATTATAGAAATGGAAAATATAAACAGATTTCCAGTGAAGATAGATAGAAAAGTGAAGGAAGTTTTTTCTAGAAATAATGTGTTCCTGTTGAAAGACTGGATGCAGATATGTAAGGACAGAGAAAAGAAATTAGAAGTATATAGAGAAATGAATTTAAACTGGTTTCAAATTGTGTTAGTAAATAAGTGGAATAAAAATATTTAGAAGAATCCAGTTTAGAAAGGGCAAGGGCAGAATTTGTGGAACTGGTTTATAGCATAAGAATGGGTCAAATGGGAGTTAAGGGCTTGGTTAGTAAGATATAAAAGATGTTAAATCAAGAGGGAAGACCACAGGAAGTTTTAAAAACAATTTGGGAACAAGATCTCAATATTAAAATCACGGAATTGAGGTGGAAAAATAAATGGAAGAGAAGGATTATGAGAACCTTGTCTGTTGGAGTTAAAGAACATACAGTGGTACCTCGCTTAAAGAGCATAATGCGTTCCACAGGATTGCTCTTTAAGCGAAACACCATTCTAAGTGACCAATTGTGACCAATTCTGGTGGGGGAGAGGGAATGCAAACCCCAATTTAGTTGTTAAGCAAGTTTTTGGTTGGTTTTAGTTGTTAAGCGAGGCGACCATTCAGAGAAAATTCTTTAAGTGATTTAGTCTCTAAGTGAGGTGCTCTTTATATGAGGTTTTACTGTAATTACAAATTGTTATGGAGGTGATACCTGACCCCAGTTCGGTTGCACTACATGGATAACACAAAAACTAAAATGTGTTGGAGATGTAAGAATACACTGGGGACTTATGAACATAAGCGGTGGAGTTGCAATGTGTTAAAGGGTTTCTGGGCAAATATAGAGAAAGAAATTATAGAAATAATGGGTGTGGACTTCAAGATCGGATCAGATACTGCCTTATTGACTGATGTAGATAATTTGAATATAGATATGAATAAAAAAGGTTTGTTATCTATTATATTAACAACAGCAAGGCAATGTATTGCAAGAAATTGGAAGAATGATTCTTCAATAAAAATGGAAGATTGGTATAAAGAAATGTGGGAAATTGCAATGAATATAAGCATACTTGGGAACATAATCAGAAAAAGGAAAATAAATTTTGGAGTACAGTAATACTTTGGATAACATCCGCATCAGATAACGCTAAAATCGCATAATGTTAAGCAATCTGGAAAAATATTGCATCGCATAACATTAAAATCCTATGGGATGCATCGGATAGCATTTGCTAAAGCCTGTGGCGGTTACAATGTATCTCTATGGAGTTTTAACGTTACGCGATTTATCCCATAGGATTTTAACGTTATCCAATGCATGCATCGGATAACGTTAAAAATCAGATAACGCGAAGACTTGTGGAACCAAGTTTTAGCGTTATCCGAGGTATTACTGTACAGTAAATGGAAGCCATTTTTGAGTATACATTGATTGAGGGTAAAAGTGGCAGACCAGCACCAGGTCAACTGAGTTTTTGGAAATAATAAGAGTTAGTTATGGAAAACCATAATCTCCAGGGCATTGTAAATATCACTGGTGATTTTATATTATTTTGTTTTTTTCTTGTTTATTCATTATTACTGTGGCATATAATGTGAATATTTTATATTATTAGAATGTTAGAAATAAAAATATATACATAAATATACATGAGGATATATACAATAAAAGTAATTTACATAAGGAGTATATATTTGATAAATGAGTTGTCAAAATCAGAGTTGTTCAAAATAATGAATATGAAAATGTTTTTTTCTTTATATTTTATTTTATATGTATTGTATTGTAATTTTGTATTGTTGCTTGACTCTTTTTGTGTTGCTATCTTTTTAAAATTAATAAGAATTAATGTTAATAAATAAATAAATACAGGAGTTAATCTTTAAGGTGCTACAACACTTTTGTCCCTTTTTTTTTTTTGCTGTTTTGTTTACTCTGTGATATGCTTGCACGGACTAACACGGCTACGACTTCAAACGTTTCAAAAAATGGTGAGGCACCTTAAAAACTAACTGCTGTATTTTGATGTTAGCTTTCGTGAAAGTGGACTTGATCCACGAAAGCTAACATCAAAATACAACAATTAATCTGTAAAGTGCCAAAACATTTTTGTCTTTTTGTTTTGTTTCCTTTACTTTCTCATATAATAAGAGGAACAACTAATATACAGAAAGTACCAAAAAGCATACACATTTTAAGAGATGTTATCTATACAGTATATTACTTTTCAAAGTTGAATTGAATTACAGTAGCAATGTGTAGTATGGTGTTTGCTCATCACTGGCTACATTGGCAGTACTTTGGGGTGGGTGGGATTGAAACAGCATGCACAGCAATACAAATGGACATTTTGGTCAATGTGTATACTGTAAGGGCTGCAGCTTAACAAGAAATAATTCTCATTTGCCAGGCTTGTTATTAAGGGTAGCATTTTTTGCAGGTTGTGGGGAATTTTCTGAACCCAGTAGGAAACCCAGCACTCTAAAAGAAAAGGGCCAATTTTCCGGCCACCAGTGTATTTCACCTCTACTTCTCATCATCATGGTTTTCCAAAAACATGGTTTGGAACATTATCTTAAGCACTATGTTTCCCACCAGGAAAAATCAATGATGTTAGGACATCTCTTTCAAGTCCCATCTGCATTTAGACTAAAACAGCAACAGCCGTATATGGCAAGTGTACTTACCATGAGGAAATGGTTTACAACTGTTCATAGAGCAATGCCCCAAAAGGTCTACATCTAGCTCAGAGGTGACTCTGGGTGAATAAAATGCCCCAGCCCATGAGTGGGTTTTAGGTGGCTTCATCATCCAGCCAAGGAGTTCTCAACCTTTTTAAGCCAGGGGCCGAGTCATGCTCCCTCAGACAGCTTCGGGGGCTGGACGGCTATTTTGCTCTTCCTCCACCACAAGGCACTTCCTGGTGTGGTGGTGGCAGGGGGGGGCATATGAAATGATGCCGTGGGCCACATCTGGCCAGTGGGCCGCAGGCTGAAAATCCCTGATCCAGGCAAACCAAACTGGCCCCATGTTACAAGTGTGTGACCGGTACCTCCATCATATCAAAGTCAGTAACTGGGTATGGTTTACTATGACTACTGCTTCTGCAAGACTTGGGCTCATCTACATTCTCATTTCCTCAACCCAGTCTAGGCTTGACTAGCAGCAGGGTATGGCCAGCTATGCATCACCTGTTTGTTTTTAAATGCCCACAACATCCTAGAAGGTCATCTTTTGATTTTTTAAAAATTAAAATGCACTAAACATAAATATAAGCTTACATTTCAAGGAGGGAAGGAAGCTCCTCTTCTGCTGCACTTGGTTTTACTGCTGTTCTAACTCTTCGAGGTAGAGCTGTCATCTGAGGGAGGAAAAATAATAGATACCAACATATTTCTCTCTCCATCTTTAAGGACTGGCATATAACTCTGTCATCTGTTCAACCACATTATTTCTATTTTATTCATTATCATAATTTCTGTCGAACCTACTAGGGCTATATACAACTCAGATATAACAAAAGTATTATCTTCTAAAAAGAAAATCACAACTGTAATTGAAACCATTAAAATTCAAAGTACTAAAAACAATTTTCCTAAATAATCCTCTTAAGCTAAATATTTTTCTGCAGTGGCCACTTTTCAAAGCCCCACCCGTAGCAGAGTGAAGTGTTATAGTGCAGAAGAACGGCAGAATTTAGACATGTTATGGACATGCATTGTATTTTAACACAACTCTGATATCCATCAAGCAGAACCTGATGCAAAACAGAAGTGAATAACAGGATCAGAGAAAATAGGGATTTGTTCTGACTATGTTAAGCAACTTACTTTGATACTATGTGATAAACTGTGATAGTGTGCATGATAATATTTTGTTTTAAAACTGTTTAAACTGTGATAACATGTGTGATAGGAAAAGACTGGCGTAGAGTTTGCCAAGAGAACCCTATGGACCAAAACAAAAGGCAAAACAAGGGGATGCTCAGCACAGCAGATCTGAAAAGGGGGAGGGATACGAAAGGGGGAGGAGAAATAAAGTGTTGCAGGGAACAATACTGCATAGGGACATGGAATGTGAGGTCTATGAATCAAGGAAAACTGGAAGTGGTAAAAAATGAGATGGAAAGAATAAGCATTGACATCTTGGGCATCAGTGAGCTCAAATGGACAGGGATGGGTGAATTCAGCTCTGGAAACCATCATATCTACTACTGCGGGCAAGAAAACCTTAGAAGAAATGGAGTAGCCATAATTGTCAATAAAAGAGTGAGAAAAGCAGTAATGGGATACAATCTCAAAAATGACAGAATGATGTCAGTCAGATTTCAAGGCAAACCTTTCAATGTCACTGTGATCCAAATATACGCACCAACCACTGGTGCAGATGAAGCCACAATGGACCAGTTCTATGAGGACTTACAACACCTCATAGAACAGACACCAAGAAATGATGTCCAAATTATATTAGGAGACTGGAATGCCAAAGTAGGAAATCAAAAAGTGGAGGGAATAACAGGCAAATTTGGTCTTGGAACACAAAATGAAGCAGGGCAAAGATTGATAGAGTTCTGCCAAGAGAACGCACTGGTCATAGCAAACACTCTCTCCCAGCAACACAAGAGGCGACTTTACACATGGACATCACCAGATGGCCAACACCGAAACCAGATTGACTACATACTCTGCAGCCAAAGATGGAGAACCTCCATACAGTCAGCAAAAAACAAGACCTGGAGCAGACTGTGGCTCAGATCACAACCTACTGATCGCAAAATTCAGGCTTAGACTAAAGAAAATAGGGAAAACACGGAGACCAGAAAGATATCACCTAGACAGCATCCCTAAAGAATACACGGTGGAGGTGATGAACAGATTTAATGGCTTAGACTCGGTAGACAGAGTACCGGAAGAATTATGGACGGAGATGAGGGACATCATGCAGGAAGCAGCAAAGAAAACCATACCAAAAGAAAAGAAGAGTAAGAAAGCAAAGTGGTTGTCTGATGAGGCTCTTAAAATAGCAGAGGAAAGAAGGAACGCAAAAGTCAAAGGAGAAAGGAAAAACTACAACCATTTGAACACAGAATTTCAAAGAAAAGCAAGGACAGATAAGGAAAACTACCTAAAAGAACAGTGCAGAGAAATGGAGGAAAACAACAAAAGAGGCAGAACCAGAGATCTTTTCAAAAAAATTGGGGAAATCAAGGGAACATTTAAAGCAAAAATGACCATGATAAGGGACAAAGACGGAAAGGAGCTAGCTGATGCAGAAGAAATTAAGAAAAGATGGAAAGAGTACACAGAGGAACTTTACAAAAAGGACCTCAACACTCCTGATAATCACAATGATGAAGAAATTGAACTTGAGCCAGACATCCTGGAGAGCGAAGTCATAAAGGCCCTAAAGAGCACTGCAAACAACAAAGCTAGTGGAGATGATGGTATCCCAGTTGAATTTTTCAAAGCGCTAAAAGATGATGGCGTCAAATTACTGCATTCAATATGCCAGCAGATTTGGAAAACAAAACAGTGGCCACAGGATTGGAAAAGATCAGTATACGTCCCAATCCCAAAAAAGGGCAATGCCAAAGAATGTTCAAATTATCGAACAATCGCGCTCATCCCACATGCCAGCAAGGTGATGCTCAAGATAATACAGGACAGACTTCAGCAGCATGTGGAGAGAGAATTACCAGAGGTGCAGGCTGGTTTCAGAAGAGGCAGGGGGACTAGAGACCACATCGCCAACATGCGCTGGATCATGGAGAAAACAAAGGAATACCAGAAACAAGTTTACTTTTGTTTTATTGACTACACTAAGGCATTTGACTGTGTGGACCACAACAAGATGTGGCAAGTAATTAAAGAGATGGGAATACCAGAGCACCTCATATGCCTCCTGAGAAATCTGTACATGAACCAAGAAGCAACAGTTAGGACAGAACATGGAATAACAGAGTGGTTTGGAATAGGAAAAGGAGTAAGACAAGGCTGCATTTTGTCACCATGCTTATTCAACCTATACACAGAGCACATAATGCGCAGTGCAGGGATGGAGGAATCACAATATGGGATTAAAATCGCTGGGAGAAACATCAATAATCTGAGATATGCAGACGATACCACCCTAATGGCAGAAAGTGAGGAAGACCTAAAGAATCTCTTGATTGGGCTGAAGGAGGAGAGTGCAAAAGCTGGCTTGAGACTCAATATCAAGAAAACCAAGATAATGGCAACAGGCCCCATCAGTTCCTGGAAAATAGATGGGGAAGAAGTAGAAGCAGTGACAGATTTTACTTTCTTAGGATCAAAGATCACTGCAGATGGGGATTGCAGCCATGAAATAAAAAGGCGACTGATTCTTGGGAGACAAGCGATGAGAAACCTGGGGAACATAGTGAAAAGCAGAGACATTACATTGCAAACAAAAATTAGAATAGTCAAAGCAATGGTTTTCCCAGTAGTAATGTATGGATGTGAGAGCTGGACAATTAGGAAGGCTGAACGCAGAAGAATAGATGCCTTTGAAATGTGGTGTTGGAGGAGGGTTTTGAGAGTCCCCTGGACATCGAGGAGAACAAATAGGTCAATCTTAGAAGAAATTAACCCTGACTGCTCATTGGAAGGTCAAATAGTAAAGATGAAGCTAAATACTTTGGACATCAAATGAGAAGGGAGGATTCACTTGAGAAGGCATTGATGTTGGGAAAGGTGGAGGGCAAAAGAAGAAGGGGGAGGCCAAGGATGAGATGGCTAGATGGTATTATAGACACAATGGGCACAGAGCTGGGAGGGCTGAGGGGGATGGTAGAGGACAGAGGCGCCTGGAGGAAAATGGTCAATGGGGTCGCAAAGGGTCGGAGTCGACTGTGCGACTGAACAACATGTTAAGCAACAGCACCATGTAGACCGATATAGGGGACAGGATGGTAAACTAGGTAGGAAGGGAATGAAATATCCTGGAGCTGACCAGCTAGACACCTTAACAGCTTTTCATTCAGTTCTCCCTCTACACTTTTATATGCAAATGGATTAGTGGTTAAGACACTAAGTTTGACAACCAGAAAGTGAGCAGTTCAAGCATGATGGGATGAGCTCATCTCGCTGTGTCCCAGCTACTGCCAACCCAGCAGTTCAAAAGCAAGAAATTGCAAGTAGATAAGCAGGTACTGCTTTGGCGGGGAAAGTAACAGCGTTCTCGGTGCTCCAGCATCTAGTCATGACTGCCGCATGTCCACAGAAACATCTGCAGACACAGACAGGGCTGGCTCTTTTGGCTGTAAATGGAGATGAACACCAACCCCTACAGTTGGACATGACTGGCATTTGGTCAAGAAATACCTTGACCTTTTGGTGCAGAATGACTTTTAAAGATTTTTTTCAAATTATATTTATATGGCTTCCTATATTATTACTTTTATAAGGACTACAGTGGCTTAAGTGGCTAAGACACTGCCTGGGAGGCGGAAGGTCAGCAGTTCGATTCCCAAGTACTGCTGGACGGAATGAGCTCCCGTCTTTGTCCCAGCTCTTGCCAATCTAGCAGTTGGAAAGCAGCATAATTGGGGGGTGGGGGTGTTTCTGCTCAAAAAATTGCACAATGCAGTCCAGCTTTATCCAGGCAAGCCTTTTCTTTTTAAACACACAAAAAGTGGTCCACAGCTCCCATTGCTATCAACGAAATGCTCGCGTTGACCTGCATTCCTCTCTTTTATTATCCCTAACTGCAAAAAATAAACAAGATTAGCCATGTGATCCATATTCAAATTGTAAAGAATGCAAAAGATGCAGGAGGAAGGTGATACCTTTATTGGATCAGAGAAAAACAAACGTTGCGCAAGCTTTCATGGTTCAAGACCACATCTAAAGGCATTTATTAAAATGTTTATGCCGTGGCATCCTAACTCCATGAAATGTTTTGTAGTTCTTAAGAAGAGAGCCTGGCAGACTACCACGCCATGAACATTTTGCTTAATGCCTGAAGAAGTTATTTTAAACCACAAAAGTTCACGCAACATTTTGTTTTTCTTGTTGTTCAGTCGCATAGTCGAGTCCGACCCTTTGCAACCCCATGAACCATCGTACGCCAGGCCCCCCATCCTCCACCATCCTCCTCAACATGCCCAGCTCTGTGCCCACTGTGTCAACAATGCCAACTAGCCATCTCATTCTCTGCCGCCCCCTTTTTCTTTTGCCCTCGACCTTTCCCAGCAGCATCAAGGCTTTCTCAAGTTAATCCTCTCTTCTCATTTGATGTCCAGAGTACTTTAGCTTCATCTTCAATATTTGACCTTCCCAAAGAGCAGTCGGGGTTGATTTCTTTTAAGACTGACCTATTTGTTATAGATGGGGAAGAAGTATAAGCAGGGAAAGGTGGAGGGTTCACTTGAGAAAGCCTTGATGCTGGGAAAGGTGGAGGGCAAAAGAAGAAGGGGGCGGCCAAAAATGAAATGGTTAGATGGGCAGGTTGAGGAGGATGGTGGAGGACAGGGGTGCCTGGAGGGCAATGGTCCATGGGGTCCCAATCGACTGTGCAACTAACTGAATAACAACAACCACAAGGTCCATTGTTACCTTGCATTCAGCCCTTCCCTCTGCAAGCCAAATGGCTTCCTTTGAACCACAGGGGTGAAACAGATGTGATTCCTTTCACATAGGCATGGCAACGAGGGGAGAGGTCGAGGGAAACTACTTCTCAAACTGGCTACAGTATTCCCAGTAGTAACATATGGTTGTGAAAGCTGGACCATTAGGAAAGCCGAGTGCAAAAGAATAGATGCCTTTGAAATGTGGTGTTGGAGGAGAGTTTTGAGAGTACCCTGGACAGCGAGGAGAACAAATATATTGTTGTTCAGTCGCACAGTTGATTCTGACCCTTTGCGACCCCATGGACCATTGCCCGCCAGGCACCTCTGTCCTCCACCATCTTCCTCAACCCACCCAGCTCTGTGCCCATTGCATCTACAATACCATCTAGCCATCTCATTCTCTGCCACCCCCTTTTTCTTTTGCCCTCCACCTTTCCCAGCAGCATCAAGGCTTTCTCAAGCAAGTCCTCTCTTCTCATTTGAAGTCCAAAGTACTTTAGCTTCATCTTCACTATTTGACCTTCTAATGAGCAGTCAGGGTTGATTTCTTCTAAGATCGACTTATTTGTTCTCCTTGCTGTCCAAGGGACTCTCAGGGCTCTCCTCCAACACCACATTTCAAAGGCATCTATTCTTCTGCGCTCAGCTTTCCTAATGGTCCAGCTCTCACAACCAAACATTACCACCGGGAATACCATTGCTTTGACTATGTGAATTTTTGTTTGCAATGTGATGTCTCTGCTTTTCACTATGTTCCCCAGGTTTCTCATAGCTTGTCTCCCAAGCATCAGTTGCCTTTTTATTTTATGGCTGCAATCCCCATCTGCAGTGATCTTGGCCCCTAAGAAAGTAAAATCTGTCACTGCTTCTACTTCTTCCCCATCTATTTTCCAGGAATAAAGGGGACCACCCTGCCTCCTGCATCTTTTGCATTATTTACAATTTGCAACAATTTAACTCGGCAGCAAGCATGTGTCGCGAGGGATTCCGTTCACACGAGCAGGGCGGGAAGTCCCGTGTCAGCTCCTAGGGAGGCACGCAGCCGTCCGTGGGGTTTTCGTTTCGCCGCCTCCTACCCCAGCCCACCCCACCCCACCCCTTGTCTCACCTTCCTTAATTCCACCTGGCTGGAAAGAACAGCTGCGGTTACTAAACCGGGATAATCAATCGTTCTCCCCTCTTTGCAAGCCAGCCACGCCGGCGCCTGAGCATGCGCACTTCCTCGCCGGCGCCGCCTTCATATTTGAAAGCGCCGCCTCTGACCCGACCAGGGTAAAGCGGGCGAGGAAACGAGCACAGCTTAGGAACAGGATATGATGGCGAGAGGAACCATTTTGGGTTACGCAGCATACAAGCCTATCAGCATCAAAAGCTTGGGAACGTCACTTTTAGGTAGAGGAACTACAGTTCCCAGAATTCCGTAGCCAGCGTGGCCTGTCATTTCGCTCCTGTGGCATTCTGGGAGTTGTAGTCTGAAAGACTGCAGTGGCTCAAGTAGCTAAGACGCTGATTGGGAGGGAGGCGGAAGGTCAGCAGTTCGATGCCCGAGTACTGCAGGACGGAATTTGCTCCCGTCTTTGTCCCAGCTCCTGCCAACCTAGCAGTTCGAAAGCAAGAAATTGCAAGTAGATAAATAGGGATCACTTCGGTGGGAAAGTAACAGCGTTCCGTGCGCTCTGGTGTCTAGTCATGCATGCCACATGACCACGGAAACGTCTGCAGAAGCAGACAGCGCTGGCTCTTCGGCTTTGAAACAGATTACCACTGCACCCTAGAGTCGGATACGACTGGCTTTCAAGCAAGGGAAACCTTTACCTTTAACAACCTGCTAGTGGTCAGTGACTCTCATCCACAGCCTCAGGCCACCTGTCCTCACAGAACAAAGGAAGGACTTAGTGCTTTGCCTGTGTCACTCACACCATTGTTAGATGCTAGATCTGAAGGGTAAACTCATTAGCAAATGTGTAATGCTACAGTGTTTGTTTTCTATCCATCTCCTAACCATTTGCAATTCAACAGGGCCAAACTGTTACGGTAAAGGTCGCCCTTGCTTGAAAGCCAGTCATATCTGACTCTAGGGTTCAGTGCTCATCTCTGTTTATAGCCAAAGAGCCTGCGCTGTCTGTGTCTGCAGATGTTTCCATGACATGTGGCTGGCATGCCTAGATACCGGAGTGCATGGAACACTACCTTCCCACCAAAGTGGTCCCTATTTATCAACTTGCAATTGCTTTCTTTCAAACTGCTAGGTTGGCAGGAACTGTTGAAGACCAGGGCTATTCCCTTGGTTTTTTTTATGCTTGTCAGAGATCTTACCCAATTAAATCAGACAAGGAGAGATCCACAACACACTGCAAACGAATTTGGCTGCAGTGGTGAACTGGACAAAGAAATCGCCCCATACTTATGCACAATTTCCAATACTTCTCCCTGGCCCCATGATTTATTACTTTCACGTGATACAGGCAAAACCAGATCTCACCTGTTCCTATCTGGCCTTGGAGACAAAGGACCCCCTTTCTTCCCTCTCCCTCTTTATCTTGTCCCTACTTCCCTGTCACATTCCAACAGGACTTTCTATCATCCTGCAGGTGAGAATCAAAACTCCAGTGGAAGTCAAAGTTCACCACAAGTGAGAAAAGAAAATGATCTTCTGGGGTGGGGGGGTGGGTTACATTTAGGACAAGGACAGTTATATGTTTGTGTAATTAAGACATAAGATATATGTAATACAATTGTATATGTGAAAGCATGCAGATGGATATAAATGTATATTGTGTCTATATAATAATGAACATTATAATATAATGAACATTATAATTATAATTTTAGACCGAGCGTCACAAAACCTCACAGCAAATCTGAATATCAACCAGGTATCTTCTGTTATTACCAGTTGTAAAAAGCCACATTGATTTGAAAACATATCTGTTATGCTAGCCAGCCATTGTGTGCCTCTGTACCTGATGTGTATAAATTGATGCTCTTATGTCTGATGAAGTGGACTTGATCCAAAAAAGCTAACATTAAAATACAGCTGTTAGTCTTTAAGGCGCCACAACGTTTTTTGTCTTGTTTTGTTTACTCTGATTGCTTGCACAGATTAACATGGCTACCACTTCAAATATTTAGTTCGGTTACCTTCCATTTCTTGGTGTAAAAGTATAGAAGGTGGAAACGCTCTTAGGCTGACACGAGAGTACAGTAAGTAAAACAAAAAAGACCAAAAAAAATATCATGGCACCTCAAAGACTAACTAGTGTATCTTAATGTTAGCTTTCATGGATCAAGTCCACTTCTTGTTTTGCTTTATTTACCCTCTGATATGCTTCCCCTTCAAAAATTTCAACTCTTAGATGTGTGTCTTCAGGTTGATGTCCTGCTGTCTTCACAAAACAAAAGCAAAGTCTAAAATGTCGTAGCACCTTAAAGATTAACTGTAATATTTTAATGTGAGCTTTTGTGGTTCAAGTCCCCTTCTGCGAGGCTTGTTCCTCCAGTTAGTTTGATCCTTTTGTGGTTGTAACTTTATACAGCTAAATAATCAAAATCTTTAGCCCTTTGTACTTTTATGATTTAACCACTAGATGTTGCTGTGTGCTGGTTAAGCACCTACCCTATTTACCATTAAACTTGGGAGGAGTTTCCAAACTCCACTGTCCTTGTGGTTAAGGTGGTGGATGCTTAGCTCATTGCCAAAAGAGGATTTTAGTTTTTTAAAGAAAAGGATACTCTCATATCCATCTACAGTGGTGTTAAAAATCTGGTTTATTTCAATAGAAAAATAAATTTTTTATCATTGCTACACACAAGTGTACTAATGTTATTGTCTGGCAGAGCAAGCCAACATTCTACAATGCCATTATAAAAATGGGGTGGGGGGCATACTGAAGGGAAAATTGTGATCTTTAGACTGGGCTTTGGATCAGAACCAAATCTGACAAAGTCAAAATAAATAGTAGTTATTTTTGTCTTCTTAATGCTCAGTCAAAAAATTGGGCACTCACACACAAGAACACAGAAGAAAAGAATGGCAAACTATTTCTGTGTATTCTCTACCTAAAAAACCCTGGAAATGGTCATCATAAGCCAGAATTGACTTTAAGGCACACTATTGTTATATTAATGTTCAACCACAGTCCTTCTTTTGCACTTTCTTATTTAATGTTCCCTCAAAGTTGTTTCAGGTCACTGCTGCTTTCTGCGAGTAATATGGTATAAAGGTAAAGGTCACCCTTGCTCGAAAGCCAGTCATATCCAACTCTAAGGTTCAGTGCTCATCTCTGTTTATAGCTGAAGTGCCAGCACTGCCTGCATTTGCAAACGTTTCCATGGACATGTGACAGGCATGCCTCAACACCGGAATGCACGGAACCTTGCACTTTAACTGCACTGCACCTGCAGTGGCTCAATTGGCTAAGATGCTGACTGGCAGGTGGATGGTCAGCAGTTCAAAACCCGAGTACTGCATGATGGAATGAGCACCTGTCTCTGTCCCAGCTCCTGCCAACCTAGCAGTATGAAAGCAAGAAACTGCAAGTAGATAAATAGGTAACACTTTGGTGGGGAATAGCATTCTGTAAACAGTTGGTGTAAGAGAATGCTATTTGCATTTGATGTTTCTTCCACTAACTTTCACTCTTCCTTCATCTGAATGTAATCCATCTTTCTGTATAGGTTCTATGTACAGACTGAAAGCTGTAAACATTGGTAAACCAATGTTGAACTATCTTTACCTTGAAAACTATGATGTATTTGTGGAATTTGTTAAGTCAACACTAATGCAAGTATCATCAATTCAGTTTGTCGGCTCTTACTGGAACTGGCAATTAGATTTAGCTGTTTTTCTAAAACTCAGTAGAAGACAGGTGATATATAAATTTATCCAATTAATGAGAATAATAAATTACTAAACATCTTTTTTTTTTGTTAGCTAAATCAAACTTGAAATAAAAAGGCAACTAATTCTTGGGAGGCAAGCTATGAGAAATTTAGGGAACATAATTAAAAATAGAGATATCACCTTGCAAACAAAAGTCCACATAGTCAAAGCAATGGTCTTTCCTGTAGTAATGTATGGTTGTGAGAGCTGGACCATAAGGAAAGCTGAGCACAGAAGAATATACGCATTTGAAATGTGGTGCTGGAGGAGATTTTTGAGAGTACCCTGGACAGCAAAGAGAACAAATAGGTCGATCTTAAAAGAAATCAACTCCGACTGCTCCTTGGAAGTTCAATACTGAAGATGAAGTTAAAGTACTTTGGTCATCAAATGAGAAGAGAGGATTCACTTGAGAAGGCCTTGTTGCTGGGAAAGGTTGAGGGTAAAAGAAGAAGGGGATGGCCAAGAATGAGATGGCTAGATGGCATTGTTGACGCAATGGGCACAAAACTGGGCGGGCTGAGGATGGTAGAGGATAGGGGTGCCTAGCGTGTGGTTGTCCATGGGGTCGTGAAGTGTCAGAATCAACTATGCGATTGAGCAACAACAACAAATCAAATTTGGACCGGAGATACTTTCGTCTTTTAACAAGTAGGATGATTGGCCACCCAAATTGCCCATTATTGCTACTTCTGAACAGCTTAATGTTTAACAAAAGGGACTGAATTTTTTTGAAATAAAAAGAATCAAGGAAACATCAAAAAGAGAGAAATGAGAAAGCAAGGGTGTAATATCCCAACAGCTCACCAACTAGCTTGCCTCCATTGTTTTCATATCTTCCAGGTTCATTATTGGGCTAATTAATCACCTGTGTGCTATTGTTCAACCTAAAAAAAATCAGTTTAAAAAGCTATGGGTCACCATTGGGTGGGTTTACAGACTAGACTATTTGTAGCCTAGAAGGAGGGCTGTTAATTTCTGTACATTAAACTACTGCTTTTCATCTAATGCTGCTGTTGCTATTAATGCTTCAAGAGCAAACCAAATCTCTTCCCAAGCCAAGTGGCAATGCTAGCTGAACTTGTGTCCTGATAAAACCTTTGAATTTCAAAATGTTGCTCCCGAAAACGTCTAGACATCACATGTAGATAACCATGGATATTTATATCCACTAGCTTGTTCTAACTAATTTGAGCATTTTAAAAGCTCGGGTACAGCCCAAAATAGCTGTATGTATCATCAATTTCCTACAGTGTCTTGCAGTAGAATTTATTGTTTTAACATTATGCCACAGCACATTTCATTCATTGTTTTACATACTTTGAAATTGGGTCATTATTCTTCTTAGATTAAGCAGAGCCTGTTTGTGACAGGAGAATAACAACATCAGGCTTTCTCAACCTTTCTGGAGGCACGGGCTGGATCACTCCCCTCAGATGGCTGAGTGGACCAGTCATGTGGTTTTGCATGACTTCTTGCACAAATTCTTGTGCAAAAATGTGCATTTTCAGTGAGTTCTTTTAGTGTAAGGGACCAAAGACAACGAAACAGCCGAAGGGTTGGCTTAACACATGTTTATTGCATGATGATCCGGAGGAACATGTGGTAATGGTGGATGGGTAGCTCAATATATACAGCTGGCTATACATTTGAATGTGGCTCGTCGACAGACTATTGGTTGCTGCCTGCGTGACGTCGTAGGAGGTCACGCCCTTCTTGACCAGGTGAAGAGGTGGCGGGGAATCTTCCCGCGCTGCTGATCCAGGTGAATCTGAGCCATAAGAGGACGCTCGCTATTGCCATCTAGTGGTCACTAGCTCGCGTCCCTTATCAGGTTTACATTGATACAGCTGAAGGTTATAATGTTGCACACAGAAAGGTTACATTGTTAACACATGGCTAAGGTACATTGTTAAAGGCACAGCTTTACAGAACACAACATCCCTCCCCCCTAGGATGAGACGAAGTCTCTCAGCCAAGATGGCTTGTTGCATGTGCGTTTGGGCCGTGAAGAGGGCTGACCCCCCCCCCGTGGGCGCTACTGCTTCTTTGTTCCCTGGTCCCTTGTCCTGAAATGGGAGAGGGAGACTCGTTAGTGGCTTGCCGCGGTCTGGCGGCCTTAGGGGAAGGGAAGAACTCCATTGTGGGCAGACCGGGGGCAATCGGGGCTAACGAAAAACCCCTCTTCTCGCTTGGACGGGTGGGGGACCACTCCGAAACCCCCCCCCCCGGTTCTGAAAATCAAATTCTAACTCAGTTGGGGTACCCGCATTTGTGGGGACATTCCGCGAGATATGTATGGGGTCGGGTTCCTCCTCCTCCTCAGAAAGATCCCCTAGGATATCTACAAGAACATCCTCCTCCCCCCTTGGTGGGGACCCGCGGCCCCCTTTCCCTCCCCCTTGGGCTGAACGAGTGGGGGAGAACCCTAACGCTGATTTTTCCTCTGTTTGGTCTGTGCCCTGCTCATCGGAGACCCTGCGTCGGAGCTGGTCCGCGTGCCGCCTCCACAGGAGCCCTGTGCTGGTTTCCACGCGGTACGACACGGGGCCGGTTCGCTCCACAACTACGCCCGGTACCCAGGCTGGGCCCGTGCTGGCGTAATTCCTGCAATGCACGGGGGCGCCTACACTGAAACTCTTTGTGGCCTCTAGCCCAATGTTCCTTCCTTTGTCCTCTACCCTCGTGGGGTCTAGCCTAGTAAGGATGGTGGTCAGTTTCCTACGCATTAAGAGCTCTGCGGGGGAGTATCCTGACGCCAACGGGGTCACCCTGTACCCTAGCAGAAACTGACACACTTGTAGGTTCAGATCCCAGGGGCCCATGCGCCGCAATGCATCCTTCGTGGTGCGGACAAGGCGCTCTACTTGGCCATTGGTGGCTGGGTGAAACGGGGCGGAGGTGATATGCCGAACGGCGTTAATCTCCATGAATGCCATAAACTCGGAGGACGTGAAACAACTAGCGTTGTCGCTAATTAATGTGTCGGGAATGCCGAACGTGGAAAAGAGCCTCCGCAAATGCCTAATGGTCTGGGCCGAGGAGGTGCTCGTGACTGGGATAACCTTCAACCAATTGGAGAAGGCGTCCACTACAAGAAGGAACAGGGTGCCTCTGAACGGGCCCGCGAAATCAACGTGCACCCAGGACCACGGCCCCTTAGCCGTGTCCCATTCCCTGTGGGGAAGGCGGGCCTCCTCTGGTCTGGAGCGTTGGCAACTTTCACAAGTGCCGACCATGTGCTCGATGTCGGCGTCCAGCTGGGGCCACCAGAAGTAACTCCGGGCCAGCGCCTTGGATCGCACGATGCCGGGGTGGCTGACGTGCAGCAGTTTGAGCACCCGCGGCCGAAGGGAAATGGGAATCACCACCCGCTGCCCCCACAAGAGGCACCCCCTCTCTAGGGACAGCTCTAGCTTTTTCCTGAAAAATGGGGCGAACTCCTCCGCTGGGGAGGACACCGGCCACCCTTTCTGCACCCAGGAGCTAACTGCCGCTAATGTCTTGTCCTTCTCTGTCGCTTTGGCGATGTCGGCGGGCATTACGGGGGGGCGAATCCAGCACCTCTATCATAAGGACCTGGTGGTCCCGCTCCCCCTTGCTCACCTGGCTGGGCGTCAGGGGGAGGGGAGACCTTGATAGAGCGTCCGCATGGCTGATCTCTTTCCCGGGCCGGTAGACCAACGCGTGCTGGTACGCGTTGAGAAAAATGGCCCACCTGAGCATCCTCGGGGACAGGATCTGTGGGGTGGGCTTATCTGCGGTAAAAATGCCTAGCAGGGGCTTGTGGTCCGTTACAATGGTGAAGGGGCGGCCATACAGAAAATCGTGAAATTTTTTCGTCCCCGCAACTATTGCTAGTGCCTCCCTGTCTGTCTGTGCGTAGTTTCTCTCCGCTTGGGACAGGGACCTGGAGTAAAATGCTATCGGGGCCTCCCTTCCATTTTCCAGCACGTGGCACAGCACCGCCCCCACCCCCACCGGGGATGCATCACAGGTCAGAACTACCGGGCGTTTGGGGTTGAAATGGGTCAGTATGGCATCGGACGCTAGGAGGCTTTTTAGCTCACTAAATGCCCTTTCTTGGTCATCGCCCCACTTCCATGCCTGGTCTTTTTTCAGCAGTTTGTGTAGCGGTTCAGCCACCGCTGCCTTCCGGGGGAGGAAGGAGTGGTAAAAGTTGAGCAGCCCTAGGAACGACTGCAGCTTGGGCTTGGAGGTGGGGCGGGGGGCTTTTTTAATGGCTGCCACCTTGGATTTGGATGGTTTTACCCCCTCAGGAGTCACACAAAACCCTAGGAACTCAACCTCGGTTGCGAAGAAGACGCATTTATCCTTTCGCAGTCTCAGCCCCGCTTTTTCGAATATTGTCAGGACCTTCCCCAACCTCTTGGCCAATTCGACCCGACTCCCCCCCCCCGTTATTAACACGTCATCAAAATAAGGCAACACCCCCTCCAGCCCCTTCAGGAGGCGTTCCACGAGTGACTGGAAAATTCCAGGCACCAAATTTACGCCGAACTGGAGGCGCGTCACCTGGAACGCCCCCTTATGGGTGACTATGGTCTGCGCAGCAGCTGCGGCAGGGGACACCATAAGCTGCTGGTAGGCCTGTGCTAAGTCGAGCTTAGCGAAACACTTTCCCCCGTGTAACCTGGCCAGCAAATGGCTGACTACCGGCACCGGATATGCATTCGGGCGGATCGCCTTGTTGATGGTGCACTTGTAGTCGGCGCATATGCGGACCTCCCCATTGGCCTTTAGTGCGGTTACAATTGGAGTTTCCCACTCCGCAGAATCAACAGGCACAAGGATTCCCTGGCCCACCAATTTGTCCAGTTCCGCCTCTATCTTGTCCTTAAGTGCAAACGGCACCCGGCGTGGTTTAAGACGAATTGGGCGGACCTCCGGGTCCAGGTCGAATGTCACTGGGGGCCCCTTGAATTTCCCCAGTCCTTTTTTGAAAACTTTGGGGTGCGCCTCGCACACCTCCTGAATTGGATCAGTCCCAACGGCGTGCATCCCAACGGCGTGCACCCCCCAATAAACAAACCCAGGGGCTGGAATCATTGAGTTCCGAGGAGGCTGCAATCTCCCCCTTTAAGCACGACTAGGGGGAGAGACGCGGCGTGCTTCTTGAATTTAACCTGAAATTCTCCAACCCCCAACACTGGAATGCTGTTCCCTTGCACGTCCCGTAGTGTGGACCTCAACGCTTTGAGCTTGGGTCGCCTGTGGGGGGCAATTCTCAAAAACTCCCTCTGGGAAATGATTGAATATGAGGACCCCGAGTCAATTTCCATCCTAATGGGAACCCCTTGGACTAGTACCTCAACAAAGTAGCAGGGGTGTCCTACGGACACACTGAATACTGGGGCGTCGTCCTCGCTGCCGTCGGAGATGCGGCCCACGCCGTCCTGCTTCCGCGTGGCCTGGGCGCCGTCCTTGGGTCTCGTTGAGCGGTCTTGTCCCGCGGAACGGTCTGCTGAGCTTCTCCGGGTCTCGCGCTTCTTCCGGCACACCTTGGCGATGTGCCCGTGGCGGCCACAGTTGTGTCCGAAACGGGCACTTTACGCGGTCGTGGGCCGCTCCACAGCCGTCGCACCGCCGGCTCTCTTTCCGGACCCTCCGGACGTCCTCGTTGTCGCTGCTCTCTGCGGACGACCTCGAAACTCGCCGGGCCGCCTGCACCGGAGTCTCTGCCTTGCTCGACTTCAGCCGGCAGTCCTGGAGTTCTTGGACCCCAGCCTTCGTAGCTTCCGCGGCCTGGGCCGCTCTGACGACCTCCTGCAACGTGGGAGGCGGCTCTTGGTTCATCAATGTGCGCTGGGTTTCGGCGTCGTTCAGGCCGCACAGCACACAGTCCCGGAGGGTGATCTCGGCATTCTTCCATTTGCACAGGCCGGCCGCCAGCCGCAGGGCCGCCACGAATGCGGCGACCGTCTCCCCGGGCGCTTGGACTCGCCTCCAGAACGCACTCCGAGCGGGAAACATCGCCGTGGCGGGCGGGACGTGCTCACGCAGCATCTGCATGAGTTCCTTGGCCTTGAATTCGCTCACCCTCCTCGGTGCAATCAGGTCCACCAAGGTCCTTTTGGTTTCTTGTCCGAGCATCCTGGTGAAGATGGCCCTTTTCTTTGCCTCTTCCGTGACTTCGGACTCAATCAGTGCTGCCTGGAAGTCCATTTCGAAGATCTCCCAGTCACCCGGTTTCCTGATTTCGAAACCGGCGCATGTCTTGGTCCCGTGGGCTGCCATTATCCCACCTTCGTCGCCAATTTAGTGTAAGGGACCAAAGACAACGAAACAGCCGAAGGGTTGGCTTAACACAGGTTTATTGCATGATGATCCGGAGGAACATGTGGTAATGGCGGATGGGTAGCTCAATATATACAGCTGGCTATACATTTGAATGTGGCTCGTCGACAGACTATTGGTTGCTGCCTGCATGACGTCGTAGGAGGTCACGCCCTTCTTGACCAGGTGAAGAGGTGGCGGGGAATCTTCCCGCGCTGCTGATCCAGGTGAATCTGAGCCATAAGAGCTGGACGCTCGCTATTGCCATCTAGTGGTCACTAGCTCGCGTCCCTTATCAGGTTTACATTGATACAGCTGAAGGTTATAATGTTGCACACAGAAAGGTTACATTGTTAACACATGGCTAAGGTACATTGTTAAAGGCACAGCTTTACAGAACACAACAGTTCTTGTGCATTCTTGGCAGGTTCTGGTGCAAAAATGCGCATTTTCATCGGTTTTCAGCACGTTTTCGGTGCTTCCAGGCGGCAGAGGTGGGGGAAACAGGGGCGGAGGGCTGCTTGAAATGGCTCCACAGGCTGCATCTGGCCCACAGGCTGTAGGTTGTGAATGCCTGGTTTACATACCTGTAAGAGAGAGAGAGACTGTTCAGCCAACATCACATAAAACATTCAGATACAAAAGAATTTCCATGCAGCTGGGAGCTGTTTTATTGTCACTGTAATTTGAGGCTAAGCACAGGGGAATGAAACCTAGATCAAGATCCTGACAATGTGGAAAAGATGGGGGTAGGAAAGTTTTACTGCAAGTCCCCCACTGTCTTCTTGGTCTAGTTCCCCTCCCTCTGTGCCTTTAGTTTTTAATGTTGGACTTTCAAAACCAAATTAGAAGATGGAGTAAGGGGCTCACTGGACAATGAACAATATTAAAGGAGGATCTAGCTGAAGAACTCAACCTCCTCTACGTCACTTGGAAGACCCTGAATAGGCTGAGGGTTGGAGTCCTTAAATGCAAGACCAACATGCTCAAGTGGGGCTGTTGGTGGACAACAACACATAGTGTGAATGTGGAAAGGCATAGAATCTGGCTCATTTACTGGTCTGCCAATCACTACCAGAGACATGCACTGATGAGGAATTGGGTTTGGGCAACAACAAAGCCAAGAAAGTGGCTTCATTTTGGTAGTCTGGGGTTTGATCTGGACACGGAAGAAGAAGAATTGAATTATTTGCTTTGGAAACAATAAAAATTGAGGTGCAGGAAGTCCTTTATAGCCTGGACCACGGCAAAAAAGCCCTACTGTACATGCTATAATCCCAATCTGGACCAGGTTCACTTTTCTTGTTTCAAAGTAAGAAGAAAAAAAGGTGTGGTTTCTGGCTGTGTCTTTATTAACTTGATCTTTAATTATCTTAGGCTATAGATAGCTATGCTGAATATACAACATAGATCTCCAGACTGGAAGCTAACTCCAAATGCCAGAGAACAAGAGACAGCCCAACCAGGGATTTTGGAATGACATTGCCCCCCATCCCACCGGGACTGTCCTCACATGGACCATAAACTTCCTCTGAACTTAGCAACACTAACTGGTGGCATGGAATAGACTTTTTTGATCATGGAAAGATTCCTTGTACATTTTGTGACAGTGGACACATTGACAAACTACTGTGAAATTTGCCATCTTTCACACAAAAAATTATACCAATCAGTACAATTGTAGAAGCCACAACACAGAGAATCCTTTACTTTAGGCTCCTCAAAGAGCATGGTATTTTTGAACCACAATCAACCCTAGTATTGGCAACCTTTTGCTGCCAGCTAATTTTTCTCACACTAGGTCAGGCAAAAGGAACTGCAGAAGGAACTCATCAAAAGGTGGCTTCATTTTGGCAGTTTCACATCTGGCCTCGACATTTATTTATTTATTTATATGTGGATCTATATCCCGCCCTCCTGATGTAGGACATCACTCAGGGCAACATGGAAGAAGAAGAGCCTAAAATGGTTGTTTTTAAAAAGGAAAATCAGAAGATTCTGCTTCTACTGAACAGAGAACATTATAATTGGTTTACATAATTGCTTGTTTTTTTTTATTAGCACTAGTTTAAATCCCACATTTCCTCTTAAGGATAAATGTAATGTTCCACTGTGGAACATCACTCTTCTAAATGCATCTGAAATATTCTGTATGAGAGATTGAAGCAATTTAGTTGTTTGGATGTCAGTCAATTACGCTTAAAGAGCATTTGTTAAATATTTTTATGAAGATTGTCCCATCATTCAGCCATGAAATTCCATCAGCAAGAATGAGCAGAATGATACCTGCCTGTTGTTGGGATTTTGTTATTTGCTGGAGTTTTGCACTGAAAAACTGTTCTTCTCATTTGTTTCACTGATGTGAATTTTGCTGCTAAGATCAAACATACTGCTCAATAACTGACAGTTTAGGGTACCTAAAGAGGCAAAGGTACCCATACAATAAACTTGTTAATGCACGTTAATGATCAGGTGCATGAACAGGAGAAAAAAATTGGCTTTTTTTTTTAGAGAAAACTTGGGCAGATTTGCAAAATTCTTTATAAAATTTGGCAAAAGGAACTTGAGATGAATTTGAATGTAAGAGAAACTGACAGATTTAACTATCAAGGTAGAGAGCTTTGAGTGCTCTGTTCTTACAAGGTTTGTATCCTTACAGTAGTCACAGAGATAGAAACATTTAATAGCTCCTAAAACTTGTTCTTATGTCCCACCAAGTCACCTCTGCCTCATGGCAACCTTACGAATGGGATATCTGCAAAATGTCCTATGTCTGATAGTCCTGCTCAACCCCTGCAAGTTGCAATCTGTGGCTTCCCTTTAGAGAATCAATCCATTCTGCATTTGGCCTTCCTCTTTTCC
Organism: Bradypodion pumilum; assembly: GCA_035047305.1. NCBI lineage: Eukaryota > Metazoa > Chordata > Lepidosauria > Squamata > Chamaeleonidae > Bradypodion > Bradypodion pumilum. Next base: position 30,451,230 of record JAWDJD010000001.1, on the reverse strand, counting down.
TGTTTCCTTCCACCTCTCTCAGCATTATTGTCTTTTCCAAAGAGTGTTACTTTCTCATTATGCGTTCAAAATAGGACAGTCTCCATTTCATCATTTTTGGATATAGAGACAATTCAGGTTTGATTTGCTCCAGGGGTCCACCTGTGTGTTGTATTATTATGTTTTAATTGTGGTTCTTAATTTTGAAAACTACAGAGTGGGGCTATGCCAGATGAACAGCATATAAATAAAATAAATAAAATTGAATTTATTTTTACTTATCTGACTGAAGCACTAAAATAAAATAAAATAGAAATTTTTTTGGCAGTCCAGGCTATCTGCAAAGTTCTCCTCCAAAGCTTGCTCCTAAAATCCCTGGAGTAACATGGGAGTTTCATTCAGATTGTTTATATCAGAACATTAAAAACGTAAACAAAGTTTCATGAAGTTCATTGAAAGAACTTCTGTTTTTAAAGGATGTTGGGAGAAAGCTGACTTGACAGAGCTGTCCACTTGTATTCAGCTGTGAGTTTTCCCCAGTATTAGGACTGTATTTCAGTATTACTAAGAAAAGGACGGTTGTGGTGGCTTAGTGGTTAAGATGCTGAGCTTGATGACCAGTAGTTCAGTTTTTCGAGACCAAAGTGTTGCACAACAGAGTGAGCTCCTGTCTCTGTCCAGCTCCTGCTAACCTAGCAGTTCAAAAGCAAGAAATTGCAAGTAGATAAATAGGTACCGCTTCAGTGGGAAAGGTAACCGTGTTCTGTGCTATCTAGTCATGCTTGCCATATGGCCACGGAAGCGTCTGCAGACAGCACTAGCTCTTTGGCTGTAAACGGAGACGAGCACAGCCCCTAGAATTGGATACGATTAACATTTGAGCAAAGGAGACCTAAAATTGTGCCCACAAATCTGCACTAGGATTTGCAGAAGACAGTAACTGTGACCAAGAACTTGGGGTGGGTCACTTTTTAAAACAAAAGCATGGGGGAATTCTAGAAGGTTGCCATCCAACTATGTGACTTTTCCAGTACAGTATAATCATGAGGGCATACCTGTCAAGTTTTGGGAAATTTCTGTCAAACCCCTGTATTTTACACTCTTTCCCGCCGTCATCCCGGATTAGTTAGACTGCAATTAGACTGGAGTTAGACTGGAGGCCAGCACAGGATAAGCATAGCTGTCCAGTTTCCTGTTTTGGCTGGGAAATTTCCCTTATTTGACAGAAATTTCCCGAAACTTGACAGGTATGCGAGGGTCTTTTTGTTTCGTTTTGTTTTCATTAAATCCCTGTTGGGAATTTTTCCACATTGCCTCCACCAGATAGTGCTGTTTCTCCATCCAACCCACATAGACTTCACAGGCCATGGAAAGGTCAGGGGCTGCCTCAAGGTAACACACACAGCCTGCAGCTGTCAAGCTCTTCTTGTTTCGCTTTCCAGCCTGGGAGAAGCTCAAACACAGATTGTTTAAAAATGAGCACTGGTAAAACCAAATCCCTGCATTTAAATTTAAAAAAGGTGTGTGTGTGATTTCCTGTTGCAATGTAGATGCCCAACAACATTTCTGTGGTCCATGAAAAATATAAATAAGTTTGAGAACTGCAGCACTGGTTGGACCAATGTTACAGTTAAATACAGTAAAACCCTGACTTACATATGCCTCGAGTTACGTAAAATTCAACCTACATAATGATTTTTGCACTGATACCATGTCCCGATTTACATAAATGTCCCGATTTACATTACACAATTTCCTATGGGTTTGCTTCAAGTTACGTAAAAAAATCCTTTTTCCTATGGGGTTGCTTCGATTTACATAAATATCATTTTCCTATGAGTTTGCTTTGAGTTAAGTAAAAAAATCATTTTTCCTATGGGTTTGCTTCAATTTATTTATGAGATCATGAGAAACTGCATAGTGTTAAACCTGGATGTGGGGTTTTCTTCTTCCCCTTTCTCCTCTTACTGCTGCTTATTATGAATATTGTCCTGGTTTTAAGATTTTGTGATGCCATCTGGTTTTGTTTCTTTGGATTATTATTGGTTATTATTGTATTTTTTCTTCAGCAAAAATCCTTTCAACCCAGAATAATTTCTGACATGAAATTATTATTACCACACTGCACTCACACTAATCCTTTCTTAGTTTTGGGTGCAGCTAGTAGACTGTTTCCCCTTTGCTTTTTGTTCACCTCCCATGTACTTAAGAAAGGGAGGGGGGGTTAAGGAAATTATTTCTATAGAAACTAAGGCTCTGTCTCCTCTGATAAAATTTGGCAACATCTTGCCTGTGCAGTTGATGGTGCATTAAAGGAACATGTGCTGACATTCCAATGAGTTACCTCATGGTTCCTTGGCAAGACATACAAGGGGAAGATGGCAATTTCAGCCAGCCACACCTCATCAAAGCGATGGTATCCAGTGATGGAAGAAATCCAAGCCTGGCTGCATCCAAATGTGCATTTGCCAACAATATATCACAGTTTAGGAAGTACTAAAAAAGATTCCAGTGGGATTTTGATTGGGAGATTATTGCAAGGAGGCAAGAGAACAACCGAACAGCTGGATAGAAAACCCAAAGCAAACATCAATATTCACAACAGGCTTCGTACCTCATCTAGTGTTATGTACTGGAACTAGTCTCCATATGATTTTCATTTTTTGGTCCCATAAACAGAGTAACAGCCACTCATAAATTATGGCAGATAATTCATGGAGGTATGCAATGGCTTGGTGGTTAAGATGTTGCTGTGCTTGACAACCAGAAGGTCAGCAGGTCAACAGTTCAAGACCTGAGTACTGCGTGACAGAGTGAGCAACCATCATCTGCCTCAGCTCCTGCCAACTTAGCAGTTTGAAAGCAAGAAATTGCAAGAAGATAAATAGGTACCGCTTTGGCAGGAAAGGTAACAGCATTCTGTGCGCTTTGAAATCTAGTCATGCCTGCCACATGACCATGGAAACCTCTGCAGACACAGACAGTGCTTCCTCTTTGGCTGTAAATGGAGATGAGCATTGCCCCCTAGAGTCGGACATGACTGGATTTCAAGCAAGGGAGACCTCTATATGCATAGGAGTATGGGTATGGGTCAGTTTCTCTGTACTAGTCCCTACCATTTATTTTTCCTGATTTGATTAAATTGCTGATTTATTTCTGGGCTTGTTCTTTAAAGTCCTAGAACAGAGATTATCAAACTGCAGCCGATAGATAGATAGATAGATAGATAGATAGATAGATAGATAGATAGATAGATAGATAGATAGATAGATAGATAGATAGATAGATAGATAGATAGATAGATAGATAGATAGATAATTTTTTATTGCCATTGTCTTGCACAGAACAACGAGATTGGGGGGGGGCACTTATCAACCCAACAAAACCTAAACAAAATACAACTATACAAAATTATCAACATACTCCCACCCCACTTATACACATTTAAACCCTAAAAAGCTCTAAAACTCTTGTTGTTGTTCAGTCGCACAGTCGACTCCGACCCTTTGCGACCCCATGGACCATTTTCCTCCAGGCACCTCTGTCCTCCACCATTCTCCTCAGCCCACCAAGCTCTGTGCCCATTGTGTCCACAATACCATCTATCCATCTCATCTTTGGACGCCTCCTTCATCTCTTGCCCTCCACCTTTCCCAGCATCAAGGCCTTCTCAAGTGAGTCCTCCCTTCTCATTTGATGTCCAAAGTACTTTAGCTTCATCTTCACTATTTTTCCCTCCAATGAACAGTCAGGATTGATTTCTTCCAGTATTGACCTATTTGTTCTCTTTGCTGTCCAAGGGACTCTCAGGCCTCTCCTCCAACACCACATCTCAAAGGCATCTATTCTTCTGCGCTCAGCCTTCCTAATGGTCCAGCTCTCACACCCATACATTACCACTGGGAATACCATTGCTTTGACTATGCGAATTTTTGTTTTCAAGGTGATGTCTCTGCTTTTCACTATATTCCCCAGGTTTCTCATAGCTTGTCTCCCCATAATCAATCGTCTTTTTATTTCATGGCTACAGTCGCCATCTGCAGTGATCTTAGATCCCAGGAAAGTAAAATCTGTCACTGCTTCTACTTCTTCCCCATCTATTTTCCAGGGACTGATGGGACCTGTTGCCATTATCTTGGTTTTCTTGATATTGAGTCTCAAGCCAGCTTTTGCACTCTCCTCCTTCAATCCAATCAAGAGGTTCTTTAGGTCTTCCTTACTTTCTGCCATTAGGGTGGTATCGTCTGCATATCTCAGATTGTTGATGTTTCTCCCAGCAATTTTGATCCCATATTGTGATTCCTCCATCCCTGCATTGTGCATTATGTTCTCTGTGTATAGATTGAATAAGCCTTGTCTTACTCCTTTTCCTATTCCAAACCACTCTGTCATTCCATGTTCTGTCCTAACTGTTGCTTCTTGGTTCGTGTACAGATTTCTCATGAGGCATATGAGGTGTTCTGGTATTCCCATCTCTTTAATTACTTGCCACATTTTGTTGTGGTCCACACAGTCAAAAGCCTTGGTGTAGTCGATAAAACAAAAGTAGACTTGTTTCTGGTATTCTTTTGTTTTCTCCATGATCCAACGTATGTTGGCAATGTGGTCTCTAGTCCCCTGCCTCTTCTGAAACCGGCCTGCACCTCTGGTAGTTCTCTCTCCACATGTTGTTGAAGTCTATCCTGTATTATCTTGAGCATCACCTTGGGATGAGCGCAATTGTTCGGTAATTTGAGCATTCTTTGGCATTGTCTTTTTTTGGGATTGGAACGTAGACTGATCTTTTCCAATCCTGTGGCCACTGTTTTGTTTTCCAAATTTGCTGGAATATTGAATGCAGTAGTTTGATTCCATCATCTTTTAGGGCTTTGAAAAATTCAACTGGGATACCATCATTTCCACTAGCTTTGTTGTTTACAGTGCTCTTTAGGGCCTTTCTGACTTCACTCTCCAGAATGTCTGGTTCAAGTTCAAATTTCTCATTATTGTTATTATCAGGAGTGTTGAGCTCCTTTTTGTAGAGTTCCTCTGTGTACTCCTGCCATCTTTTTTTGATCTCCTCTGTTTCAGCTAACTCCTTTCCATCTTTGTCCCTTATCTAAGGCTCTAAAAACTTAAAAACTCTAAAAACTATACACAGAAGCTACCTCATAGCACTGCATTCAAAGCCAGAACCACTTTTGGGTAGAAACTATTTCTCAAGCGGCTGATCCTGGTCTTTATGACCCTATACCTTCTTCTAGAAGGCAGAAGCTGAAAGAGATCATTTCCGGGGTGCGTACTATCCTGAGCAATCTCTACAGCTTTCTTATAACACCTGGTGGCATAGATTTGATCTAGAGTGGGAAGAATACTTTTAGATATGCCTTTCTAAAGCTAGAAGAAGGTATAGGGTCATAAAGACCAGGACCAGCCACTTGAGAAATAGTTTCTACCCAAAAGCGGTTCTGGCTTTGAATGCAGTGCCATGCAGTCTATGAGGGAGCTTCTGTATATAGTTTTTAGAGTTTTAGAGCTTTTAGAGTTTTAGAGCTTTTTAGGGGTTAAATGTGTATTTGTGGGGTGGGAGTATGTTGATAATTTGTATAGTTGTATTTTGTTTAGGTTTTGTTGGGTTGTTAAGTGTTTTTTTTCTCCCAATCTCATTGTTCTGTGCAGGACAATGACAATAAAGATTTATCTATCTATCTATCTAAGCCATTTTTTACATATTGAAAAATGGTTCAGATGTGGAACTTTTGAATGTGCAATATTTAAGCTGCCTTTGCATTATTACTGATGGGCTGGGCATAAAATCTGAAGCCATTCTTAATTTCTTGAATTGATGCTGTATTTCTAAACTTCAGCTAAGACAAACAGGTTATAAATTAGCATACTATTTCTTCTTTATGTCTCATTTAGAGTCTGAAAAGGCTAGATTGATGGACCACAATTCCAATAATCATCCAGCATGTTCATAAGGGGATTTTTAATATCTGAAAACATCTGGGTTCAGAATTGCCACCACTATCACCCCACTGCTTGGGCATAATTCTCAAAACAACTGGAGAACCTATTGTGTTAAATTTAAAATTATGGGTGAATACACTGACTGTGCAAGAATAGTACATTGTTCTGTTTTATTCTTGCTTTGCTGACAGAATCTCAATATGTACCTGTATATAAACCAGGAGTTGTCAACCTTTTAAAGCCAGGGGCCAGGTCATGCTTCCTCAGACAGCTTCAGGGGCTGGATGGCCATTTTGCCCTCCCTCCACTACATGGCACTTCCTGGTGTGGTGGAGGCGGTGGGGAGCCACATGAAATGGTGCCATGGGCCACATCTGGCCCATAGGCCACAGGTTGGGAATCCCTGATATAAACTGTATGAGTACCTAGCAGAGGTTGAAGGACATACAAACAGGACAACTTCAGATAAGTGTTTCTGTTGTAATGTGTGACCCTCCATATGTTTTTGATTGTACAGCCAAGGATAAAGAAGGAAGGGAGCCACACTCTAGGCCAGGGTTTCCCAATCTTTGGTTCTTGGACTTCAATTCCCCAAAGCACTGATCAGCCAATATTCTGACTGAGGCTTCTGGGAATTGAAGTCCACGGGTGTTTCATGGAACATAATTCAAGAAACACTGGTCTGGACTTTGGTAGGGCTGCATGTTCCCTGCCCATGGCTTAAGACTAATTTATATTTATATCCAACCTACATGAACTCCTCAATAGGCCTCTAGTCAGGCTGATGTTGGAGCCAAAGAACCTGCATTAAATTGGATCTTAAGGGTGTGTGTGAATGGGAGGAGTAAGCAGATGTTTGAATTAGGCTAATCTTCTAAACTGATTTCAGGCTGCTGCTATAAACAGCCCCTGAAGACTGCTGAGATGAAGAATGAAATAATTCTTGTAAATATAACATTCTATTATTCTATCCTGACCTAAAATAGGAAGAAATAATACTTTCTTTTAAAAACATTAATTATTAATATTAATAGAGCTAGAAAAGAGCCTTGGTGTCACAGTGGTTAATCTGCTGTACTGAAGCCAAAATGCTGTGAGTTCGAGCATGTGATTTTGTGGGAGAAGTTTCTGTAAAAACCCTACACAAGACTAGTACAGAACTTAAGTTACCGGTACTTTACCTATAACCAGTTTGAAGGCATAAATAGCAATGTAACAGGTAGTTATAATGTTACAGTTAAAATACAGCAACAAATAGTTATAATGTTACTTGACACCAAGAATGGTGCAGAAGGTTACAATTTAGGAATAGAGCCTTCTCAGGGGCAGCACCTTACCTTATTAAACAACTTATCCATGGGGCTGCATCAAGCCTTCACCCTGGACATCTTAAAATAAATATTTAGATGTTTTGTTTAGTCACACAGTCAAGTCCAACACTTTGTGATCCCATGGCCACAGCATGCCAGACTCCTCTGTAATAGCATGCAGTACACTATGTTACTTGTATAACCAGAGCAACAATACAGCAGCCCGACTACCAAGCAGTAAGGCGGAATGGAGAGAAGTTTGTTTTTATAAGGAACGCTCCATCCTCTGGGGTGGCCCTACCATTGGGCAGAGTGGTACACTTAAGGTTCCCATTTGTTGAAACTAGCCTGTTGCTTCAGGTGTGCTGGGCAACATGATCCAAGCCAGTGTTAAGTAAATTTCAGTTGCTGGTAAGGTCACCATGTGGAAATGAGCAAGGGAAGGGATTCCATCTTCTCCTTCTCCCAGGTAGAAGATTGTCTTGGTCATGCCTATGTCCATAAATACCACAACATGCCAGGCTCCTCTGTCATCTGCCATCCTCTGAAGTCTGCCTACTCCCTCAACAATGCTGTCTAACTATCTCATCCTCTGCTGCTCTTTGATCTTTCCTAGCATCAGGGTCTTCTCCAGTGAGTCCTCTCTTCCCATTTGGTGTCCAAAGTGATTGAGCTTTAGCTTCAGTCCATCCAAGGAGCAGTCTGAGTTGATTTCTTTTAGGACAGACTGATTTGACCTCCTTGCAGTCCAGGGGACTCTCAAAGGTCTTCTCCAACACCACAGTTTAAAGGCATCATCTATTCTTCTGTGCTCAGCCTTCCTCTTCCTTATGGTCCAGCTCTCACAGCCATACAGTACTACTGGGAAGGCCATCACTTTAACTATGTGGACTTTTGTCACCAGGGTGATGTCTCTACTTTTTATTATGCTGCCTAGGTTTGTCATAGTTTGCATCCCAAGGAGTAAGTGTCTTTTTATTTCATGGCTGCAGTCACCGTTTGTAGTGATCTTAGATCCCAAGAAGGTAAACTCTGTCACTGCTTCCATATCTTCCCCTTCTATTTGTCAGGGAGTGATGGGCCGTGATCTTGGTGTTTTTTCCCAAAAAAATAATAATGTTGAGTTTCAAGCTAGCTTTTACACTCTCCTCTTTTATCCTGGCCAAGAGGCTCTTTAGATCTGCCATTAGGTTAGTTCATCTGCATATCTCAGATTGTACTATTTTGAAGTTCCCTAATTATCAAACACTTTGATCAGTCTCCTCCAACTAGTTCCCTCCAGTAATGTTGATTTACAATTGTCATCATCTCAGATTTTATTTCCCTGGCAATGACTCATATTCTTCTTCTGTGTCTAGGCCACATGTGAAACTGTCAAAATGAAGCCACCTTTTGAATTCATTCTGCAGTTCCTTTCACCTGATCTAGTGTGAGAAAGATTAGCCAGCAACACAAGGTTGCCATTGTCAAATAATCCTTTATGTTAGGACCTAGACAACATGTATTAAGGGCCCAGTTGCAATTTATAGAAATCATTTTGCTTAAAGGTTGAGAATCCAGCATTTTCTAACAGTTGGCATAAGCCTAGACACACTGTACTTGGCAAGTAACCTGAAAGAATTTAATTAGTCGAACTTTTCACCTCAGACTCACAGTTAGGAGGGGGAAGAGAGAAGCAATGTATATGTGACCTCATCCACTAGATGGGAGGGGGAGTTCAACGTACACTTGCCTTAGGGCATCCATGCATTGAGATGTACCATATTTGGCCCAAATGCCAACATTCTATAGCACTAAGAGTACATTAACTATAAGATAATGACGTATGTAGTCTAGTGAAGAATCTTATAAAATACACAAGCAGCTGACAGCCCATGGCTGGGGGGGGGCGCGGGGGGAGAAAGCTGAGGAGAAGCTCACAGCTCTGATGATGGAGGAAACCTTATCAAGATGCCTTATTTGACTTGATGCCAAATGGAAACTTCATGGGGGTGTCAGGCCCAATCCAAGAAGCCAATTAGCCAGAGAAAACAGGTAGCTATGAAAGCTGAATTTATTATTTTTCTTTCTTGCACTCATTGGATGCTCAAAGAGGAGACAGGATTTTAAGAAGCAAGTTTTTAAATGTTGTTCAAATGCCTATTTTATAGAAAATAGCTCTAATAAAGAGATCCTATGCTGATGGAACAGTGTGTTTCTTCAAAGCAAATAGGAAATTTAGTGTGGAAGGTGAGATAAGAAATTTAACAAGCTCTAAACAAAGAGACTATTCCTTTAATTTCCAAAGACTTGGAAACCAGAAGTCCTAAGAAGAAGGGTAGCTGGGTCTGCCTTCACCCTTTAAGAGAAAGGGGACAAAATGAAGGGGGAAACGTCAAAGAAGGCACAGGGCCACAACTTGGCACCCAATTATCTCAGAAGGACATACACACTCACCTTCCATTCTTCCCAGTGCAGCAAGGTGATAGGGAAGACGACGCTTACTTACAGGAGTGAAAGGAAACTGACTTCATTTATAGAGCCATCCTTTACCCAGCTAATAAAGAGAAGCAGGGGGGGGGGCACTTCTCTCACCAAGTTAATCTACTACAAGCCATGGCAGAAGCTACCAAGGCAAGGCCAATTCACTGGGCATTTTGAAAGTTCCACCGTTCCCCTAACTGATGAGACCCGGGGTAGCTAGCAGAAAATTAATCAAGGTTAAATCAGGTTAGAGTGCCAACACGTGGTCACCACCACATGGGACAGCACAGTGCCGACAGCCATTATCAGGGTACACCCAATTGTGGTTCAAAAACATCACAATCTTCAAGGAGGCTCTTTCTGTGTACCCCAGGACTTACATTGATGGTGTCATTTGACAGTCCTGATATCAGAGACATCCCTGGGGCCTCTGAGATAGGAACAGAGTGTTTATGAGGACTGAAACAAGGAGAGGGAAGGAGAAAGAGAGGGATCCATGTTCCACTAAAATCTTAACAGATGGAGACAGACTCCTACAAGAGTAGGCACATCTCTGCATATTTGAGATACAAATTGTACATGCATCTTAAGACACTTTCCCCCCTGTGCTCAGAAGTATACCAGAAGGCAGCGTGAAGAATGATGCCCTGAGCAGCTTTGGCAGCAACAGTTTAAACCAGTCCATATTCCACTAGCTGTAATTTCAGAAGAATGTATTTTTATGCATTTGGTTGTATGCACATCACATGTCTACATGCGAGGAAAATTGGACCAGTTGCAACATTTCAGGTTATTTACAGGCAGCAAAATTCACAGTAAACCGTTATCAGCTGTTGCCTCTGATTATTTACTACACATGCTGCATTTTTTTTTGACAAATGTCAAGTTGTCTCAAATCAACTATGCAAAATGGATTTTCTTTGCTGCTGAAGAGTTATAACCGACCCTGCTGTATTTCTGGCATGGAAAGCAGTAACTCTGAGGGACAAGCTTCATTTCCCAAACACACACTCTGTTTTTCAGCAGTAAAACACAGGGCACCATCTCTTTTGACGAGACCTATCTCACTTGATTTACCAATGGAAGAGAATTTGCTGAGCTGGGGTTTAAGAAAAGGATGGTATGATAGGGGTTAGGATGGGGAAATGTAAACAAATGTAAGGGCAGAAGCCTTTATCCCAGGGGTTTCCAACCTTTTCAAGCCAGGTCAAGTTTTCTCAGTCAGCTTCGAGGGCCAGATGGCCATTTTGCCCTGCCTGCATGATGGGGGCAGCCAACAGCTTCAAGGGGGTGACCATTTTGTTTCTCAAATGCCCTTGGAGGGGTGGGGGCCACATGGCACTGCAGGCCAGATCCAGCCCATGGGCCTTAGATTGGAAACCCCTGCTTTGTCCAGAGCAGCAGATTTTGCAAGCAACATTTCCTTCCTTGAGGGCAGTAAGACATTTGCAAAGTGTGATTCCTTCGCTATCTCATTTACTAATTCAAACTCAGCCTGGGGAAGGAAGTTTTATTTCTAAAATGTGTTGGCCCTGAAGCGATTTCAGCACTTCCCAACCAATTTAGTCTTCTATCTTTCGTATTTCTCACATTTGATGTATTTCCCCTGCCGTCCAGGGAGAGATCACTTATGTCTGCTACCTTTCTTGCCCCAAACTGTCTGAAGAGCTCATCCAAGAGGCTGGGTGTTCAATTCCCCACCGTGCATCTTAGGAAAACAGCACACCTTGGGCAAAGTGTACAGAAGAAGGAAGGAAATGGTGAGCCAGTCTCAAGTAAGAGAAATCCCTGGAAAGGGCCTCCATGAGTCAGAACTGACTTGTTGGCTCATAATTATAATAATTAATATCTCTTGTTCAAGCTGGTCTATCCTGTTTTCCTTTCCAGCTTACGCTTACAACAGTCGTGCAAGGTAGGTCATTCCAAAGAAAAGAGTGTTCCCATTGATTTCATGAATGATTTGATAATTGGATTTGGTCAGTTCTAATACCTGCTCATGAAACCCCTACAGTTAAATATATTTTGTATATTATTTTTTGTAATATTATACCACCTTCATAACTTTCCTATAATATTCTCTTTCACAGCATGTCTCCCAGAAAGGGGATGTGCTCACACGATACACAGAGGTTAAACTCATTAACATATTCAATGCCAGGTATTTCTTTTGTATTTTCCCACTATCTAAAATTGAAAAGAGGACATTTAGAGCTTATCCAAATAACAGCCAGAAATCATCTGCCACTGTCAGCTGTGGGAAGCTGTACTCATTTGCATCCTTATCTGTCATTCTGATTTAATCACTCTATGCCTCTGTATCTGGTGTATATAAACTCATGCTGATTTGCATGCTTTTCTGTCATTCTGATCTAATCACTCTATGCCTCTGTATCTGGTGTATATAAGCTCATGCCTTGCAGTTTCCTGTGTCTGATGAAGTGGACTTGATCCACGAAAGCTCACATTAAAAATATAGCAGTTAATCTTTAAAGTGCTGCAGTGTTTTTATTTCCGCTTTCTGATATGCCTGAAAAAACTCAAGAATCAGATCTCTAGGGGTGCTTGGGTGATTTACACCACAAGGCTTTACTGTGGTTCTCAATGTACCTTGGGCCACCTCTCCAGTCTTCTCTGAAAAGGAACTGTTGGATATCTGTCCACAGAACCCAAGGTTAGGAGTTTGGTTCCCTACTGTGCCTCCTTGACATGGCCTATACTTGATGATCCATAGGGTCCTTTCAAGCTCTACCTTTCTACAATATTAAATCTTTTTCAACACTAGTGTATGTTGGGGGTAGATCCTTATAGTAGTAAGCTAGTGAACTTTTGCCCAGTTATGGGCTGGCTGAGTAAGAAAACTGCTGATCCCTGATTGCTTCCAGCCCTTATCTTTCCAGAATATTTTTTCTTTTAATAGTATGGAACTCAATGGCTAACTTGATATCACAGAAACAAAGTTTCCAAAGAAGTCCATCTGCGGGGGTGTTTGTTGAATACAGGATGGTATCAAATGCAGCCTGCTCAGCCTGCTGCAGGAGGGGCAAAAAATGTCCAGGAGGGGCAACAATGTCACACTCACATATATAACATTGGTGGGGGGGTAGTTCAGGTGGGTTTTCACACACACACCCCATGGCCCTGCTGGCACAACATCTCCTTCCCCTTCATCAAGGGGAAGGAGAGGCAGCTACAAGGTTAGCGGTCCCTTTGACAGTCGCCAGCGTTCAGCAGCATTATACGAAAGAGACATTGGGATTTGTGTTTCTTCTTGTCCGCTGCGCGCTATCCTATTCTTTGCGGAGGAGGGGGGTTAGGAGGGTTGCGTGCTTTTAATTTAAGGATCCCTGGTGCCGCAGTGGTTAAACTGTTGTACTTCGGCCAAAACTGCTGCTGACATTGTGAGTTCGATCCTGATGGGAGATCAAAGTGGACTCTGCCTTCCAACATGCTGGGTAAAATGAATACCCAGCATATTGGGGGCAAAATGCTAATTACCTGCAAACCGCTCAGGGAGTGTACTTACTAAGCGCTATGGAGCGGTACAGAAGTGTAATTGCTATTGCTAATTACTTTTGGCAGGCCGCGAGGGGGCTCGCGAGCCTCTGGCGGGGGTCTCATGGAGGAAGGCGGGAGAAAGAGCCAAACACATCCAGAGGAAAGGACAATCGGACGTCCGTTTCTAAATCTTGTGACAGACAAGGGCGGGTTGTTCCTCGCTTGACCACCAATATTTTTCAGCCTTTTGCCCTGGTGGTGCAGTGGTTATACTGCTGTCCTGCAGCAACCAAAAGGTTGTAAGTTCGATCCTGACCAAGGCTCAAAGTTGACTCAGCCTTCCATCCTTCCGAGGTCGGTGGAATGAGGCCCCAGTGCCTCCCCCCACCCCCTAAAAAGGTAAAGGTTTCGCTCGCTCGAAAGCGAGTACCCGACTCTGGGGTTCAGTGCTCATCTCTGTTTCATAGCCGAAGAGCCAGCGCTGTCTGCTTCTGCAGACATTTCCGTGGTCATGCGGCAGGCATGACTAGACACCCGAGCGCACGGGACGCTGTTTTGCCTGTTTACCTTCCCACCGAAGTGGTCCCTATTTATCTACTTGCATTTTTCTTTATTTTATTTTTTGCTTTCGAACTGCTAGGCTGGCAGGAGCTGGGACAAAGACGGGAGCTCATTCTGTCCTGCAGTGCTCGGGAACCGAACTGCTAATTAACTCGTGAACCGCCCAGCGTGAGTGCACTTACTAAGCGCTTTGGGGCGATATATAGACAAAGCAAAGCACTCACACTTCTGTACACAATATACACACACTTGTATCCCACTTAAGCGTGATTAATTAATTACACGGGCTTCGAGAAGTGTACTATTGCTGTAGCTATTGCTCCCCCCACAGGCAAAAGTTTCTCTTCGCACACACTCACGCTGACGTCTTTTGCGCATTTCCTGCATGAGCGAGCGGGCGGGCGGGCGGGCGAGGAAGCCCAGGCAGGCGGCGGGCGAGCCAAAGGTGGGGCCGGGGCTTCACCGGAGCCCCCCAGGCCAGCCCAAGGCCAGCCAGCCCGGACACGGGGGGCGGGGGGGCTCGGACAGCAGGGGAGGGAGGGGCCGAGAGAGAGGGAGGCTCCCGGTCCTCCGGGGCGGAGAGTGTTGTGTTCCCAAACCGACGCCGCTGGCCGTCCCTGATTGTTTGGGATCCTGAGAGGAAGAAGAGGAGGACGGGATCGCTCTTCCCTCTTCTCATGCACCGGAGCCCATCGGCGGGATCCTCCTGGGCCTTGGCGGCGGGGAAACGGCTGCCGCAGCCGAGGAGGCGGATGTAAGGTCTCTCCCCCCCCCTTCCCCGGCCCCTCCCCGGCTTTCAATCGGAAGACTGCGAAGGAAGGAGGCAGGGCTGACGGATCGGCTTGGTGCTTCTGGGTGGGTTTCTCCCTCCCTCCCTCTTTCTTCTTCTATCCTCCCCTCTTCCCCCCCTCTCCCCCTCCCCCTCCCTCCCCCCCCTCCTCTCCCCTCCTCTGTTGTTGCTGCCGCCGCCGCCGCCGAGACAAGACAGCCCTAGTGCGTGCAGGAGCTCCGGATTGCTGTTTTGCAGAAGAGAGACTGACTTGATCCAGGGATCGGATTATGATCTAGGTCTAGGAGGGTCCGGAGGGAAGAGAGGTGAAGGCAAGGAGGTGGAGGGGCAGGGAACGGGGGTGGGGAGGGGGAGGAAAAAGTCGGTTTGCGATCACCCCCCCCCCCCTCGAATTGCACTCAGGATTTGGATTTTTGGATTTTTCTGCAAGCAAACGGCGCGCCTCCCCCTCCCCCTCCCCCTCCCCCTCCTTGTTTTTGTTTCTGTTTTTCCAGCCCCGCAGGAAAACGCACAAGAGAAGAAATCTGTCTTGTAGGTATCTGTGTATCTATGCATGTCTGCCTTCACTGGGTGTCGCAAGAGGTAAGGCGAAATAATCCCTGTTGCAGAGAGCAACCCAAAGTAGACTGTGCTCTTACCTTGCATCTCGACGTCCTCCTCCTCCTCCCCTCACTTAAGCCTGCCCTTTTATTTATTGGAGACATCTCCTAGGATCCTTCTTTTCACACCTGCGTGTGCTTCATCCCAGGGAACAATACAAGTGAAGCCAACTCACCATGGTGGTGTTTAATGGCATGCTGAAAATTAAAATCTGCGAAGCGGTGAATCTGAAGCCCACCGCTTGGTCGCTACGCCACGCCGTGGGTCCCAAGCCCCAGACCTTCTTGCTGGACCCCTACATTGCTCTCAATGTGGACGATTCCAGGATCGGACAGACCTCGACCAAGCAGAAAACCAACAGCCCCTCCTGGAACGATGAGTTTGTCACCGATGTTAGCAATGGCAAGAAGATCGAGATGGCCGTGTTCCACGATGCGCCCATTGGGTACGACGATTTTGTGGCCAACTGTACCATCCAGTTTGAGGACTTGCTGCAGAACGGGAGCCGCCACTTCGAGGACTGGGTGAGTTTCCAGACTGTTAATGTGCATCCAGACAGTCAGTCACACAGTCTGGTTGAGCTGGATAGAGCATCCAGTCTTTGTTTGACAGATGTGTCCTCCACAACATGACAGATCTCTGGGATGGAGTGCTTAGTGGATTCTCAGGCAGGGGGCTGAATTGGCCAGTTAGATTATGAGGGATGCAGTTTGCGATCTGCTGTAAAGAAAACGTTTGGATCTTGACAGTTATCAGTTTTATTTTCACATGTCACTCACTGGAGAGAGGTGAACATTCCCAGATGCAACTTTGCTTGCATACACAAAAAGGCAACCTGTTAAAATTTCCACTTCCTGTAGCTGACAAGAAAACCTGTGTGTTACTACTTCTGTGGATTCACTAAAATTGGGCTCTTGTGGCCTTTTGATTGTAGCAATTCTCACCCTTCCTCAGGCCAACATTTGGAAAATAGGCACTCTTTTGCTATAGCTGTTTGGTTTTCCTAACTTGCTAGCGCAATAAATATTAACATTATTTTACCTCCTTATTTTTGCCATGCACAACGGATAGTCTCTCAATGCTTATTTGGCAGTAGAACAGTCTTGAAATCTTAGATGTTATGCCCAGATTTGAATGCTTCCTTGCTTGCTCTTTTCTGTGACCTTCTGGAAGAACAGATTTGGTTTCATACACTCAAAAAGAAACCTTGATGTTTAGGATCCCGCACCGAATATATACCTGGTATGGCAGGATGTTGTGATGCGACAGGGGTTAGAAGGTGACAGAAGCTTGTATGTTTATGTATGTGTAAAATAAAAGTTTAAAATTTAAAAAAAGAAAAAAAGAAGGTGACAGAAGCTGAAACCATGCAGACCTGAAACAACATTTGAACTAGATTTAGGAAAGCAATATTGACAGTAAAACAGTTGAGCAGTCCTTTTTATCAGATGGAAAAGAAAGGCTAGCAGAGAATATTTGAGGCCTGCTGAAATTTTACATTGTACTGGGATTTCTTTGTAGGGTCACTGTTCTGGAATGGGATTTGCGTGTGCCAGTTCCTTCTGCCCTACTGCCCTGGTTATGAGTGGAGAGCAAGTAATGAACATGTTTTGGACCAAGAGGTCAGCTGGTTCACAAAATTACTTGCTCCACACTGTGCGTGGAGTTCCAGAAGTGAGCGTGTGAAATTGGAGATGAAATGCAGTTTGAACAGACTCTAAAGTGGGCAGTGTTGGGATTTTTGTTAGAATTACGCAGTGTGACAATGAGAATATTTAAGAACACTATATTGTGAACTTTAAGAGACTAGTTGTGCTGTTTTATGATATGAATGCCTTACGAACGGTTGTATTTTATGCTTTTTAATACCTCTTAGGAATTCTGTGCAGCTCTGAGATATTTTAAAAAATGATTTTCCTGGAGGTGTGGAATGGAAATAACCCTAATTTACTTTTAAAACATTGCCATAGTGACATAAAGAATCATTTGTGATGAACTAGGAAATAAATAAGAATTGTGGTATATCCTTGTTTTGATTTCGTATTAGTGCTTCACATACCTTTTAGCTAGTTCTGTTGTAATATATGTATGTACATTTGAGCAGAACATTCTGAACCACTGATTATTCCATTAGCATAAAATTCCATGCGTACAAGTTCTAGCTTCAGGTCACTTCCTCCTGGAGTTATTTCCAGTAACGCAGTGATTTACACAGAAATAAATGATTTCCTTGTTAGTTATACAGGTAATTTTGGGCAGTAAACATTGCAGCAAATTAAAGCTGGGAACAAGGGTGAAAATTTTACAGGTTTCCAGAGCTCCAGTACCTGCAAGTAAGTCTGTGGCCCTGCATTTTTATGGTGTATGGTGTGATAAACTGACCTCTAAATAGATTTCAGCACCATATTGAAGAAGCCACCATTCATTATTCATATGGCCCATAGACCTGGTACGTAACCTTGTTGCTGATGTTCCCTTTTTACAGAGTGAAGCAGAATCTGACGGTGCTTCACATAAGACTTTCATTGTTCAGACATCTTTCTTATTCATAAAACATTTCCAAAAGTATCTTGATGATGATATATTTAATTTATAACTCCATGTTTTCCCCAAAAGACTTTTCTTTCTTTCTTTCTAGCAGAAAAATCCAGTAGGGCAATTAAAACTGAATAATTCCACAGTGTCTTGCAATTTAGTGGTGCTAAGAGCTATCTATCTGGATAAACATCAGAAAAGACAAACACCCACTTTATGCTGCTATAGAAATAACAACACTCATGAAGTTAGCTACATCAAGTGGTTCTGCCTGGGGTGGCTAGTGGTCTCTGAGTTTGTTCCCAGTTTTCACTTGAACTTCATAAGGGCTATCCAAGGTACTGAAGCCTGACTTCATGACTTTAGAGAACTCTTCTGAAGTTCAGATGAAAATCTGGAGCTGATTCAGGGTCCCCTCCCTCCAAATAATCTGGAGTCAGCAGTCACCCCACCTCTGCAGGTATCCATGGTTACAGAGTGAATGCTTGCAGTTGGCAAGCCTTTGTGAATATGGCTTCCTCAGATCTTGTATTCAGAATCCCTCAGATTCAGAGGTAGAGACAAAAGCAGAGTAATGTACACATTCCCAAGCACGAGAGTACTGTACTTATAATTTTTCTCTCTGAATCGGACAGAAGCCCTCAGTGAGTGCCGCCTTAGGTGTGAAGGCTTTCCAACTGTTGGAGTTTGCTAGCTCTGTAGGCCTCTTGTAGAATTATGTGGTGACGCATCAAAAGGAAGGCTACTTGCTGTGGCTCCAGCTTTGTGCAAACCCTGAGCCTTATCACTTTCAAACAGCAAAAATAGGGTTTAGGAGAGTTCCTGGTCACGCAGAGAATATCCATTGAAAAAATAGAGATTCTTCTGTTTGGAAATCACCTGTCATGAGAGAGGGCAACTGCAACAGGAATTTCCCACCTCCTGCATTTAATCCTCACACACTGCAGTGATTGGCTAGGGCAGGAGTTCTCAACCTTTTTAAGTCAGGGCCCAGGTCATGCTCCCTCAGACAGCTTTGGGGGCTGGACAGCCATTTTGCCATTCCTCTACCACATGGCACTTCCTGGTGTGGTGGAGGTGGTAGTGGGCCCACATGAAATGGCACCATGGGCCGCATACAGCCTGTGGCCTGCAGGTTGAGTATCCCTGGGGCTAGGGCTTGAGAGGGACTTCCTACAGGTTGCTTAGTGAATCCACACCTGAGTGAGGAATGGCTGAGCACCTACAAACCAAAAGGCCCATCTCCCTGAATGACCTCCATTTTTCAGAGGAAGGTGCCATAATATCAGGTGTGCAGAAATTCCATTATGCCAGACAGAGTATCACCGAGGAAAGAATTGCAGCCTAAAGTATTTCTTTCTTTCTATCCAGTTGCAGGATCTGTGAGCGAATGAACAGAGCTATTTCTAATTAATTAGCTCAGAAACAGCTTCATAGCTGTCGCCCGTGGTGTTGCGCAAGTGATCTTAATGCACATGCTGACTATCTCTGTTGCAGAATATCTTCAACCCCTACCACTGTTTTCAGCCTTGGAAAAGATAATCAATCCATAGATCCAGTGGTGTCAACTTGCTGACAGTCAAAAAGATCTGTCTAGGTGTCAAGTTTCAAGCCTTGTCCAACTGTGATACGGTTGCTTATAAAGTTGTCCTCTTTTTCTGTTGTTGACCCCAGTGTCCAGAATCTACTTGTAAACATGCTGGCTATGGGTTCAAGGACTGGTTGTTCTAAAATGTAATGTCTGCAAGTTCTGCTTATTACCATAAAGCGGTTAATTCTCAACTGCAGGTTTCTGGGATCAAACCTGCAAGTTTTAGATTGGAAAGCCTTTGTTTTGCTACTGAGTGTCAAGTGTCCCCAAGATTTATAATGATTCTGTTTTTGTTTTTCATTCTGGTATAGGTAGCTATGAATCAGGGATCAGAAATCTTGTAAGCCACCATGTCTCCAAAATTCCTTGAAAGAAGCAAACTCACAGCTGAGGAGTCCAGGTCCCCAACACCAAGGATGTATATATTTGTACCTTCATTGTTTAGTGATGGGTTGACTACAGAGACTTAAGAAATATCTTCACAGTTTGGATTTTACTGATCCGGCTGAAGTAAAGAAGGTTGAGTGTGTCTCCGTGTCATGCTGTCTTTTCCTGTGAAATGTTGATGAAGTAGGGGAAGATGCCAAATATTGTTAGGAATCAATTTTAAGCTTTCTGATGCATCACACACAGCTTCTTGGATATTTGCAAAAGCCAAGAGTACAGCCCAAAATTGACATAGTTATAGACTACCCACCATTAGAAAAATGAATTTCTCTAGTGTTGAGAACATCTGATTATCAAAGCAGGAGCTGTTTATTCCTCCCATAGTTTCCAAATTAGTTTGATTGATTTTTGTGATTGTTTACCAGGAGATAGGTTTAGGTTCTGTTTGAAAGTATGATTGTCCAGTCAAAAAGGTCTGCTTGAACCATGTCTCTAGAACACCAATAGCCTCAAACAAAAGGCCTCATAGAAAAATATGTTTTTGCTATTAGCTGAAAAGCCTGAAAGGATATTGACTTTGGAAGCCATTAGCAAAGAAGGAAATAACATTTTGGAGTAAAAAGTGAGCTTTGTTTTTGTAGCAGAATTTAGGAAGTTCCAGAGCATGGTCTGAAGCACATCTTGAAAAGTTTCTTTTTAGATTGCAGCTCTCAGACCTCCTTAATCATCCCTGCTGTTAACCATGCTATTGCAGGGGTTGTAGGAGGTGTAGTTCAAAAATAATAATAATAACTTTCCACAAACGCTATTCAGAGGGCCTGTGATGTACCATGCTAGGCGAAAAAGAGATATATAAATTTAATGAATAAACAAGAGCTGTTGCTTGTAGTATGTGAGGGACTGTGGTGGCTCAAGTGGTTAAGATGCTGAACTTGAAGACTGGAAGGTCAGAGTTCGAGACCTAAGTACTGCACGATGGAGTGAGCTCCAGTCTCTGTCCCAGCTCCTGCCAACCTAGCAGTCTGAAAGCAAGAAATTGCAAGTAGATAAATAGGGACCACTTTGGTGGGAAGGCAAGTTTTCCATGCACTCCGGTGTTTAGTCATGCCTGACACATGACCATGGAAACATCTGCAAACGCAGACAACACTGGCTCTTTGGCTATAAACAGATAAGCACTGAACTGTAGAGCCGGACATGACTGGCTTTTGAGCAAGGGTGACTTTTACCTTTGCCTTGTAGTATGTAGAAGCAAACCCTGGGAAATTTATCTGCATGAAAAAGCCAAAAGTTTTCTAACTGAATAATTTGGCTTTCTGAATAAAAAATTTAGATTTCTTAGTGCATTCTTTTTTTAAAAAAGTTAAAACCATATGTTTTGTAAAGTGGCTTTAAACAAATATTGACTGGTACTTGAGAAAGAGCAAGCCATAAATTTATTGAGCTTTTGAAAAGGAAAAAGTTGTCACGGAAACATAATTCACCTTTGCTACATCAAAAGGAGTGGTGGCAAAAGGAGAGTAATGTGCATATTCCCAAACACAACAGTAATTATCTTTCATCTCTATTAATACATTTGTGTACTGAGATCCATAGTGCTGCTGCAGTTTTCAGCTCTCTGATCCATAACTGAAATTAGTAATTTAACACATACACTCTCCACTCTTGACAGTGACTTCCTGAATTCTCAATTGTTGTCGTTGGCTGTTACTACTTGTATCTCCCCAGCACAGAGTCTGTCCCGCCCCTCTGCCCAGCAGCCCAATGGCGGTGCTTCCTCCCTCCCTCCCAGCACAGAGTTCACCCCACCCATTTGTGGGCACTCAGTCTCTAAAAGGTTCACCATCACTGCCCTATACCACAGTTGGGGAGCAGAGTAAGACCTTGTAGAGGAAATTGTCCACAGAAAGAAGTATTTAATTAAATGATGAATAAAATGTATAGACTCGATGGGGAATACTCAGTGTGGTGTAGCCGATAGAGTGACAGATTAGGACACAGAAGGCCTTGGTTCGAATCCCTGTTCAGCTATGGAAGCTCACTGGTGGTGTGGAAAAGCCACTCCTTAAATATCTGACTTACCTTAAAAGTCCTAATAGGGTTTCACCTTGTTGACAATAACATAGACTAGATAGCTTTAGTCAGGTTACCAAATATTACACATATTATAAATACACTGATTGATAGGCATAGGATCAGTAGCAACAATACACATACATTTTATACCCACACTCGTGTGTGTGTGTGTGTGTGTGTGTGTGTGTGTGTGTGTGTGTGTGTTGTGTCATATGTTCAAGTCACAAAGATCTAATGTCTCCAATTTTAGATCCCAATGTTTCATTTAAAGTCTAGTTTTGTCCTCTGCCATTTGATAGTGTTTGCTTTAATTTATGTTTCTGTATAACCACTAATTCAAAGATCATTTTCATAGGGAAAGACCCTAGCTCAGTAGAAGAGCTCATGCTTTTTAGAGTCATATTCCTATCTTTAAATTTTGTCATTATTTTTAAAATCTGAAACCCATGTATGAGAAACCTTAGAGACTAGACCTGTTCCAGTCAGTGATTAGACAGTATTGTGTCTAATTAGTGGACGGAAATGGCCCAAACTCAGACTGCTTCCTGTGTTCATGCCAAGAAGTTAATACTTAGTTTCTACTATATAATACAGTATAGTACCATTGCATAGGTATTACTAGGTGATTTGGCTAATGTCTTTTTCCAGCCAGAAAAGTTATAGAGAAAGGGAATATCAGAGAATCATTATAAGTGGTCATCTAGTAACTTGTTTAGCGCCTCATGAATCTCCATGTGGTATATTTGCTATTCTTTATAAATCAATAAGAATGCTGTTTTATACAACCTTCAAACCTATGTTTCATTATTATAGTAGAGTTGCCTATACTGAAATACATTGACAATGTGCTGTCCCAGGCTGTTAGTAAGTTGATTACATTTCTTGTCAGGTCTGTGACCACACAATAAAGATTGAATTGATTACAGTCTGTAGAAAAATGGAGATACAATTGTTATCACTAGGGCATTAGTAAGCAAATGCCATTATTTATTTGCATCAATACTAAAGGGAGATTAAAGGTTGGGTTTTGTCTTCTTAAAAACTGTGTGGGCAGCCCATGTACAGAGATGGCAGTCTCCCTACACTGTTTTTGACAGCCCTTACAGAAAGCAGAACCAACCTGTGTGACCCTGAGTAAGCCGCACAGTCCAGGGTACCCCCAGAAGAAGGGAATGGTAAACCACTTCTGTGTATGCTCTACTTAGAAAGCCCTGGAAAGGGTCTCCATAAGTCAGAATTGACTTAATGGCACACACTTATTATTATCATGTAGGTAGTCTTTTCTCTTCTCTTGTCATAGTTATTATACTGTACTAATTTAAACACCTGCTTGGGTAAAAGTCTCTTGTACTTCAGAGTTCTTCATCTACATGCTAGGAAGCCATGTTCGTTACCAAGCAAGGTGGAGTGTATTTGTATGAAAAATGCAACATTAAGAAAATTTACATGGACCTGGTTGCTTCCTGTCTGCACAGAACCATAAACAATTTTTAATTAATGACGGTAGTGTCACTACTGAAAAAAACATGGCCCACTGCATATGTATTGATTCATTGCTTGTCCATGTTTTAAAAAACATGAGATTCCCACCCACCCCCTTCTGTAGGAAGATGCTAGAATTTTTCTCCCTATCATGACTGTGAGGGAGACTGATTCCATGGTTACAGAGAAAGCTCTTGCAATTATACAGAAGTACAATACTAAGAATCAAGTAGCAACCATTGTATTTATAGGATATGCGGACAGAAAGAAATTTTCCTTTTAGACAATGAGATATTTAGTGGTCCACCAAACAGTGCAATCCTTTACTGATTACACTACTTGATACCTGTATTTCAAAAAACGTTATCAGTGGTTTGTATGATTAACAGTGACATGACAATGCTTCTAGCAATGGTTATTCATTTTTGAGAACACTAATTGAAAAGTTGCTTTTGACAGTGATAAATCTGTCAAATCTAGCTCCAGATTTAGATTTAGATGTAGCTCAGGCATTCGCAACCTATGGCCCATGGCAACGACCGCGGAGGCGGAGGCGTTTATGACAGCCATAAACTCACCTGCGCATGCGCAAACATGCTCGCTGAGGTTTACGGCAGCATTTACATTAGTGGGAACCAACGTGTGTGGCCTGCTCAGCTGTCTGTGCGGGCGTGGTCCGCCCCATGGCATGGTAAGATTGAGAACCCCTGATGTAGATATTTCTGTGGACATGTGGCAAGCATGACTAGACACTGGAGTGCACAGAACATTGTTTATCTTCACACCAAAGTGGTACCTATTTACATACTTGCAATTTCTTGCTTTCAAACTGCTAGGTGGGCAGGAGCTGGGACAAAGATGGGAGCTCACTCCATCATGCAGCACTCAGGTCTCGAACTGTTGATCTCTTCAAGTTCAGTGTCCTAGCCACCGCAGCCATCCCAAAATGCCTTACATAGATATTAAACAGCATGAGGGAGATAGCCAAGGCCCAAGTCACCCCATATGGTTGTACCCAAGGATCAAACAACTCTCAGGACATGCTGTTCAAGAAATGACTGGAGCCAGGCCAGGCCAAGGCCAAGGCTCAATTTCCCAGAGCCTGTCCAGGAGGATACTGTGGTCGATGGCATCAAAGTCTGCTGAGAAATCCAAAAGGACCTACAGTGAGGTATTACTTCACTTGGCCACTTTCAGAAGGTCATCCAGCAGCGCAACCAATGCTGTCTCGATCCCAAGGCCTGAAGCCAGTCTGGAATGGATTTTGGTCTTCAGAACTCTCCAGGAATTTGCCCCAAAAGGGGATATTGGCAACCAGTTGGTAGTTATTAAGATCATCGGCCGCCAAGTTTAGCATTTTCAGGACAGTGTGGATGATTGTCTCCTTCAAACGGGTTGGTAAAACACCTCATCCTTTTCCATTTAAATCTTTCAATCTATTGTTACAACCATTACAGTACATAATTAAGAGACCGCGTCTCACTAAGAACATCTGTCCACCCAACCATAGTGGACTGGAGGGGCTCTCTGCTTGTACCATCTGCTAGAGGGGCTCGTCTCTCTAGCACAAGAAGGAGGGCTTTCTCTGCGTCTGCACCAGCACTTTGGAACCTCCTACCAGCTGAACTACGGGTCCAGACGGAATTGCTGCCCTTTAAAACCTGGCTGGCGGGGCATGTATGGGGCACAGATGGTAGGGTGTCCTAGGCCGGTTGGCTAGTGCAGATCAGTAGTATTCCTCCCCCTTTCATGTTTTTAGCATTTTTTTATGGGGGGAGTGACTTTTTAACATCATATGAGGGTAGTGTTTTTAATGTTTTATAACGATTTTTTGTACTTGCTTTTATTTTTACCTGTTATGTTGTTGTTTATCTGATATTGCTGTAAGCCGCCCTGAGTCGGCCTAAGATGAGCGGGCGGTTTAAAAACAGAATAAATTAAATTAAATTAAATTAAGGTAAAGGTTGCCCTTGCTCGAAAGCCAGTAGTATCCGACTCTATGGTTCAGTGCTAACCTCTGTTTATAGCCAAAGAGCCCGCACTGTCCTGTATTTGCAGATGTTTCTGTGGACATGTGGCAAGCATGGCTAAACACCATGTGCACGGAACACTGTTCACCTTCCCACCAAAATAGTACCTATTTATCTACTTGAAATTCTTGCTTTCAAATTACTAGGTTGGCAGGAGCTGGGACTGAGACGGAAGCTCACTCCATCATACAGAACTTGGGTCTCGAACTGCTGACCTGCCAACCTTCTAGTCATCAAGTTCAGCATCTTAAGTTACTGCCACTGCAGTCCATTACAGTAGATAATTACAGTACATTTTAAGAATTAACAGAGTAATGAAAATACAAGATCAGCCATCAGCCAGTCTGGCTGTGTCTCTGTCCCCCCCTTTAGCCTTCCACTGCTTGAGGGTGCAGTTTACAGGTGGCTGGCCAGTCTGAGAATTGGCTGTCAGTCCCACTGAGATCTGTAAATTGCTTGTCACTTTGTGTTGCCCTGCAGGGGATTATTGCAGCCACTACAGTAAGGAGGGGCTGCTCTAGCTTTTCAAATTCACTCACAACCTCATTTGTCAAATGGGAATTCCATTCACCAAATGGCAATTGTTTTTGCTATATTTGTGTCCACTTGCAGACTTAAAGCCTATGGGCTCCCTGAGTTTGAATGATTATAATCATAATAATTGTGTGGCGTCAGGTCGATTCTGATTTATGCTGAGCCTTTCCGGGGTTTTCTAAGTAGAGGATACACAGAAGTGGTTTCCTACTCCCTTCTTCTAGGGGGTACTTTGGGACTGTCTAATGTGCCCATGGCTAAGCAGGCTGGCTCTTCTCCTAGGAGGCACAGTGTGGAATCAAATTTCTAACCACAGCCAGATACCTAAACTATTGAACTATCCAGCTGGCTAATAATTGTGTGCTGTCAAGTCAATTTGGATTTATGGGTAGAGAATATACAGAAGTGGTTCACCATTACTTTCTTCAAGGGGTACTGTGGGGACTGTGTAGTTGGTCCATGACTACATCAGCTATCTTTTCCTCCCAAGAGGCACAGTGGGGAATTGAACTTTCAACCTCCAGCTTTGCAGCCAGATACCTAAACTGATGATCTATTCAGCCAACTGTTATTGCTTTATAGAAATAAAAGAAACAGGCATAAGGGAAGGAGATGTTCTCTTTTGAATAGACAAGCAGTTGCATATTGTAAATTTTTTTTATCTACAGTACTGCTTCCTCACTAAGGACCTTATTTCTTCATCTGCTGTTAAACAATCTTGCAACTTGGCTCATGGAGGGGCTGTATAGCAACGGCAAAGCACATGCTTTGAATGTTAACGATCCCAGGTTCAACCCCCAACATCTCCAGTTGGGGCTAGGAAAGAATCCTATAATAATCCTGTAGAGCTGTTGCCAACCTATTCACAAAATAAATGGAGGGTTTGCCTCCGTGTAGGGTGGCTTCCTATGTGTCCCCCCCCCCCCAAGGGTAAGATAGGGAAGAAAGGCCCATGGAGAATGCCACTGACTGTTCTTGTTATGTGTTGCCAAGTCATCTCCAACTTAGGGTACACAGAAAGTGCCTCCTTGAAGATTGTGGTATTTTTTTTTTAACCCCAATCAGGCGTACCCCGGGCAACAGCAAACTTGTGTAGGCTAATCTTTTTCCACACTATTTTATTTTATTTTTTTATTTATATTCAAATTTATATGCCGCCCAATCAGGTAAACCCGACTCTGGGCGGCTCACAAGAAGTTAAAACACACATAAAACAGTAAAACCAATTAAAACCAATTAAAACCCAAAATACCCACCCACCTACCCCATTCCTCTTAAAACCCACATAAACCCACATTTTAAAAAAAGACAATTAAAAGAAATGGGGGCTTAATTTATAAGCCAACAGGCGGGGACCACTCTTCCATCTGGGCCCCACACCTGCCCTGCCAACCAGGTTTTTAGGTCTTTTCTGAAAGGTAGCAGCTCCATCTGCTCCCGCAACTCTACAGGCAAGAGGTTCCACAAGGCCGGTGCAGACACGGAAAAGGCCCTCCTTCATGTACCAGAGAGACGGGCCCCTCTGGCAGATGGAACAATTAGGGAGCCCCTCCGATCCGCTCTGGTTGGACGGGCGGACACTTTTGGGATGATGCGGTCTCTAAGGTATCCTGGCCCACTACCATGAAGGGCTTTAAAGGTCAGGCAAAAGGAACTACGGAATTACTTCATCAAAAGGTGGCTTCATTTTGGTAGTTTCACGTCTGGCCTAGACATGGAAGAAGAAAATCCCCAGTTTACGGCAAACCTATGAATGAGTAATCTCCAAAATACCCTCTTCTCAACAGTCCTGCTTAGCTCTTGTAAACCCAAGCCTGTGGTTTCCTTTAGGATATCAATCCATCTTACATTTGGTCTTCCTTTTTGTCTTCTGCCTTCAACCTTTCCTAGTATTACAGTATTATCATTTCCAGACATTAACTAAAGCATTGGGGAAACCCCCTGAAGCTTTTGAAATGTGGATCTTCAGACAGCTGCTAAGGATATCATGGGTTGACCATGTGACTAATGTAGAAGTGTTGCACCAGATGGATAAAGAACAAGAACTCTTTAAGACCATTAAGGAAAGAAAGATCCAATATATTGGCCATATCATGAGGAACAACATAAATAACACTCCAGCTGTGCAAGAAAAGATCCCTGGGAAGAGAGGCCCTGAATGTAGATGGACTTCATGACTGAAGAACCTAAGAGACTGGCATGGTATGTTTTTGGAAGAACAATTCTGAGAAGTTAAGAACAGGTAGACTATTACCATGATGATAGCCAATATCCGGAATGACACGGCACCTGAAAAACAAGAAGAGGAACAAGAACAAGAGTTTATCTTCTCATGATGTGTCCAAGTAGGACAGTCTCAGTGTTACCATTTAGCACCCAGAGATAGTTGAGGCTTAACTTGCTCAAGGACCTACTTGCTCAACTTTCTGGCAGTCCAGTGCATTTGCAAAACTCCAGCACCATATTTCAAATGAATCAATGTGCTTCTTGTCAGCTTTCTTATGCCATATGCGCCTCCCTAAACATTCTGAAGTTCAAAAAACAGCTCATCTAGCATTCTCTCAGACTGATCTACCTTGAAGGGTTGCAAGTATGAAATGGACAAAGAAAGGAACCAATTATACCACCTCCAAATTATTTGGAGGGAAGAGAGAAGATATATGGAAGTGATAAATATATCTGAGGTGAGATAGGATGCTGTCGGAAAGAAGGCCTTCTCAGTGGCTGAGTCCTGGCTGTTGAATCCTCTTTCCCAAAAGGTTTGATTGACAGTTACTTTACTGTCTTTTCTGTCCTTGACAAAAGAAGGAGGAGGAAAACCCCTAAATTCTCTAAAATGCAAATTTAATCCAGCTGAATGTATTTATGGCAGCTTCTATAGTTTTGTGGCTTTGGAGTTGTTTTAATTAATCCACAAGTTAATAGCTGTAATACTTCCCAGGCTTTTTTTGGCCCTTGACATGCCTGAACCAACCCTTCATTGAGAATAGTGCAATATTCTCAGAAATAAACAAGACTCTGAAATATCTTCATCTGTGGAATACAGCAACATCCCTTGTAAAAGGTATCACTGTGGCAACCAGCGACTGCTTTTCTTTGTGCTGATTAAATTGTACAGGTTGCTTGAGTGCCTGCCCCTGCTTTTCAGCTTTTCTATCTCACCTTGCCTCCTGTGATAACTCACTGTAGCTGACACAACCACAGGGAGTTTGACTGTAAGCAGAAGATGCAGAATTATATCATAATCATTATAGCGTAGGTCAGCTACCCTTCTCCTTATGTTCCACGTGACCTGTTGGTAACCAACCTGTGAAGTACCAGTTCTTTCTGTTCTAGCGATTCTGGTCTCAGCTGATGCGTGCCACTTTATCGGTACGGCCTGTAACCGATCAGGACACTGTTGGTGATTAATCCCTATGTCTTTCCTCACTGTATTCCAAATGAGCTCCTAAGGGGCATTGTTTGGGTTCTCGAACTGCTGTCCTGCCGACCTTCCAGTCATCAAATTCAGGCATCTTAACCATTAAATAACCATAGTCCCTTATGGTATATTTAAGATGGAAGCAAATTACCAGATCCACTAGACCCAGATCCAAAATACCTGATAAGTTTAAGGTAGAAGCAAGTTACCAGATCAATGGGAACAAGGATGGATATGGCCAGGCAAAAGGAAATGGAGGCAGAGCTCAGGCTTCAGCTCCCAGGATGGTTCAACCAGAAGGGCCAATTTAGTCCAGAAAAACAGTTTTAGCAGACTTCAAAGTGGGGTGGGGCAAAACAGGAATAAAGACTGCATTATGGCAAGAACCAGAAACAACAATACTGTATTATCTTTTCCTCTTCCCCCCTCCCACCACGGTTACATCAGAGCATTCCAGCTTTTATAAGGGATGGGCTTTCTTTATGCTCTGTTCTATCTTTTTGTTGTCCAAGATATTTCTTTGCTGGTTTCCTTTGTCTGCTATGAAATTTCCATTGCAGCCAAAGTTTTAGTGACATTCAACAACTTGAACTCTTTGCCCCTACGTGTTCCTCACCAGAACTAGGAAAGATTACCATGTTTTTTAAAGTGTCCTTTAAATTCCAGATCTGTTCTGGATTTGCATCCTGAGATCTATTCTGTGGGTAGGTAGGTAGGTAGGTAGGTAGAAGAAGTAGCAACCAAGTGGTGGTATAGTGGATGCTCAGTTCACAGGGTTCAAATATTTATCTTTTTGTTTAACAGAGAAAATGTCATCTGCCACTCCCATTGAGATTTCCCTGTTTTGGGGGCATATATTTCAATTATTAATATATTCCGTGATTTTCCCCCCTGACCTAAGGTGTGTTGCTTGCAGTAGCTTGGTCCTGAATGAGAATTAAGATCTGGATTTACAAAAGAGGCTTTCCTGTCAGACACAGAAACTCTTGAAAACTGTTCACTTTGAGTTAAATGTCCAAATAAGATTAAACATTTATTGCATTATTTGAAATAGTATTTCCTGAAGGGATTTAAAAAATCTGATTGTTTTAGCATGAGTTTGTTACATTCTGCATTGTGCAAATCAACCTGCTTATATATTGTAATTGGTCCTTATGGGGACTTCTCATTTGTAAATTTTCATTTGCCTGAGAAAAAATGTTGCAATTGAATACATAAGTTTATTTCCCTTAAGAAGGGATAGCTCATCTACAGGGATTACCTGAAATTTCAGGGGAAATGCCACCACCTCAGTCATGAACTACCCTCTATTTAATGTGTGATTTGACCCAAAATATTTCCATCATGGTGGAGACAGAAACTCCTGGAAGAATTTTATGCTGGTGTGCTAATGCTGTTTGGAGACAGTTGTGTCCCCCCGCCCCCCCGCCCCTTTCCTATACAGTCACAAATTCTCTTTCGACAAAGTCCAGCATAGTGATTAGTTGCATTTGCCCAATTGCTATTCTATGCAAGCTGAGCTGATTTTTCACAATAATGTGCCGTGATGCTATGTACTGCTATACAGATTAACAGTCTCTTGGACTTCAGAATATTCTTTGGAGACCTGGCTGTGGGTACAATTGTGAATGCAAAATGTAACACTACACTGCCAGAGCCAAGTGGTTGGAAATGTAGTCCTTATTATATTTAGATTGGAAAGCAGACAGGGGAGAAATCATAAATTTGCCTGAAATATTGTGTTGTAGGAGAGCTTTGTGGATACCCACAACCAGGAGTGGCCAACCTTTTAATACTGTGGGCCTGACCACACCCCTTGGACAGCTGAGTGGGCTGGACCACGTCTCCCGGGAGTGGGCGCATTTCCGGCTGTCATAAATGCAACCACTCCCGCATTTAAGCATGTACGATCATATTTTACGGTTGACATAAGCATGTCTGCTTCCACTTCCAGGTGTGGTGGCGGCGTGCCACATGAAATGCTGCCGTGAGCCAGGTCCAGTCCGCAGGCTGTAGGTTGGGAACCCCCGGCCTAAACCAGTGATGTCCAACCTTGGCACTCCAGGTGTTCTTGGAGTTCAATTACCAGAAGCCCAAGTCAGTACTCCTGCTGATGAGGGCTTCTGGGAATTGAAGTCCAAGAACACCTGGAGTGCCAAGGTTTAGCCATCACTGCCTTAGACTGACAGAAGGAGAAAGAAGTGGGGTTTCGAGTAAACAAAAATGGTGAAGCTGAGACTGTGCTATTTTGGGTACATCATGAGAAGACAAGACTTTCTAGAAAAAACCGGCAATGCTGGGGAAGATTGAAGGTAACTGGAAAAGAAGAAAACTAAATGTGAGATGGATTGTTGACTCCTGAAAGCAAGCCATCGGCTTGAGTTTGGAAGAATGAGCAGGGCTGTGGAGGACAGATCTCTCATCCATAGGATCACCATAGGTCAGAGATAATTTAACGGCACATAACAATTAAGATATGTATAAAGCTGAGTCATTGCAGCATGGTTACTGTCTTTTGAGTTTCAGCCACTATACCTTCTTCCAGGATACTCCATTCCATTTCTTTCCACACTCACAAACAGATCATCTGTGACTGTTGAGCGTATACTGTCCTCACTGAATAACCACATGAAAAGGAGGACAGAGGTCTGGCACCTTTACTAGCTATGCAAAAGTTACAGTTTCAGCAGGTGTGGCTCTGAAACTGTCATGCTTGCTCAGAAGGAGCCAGGCCTGTTGAAAAGTAATCTTTTTGCACAGGTATGTCCTCTTATTCATGTGGGCTACCCTACTGCTCTTCTTTTGTATCTGTATGTAAGAAATGACATGCATATTGTCTGCCACAGTATCTTTTTTTTTCTTCCGTGCCATTTGAGTGCCAGGGTGGCTTCCTTCCTTGTTTGAATTGCTTATGCACATTTTTGTATTATTGTATATCTAGCTTGTATTTTGATGATATATATTGATGTATATTGATGTATATTGTTTATATTTTATTGTATTGTGCTTTTGTATTATTACATGTTGGGAACCGCTCTGAGTCACCTGTTGGGGACCTGGCTGTTACAAATTGATTGATTGATTGATTCCTTCCTTCCCTTCATTTCCTCTTTACTGTTTGGGGTTAACCTCCTCATATACTCTGATTTTGAGCAGTGACAAATCTCAGTATCGGCTTGTCTTATCTGAGCAAGCATAACAGCAGACATTTTGAAAGAAAGTACTATTTTTTCCTTTCCTCCCAGTTAATTTGTAGATTCAAAAAAGATGATTGCTCTCCCTTTGGTAACTGCCTGCATCACCTTAACAAGGTTCCTTTCATTTCTGGAATTTATGGTAAGCTATAGAGAAGCTTTCTTCCACCCATTGCCCTCCAGATACTCCAGACTATAACATCCATCAAATCCAACCGGCATACCTGGATCAGGTTTGATGGGATGTGTAACCCAAAAAATCTGGAAGCTGCCAGTTTGGGGGCAGGTGTTACATACATTTCTACTGCATTACATAGCCTCCTAAGTTATTGTTCAGTCGCACAATCATGTCCAACCCTTTGCGACCCCATGGACCACCACATGCAGGCTCCTCTGTCATCTGCCATCCTCCATAGCTCGCCTAGATCTAATCCCACTGTGTCAACAATGCCATCTAGCCATCTCATTATCTGCCACCCCCTTCTCCTTTAGCCTCTGATCTTTCCCAGCATCAGGGCCTTCTCCAGTGAGTCCTCTCTTCTCCTCTTGGTGTCCAAAGTACTTGAGCTTCAGATCAAGGAGCAGATCAAGGAGCAGTCAGGGTTGATTTCCTTTAGGATGGGCTGATTTGATCTCCTTGCAGTCCAGTAGACTCTCAACAATCTTCTCCAGCACCACAGTTCAAATGCATCTATTCTTTGGCGCTCAGCCTTCCTTATGGTCCAGCCATACATTACTACTGGGAAGATCATTGCTTTAACTATACAGACTTTTGTTGGCATAGTGATGTCTCTACTTTTTATTATGCTGCCTAGGTTTGTCATAGCTTGCCTCCCAAGAAGTAAGCATCTTTTTTATTTCATGGCTGCAGTTACCATCTGCAGTTATCTTACATCCCAAGAAGGTAAAGTTTGTCACTGCTTCCATTTCTTCCCCTTCTATTTGCCAGGGAGTGATGGGGCCAGATGCCATGACCTTGGTTTGTTTTTTTAAAAAAAATGTTGAGCTTCAGGCTAGCTCTTTCATCCTCATCAAGAGGCTCTTTAGATCTTCTTCACCACCAAGATGGGTGCATTTTACTTCTGCTTCCGGGAATGATGAGGGCTTTGCGGGCTGGATGAATTGGTGTTGGGGGCTGAATCCAGCCCATGGGCCATATTAACAGGCCCCCTGAACCACATGACCAGCCTGTGGCCCCAAAATTTGGGAACCCCTGCTCTAAACTAAAGTAATTTGGACATATATCATTTTAAAACCGTGTAACAAACTATTGTCTCCATTTCTCTCGATTATTAATTGCCAGAATATACCATAAACATTACTTCTAGAGGTTGTAGTGTCTAGATACCATTCCTGGGATATTTATAGACATAAGTATGCTTTACATCATGTTTATATGGCACTGAAATGGTATTCATGACTCTTTGTGTATCTCTGAATTTAAGCCTGAAATCCTAAAGGTGCTTGCAGTCAGATTTTTTGTAGGTAAACATGATTAATGTAGTGGGTTCAGTCTGTGCTCTTTAAGTTTCTTTGTGATCTCTTTTAGAAGGATCAAAAATGTTTAAAGAACAGATTGGCTGGCTGCCTTTATCCATAGAATAGTTTATTGTCTGACTGAGGAAGAAGTTTTTAGAAGATATCTGTGTATGAAGGAAATTACTTAACATACTGAATAATTGTCCCTTTTTTGCAGCATATTATTGCGTTAATACAATCATCATTATACCCAACATTATATTCTCCCTTCCTGCCCACTTTTAAAATGTTGTGAGTCCTAACCCCCCCCCCCAGTAACATATTATGGTTACACAGCAATAACAGTTTTGTTTCTGAAAATGTCTAGACAAGATGACTGGGTTATTCTGGAATTTGTAGTCCAGAAAGCAGTTTTTCTAAGCTCTGAAACAAATAGTAAAAAATGTTTATTTAAAAAGAAAACCTAGAATTCAGGTAGAATAAATAAAACTGCAGGCAAAGCTAATTGATATTAAATGGTGAAAAACCTTGTCAAATAAATAATAATAATAGCTGTCTATTACCACAGTTATATCAGAGATATCCACTGGGGTAGGATCTGGTTTTGTAACAAACAAATTTTGTTTACGTCGTTTATGTTTATTTGATTTGTATGCCGCCCTACTCGACTCAGGACGGCTCACAACACATCAAACAAAATACAATATAGCAAAAATAAATACAAGATACAATCGTAATTACAAAATGGCAAAAACAAAGATACACTATAGCAGAAAACGAAGTCCAAAATACAATAGAAACAGTAACAGTTGCAATTCATAATACAACACACAGTCTGAACAAGTTCAAAAGTGAAAAGTGAAATTAGGTTCAAATAGGTCAGAGAACCAAAGGAATGCACCTGTCAGTTTCACATTCTCCCATATTTGAATATTGGAAGGTCCCCAATTTGACTTAGAGACCAATCGGGGTTTTTGGGTTGGCTCCTGATTCAGTCCAGTAGGATTTACATCATATTTAATTTGATTTGTGCTCTAAATCCTAAGCAGTTTTCACTGGAAAATCAAAACGGCTGTAACATTTGTTTTCCCCACATATATACAGGAAATTTGGAGGGTTGATAGTTCCTAAGAAGAAGGTAAACCTAATAAATTGTGGGTAGCAAACGTTAGAGCTTATCTAGTTGACAACAGTGAAGATTTCTTTCTTCAAGAAAGGAAAAAATAATATGCTAAAGTGATTTGACCCAAGCCAGTTTGATTTGTGCTGCAATCTAATCTGTAAAGTTGCTTCATCTTGCACCCATTTTTAATCTGGTCATTTTGATTCAATCAAGATGATTAGATGTAAATTTTGGATTTTTCCAAATCCAGTTCATTGTCCTGTT
Source organism: Bradypodion pumilum (assembly GCA_035047305.1). Taxonomy (NCBI): domain Eukaryota; kingdom Metazoa; phylum Chordata; class Lepidosauria; order Squamata; family Chamaeleonidae; genus Bradypodion; species Bradypodion pumilum. Next base: position 30,415,967 of record JAWDJD010000001.1, on the reverse strand, counting down.
TTTCAGTTTCAGATTTGTTCCCTCAGGTTTATGAAAAAGTTAGGAAATCTGGTAAATCCTTATAAAAATCAACCAAACAAAATTCCCAGTCCACTTTCATTGGTCAAACTCAATTGTTACTTTGTTGTTATGGGCTGTCAGGACATCTTTGATTTATGGCCATCCTGTGAATGAGTGACCTCCAAACTCAATAGATTTCACTGTTTCCAATGCAAAGGATATGGTATTGTTTCAACCTGTCACATGATATGGCACTCCTAATTCAGCACCACAGGAATTCACATCCACCAGACCCTTGAAGGTCAGGTCCTTTGTCTACACCAGGAGTTCTCAACCTTTTTAAGCCGGGGACTGGGTCATGCTCCTTCAGACAGCTTCATGGTCCGGATGGCTGTTTTGCCCTTCTTCCATCACACGGTACTTCCTGGTGAGGTGGAGAAAGTAGGGAGCCACGTGAAATGGTGCTGCAGGCTGCAACTGGCCTGCGGGCCACAGGTTGAGAATCCCTGGTTACACCTATAAGCCTCTCAATGTTATTTTCTACTGACTTCAGACTTTTAAAGTGTTGAGTATTTTTCACACAATTTATGAAATCTGAAGATTTTACAAAATACTTATTAATGCTTCCCTTTTCGCCCATTCATTATAATTACTTAGTGAGACAGGTTTTTAACTTTGATGCAAAGAGTTTTATGTGGTCTATTCCCATTGGTTTGTTTAATCAGCTGACCAAAACATTAGATTGGGTGGCTGTTTTCAGGCTGATACTTCATATTTTATTATCTGTGGCCTCCAAGATCTTGTTGTAATAGAACACCAATGCCAGCAACTGAGGCTGATTTTCAAGAACATCTGGACTACCATAGGCTTGGTCCTCCTCTTCTTCTAAGCTAAACATCTCCAAATACTGTAGAGAAGCTGTTTCAAACCTTTGATCATGTTAGTTGCCCTTTTCTGTATCTTTTCCTGCATTATATACTTTTTGAGATAGAAAAGCCAGATCTCTACATACAGTAGTATTCCAAATTTGTCCGATACATTAGTCTGTTATTATTCTGACAGACTCTCCCAATTCCCCTTTCTGATAAGCGTTGGCATGGAATTCGTCTTGTTAACAGCTACTGAACAATGAGTTGTTTTGAAATACTGTACATTGCTTCTGGAATGAAGGCTCATTGCTTTCATGTTCGATGTTTAGCTTCTAGATGGAACCATGGAGGCTGATGACACCAATGTCACAGGAGCAGTGAAAATGCTCTGGGATTTAACCTAAAAATTACATGAACTGTCCCAGGTTACACTGGGTCGGTTCACACATTAGATAGCTTTATGACTTGTGGCTGGGTATTCCTTCAGAGTTCTATAGCCAACCTTGACACTTGACAAGTATGCATTTAGTGTTTCCTAAAAGAATATTGTCATATTTGCATTTTTTCAAAAGTGGACACAAATATAGAGTGCCGCTTTATAACAGGGAAGAATATTTGTTTATCTAATTCAGTATATCTCCAGGGTGCTATAATAGATAGAGTGATGTACTAGGACTCAGAAGGCCTGGTCTTGAATCCATGCTGTGGCATAGGAACTTACTGGAAGGGGTGCTGGCTCTGGTTGAAACCACTCCTGAATGATCTAAGGTAAAGGCTACCCTTGCTTCAAGGCCAGTCTAGGGCTCAGTGCTCATCTCTGTTTATAGCCAAAGAGCCAGTGCTGTCTGCGTCTGCAGACATTTCCGTGGACATGTGGCAGACGTGCCTCAACACGAAACACTGTTTACCTCCCCACCGGAGTGGTCCCTATTGATCTACTTGCAATTTCTTGCTTTCGAACTGCTAGGTTGGCAGGAGCTGGGACAGAGATGGGAGCTCACTTGGTCATGCAGTACCCGGGAATTGAACTCCGACCTTCCAGTCAGCAAGTTCAGCATCTTAACCACTTGAGCCACCACACCTTACTTACCTTGAAAGCTCCTGTTATGGTTGTTACTGTGAAAATTGCTGTTAGGATCAATTATGACTTGATGGCACATAATGAAACCGTTCAGTATTGTCTGCTGTGCCTGGCACACCTCATGGGAGTTTCAGCTAGAGGATTTTCAAAGAGTAGCCACCTGAGGTCCCTTATGCCCTGAGTCAAGAGAAGGAGTGCTTTTCTCTGTCATCTGTTTATCCTGTCCTGAGAGTGAGACAGAAGGTTGTCCTCTGGGGAGAACATTTTCAGCTGCACAGTACTGACAGTTTCCTGTGCAGATCTGGCAAACTGCAAACCCTGGCCATAAGGAACTAGTGAGTTTCCTCAGAGCCAAGCATTGTGAGTGAGTCGCTGTCGGAGCCTGGAAACAATGTGTTAGATTTAAGACATTAGTGTCAGAATCTTTTGCTTCAAACAGTGTGCATTTACCCTTAAGAAAATCAAATCTTGAAAGTAACACTAACCAAAATCTTGTTGGCCTTTGTGTAACTTGTCACAGCTTAATTGCTGAGGTGCACATTAATTGCGCAACTCATGTGCAGGACTAGTCATGTGAACAGAACCAAAATCCTGGCACATCTTAGTCAGTTATCAATGTGAAGTTACACAGTCCTTACTTGAACACCAATAGGATTCTGGCCATTAAAACATAAAAAACATTGCTTTCAAAGCATTTCTTTTCAGATACATTCTTGGATTTGGCATTTTGTTTAACCCACAAGTAATGATTTTAAACTTAACACATAAAATGAAGCATTTTTGGTTGCTCTAATAGATGTCTTGTTTGTAGAATGAGATTAAGGTCGTTTTCTCAACTCTATATGTTTATTTTATAACATATTTGTTGTGAAGAAAACGCATATCGTTTCTGCGGACACAAATGCACAGTTTTGAGAACTTAATAAGAATCTGTGATAAGATCAAAATAGAAAAAAATGTCCAATAATCTTACAGAAACCTCAGGTAAAGCATGCTTTTATAATTGTGCTGGCCTCAGACAAAATCAAACCTTTGCATTCTGGAATATGGGTGGGTATTTTTAAAGATAAGAAACATTATTCCAGATATTCCCATGCAACTCCACTACAGTTTGGAGAAACCTCCATTTTTGACTGGTTCTCTCTTGCTCGAAAACCAGTCATGTCTGACTTTAGAGGGAAGTGTTCATCTCCTGTTTACAACCAAAGAGCTCAGCGTTGTCTGCCATTGTCTGTTTACAACCAAAGAGCTCAGCGTTGTCTGCCATTGTCATATGGCAGACATAACTAGATGCTGGAGTACATGGAACGCTGACACATTTCCCACTGAATCAATGCCTATTTAGCTACTTGCAATTTTTTGTTTTCTAACTGCCAGGCAGGAGCCAGGACAGATGACAGGAGCTCATTCCATTGCACAGCACTTGGGTCTCAAAATGGTGATCTGCTGATCTTCTGTTCATCAATCTCAGCATCTTAACCACTAAGCCCCCTAGGCCTCTACTATTTCCAAAATGTTCTAGCTAACATGACCAGTGACTATGCTATGCTAGGGGGTTCTGGGAGCTGTGGTCTTAAAAAAAAAGAAGACTTTTCCATATAGTGTACTGGATTGACCACAGCTGCTGATTTTAGTTTTTGAGGGGTCTCTTAGGAGAGAATGTGCTGTTTAGATCAGGGGTTCCCAACATGTTCAAGCTGGGGTCTGGGTTATACTCTCTCAGTCATCTTCAAGGGACAGATGGCCATTTTGCTCTGCCTGCATGATGGGGGTGGCCATTTGTACCAACAGCTTCAAAGGGGTGGCCATTTTGTTTCTCAAATACCCTTGATGGGGTGGCGGGGCCACATGAAATGGCACCACAGGCTGGATCTGGCCCACTGGCCTTAGGTTGGGAACCCCTGGTTTAGACACTTCTCTTGAATGCTCTCACTCTTAAATTATGCCACTGCCATTGCTCATTGGTCTTTGTTTCCTTCTTGGCTCACTCCATACTTCTTCTTAAAGAGAGAGGAAAAGATATGTAGAGGCTACTACTTCATCTGATTGCTTCCTTAGAAGGGGCAGCGGAATGGGCAGAGGTTGGAAGAAGATGACTGTGGGTTGAAAGGCTCTTTTTATTAGGAGAGAGAGAGAGAGAGACCCACTGGTATTGCTGAATCTTCATTCTCCGAAGCTAGATTTTTTTCTTTCCTGTTCGATGAAGATCCTTTTTATTCAACGTGAGATGGTTCCAAATATGTTGATCCTTTTGTATGAAGACCCACCGGTTTTATATTCTGCTTTGAAAACAAATAAAACAGAAGTTTAAATCCTATTCTGTAACTCCATCCTCAAAGATCCAAAGACTCCGATGGGATCTCTTCCATTTTCGGGAAGCCACCAGAGCTATGGTATGGTCATGGGGAGAGTGTATAATGTCTGAAAATGGCTATTGATGATAATTTGATGAGTGGCAATTTGCAATCAAGAGTTGCACAATTTTCCTGACTTAAGTGTAACTCTTCAGGAAGATTTTGCCCTATGAGATCAACTTCTCTGGGCTTCGCACACATTTGTACATATATACTCACTCATACTCACACAATACTTGTCATAATACAGCACTAGAACTGAGCTGGAAGTAATTGTGCATGTACCTCAAAATTGCTTCGTTCTGATTACATAGGTTTGGCCTATAAAATTGATTAAACTACAATAAAAGATGTTCAGCCACCTGAAATACACTTTAGTTTTTAATTAGAATGCAAACCAACATTCAAAAGAGTGTCCTCATTTTGGTTGCTAGCAAAAACAACAACAACAATAAAAAAACAACCCTCACACAACAAGAATCTCATAAAAGAATTAAAAAGAAATATCTAGCTTTGGCTTGATTATTTTCCTCAGTCTCTGAGTTTGTTCCTGTTAATTTGTTAACAATAAAAGGAGACATTAAAAGCATTGTTTTCTCCGCATTCATTTGCCAGAAGGGCTTAACTGGTTATCTTGGCTACTTAGAAGACAACTAAGGAATATCCAAAATAGCTTTCCAGATGTCCTTAGAAAACCAACAAGCAGGATGTCAAAGCAACATTCTCTTTCGCTGTTTCTTCCAACAACATTTATTCTATTAGTGACTGCCTCTGAATGTGGATTTTTCCTCCTGGTAATGGTAAACTGGCTCTTTATGTGACGGACTTTCACTTTTCCAGAGGAACAGTCCATCCTATGAGCTCCTGTCTCAAGTAGTAGAGTCCAAACATTGAATGACCTCTACTGGAGAAAATCTCCTCTTGTTATGTGTTATTAAATTGCTTCTCACCTGTGGCTACTGTATGAATTAGTGACCTCTAGTTGGCATTATCATTAAAAGCCCTGGAATATGTGCTTTCTGTGCAGAACAAATAATCTTTAGTTCCTTGCTCGCATCCAGTTAAAATGGCAAGATGCAAAGAAATATTTCTATCTGAGCAGTGCTTTGCAATTGTACCTTTTTCTCTGAGGGTCCTGGAATTTTGAAGTAAGAAATGTAATATTTTGCAAGCTCTGTTAGTTCCATATCTGTTTGTTAGTTACATTTATATTCTGCTTTTGAACCATTGCGTATACAGGTCTTCCTTGCTTTATCCTCAGCACAACAACCCTGTGAAGTAGATCAAGCACCTGTAAATTTCATAGTCCAGTGAGAACATGAACCTGGATCTCCCATATTAAAGTGCAGCATTCTAACCACTGCTGTCCACAGCTCAGAGATTAGCTGTAGGGATTAAAGCAGTGTTTCCCAACCTTTAGTTGGACTTCAATTTCCAAAAACCTAAGCCAATTCCCCAAAGCACTGATCAGCCAATGTACTGATTTAGGCTTCTGGGAATTGAAGTCCAAGAACCAAAGGTTGGGAAACACACTGGATTAAAGAGATTCAGAATAGCAACCATAAGGGCAGCTTCATTTTCAAACAGGAAGTTAAGCCTATCCTAGAAACCTACTACCTGGTCTTTCTCCAGGTGAATCCCCACCCTCTCCTGCAAGCTCCTGGCCTTTTAATCAGGGAAAACTACAGAGAAAGAGGAGAGGAAATTATGTTTTTTTAAATAAAAAACTGAAAAGAAAAAAGCATTAAAAAGGGAAGAAAAAACAGTGGAGATTTCGAGGAAAGTATTGAGAAAAGGAAAATAGAGAGCAAAAGAACAGAAGATGAGGTTCATGATAAAGTAAAAGAAGCAAGTATAGAAAGGATAAGGTAAGATATAAATAGTAGTGGCAGCTAGATCTCGTTGTTCTGTGCAGGACAATGACAATAAAGATCTATCTATCTATCTTAGATGCATGGGAATAAATAACCTGCTTCCTGTCCTCTTCAGAAACCCAAGTGTCAGTCATATATCCCAATATTTATGTTGCCAGGGACGACAAGATGACATTGTTCTTTTCCAATTATGCAGCAGTGTACATGTGTAGTGTACATAAGCATTGGCAGTGAAAATGCAAAAACCACACATACATGGAGATCCTGAAACAAGAATTTTTTTAAAAAACCAAAGGATGCCTTGCTTTTAAACACTCAAAGACTGTTAAGTCTTAGACAGCTCACTCGAACTCGCAATCTGCATGACATCTTTAGCCTGCCCTAAACCCTCTGATGTTTCGTGGTTGGTCTTCTTGGAATCGGGTGGTTGTCACTAATGTGATCTGAATTGTTGTGACAATCAGGACAGATCAGGCTGTAGGAGTGTAAGAAGTGAAGCAAGCAGAACGAAGCACCAGTAAGTCAGGAAGGTAATTTTTGGGAACATCAGCAAGGAAGCTAACAGTGTGGGCTGGGTGATTTTAAAGAGTATGGCCCAGGAAGGACCAGAAATAACACTCTTGGAAATAATAATCACCACAAATGGTCAGCGAAGCAGTTCATGATTGCAAATGGCTGGTTGTTGTCCCATGGTAATCACAGCTACTCCAGGCACCTGGCCGGAAAGCGATAAAGAGCCACCCGACTGTATTGTATTGTATTTTTATTTTTATGTTAGATTTATCAACTGTATCGATTGTATTGTATTATGATGCTATATTGTGTATATTGAGTATTGTATATTGTGTGTATTGTTTATTTACCATGTGAGCCACCCTGAGTCAGGTTTCCTGATTGGGTGGCAAACAAGTGCAAAAATTAAATTAAATTAAATTTGTTGCTTCATGGTATGTTAGCCACTCTGAGTCGCACCATTGAGTAGGGCAGCATACAAGTCTAATAAATGAAATGAATTAATGAATTACAAATCCCATAATTCTCTTTCCCAGGAGTCCCCACTGCAGAAACTTGACCTTTCAGACACCTAAATTGTTCTCAGGTGGAAGGCTACATTTCTTGAATAGTCCTTACATCCTGTTTGAAAAGTAAGTGTCCCAGTAACCATAAGGGCAGCTTCATTTTCATACAGGGAGTTGAGACCTATCCTAGAAGTCTGTTAATTAGGCCTTCTATCCAGGTGAAACACAATTTAGGTGTCTGTAAGGTCTGGATCCTGCAGAGGACAAACTCCCCAAAAGGAGATTTATAGGATTTACATTACTTTCATTCATTTATTCCTACACTTATAGGCAACTATCCTTAGAACATCTGTGGCTGGTAATGAATCTATTGATTTTTAAAAATCAAGATATTCTGCAGAACAGCTGACTGCATGCCACTAGGGATAATCAGAAAGAGGAACATTTCTCTCCTCCACCAAATTTGGGATTATGACTTTGACATCCTTATGAAGGACACACAACTGCATTTCAAAAATATTATCAAAAGCACAGCAAAGGGTACAAAGAGGCAATCATCATGGTCAGCATTGAATACCAGTCAACCATATGGTTCTAAAAAACCTGCCTGACTAGTTCATCTTGGGTAATGCCAAGGAAAATTTATTCCTTGTAACTACAGGGTCTTATTAAATGAGATGTGGTTGTAAAACAGGAAACTTCAGGAACACTGAGCTGGTCCAGTTTGCTAGAGCCGGACAAATAAATTGGAACAACTGTCCAAATAGTTTTTTATCTTTAATTCTACAAACAGTAGTCCATTCATGTTATTAGTATGGTGTATTAAGTTTTACATAAACAAGATTCCAATGCCTATGCTCAACACTCAAACATTCCCTTTCACTTGCCTGCCTCAGTAAAAGCCTCCATTAAATCAATAAAAATGCTACCCAAAACATGCCACTTTTCCAGTCCAGACCCTTTTTATAGGAGCACCCTTTCAGCTTTAATTGGATGGATAACTTGGTGAGATATGTAGCTGGCTGTATAACAAAAGGTTATGAGTTTGATTCCTGGACAAAGAACCAGTCCATGTAGTCCTCTGCATGCAGCAAAATTCCAGAGTGGTCCCAGAAGAAGGAAAAAGTAAACCACTTCTGAGTAATGTGCTCTGTACCTAGAAATATCTGGGAGGAGTTCAACTCAGAACTGAGTTGAGGGTATATAAATAATTCTCTCGGCTCTGCACAACCCAGGGAATAGAACCCATTTTCATTTAAGCATGGGATTTTCATTTTTTTTTACTCCAAATTTCATAATTCTTCTTTCTGAAAGCTCTGTTGACAGAGGCATTTCTAAATGTGGCTTGCTTGGAGAAAATGCATAACTGGAAAGACTTCATGGCTTAAGATAGGCATAGCTTTGCCCTTGCTTCCTAAGGACAGGGGGGAAAAAGATGTCCTACTGCTAGCTATGCACTAGAGCAGACCCATTATTTCAAATGGGCCCTCTCTAGTTATGAGTATTTATGCTAAACAGCAGGATTTCAACCTCTTTAGGCATGTGTATCTACATCACATAGACACATACCTAAGAGGATATTCACTTTACAGAGAAAAGCCCTTTGCCAATGTCAAAAAGATTTTAACTGAAGATTCCAGCATTTTAAGGAGCAAAATGGTTTCCCTGCTACCAAAATAATTGCCCATCATCTTTGGTGTAAAGATTATCTGTAAAATTTAGGCAGTTACAAAGATATATAGAAAGGAGATTGTGGTGAATCTGACATCACGTCAAATCATGGTATGGTCTTCTTGTGTAAAGAACTATCACTGGATGCTGGGTAGAAGTCCAGGTTTACAATTCATGCACAAACCACTGGAGGTTTTGTCTGGATAAAATGGTGGGCAATTTTTTTTCTTAAACCAGAAAAGCAAGAAGAAAACATATCACATATGAGGAAAAGAAGCAGTGTGTAAACCCAAGGATCATTTGTTGAGGTTGAATGTTTTTTTTGAATGAACTCTTTATGGCCCTGCATAGACTGCTTTTAACCTGGATACAAAACCATCCGGAGTTGCAAACCATGCCTGCAAACCAAGATACTGTACAGTAAAACCCCCTACTTACAAAAAAAGTCCGTTTCGTAGGCTTTTGCTTATTTTTTTTAATGTAACTCGAAGCATACCCATGGGAAAAATGAAATTTTTATGTAAATCAAATCAAATCCATAGGGAAATGAATTTTTACGCAACTCGAAGCAAACCCATAGGAAAAAGAATCTTTATGTAACTCGAAGCAAACCCATAGGAAATCATGTAAATCGGGACATGGTTTTATTTAGCACAAAATCTTTATGTAAGTCAAATTTTATATAACTTGAGGCATATGTAAGTTGGAGTTTTGCTGTATACAGCTATAATACAAAGGTGATTTGCAAACCATAATTTGCATGATAGGCAAACTGTTGTATTTTTCACAACTCAGATTTTCAATATTCCTTGTTATTTAAAGTGCATTTTAGATACATCATTGTAATTCTTACCTTATCACTTCTTACATTTTAAATTCTGATTTTAAAATGGCCTCTGATCTAAACTGTGGATTAAGCTGTAAGGATTTTGAAAGATTTTTGACAAGTTTCTTGTACTTACATAAAAAAGAAGAAAAATCCAGCACTTGGCCAAAGTACAAATTCTTTTTAAAGAGAATGTAATAGCTACAACGTTTTAAAACGTGCCAGTTTTGATGTCCAAAAATTCATTTAAATGATGTTGAGTCTTGACTAACTAAACAGAGTGGTTTCTTTGTACTATATAACAGTTTTATTATGGAATCTGTATACTAAATAAGGCTTTTGGGGCATATTTGTTTTAAATATTTAAGAAAATGCATACTTAAAGCAAAGGGTCAACAAAATGATGAAGGTGTGGCTGTAAGATGGGGAAAAATATGTTCTCAAAGTGACTGGAATGCAAAATTTATCTTGCAACCATGCAGTTACTTTTAATTGGGATTGCCATGGCTCAAGTGGCTAAGACGCTGACTGGAAGGCAGCAGCTCAGCAGTTCGATACCTGAATACTGCAGGACGGAATGAGCTCCCGTCTTTGTCCCAGCTCCTGCCAAACTAGCAATTTGAAAGCAAGAAATTGCAAGTAGGTAAACTGGGACCACTTCGATGGGAAGGTAAACAGCGTTCCATGCAGAGATGAGCACTGCACCCTAGAGTCAGATATGACTGGCTTTCGAGCAAGGGTGACCTTTACCTTTACCTAGTTACTTTTAAAATAGGTAAAGGTCATAAATTAAAATCATTCTGTGCAAGAATGTTATGGTATGAAATGCTTGTTTTGAAATGTACCAACCTGAACCTACCCACCCCAAATCAAATAATAATAGGGTGCCACCAAGTCAATTCTAACTTACAGCGATCCTATTCAGGATTTTCAAGGTAGAGAGTACAGTACTTAGAAGTGGTTTCCCGTTCTCTTTCTCTTGGGGTATCCTGGGAGTTTGCAGCTTCACCGTTTCCTTCAACAACATTTATTCCATTGATTACTGCCTCTGAATGTGGATTTTTCTTTCTGGCATATGAGTTTTTAAAAATATATAATGGACTTTCCCTTTTCATGAGGAACAGAGCAGAGTTTCTCCAGCAAAACTTTCAACCCAGAGTAATCTCTGAAATGAAATTATTATTATTATTATTATTATTATTATTATTATTATTATTATTATTATTATTATTATTATTATTATTATTATTATTATTATTATTATTATTATTATTATTATTATTATTATTATTATTATTATTATTATTATTATTATTATTATTATTATTATTATTATCGTTGTCGTCCTCGTTGTCCTTGTCCTCATCCTCGTCCTTGTCCTCGGCGTCGTTGTCATCATCATCATCATCATCATCATCATCATCATCATCATCATCATCATCATCATCATCATCATCATCATCATCATCATCATCATCATCATCATCATCATCATCATATGCACTCCTGATTTAAGTGGTAGAGTCCAAACACTGAATGACCTCTACTGGAGAACATTTCTTGCTGTTACATGCTTTCAGGTTGCTTTTAATTTGTGGCTACTATCTGAATTAGTGATATTCTAGTTGGCTTGCTCATTAATAGCCTTGCTCAGATGCTGCAAATTGAAGGCTGTGGCTTCCTTTATTGGATCTTTACTGGATCGATACCTTCCATATTCAGTCTTCCTCTTCTCCTGCTGCTTTCTGCTTTCCCCCAACATTATTAAGAACTAATGAATTTTGGAATGCTATATCCTCATGAGAATTGATATGGCATGCATTTTCTCTTGAGAAATGGCAGGGATGCTTACCAAAATGCAGGTCCTTCCCCTTTTCATTCAATCTTCTCAATACAGTGATACCTCATACAACGTCCAAACTTGGTTCCACAAGTTTGGACTTTATACGGATTTGGACTTTGCATGAGGCATGCAAACTCCTAGCCGTGATACCTCATACAATGTCCAAATCCTTGCCGCGATGCCTTGTACAATGTCGTTTCCATAGAGATACATTGTGCTGTAACAGCACAGACTTCAGGGCAAAGTCAAGGAAACTGACAGGAAACTGACAGAACTTTAAGAAATCATTGTCTAAAGGCTAAATACATTACAAAAACATGTCAAACAACCCTGATTGTCCAAGAACCCGAAGAATGCTGCAAAAATTCCAGGAATGCTTCTAAAAATTCTGATGAAAAAAAATAAATAAATCCAAAATCATGCTCAAAACCATTCCTAAACACTCTTCGCCTCGTGCAAAACCCACAAGAGCAATGCACGCATGTGTCCTGCCTTTTATACTGCTCAGGCACAATGCAACCTGGGAAAAACCCAATGCCTCATACAAAGTCAAGTGACTTTGTATGAGGTAACTTTTTTCAAGAAATTAGGCGATGTTATATGAATTCGATGTTGTACAAAGAGGACTTTGCATGAGGTATTACTGTATCTGAAAACTGCTGCCATGATTCAACCATAATCTTCTTTCTTCTAAGCTGATGTTAGCCAGGTCTTCTCAGTCTTCACCCATATGTCGCAAACTCCAAATCCCTTTATCTTCATTACCTTCATTGCTGTTCAGTGAAACCCCCTTTAATATGTTGTAAGCCGCCCTGAGTCGAGTTCGCCTGAGTGGGCGGCATAGAAATCTGAAAATTAAATTAAATTAAATTATTCTTTGAAAGCCAAACTAGACAGTGAACTCATTATGATGTAGTTGCTCTGTTTTTAAGGAACCATATCCAGGGACTCACATTTCTTTTCCACGTTATGGTGAAAATCTACTTGTTTTATTCCATTTCTGCCGTGCTCACAAAAAGGAGTATTGAATATCTCTTTATGCATGTGGAAGCTCTGTTTTGCCTGCATCTTGTCAGACACCCTCCATAATTTCCACTCCCAAAGCAAAGGTGACAGGAAACTACTCTCCCAACATGCAAACAGGATACTAGATGGAGATGTAATCTGTGTCTGATAATAATTTACTTTCACCCCCCTAGCCCTAATGGGATACCTTGATAAAATTGTCTTAGCATTCTTCATTAGTTGGCTTGATAACAGACTGGTCATTTCAAAGTGTTCAGTTCCCATTGCTAACTATCTCAGACAGGGTCAAGCTGTGTTGTAGCTATTAGAAGTTGGAATTCCAACTTCTTCAGGATTATCCTAGCAGAAGTTTTCTTACTTTCCTACCTGGCAAACTTGCTTGTTTTGTTCACGATTGTTCATCAGGAGGTAAACATGAGTTTTGCCTGTGTATCTGCTCAGGAACAAACTCAGTGGGACTGGTACCATCTTCAAATTACATGTTATGGCATGTAAGCTTCTAGTGACATGCCAGAATTTGGTAGTGGTTAGAGTGGGGTGATACAGTTTTATTTTTATTTATTTATTTTATTTTATTTTTCTAATTTGTATTGCCGAAGAGTTGAAGAGATGTGGGTTCAGATCCCTACTTAGCCATGAAAATCAGTGGATGACCAGTCATAGTCAATCAGTCTGGAAATCAAATAGTCACAATTTCCTCCATATAACCAAGGGTTTTTGTATTTCTGTTTGAATGGCTGCTGTTATTTCTATATTATTTATTTACAACAGTTAATTCTTGTAAGATTATCTGTTGTACTTCTGAGAAGTCATGTCTATATTTAAATCTGCACATTAAAATTAACATATCCCAACTTTATGTAAGTCAGTGTCTTCTCTTGACCGCACCAAAATTGTTTTCCTTTATTAGTAGAAAAGGCAATCATAAAATAGACTGACACTCCAGGTATAGAAGACACTTCAGCACAATGTAATTAGCGAGGAAGACTATAAGTCAGGGGTATCCAAACTATGGCCTGGGGCCCGGATCCGGTCCCTGTAGGGCACATTTTATGTCCGCTTCCAGGAGCGACGAGGGCTTCGCGGGCTGGGTGAAATGGCATCGGGGCCTGGATCCTGGGCCTGGGAATGTAGTGACTGGCTCTCTGAACCACATGGCCAGCCTGTGGCCTGGTGTGAAAATCAGGAAGTCAGAAGGGTAGCCTTACTTTAATCAGGGATAAGTTGAAAGATGTATAAACTCCAGCGGTATTCTTATTGTATCACACTCAAAGGTGCTGAAGCCAATAGCCTACCAGTCTTCAGAAAATAGTGAATCCAGATGGCATAGTAGCCCGCTCTAATTCTACATTTTTTAAAGTAGCGAGTTCTTTCTATTTTTATCATGTAAGGTAGAGGAGTGGTTATGGCTACTGTAGCTATAGACTAACAATGAGTGATCTTCATGACTATACGAGGGGTTCTTAACCTTTTTGCATCACGGGCTGGTCACACACCCCTCACATAGGTGAGTGGGCCGGAGGCATGGTACTTCCCGACACTTTCAATACTTCTGGTTGTGATGGCAGTGGAAGCAAGGGTGGTGCATTTTTGCCTGTTTTCGCTGCTTGCACCGCTTCCTGTGGTGGCAGGCATGATGGCGGTGTTTTTTTGCCACATTCCTGGATTTTTTTTGTCATGTTCTTGTGGCATTTTTGATGTATTTTCACCACATTTTTGCCACTTCCGGTGGTGGCAGTGGTGGCCTTGGTCCTGGGATCCTTACCATGGGCCAGATTAATTGGCACCACGGGCCGGATTAGGTGGCGAATCCCTGCTCTATACGGATATAGATTCAGAGCTTCTTGCTCTCTGACACTCTGTCTACTAATTTCACTACATACGTCCACTTCTTCTTCTGCCGTATCCAAATCTGAATACTTACAGGTGATCATCATGGCAATTAGCCATGAAGACTGTCCTGAGAATATAATGTAGTGGCCTTTCATCACCCTTCCACATCGCAGCATGACCCCCATACTGCTGATCCAGTTCTGCAAGTCACTTTCTGGTCCTGAGCCCTTTTGGCACACAAAGTCCTCATCAGCCAAAGGCCAGTATTGATGAATCTTCTGGCCAAGATGAAGCTGCTGCCTTCCATCAAGATGGATTCAGGTGGATTTAATCCACTTGGGGGCCACCACCCTTCCCTGTGGGCTTCATCGCCCAAGGCAGTTAGTCCTCAGGGTTGTCAGGTTAGTTAGATGCTGCCTGATGGTTGGCATTGAGTCGCAGGGTGTATGGTCTATTCTATTACCATAGCAGAATAACCTGGCCACACTCACTTCATGAGGGCATAAATAAACAGTTTCACTCATATGTTTGATACAACAGTATTTGGGTGGAAAGAGTGCCCTCATTACTCTACATTTCCCCCACATGGGGATAATCTCAGAGCCTACTCAGGCTACAGACTCCAACCAGTTTAAAAACCATGGCTCCTTCACAAGCCACCCTGGGAAGAATAGTTGCAGATCTCCCACTGCATTTTTAATCTCGCCTGCAAGGTGATTATACCCCACTGGAAGCCAAGTTATGAAATGACTGTTATATTGTATGTCTCACAGATACTTTTTTTGTTAATCCAATCCAAAAATTGCTTTTCTAAAAGAAAAGCGAGACAACAAATGCATCATGTCATTCATTGATTTTCTTTGGTCTGGTTTGTTTCTGAATGTTTGAAAAATGTAATGGGGTTTAGTTTTTACTGAGAATCTGAAAGATATAAATAGAATAGTGCGAATTGTGTTTTCTACTGTGACTTTAATGCGGTAAAACAAATACAGTGGAACCTCATACAACAATTGCCCCGTATAAGAACGGAATTGTATAACAATTAGGTTGGGGGGGGGGGGAATGGCGTCCCGCATAACAATTTTCCCTATGGAAAAAAATCGTACAACAAATTTTCATTGGGAAAAACCACTTAGTGGGGAAAATCATTGTAAGATGCATCCCATAGGGAAAATCACTATATGATGCATGCATCGTATAGCAATTGTTTCATACAACAACGAACCCCGTGGAATGGATTAAAATCATTGTATGAGGTACCACTATATGGTAGCATTTTGCTAAACAAAAAGCAAACGTGAAAACCCAGAAGAGTAGCAGGTCTTGGAATAGTTTTAGATACTGTATATAGTATTTTTACTGTATAGTTTTAGATACTGTATATAGTAGTTTTAGATACTATATATAATAAAGACACTGGAGCGCATGGAACAGTGTTCCATGTGTTCCAGTGTCTAGTCATGCCTGCCACATGACCACGGAAACGTCTGCAGAAGCAGACAGCACTGGCTCTTTGGCTTTGAAACAGAGATGAGCACTGAACCCTAGAGTCGGATATGACTGGATTTCGAGCAAGGGAAACCTTAACTTTATATACCAGTCATGTCTGACTCTAGTACTCATCTCTATTTACAGCCGAAGAGCCAGCAGGCACTGTATGTGCCTGCAGATGTTTACATGGTCATGTGGCAGGCATGATGAGATGCTAGAGTGTATAGAATGCTGCTACCTTCCAACTGAAGCAGTACCTATTTATCTACTTGCAATTTCATACTTTTGAACTGCTAGGTTGGCAGGAGCTGGGACAGATAATGGGAGCTCACTCTGTTTTGCAGCACTCGGGTCTCAAACTGCTGACTGGCTGACTTTCCAGTTATCAGAGTCTTAACCACTAAGCCACCACAGCCCCTACCTATAAAGTACCAAGGCCCCCCAAAATATAAAGTACCAAGGCCCCCCAAAATAAATAAATCACTTAACATGAGAGTTACTATTTTTTGAAAAAAGAAAAGCAACCCCGATTCTTTTTCTTCCTTGTTTTTCAGAGGTAATAAAAATGGTTATTTCTAGCCATTACTTTTTCAAAAGTTTGTACAGTGTAAGTTGTTGTCTTGTGGTATAGAATGCAATGTTCTTCCGCCTACTTAGAGTTGTCATAACTCTCTCCCACAAAACTGGGACAGAAGTATACTGTACTTGACAAAAATGGGTAGGTTGTCTACAAAATAGCTTTTAAAAAAACAAACATAATATAATGACAGCTATAAAACACTTTCACATAAATATATTAATACATAAATTAATTTATTTACAACAGTTAATTCTTGTTGTAAGATTATCCATTGTACTTCTGAGAAGTCATGTCGCGGTCAATTCTTAATATCCTCAGTTCCAGAAAACACACTGGTCACACTTATCAGGCAGTGGTGTGCGGTGAGGATGTTAAGATTTGTCTCCAGGTATACTCCACCTCCAGTGTGTCTGGAAATTGCTAGTTTGATGACAAGAGTTTGAATTTATTTTAATGGTGTGTTATAATACACAATCAGTAAGTTTTTAAAATCCGGGATTTTAACAATTGAACTGGCCAGGACACTTTCCCCAACCTTGAATCCGGGACAATCCCGGTTTTCCGGGACATATGGCAAACTTACGCCTACTTCATTGTGGCTTTAACACCAGCAGAGCATGTTTAGCAACACAAACCAAGATTTCTGAGATTCCTCTTTGGTTTGTGAGACCAAACTTGTAACAAACAAAAAAAAGTAAGTCAACATTGCAGTTACACCACAAAAGTAGTGAAGCTATTCCTTCTAAAGATATCAGAGGAATATAATTCCTTATGCAAAAATGAATGAAGTACAAAAAAGTAGTTATTTATTGCTTATGTATAAGTTTATTAGGGAATGTGGTGACTTAGTGGTTAAGATGCTGAACTTGATGACTAGAAGGTCGGCAGGTCAGTAGTTCGAGACCTGAGAGCCACAGGACAGAGTGAGCTCCCGTCTCTGTCCCAGCTTCTGCTAACCTAGCAGTTCAAAAGCAAGAAATTGCAAGTAAATAAATAGGTGCTGCTTCAGTGGGAAGGTGAACTGTTCCATGCACTCTGGTGTCTAGTCATGCCTGCCACATGACCACGAAACGTCTGCAGGTGCAAACAATGCTGGATCTTTGGCAATAAATGGATATGAACACCGAACCCTAGAGTCAGATATGACTGGTTTTCGAGCAAGGGTGACCTTACCTTCACCTATACAGTACGTTTATTGTTATTATGTGCCACCAAGTCAATTCCAGCTTATGGTAACCTTTATGAATGAGCATATCCAAAATGTCCTGTCTCAACAGCCCTGTTCAGCTCTTGTAAACTCAAGGTTGTGGCTGCCTTTGAAACTCATGTTGGGTATTCTTCTTCCACTACTTTCCACCTTTTCCATCATTATTGCCTTTTCCAGGGAATATTGCTTTCTCATTATGTGCCCACAGCCTCAATTTTATCATTTTCGCTCTACTTTCAGCGCGCGCATATATATATATATATATATATATATATATATATATATATATATATATATATATATATATATATATATATATATATATATATATATATATATATATATATATATATATATATATATATATATATTTTTTTTCTGGCAGAGATGGGACTATCATCAGACCTTTTTTTCTTTGCCACTTAAAGGTCGTCTTGGAAATTTCATTCTACTTGAAACAGTGAACTTCCTCAACAAGATACATATGTATACCTTTCTCAAGGAAAGGACAAGTTATTTTAAGGCCAAGGAAGGTCAATAGTTATAATGGGCTACAATGATCAGACAACTTAAACGACAGCAACTTTCTGTGGTTCTACTGTTTGTGTCTCCCAAAATAGCGGGGGGGGGGGGGGGGGGGGGGAGAGATCCTTTCCTGTCTTTTGAAGCCATCAAAGAAAAAAAGGAGAAAAAACCTGTTTCCAAAACTGTGCATGTCGGAAAACCCTGCAGATCAGGATAAGTGAGGAGTAAACAAATCGCATGAAGTTTGTGCCTTTGAAACACATAAAGCTAGATTCTCTGACCTGTTAAGTGCTTTCAGGAAGGGCTAACTTGAGTGATCATGTTCAGCTTGTTAAGAAGTATCAACATATCAGTCCTCCCATTGCCAAAATGTCCTTACCAACCTTACAACCCTTAACTTCAGTCTTCTAGTACAGGTATTTTTGCATTTTCTTTTCATTCAAAACCAAAAGGGACACAATTAGGTCACTATGGATGAAATATCGATCTCCTTAAACATGATTAGAGGGAGTGGCAAACTGTCATTGAAAGTAGTTACATTCTTTATAGACATTGTGTTCTGATGGCAAGCCACTTTTATGTACTGCAGTGGTAGCGAACCTATGGCACGCGTGCCAGAGGTGGCACTCAGAGCCCTCTCTGTGGACACCTGTGCTGTCACCCCAGCACAGAGTTTGCCCCGCCCCTCTGCGCAGCAGCTCAGTGGGAGTGTTTCCTTCCCCCCCCCTGTTGCTGTATTTGCACTAAACGATAAATAAGTGGGTTTTGGGTTGCAGTTTGGGTCTCTACACGGGAACTGAGGCCCATGTTTTCGATCCTCCTTTAGTCATTTTAAATACAACAACACAGCTGCCTGGGCTCATGTTGAAATTGCCCATATTAGAGCAATGCACTGGCCAGGTGCATTGCCTAAGTACCCACCCCACTTAGCTGGCCTGCAGTTCCAGAAACTGCTAGCTGACACTTTTGTGGCATAGTTGAACCTGCTAGGAGAATGCATCCCCACCATCATAGCTGTCAGATGTCCAGGGTCACCATTGCACCACGTTGAGGCGTGAGGTGGGATTTGCAATGGTGGACATGATATATCATTACCAAAACCAGTAAGAGGCTGAAGTGGCTCAGTGGTTAAGAAGCTCACCTTGTTATCTGGAAGGCTGGCAAGTCAACAGTTCGAGACCGGGTACTGCATGACGGATTGAGTGCCCTTCTCTGCCCCAGTTCTTAGGGACATGAAAGGAGCCTCATTTGAGCATTTCCTGAGCGGAGTTTCTTCCACGAAAGTCCTTTCAACCCAGAATAATTTCTGACACTAAATTATTATTATTATTACCAAAACTCGTAAGCACTGGTAGTATAACTTTCTCTTTGGTCTCCTGTGAAAAGTATTGAGAAATGCCCTCCAGGTGTTTATCATATACTTCTTAAAAATAATTCTGGTTTGTATATCAAAATGCAAAACAGGTAAAATAACATTTCTCCTAACTTTCTATTTTTGTAATTTTCCAAAATAATGTTTGGAACCATCTTTCATTGTCTTCTGAAACAAAACTGTCTCCATCATCGTAATGTTCTTTGCTATTGTGTATTTGAAGTTGTTAATGCAAATAAAATAAAAGAACAATCAAACTGTAATATAATTTTAGGAGTTTTAATGCCGCCTTGGAAAAAGCTGACTAAAATCCTCACTGTTGTATGGGTGGGGGGTGGGGGTGGGGAGTGTGTTGTGTATGTGATCAAGGCAGGAAGTGAGGTATTATCTATCAAATGCCTGATGTACAGAAAGGGTATTTCTGATGCATGACCTTAACTGAACAGGAATTCCTTTGCTCCTTAGCATGAGCTTCATCACAACAGTGTTTCCTTTTTCAGCTGTGCAACGTGTAGGACCATTTAGTAGAGATTTCAATCAGGATGCATTATGTAATGCTTTGGGCAGATTATTTAGCCCCTAAGGGGCCACATGAACACTTCCTGGTATGAGCCAAAATGCTAGAGATAATTCTGCATAAAGTCCACTCAAATCGTTTATTGTGTTTAGGGACAATAAAGGGGCCCAAGATGAAGCTAGTCATCCCCAGGCTTGCCCTAGATATAAGTCACATTTTTTCATTTTTAAAATTTTTATTTTATTTTTCTAATTTGTATTGCTGCCCAACTCCGAAGGCTCTGGGTGGCTCACAGAAAATAAAATCAATGGCAGTTTTTAAAAAGCAATAAAATACCCCATTAAAAAACTACTGACAATTTTTTTAAAAAAAGATTAAAAACTTAAAAGAGAGTGAGAGTGTGTTCTACTAAATTAGCCAGCAGGCCAGGGTTATCATGTCGCTGGTGCCCCACACTTGCCCTGCCAGCCAGGTTTTTAACCCTTTCCTGAAGGGCAGCAACTCTCTCTGGAGACGCAGCTCAATTGGCAGGAGGTTCCATAGGGCCGGAGCAGATACTGAGAAGGCCCTCTTTCTGGTGCTAGAGAGACGTGCCTCTCTAGCATATGGAACAATGAGAGAGTGTCTCCGGTCTGCTCTGGTGGGATGGACAGATGTTCTTGGGGTGACGCGGTCTCTTGGCTCACTACCATGTAGGGCTTTAAAGGTAATTACCAGCAACTTGAATTGCACCCGGAGGCAAACTGGCAACCAATGCAGCTCCTGAAGCAGTGGCAAGGCATGGGCATAACGCCCACACCCCATCACCACCCAAGCAGCTGCATTCTGGACCAGTTTCAGCCTCCGAATGGTCATCAAGGGCAGCCCCATGTAGAGCACATTACAATAGTCAAGTCTGGAGGTGACCAGAGCGTGCGTGACCATGAGCAAGGAGTCCTGATCTAGGAGCAGGTGTAACTGGTGTATAACACAAAGTTGTACCAAAGCCCTCCTGGCCACAATTGCCACCTGCTCTTCGAGAAGGAGTCGTGAGTCCAGATTATGCACCAGGTCTGTTTGGGGTAAAATAGCCCCATCCAGAACCAAAGATGGAAGCTCATTCCTTACGATCAGGTTATAGGGTACCTTATAAGGCTCCATTTTTCATAAGGATTGTTTGGTTAATCTTTTGTAAACAAAGCCTGCTCTGCCATTAGACCAAGTGTGCTGTCTGCCCTAGTAAACTAGTAAGCAGTGGAATGCTGTCTGCCCTAGTAAAATAGCAGGCAGTGGAGTGCTAACACAATTTGTCCTCTGTACTCTAAGGTGGGCTGTAGTGGAAAGATAATGTAAAGGAAAGGGGCTGAATATGTGGCACAAAGTTACAGCGTGGCTACGCTCTTCCTGACCAAGGGGAATTTTCATGCTTGCATTAAACACTATGGAGTGGTACATTTGCTGTTGCTATTATCAGGATGTTCAGAAGATCCTTCAGCCATTCAGAGAGTGTTAAATGAGAAATGTGCTTATGTGTGTAGAGGTTTATGTGTTTCATAGAGTGGGAACCCCGAGTGCATGAAGATTTCCCACTGGTTATGAAGAGCATATTCTTGTTGCAGTTGTGTGCCACATATCTTCTCATTTGTGTTGATCATCTGTCAGCATTTGGGTCGGTAGAGCATGGCTAGCTGGCTTGATCCTGCTGCTCTGACACAGCTAGTGTACTTGGTGGTGAAAAAGAGCCGGCATACCTCTTCAGATCTACTGAACTTCACTTTCATTTAAGAAAGTGAGTTGCTATCTTCATCAATGGTCAGGGCAGACTAGTGAGAAAGAGCATACCAGACTAGTTTATTCCCTTTTCTTTTTGATCTTGAAGCATATGAACTAGTTCAGAGGTCCATAGCATTTGAACAAAGTACTAGTAGTGCATGTCACAAATAACCTGAATCAAGAAAGTAAACAATAGTCAGCAAGAGAGGTACCTGGTTATGTTTTCCTTTCTTGTCTTTTCTACCACTTGTGTTCAGATTGGTGCTCCTAGACCAGGGATGCCCAAACTTTTTGGGCCCTGGGCCGGTCACATGGTTCAGCAGGCTGGTTCCTCCCACCAGAAGCGGAAGTAAAATGTGCCTTGCAATCTGTTTTACAACAGATTTTAGGCTGCCATTTTCTCTGCTTAAACCAGGTCCCCCCCCCAAACTACAGCCCACGGGCCTGATCCAGCCCTGATACTAATTCATCTGGCCTGTGCCACCCTTGTCACTCCCGGAAGTGGAAGTAAAATGCTCCCGTATGGGGCACATTTTACTTACGCTTCCAGGAGCGACAAGGGTGGCATGGGCCAGATGAATTGGTATCAGGGCCAGATCTGGCCCCCAGGATATAGTTTGGGCACCCCTGTCCTAAACCATCTTTCTCTGTGGTTGCTTCCTGCTTGTTCTTTGTCTCTGCTGTTGTTATGGGGGAAAGCAGGTAATAGCGGCCAGCAGTGTCTGTACGCATGGAAGACTGCTCTAGGGAGTTCTGTAACTAAGTTTAGAAATTGTTTTCCTGTTGCACGATCCATAAATGGACTCACTCCTGTATAAATGTTATGATTCATTTTCCTTCTTCGAAGGGGCAAGACACTTAATTTCAGAAATAGTAATTGTCTTTAGTGGCCACAGGTTCAGCTTGGTGGTGCTGTAATCTGCCAATTATCCCCCACCCCTGGCAAACCCCTGAACACACAGAAACATCATTGAATGAAAAGTCAGGGTCAGTTCCTTTGGATGTAGGTAACTAGAGTTGTAATTCATAGGAACAGAGAAGCCTGAGTCACGCATGGATGGGCCTTTTCTGTGGCACACAACCTGCCCTTAATGGAGCCTTTCACTCCCATCTTTTGACTTAGAGTGAAACCGTTTATTTATGCCCCCATTTCTAATGCAGTTTGAGCAGATATCGCAGCAAACCAGACATCAGCGAACATTAAACCAGACCATAATAATGCACAAGCCAGGGGATTTTGTGACATTGCACTGGTGCAAAGTATGGATGCATTCTAGAGATATGAGCTAAACAGGTTCTTTACATCTGTAAGTGATACTAATCTGGTTTGAGATTTCTCTTAAATTGTTGAAATTTTTGAAATGGTAGCCATGTTAGTCTGTGCTTCAAGCATTTTGTTGTTGTTCAGTCGCACAGTCGATTCCGACCCTTTGCGACCCTATGGACCATCGCTCTCCAGGCGCCTCTGTCCTCCACCGTCCCCCTCAGTCCTCCCAGTTCTGTGCCCGTTGTGTCTACAATACCATCTATCCATCTCATCCTTGGCCTCCCCCTTCTTCTTTTGCCCTCCACCTTTCCCAACATCACGGCCTTCTCAAGTGAATCCTCCCTTCTCATTTGATGCCCAAAGTATTTTAGCCTCATCTTTACTATTTGACCTTCCAATGAGCAGTCAGTGTTGATTTCTTCTAAGATTGACCAATTTGTTCTCCTCGCTGTCCAGGGTACCCTCAAAACTCTCCTCCAACACCACATTTCAAAGGCATCTATTCTTCTGCGTTCAGCTTTCCTAATTGTCCAGCTCTCACATCCATACATTACCACTGGGAATACCATTGCTTTGACTATTCTAATTTTTGTTTGCAATGTGATGTCTCTGCTTTTCACTATGTTCCCCAGGTTTCTCATAGCTTGTCTCCCAAGAATCAGTCGCCTTTTTATTTCATGGCTGCAATCCCCATCTGCAGTGATCTTAGATCCTAAGAATGTAAAATCTGTCACTGCTTCTACTTCTTCCCCATCTATTTTCCAGGAACTGATTGGGCCTGTTGCCATTATCTTGGTTTTCTTGATATTGAGTCTCAAGCCAGCTTTGCACTCTCTTCCTTCAAACCGATCAAGAGATTCTTTAGATCTTCCTCACTTTATGCCAATAGGGTGGTGTCGTCTGCATATCTCAGATTGTTGATGTTTCTCCCAGCAATTTTGATCCCATATTGTGATTCTTCCATCCCTGCATTGCGCATTATGTGCTCTGTGTATAAGTTGAATAAGCAGGGTGACAAAATGCAGCCTTGTCTTACTCCTTTTCCTATTCCAAACCACTCTGTCATTCCGTGTTCTGTCCTAACTGTTGCTTCTTGGTTCATGTACAGATTTCTCAGGAGGCATATGAGGTGCTCTGGTATTCCCATCTCTTTAATCACTTGCCACATCTTGTTGTGATCCACACAATCAAATGCCTTAGTGTAGTCAATAAAGCAAAAGTAAACTTGTTTCTGGTATTCCTTTGTTTTCTCTGATATGCTTCAAGCATATCAGAGAGTAAATAAAACAAAACAAAAGAAAAATGTTCTGGCACTTTAAAGACTAGTTCGTTCATTTTCATGTCAGATATTACTCTGGGTCTGGGTCAAAGGATTGAGGAATGAGGCTCCTTTCATGTCCCCCCACTCTGACTTTAAAGACTAACTGCTGTATTTTAATGTTTTTGCTTTCGTGGATCAAGTCCACTTCGTCAGACATAGGAGTGAGTAAACTGCCAATACTATAATGTATGGTTACACAGATACATGTCTTACTGAATTTTATAGGTTTTTAATTTTTCCAAGTCAGTACAATCACTAAGGTTAAAGTTTAACCATAAAGATGACAACATTTGTAATAATAATGACTTTTCTTATTAAATCATGGATCCCTAGAGTTGCTATAGGTAAAAAGCAGCTTGATGGCACATAGCAAGAACAATAAATGCAAATTTCTAATGTAAGCATTACTTTAATTAGTCAGGGTACTTGACATAAGTAGTATATTTTACTGTTAGAATATGGCCATGTTTCTGAAGCCTGATTTATTCTCTCACATACCATGCTAGATTAAATCCAATTTAAATACCAGGAACAGCTGGAGAGAAGAAGGTTGTTGCATGGCTGTTTCTCACTTTTGGATTCTACTTCTGAAGTACAAGCTTGTTTCTGGAAAGTTAAATATTTATAAATTCATAGTCATAATTAGGGATGACTAGTTTTGAGGAGAGAGTGTCTTCTTGGGATCCAGAAACTGATGAGATCATAATTTCCCAAAGTATTTTACAATGAAGTGAACTAGAGCGATGAGTAAGAGAAACCCTCTGTGGTTGCTTTTGACATAACATGTGTTTCTGAGAGATGAATAGGGCAGCAGAAGGAAAGAGAAATCATTTTTTAAATGATGTAATGCTGTGCCCTTACACAAGCTTTTCTTGTGTCTCATGTGTGCAACATTTGGTGTCAGATGTAAAAGTCTTAGAACGGAAGACGGCAAAACCTTAACTTGACTCTTCTGTTTTTGAGAGTATGTTAGAAGCCTTTATATATTCTGAAATCAAGTGTAGTGAATTTTCAGAAGTCGCATAGCATTCCAGAGTGTGAATTTTTTTGTCTTGCTTTGTTTGAGGGTCTACAGCTCTAGGAAAGTTCTAAGCTAGTATATCCAAGAGTTTTGTAGAATAATCTATCTACCACTGCAATTTTCTTACACACTCCTCTCATCCCTTTCCATTATGCCTCCAGGCAGGGAGACATGGAAATCTGATGTGGATGGAGCAACTTTTCTTTTATCGAGCTTCCAGCTGAGGAATATTTATTATTGTTGTTTCTGCTGCTGCTGTTGATAAACCTTTATTGCCATTAAAAATGGAGACAAAGAGAAGAATTAACAAAGGAGGAATATAAGAGGCAGGAGAATGAACAGAAGAGGGGCAGCTGGCTTGCATAATATTATTTTAGCTGATAGTCTGGTTCTGAATGCTTTGGGCTTAAAATGCACTGTAAATGTGTGCCCCATTTTATGTTGTAGACTTCATCTTTATCGAGGGCAGCAGCTTCATCAATCCTGGCCTGGAGCAGATGAGGACTTTGCATGCTAAAAGGGCTCAGGACTATAAAGTGTCTCGCAGAACTGGATCAGTGGTATGGGTGTCACACTGGGATGCGGAAGGCAAATGGAAGGATACTGCATTACATTGTTTCCAGGACAATCTTCATGTCTGATGATGATGATGATGGTGATGGTGATGGTGATGGTGATGGTGATGGTGATGGTTGTTGTTATTATTATTATTATTATTATTATTATTATTATTATTATTATTATTATTATTATTATTATTATTATTATTATTATTATTATTATTATTATTATTATTATTATTATTATTATTATTATTATTATTATTATTCAACTTATATGCCGCCCCACTCGCGAAATGCGACTCTGGGTGGCTTACAACATATCCATACATCATTACAGTAGAATACCGCAACATAAAATACAATTTACACAATAAGATGCCATTTAAACACTAAAATAGCAAATAACAAATCAATAACACAATGTCCTCTGCCACTCAATGTCCCCGACGGAGCCCGGGACTCAACATCCAAGATGGAGCCCAGGACTCAATGTCCATGATGCAACGTTCTTGCGGCTTCAGTGGCTTTTCAAGCCCTCCAACCCCAGCTGGTAGCTGGTAGCACAACAACAACAAGAAGACTCTAAAACAAAAACATGATAGCACCATTTTGATAACCCTCTTACATAAATGAATAGCATAGAGATTGGAAAGGGGCTTCCACCCAAACCTTTCCCAAAGGCCTCCTTCGCTGGACCAGGAAGGAGAAGAGAGGGCTGGCAGCTGTATTAAGGCAGGGAGAGGTGGCTGCAAAGACCTTCCACCCAGCCCCTTTCCCAAAGGCCTCCTTCGCTGGACCAGGAAGGAGAAGAGAGGGCCGGCAGCTGTATTAAGGCAGGGAGAGGTGGCTGCAAAGACCTTCCACCCAGCCCCTTTCCCAAAGAAGAGAGGGCCGGCAGCTGTATCAAGGCAGGGAGAGGTGGCTGCAAAGACCTTCCACCCAGCCCCTTTCCGAAAGGCCTCCTTCGCTGGACCAGGAAGGAGAAGAGAGGGCCGGCAGCTGTATTAAGGCAGGGAGAGGTGGCTGCAAAGACCTGTACAAAAGCCCTCCTGGCCACAATTGCCACCTGCTCTTCAAAGACCGCCCCCCTCCTTCACCTCTTGTGGGGTTAGGGAGGAGAGAGGGAGGTACTGCCAGCAGTGAGGGCCCTTACCCCCCCCCCCTTTTTGAGTAATTGGAGGGGTGGGAAGGGAATGGGATTGGGTTTGGGGAGGGATGGCCGGCACCCCCCCACCTCTGATAAGGGGCTCTTGGAAATGCCCCAAGGAGGGTAGGGGGAGTGTGGGGGTGGGTTCTGGGTCTGGAGGGGAGAGAGGGTGGGAGAAATGGCCTTGTCAGCTGGGTAGGAGGGGTAGTACTCCATCTGAGATGGGTGGGGAGGTTCTCAGGGCTCAAATTGGGGTTGTGATGGGCATGGGACGATATGGCGGGTACCGAGGGGCAGGCCGCACTCGGGGAACACAGGACCGATGGTTAGTATCTGTCTCTCATTCCAGTCCCCCAGATACATCTCTGGGTCCTGAGCAGCTGATCTAGGGTGACCCCACCCTTAGGCTGCTGCTGATGAATGCCAGGTTGATCTGCAACAAGGCCCCTCTAATTCAAGACTATTCAGGAGGGGCGGACCGACCTGGCATGCATCACCAAAACCTGGCTGAGACCAGAGGATGGTGTACCTCTGTCAGAAATGTGTCCAGCCGGCTTCGGTATCTGGCACCAGCCAAGGGATGAGGGAAGGGGCGGTGGCGTCGCCATTGTAGCCAGGGAGTCCTTGGGAGTCGCCTGGGCCACTGCTCCACAAGTCCCGGGTTGTGAGGCCCTGCTCCTGCGGTTCGGCCCTAAGGGTCAGTTGGGAGTCTTACTCCTGTACCTGCCTCCTTGCAGGGTAAGAGACTCCCTGCCTGAGCTCCTCGAGGCCATCTCAGCGTTGGAGTTCCCTAGGCTGATGGTTCTGGGGGACTTCAATTTGCCTTCGCTGGGGACTGGTTCAGAGGTTGCTCAGGAGTTCATGATTTTCATGGCAGCCATGGACCTGACTCAGGTAATTCATGGCCCGACCAGAGGCAGTGGTCACACACCTGACCTAGTTTTTTTGTCGGAGCAGTGGCAGAGTGATCTGAGACTACAGAAATTAGAAACTATACTGTGCCATGGTCAGATCACTATCTGGTGACCCTGGACTTCCTGGGGGCGGCGGTTCACCGCAGGGAGGCGTGGCCTATTAAATTGGCCTGCCCCCGGCAACTGATGGATTCTGATGAATTCCAGAGGGAACTGGGGGATTTTCCTCTGGATCGGCTACATGATTCATCCGAGGCACTCGTTGACCTGTGGTACAGGATGACGGCTGCCTTGGATGAAACTGCACCACTACGGCCTCTCCGAGCCCGTCGGGTTCGATCTTCCCCGTGGTTCACAGAAGAACTGCGGGAGCTTAAACGGGCAAAGAGACGCCGAGAGCACCGCTGGGTGAAGACCCGGAGTGATTCCGACTGGACACTGGCTAGGGCTGCTATTAAGACCTACCTGGTGGCGATGGGGGTGGTGAAGCAACAATACTTCACTGCCCTCATTGCCTCCGCGGATAATCGCCCAGCCGCTCTGTTCCGGGTTACCAGGTCTCTCCTTGGCCGGGAGGGGCCGGTGCCCGGTTGGCAGGGTTCGGCTGAGGTTTTTGCAGACTATCTGATGGAGAAAATCGCTCGGATTCGCTCGGGGTTTAATCCCGGCGTGGATGGGGAGGGTCCGGAGGGGATCAGAGCTCAGTGTGGCAGTGTTATCTGGGATCAGTTCGATCCAGTTGTCCCTGAGGAAGTGGACAGGCTTCTTGTAGCTGTTCGCACCACCTCCTGCCCTTTGGATCCCTGTCCCACTTGGTTGGTGAAAGCCTCCAAGGGGGTGACGGGAGGCTGGGTCGGGGCTATAATAAATGCTTCATTGTGGGAGGGGGTGTTTTCTGCACCTTTAAAACATGCTCTGGTGTGCCCCCTTCTGAAGAAACAATCTCTCGACCCAGCAGTTCCAGCTAATTATAGGCCGGTCTCCAACCTCCCTTTCTTAGGGAAGGTACTGGAGAAGGTGGTGATGCGGCAGTTGCACGGGGTCCTGGATGAAGCGGATTATCTGGACCCCTATCAATCGGGTTTCAGGCCTGGATATGGTACTGAGACTGCATTGGTCGCACTGGTTGATGACCTCTTGCGGGAGCGGGACGGGGGTCATCCATCCGTCCTGGCTCTTCTGGATCTCTCAGCAGCCTTCGACACCGTTGACCACGGTATCCTTCTGGAACAGCTCAAAGGTTTGGGGATCCAGGGCACTGTGTTGTCCTGGTTTTCTTCATTTCTGGAGGGTCGTACCCAGTCGGTGTGGTTGGAGAGTGAGAGGTCCAGCGCTAGGCCCCTACAGTATGGGGTGCCTCAGGGCTCGGTGCTCTCTCCTCTCCTATTTAACATATACATGAAGCCGTTGGGCGAGGTTATCCGTTCCCATGGGGTAAGGTATCATCAGTATGCTGATGATACCCAGTTATATATCTTGACCCATGGGGACCCCAGTGATGCAGTCAATGTCCTATCCAGATGTCTGGAAGCGGTTGGGGTCTGGATGGGGGACAACGGGCTACAATTGAATCCCTCCAAGACTGAATGGCTTTGGATAGGGGGTCCCACGTTATCCAGGGAGCTGCCAACTTTGGTCTTGGATGGGGCTGCTTTGCCCCAGACAGATCCGGTACGCAACTTAGGGGTCCTCCTGGACTCGGGGCTGCTACTAGCAGATCAGGTGGCGGCTGTGGCCAGGAGGGCTTTCTCACAGCTTCACGTCATTTGTCAGTTGCGTTCGCTCCTGGACCGGAACTCCCTGCTCATGGTCACACATGCTCTGGTCACCTCCAGGCTAGATTATTGCAATGCGCTCTACATGGGGCTGCCCTTGTCAACCATTCAGAGGCTGCAGTTGGTCCAGAATGCGGCAGCCCGGGTGGTGATGGGGCACGGGCGTTATGCTTGTGCCTCACCATTACTTCGGGAGCTGCACTGGTTACCAGTTTGCCTCCGGGTGCAGTTCAAGGTGCTGGTTTTGACCTTTAAAGCCCTTCATGGTAGTGGGCCAGGATACCTTAGAGACCGCATCGTCCCAAGAGTGTCCGCCCGTCCAACCAGAGTGGATAGGAGGGGCTCCCTGATTGTTCCATCTGCCAGAGGGGCTCGTCTCTCTGGCACACGAAAGAGGGCCTTTTCCGTGTCCGCACCGGCCTTGTGGAACCTCCTGCCTGTAGAGTTGCGGGAGCAGATGGAGCTGCTACCTTTCTGAAAAGACCTAAAAACCTGGTTGGCAGGGCAGATGTGGGGCCCAGATGGAAGAGTGGCCCCCGCCTGTTGGCTTATAAATTAAGCCCCTATTTCTTTCAATTGTCTTTTTTTAAAATGTGGGTTTTAAGAGGAATGGGGTAGGTGGGTGGGTATGTTGGGTTTTAATTGGTTTTAATTGGTTGTACTGTTTTATGTGTGTTTTAACATTGTGAGCCGCCCAGAGTCGGGTTTACCTGATTGGGCGGCATATAAATTTGAATATAAATAAATAAATAAATAAAATTTAGACATGGCCATAGGCTTACACATGGATACTGATGTTTTGATAAATTGCCTGTTGTTCGATTTCATGGTCGTCAGTCCAATGGAGCACATTACTCTGGGAAGAACGTGTCTGTAATGCAAAGCATGTGATTGCCAGATTTGAATTGTAGCTATTGTAATAGGTGTTTACTATTTGATAATTTGAAAAGAATGTCAGAAAATCAGTCACATTCCATCTTGTTTAGGAGAACCAGCTTCTGTTTGAAGAGGGTGGTTTTTGACAGTAAAGATTGCCATGCTATCCAGTTAGCTGCAAAGCCAGTCCCTTAGTTAGTTACTCAAGATGAAAGGAGTAGCAGTTATACTCAAACAGTTTCACTACAAATTAACAACAACAAAAATATATTTAGTAACAGTGCAGTTGGGTGTTATTTTTTAACAGGTGACTGTGAGGGAGAGTTAGAATTCTGGAGCTTTGGGTTGGTTTTAGGTCTTGAAAGCGGACAGTTTAGAGCAGTGATGGTGAACCTTTGCACTCCAGGTGTTCTTGGACTTCAATTACCAGAGGCCTAATTCAGCCCCCCTGCTGATCAGGGCTTCCGGGAATTGAGGTTCAGGAACATCTGGAGTGCCAAGGTTTGCCATCACTAGTTTAGAGTAACAAAGGGCAAGTTGCAGCATTGGACTACAGTTCCCACCACATCAGCTATGCTGGCTGTGGCTGGTGGGCATTGTAGTCCAAGAAAACTTGAAGTGCTACAAGTTGTCCATCCCTGTTTTAGCAGAATTTTTCTAGAATTTTAAAATATTACTCATATATTAAGGCAAAATATCATTTTTGTAAGTACCATACTAGCTAGCTCCATGGTTTAGCTACCTGGCTGTGGAGCCAGAAGTTGGGAGTTCACTTTTCCATTGTGCCTCCAGGGGAAAAACAAACCTATATAGCCTTGGGTAAGTTGCGCAGTACTAGGGTTCCTCCAGAAGAATGTAATAGTAAACCAATTCTATGTATTTTCTACTTGGAAAACCCTGGAAAGGGTCTCTTTAACTTCGAGCTGACACCCAGCAATTATTATTATTATTGATTGACCGGACTATCAAGGAATAAGTTCCTACTGGTCACAACTCATTTTCCATTTGTTTTGCTGCTGCGCTCTTCTTCTCCAGGTTCAAAAAAACTTTTCATGATTGGGCCTCCCCATTATTATTATTATTTGGGGGGGGCTGCCAAGGTCTTTTCAAAAACTCCTCTGGAATACTACTCTGTGACTGCTGCTGTCCAACTATTATTATGTTGTTGTTTAAGTACCGTCTTATACTATATTCCAAACCAACTAAAGATAACCCATCTTATATCATGATCACTCTATTTGTCCAACAGAACCAGGTGTAATCTCTTAAAAAATATTTCTCTTTTCTATTGAGACTGGCAGTAGAGCTTGTCAGATCTCAGCCGTCTTAACAATTAAGCCACCATAGCCTTTCGATCTGTCTACCAGGAAGCAAAACATCCTGGGATGGACCTAAGCTGTCCAGTACAGTATCTGGAGTTTTGCCTTTAATTTTTGTTATAAAAATTGAGCTTTTACATTTTGGAATCACAGAACTGTATTTCAAGTCCTGCGCTTACTAAGTTTGTGACTCTGGTGTGACATGGGCCACTGGGATCCAGCCAAACATTGGCTGAAATCCTGTTGCTTAGCATAGTAATTCACAACTAGAGTTAGGCCTGCTGAATCAGTGGAGATTCGATGAGTTGCCTCTTCTATCAGTTCCACTGATGGAGTGTGCCAACTCTAGATGAACTGAGCAACAGGATTTTAGCAGTTACGTATTTTTCAGTTGTTGCTGTTCATTATGTAGAAAAGTTTCAGGACATTTTGGGGGGAGGGGAGGGCTGCATACCTTACAGAAAACTCTGTGAGGTCCAAAAAAAAAGTTACTATCCCAAAGTCTTGCTGCTGAGAAACTGAAATGACTTGACCGAATGGCTGATATTATCATCTTTGTACTGGATAACAACACTAAGCTGTTGGTGGGAGGGAAAAAATATTTTCTTTGTTAAATTCCAGTCATGATTTTCAGGCTGAATGTCTTGATCTAAACACTAACTATTCAGTTTTTCCTTCAAGTTGGAAATTCAAATGGAAACTATATGAGGTGACAAATTTTTACCATATTAGAAAACAGCAAAACATTTAAATGTCTTCCTCATGAGCTTTTGAAAAATATATCCATAAATCTGCCTTCTCTTGTGCATTTTATAGGTTGAAACACATGATTTAGTACCAAAAAATTCCACAACAATAGCTTATTAATAAAAAATTTAAACCTTTTCGAAAATAAGTTCCTCAACTGAATAATATCTCCATTTGATGCTGAGTTGGGGGCAAATGAAGGGGGGATTACTCTTTTAAAAATGCATTTTAGCCATGTTATAGTACAATTCTGAATATATCTACTCAGGAGTAAGTTGTGTGGAGTCCCATAGCACTCCACTTCTAAGCAGAACTGTATAGGATTACAGCAGTAAAGGCTGCCTTTGCTCGTATCTGACTCTAGGGTTCAGTGTTCATCTCTGTTTACAGCCAAAGAGCCAGCGCTATCTGTGCATGCAGATGTTTCCTTGGTGATGTGGCAGGCATTACTAGATGCTGGAGTGCACAGAATGCTGCTATCTTTTCCCCCGAAGTAGGCGGCAGCGGCTGCAGCTTGTATCCAAATATACATTCACTGGCGTGAATTTCTTTAAGGTGGCTCCCAGCTTGCCATGAAGTGACCCACACACTGTAATCATGGAGCCATCTCCTATGGCATGTATGAAATGAGACATGCAGGATTTAACACCGGAACTGCAATGGACTGCTGCAGCCTTGAGGATGTTAAGAAGGTGCGCCTTCATAGCCAATCCATCTGGCATGGCCTCTTCCACCTCCATGACTGTTGGGAATCAGAATAGTGAAGTGGTTCTGCCTCCACTCATTTTGCCATTGGGTCCAATGTGATGGTTTCCAGTGGCCTTTCCTCCACTGAGGGGGCCATCGCCCCACCTAAAGGGGCTCATCCGCCTTTAGCCGTTGACCCCTTTAGGGAGCCAGGTTATCTACCACCACCAACACTTGGCATTGAGTTGCTGGCTGTACAGTGTACTCTGTTTCCGTAGTGGGACGTCCGGTCAGATATCCACCGAAGTAGTACCTATTTATACACAGTATAAATTTATACACTCATATAAAGAGCACTTCACTTAGAGACTAACTCGCTTAAAGAGTGTAATTTTGTCTGAATGGTCGCCTTGCTTAAAACTAAAACCAACCAAAAAACTCGTTTAACAACTAAACTGGGGTTCACAATCCCCCTGCCAGAAGTCACAATTGGTCACTTATAATGTTGTTTCGCTTAAAGAGCAATCCAGTGGAATGCATTGATTCCATTCTGTACAGTGATACCTCATACAACGTCCAAAGTTGGTTCCACAAGTTTGGACTTTATAAAGATTTGGACTTTGTATGAGGCATGCAAAATCCTAGCTGCGATGCCTCATACAACGTCCAAATCCTTGCCACGATGCCTCGTACAACGTTGTTTCCATAGAGATACATTGTACTGTAACAGCACAGACTTCAGGGCAAAGTCAAGGAAACAGACAGGAAACTGACAGAACTTTAAGAAATCATTGTCTAAAGACTAAATACATTACAAAAACATGTCAAACAACCCTGATTGTCCAAGAACCTGAAGAATGCTGCAAAAATCCCAGGAATGCTTCTAAAAATTCTGATGAAAAAATTAAAAAATATATATCCAAAATCGTGCTCAAAACCACTCCTAAACACTCTTTGCCTTGTGCAAAACCCACAAGAGCAATGCACGCATGTGTCCTGCCTTTTATACTGCCCAGGCACAATGCAACCTGGGAAAAACCCCAATGCCTCATACAAAGTCACAGCGACTTTGTATGAGGCAACTTTTTCAAGAAATTAGGCGATGTTGTATGAATTCGATGTTGTATGAAGCGGACTTTGTATGAGGTATTACTGTAGTTCCTTTTGCCTGACCTAGTGGGAGAAAGATTAGCTGGCAACACAAGGTTAACATTACCAGGGTATGCCCGATTGTAGTTCAAAAATAACACAATCTTTGAGGAGGCTCTTTCTGTGTACCTGTACCATGAAGACTGTCCTGATAATATAATGCAATGGCCTTTCATCTGCCTTCCGCATCGCAATATGACCCCCCATATCACTAATTCAGTTCTGTGAGTCACTTTCTGGTCTTGAGCCCTTTTGGCACACAAAATCCTCATCATCCCCAGGCCAGTAATGATGAAGCTGCTGCCCTCCATCAAGATGGATTCAAGTGGGATTTAATCCACTTGAGGACCATCACCCTTCCCTTTGGACTTTGGCACCTAAGGCTTTTAGTACTCAGGGTTGTCTTGTTAGTTAACTGCTGCCTGACACTCGGCGTTGAGTTGCTGGCAGTATGGTCTACTCTATTATCATAGCAAGTAATAGCAGATGATGCAGATAGAAATGTGACAACCAGTGAAGTATTTCCTTCTTCAAAATCTTCCCCTCATCATGCACACAAAAAAGTTATTGATGTACTCAGTGCAGCTTTGACGTTTGAAATGCAGGCATTTATTTTGACAATCTCTATAAACATGATCCCTGATAGGGGCATTAAATATATTGCTTCAGCAATCTCTCTCTAGGAGTTTTCATCTCCATTTGGAACAGCTCTTTTGTAAATTTAAAGGATCTGTAGCAGTTCTCAACCTTTTAAAGCCAAGGGCCGGGTCACGCTCCCTCAGACAGCTTTGGGAGCCGGATGACCATGGCACTTCCTGGTGTGGTGGAGGTGGTGGGAGGCCACATGAAATGGTATCATGGGCTGCATCCGGCCCACAGGCCGCAGGTTGAGAATCCTTGATTGACAGCATTATGACAGTGTCAGCAGGGATCGCTCACAGCAATATAGTATGGCTTGGAAAATAAATTCCCCACTCCATCTTCTGAGATAATAATTTCACAAGGAACAGGGGGACCTGGGAACTTATATGTCCAATGTTATCATTGCCTCTGCTAATAAATGTCCCGGCACTCTGACCCTCTGTTGCCACATTTAACATTCACTAGATGCAGTGCACAGAACTGTGGTGGCTTAGTGGTTAAGATGCTGAACTTGGTGACTAGAAGGTCAGCAGTTCAAGACCCGAGTGCTGCACAACGGTGTAAGCTCCCGTCTCTGTCCCAGCTTCTGCCAACCTAGCAGTTCAAAAGCACAAAAATGCAAGTAGATAAATAGGTACAAATTTGGTGGGAAAGGTAAATGGCGTTCCGTGCACTCTGGTGTCTAGTCATGCCTGCCACCTGTCCAGCAGTGGCTATTGGGCTGTAAACAGAGATGAGCACTGAATCCTATAATTGGATATGACTGGCTTTCAAGCAAGGGCAACCTTTACCTTTAGATGCAGTACAGACATTTTAAAAATGAAAAGCAATCCTGCCTGCTAGTCTTGGACCTAAAGGTCAGAGTTTAGGAAAGTTACTTTTTTGTACTACAGCTGCTGGAATGTTTTAGAGAATTGTAATCCTGAGAGTTGTCTCCCCCTCAAAATAAGGTTTTTGGCAAGCTTTTCTTGCAGTTAAAAGCAAGGTTGTCAGCAGGTTATTCTGAATAGAGAGCAACCAAAGACTTAATTAATATAAAACTTGTGGTACTTGTTTGCAGCTCTTATTCAAGGCTCCGGTCAGTCTAGACTCGTGATGGTGAACCTTGGCACTTCAGAAGTTCTTGGACTTAAATTCCCAGAAGCCCAACCCCCCATGAATCTACACGAATGGGTTTGCTGCGATTCATCCGGCCCGTGCCACCCCGGAAGTAAAACGCGCCCGTACACGCCCGTTTTACTTCCACTTCCAGGAGCGATGAGGGCGGTGTGGTGCGGGCCAAATGAATCTCAGCAAACCCATTCCTGTGGATTCACAGGGGCTTTGGCTTCTGGGAATTGAAGTCCAAGAACATCTGAATTGCCAAGGTTTGCCATCATGGGTCTAGAACAAGGTGGAAGAGGGGCAAGGAATTCTATATTTCCCTTCTTTTCTGCATCCTGGATCTATGGATGAAGAGCAAAGGTGGGGGAGCCCTTAGGTTTAATGGGAGCTTCCATCTCATGGGGCCTGAGTTCACAAATTGTCATTAAGAGGAGAAATTAGCTTGTTCAGACCTCAAACTCCTGTTGCGCCGTTCTAAGAAGGAGAGTCCCGGCAATTCTCATTGTCATCCTCAGCAAGTATCTTGGGTAGTTGACTAATCTTGTTTTCTCAATAATTGCTTTATGATTATTTATAATTGAAATTTTGGTACATGGTGTGCTGCAAAATTAGGATAAATGCCAGGTCTGGGATTCAGCAAAAACAAAATGTTTATACTCCCCTTGGAGCCAAGGGTTAACTTTGCTTGGTAAGCATTGTCAGATTTAGTTGCCTTGTAAAGTTATTTTTAAAGAACTTCATGCATCTGTTATCTCTTTGCTGCATATTAATTTGTTTAGGCACAAGATACAGTACTGTACTGACTGTAGGAGACAGAGGACAAGTTTATTTTTTGTGATGCAGCTTCCAGAATTCCAGAACCAATGTGGCAAGTCATCATACTGACTATCGGATTATTATTCTTCCGTATCTGAATATTGGCGATCATCCATGAAGACTGTCCTGAGAATAAAATGCAGTGGCCCTACATCTGCCTCCCGCATCACAGCATGACCCCCATACCACTGATCCAGTTCCACGAGTCACTTTCTGGTCCTGAGCCCTTTTGGCACACAAAGTTCTCTTCAGCCCCAGTCCAGTATTGAAGCTGCTGCCCTCCATCAAGATGGATTCTAGTGGGATTTAATCCACTTGGGGGCCATCACCCTTCCCTGTGAACTTCACCTCCCAAGGCCATTAGTCCTCAGGGTTGTGAGGCCACCTGGCAGTATGATCTGCTCTATTACCATATCAGGATAACCTGGCCAGACTATCGAATTCTGGGAGCTTAGTTTTTGTAAAAAAAAGTTTCTCATAGCTGGTGATGATTAAAGAATGTGTGGCTCTTGCTACTTGTGGTTTACTAGAGCTTCATCTATTTCAGGGGTAGTCAATTTTGGTGCCTTGGGCCTTCTTGGACTTCAATTCCAGAAGCCATGATCAGCAGGTGTACTTACTTGGGTTTCTGGGAATTGAAGTTTAAGAACACATGGGGCACCAATGTTGGCCACCCTGATTTATATTATGTCTGTGTTCTCTGAGACTCTAGAGAGCAGCTACCTGTGTAGATGAGGTTTAGGGAATCTGTGGCTGCCCAAATGTTAATGAACAATAACTTCATACCATCCTGAGGATAGTCAGTCTCATCTAATTTTGGAAACTAAAACTGGTTAGTCTTTGGATGGGAGATCACCAGGAAATATTGGGCTCGCCCTATATGTTTATGAAAGAACCCAGCCTGAAATCTAGGAGAGTTGCTACTAGACAAAGTTGCCAGTAGTAGCCTACATAAACCCCTGGACTCAGTATAACCTTGCTGTGTTCCATCATGCTTCATTGGTCACTGGTCTTGTTAGTGCTGAAAGGAATTGGGAGTGTGACAACATCTAGAAGACCCAGATTTGCCAGTTTTGGAGCTGTCAGTTGTAAACTTTGTGGGCCAGTGTCCTAATCTGTTATGAGTCAGTTTTCTATGAATTGACCATCATCACAGATGGGATTCCACAGGTATAGTCACCCAATATTTCTTTGAGCATCATGGTTTTCCTATGGGCAAAGGGAGTCCCAGTCATCCACACCTTCATGTGAATCACCTGAATATGGCTTTGTCAGATGGTGACATGTGAGCGTGAAAGATAAAAGTTCCAAAAAAGTTGGTAAGCATCTGACAATGCTTACCAACCAAAATTACCTTTGGCTCCAAGAGGAGTAGAAACATTTTGTTTTTGCTGAATCCCAGACCTGGCATTTATTCCAATTTTGCTGGATATCATGTACCAAAATTTCAATTATAAATAATCATAAAGCAATCATTGAGAAAACAAGATAAGTCACCTGATACTTGCTGAGGTTCAATGCTGCCACCAACATTCTGATAATACCCGTTTTTTGTGTTAGCTTTTAAACTACACATTTGACTACACATTTGTCAAGTGGGGCAATTGCAATTTGCATGCCTGTATTAATCAGCCTCATTTGCAAAGCAAACAAAATCTGAGTGAATCAGATGATGTTCATATGCCTATGTTTACTTATGGTTAAAGCAAATGCAATTTCACAGTGGCTACGGGGTTTTCATAGCAGTATTTCCTCCTCTTGGAAATTGTCATTCAATCTCACTGGAAGCTTTGTTCAGCAGGCTGCACCAAGCTTTCCTTAGCCTATTGAAACCAACTTCAGCTCTGCCCTCTGACCACAGGTGTATACATCACCCAGCTGCAAACTCAGATTTGTTGCCTAGTGAACATTTGACACATAGAAGCAGTTGATCTCAGTGTTCTGCCAGGTCTACATCTATGCAGGCAGATGCTCATGCTTGTTGCAAGCAGACTTTACACTTTAAAAAAAAGACTTGCTTTTTGGCAGGGATGAAGAGCATACTGTATAGCCATCCACAGATGTGCTTGGCTTGCAATTCCTGCCACCCTTACAACTGGATGAGCTCGCTAGAAGTGGCAGCAATTTCAGACCTTTGAAGCATATCTGTCAAGTTTGGGTTGTGGAAATAAGGGAAACTTTCTGGCCGTGGGCATTCGCGCATGTGCACCATTGCCTCCGATGGGCGCGCTTGCGCAGTAACCCCTTTTCTGGCCATTTGCACATGCACACCACTGCCTCTGATGGGCGTGCATGTGCAGTAACCCCCTTTCTGGGCATTCATGCATGCGCGCCGCTGCCTCTGACGGGCACGCATGTGCAGTAATCCTTTTTTTGCCTGTTCTAATATGGGAAGACGGCGGGAAAGAGAGGTGAATTACGATATTTCCCAGCCAAAATGGGATACTTGACAGCTATGCTTTGAAGGCCACATGCTTGAAGACTGGTTTGGTGTAAGGCTGAAGGGCATAACTTGTGAAGCAGCTCACCATTTCAAGAAGTGGTCTTCCAAGTTTAAAAGTACAACAAAAGCACTTTGTGTGATAGGTGGATGTTTTCTTTCATATATTGCTGTTTTAAAATCTAGGGCCAGTGCTATAGTGAAGTTGAACTGGAAAATCAGCCCAGAGATGTTGTGCACTGGACTCCAAAACATTGTGCAAGTGTCACACCAAGCACTTAGCCTGACACTTGCACAGGGTTATTGGCACTTTCATCTCGGTGTGAGCGAAGGCAGAAGAACTGGAAGTGTTCAGGAGCAAACTCGGGAGCAAAGAAATGGAGGCAACAAGATTTTTTTTCATTTAGTTTTTCATAGACTGTTTAAATGAAGTCCAGTGTCACCAAACAGTAGCTTCTGGTTCCTGTTTAGGGCCCAGCCTTCTATTTTTCTTTTTATCTATAATGTTATGGAATAGTGCTGTGTTGGAAGCACTCCGGAAAACCTTGAGCATGGCCTGTCCCTTTGGGACATAATGGAAGTTGTCCAGAAAATTAATTTTTCTCACACTCTATAGAGAATGAAAAGGGCGGCTCAAGCAAACCATTGCCTACTTCTAGGTAAGCCAGAGAGAGGCACACGGATATAGAGGGGATGTTTCAGAGGGCATTGTTACCAGGGTGGTGCCTGCTCTCTATATAGCACCTGAACAAATTGGATCTTGTGTGACTCTGAAAACTAAACAAGGATGGACCTGGTTAGTACTTGAATGGGAGGCCACCAGAGAAGAATGGGGATTGCCAGGTAAGGCATGGGGCAAAATACTATATGGATCCTTCCAAGAGTTGACAATAGTATGCTAGCTAGACCAGCTGTCTGATGTTATATATCTGTGATGGGGAACCTTGGCACTCCAGATGTTCTTGGACTTCAATTCCGAGAAGCCCAAGCACCCTGTGAATCCACATGAATGGGTTTACTGCAATTCATCTGGCCCACACTGCCCTTGTCGCTACTGGAAGTGGAAGTAAAATATGCCTGTACAGTTAAGACTCTTCCGGGTTACCGTAACTCTTCCTCTGTACGGGCGCATTTTACTTCCGCTTCCAGTAGCGACGAGGGCAGTGTGGGCCTGATAAATCGCAGTAAACCCATTCATGTGGATTTACAGGGTGCTATTTGGAGTTAAGGCACAAAGCTGGAGCCCGTGGAATTATTACCCAGTGACTCTCCCCCCGCCAGCCCCACATTACGAGCGGAATACAGTTCTAAGCATATACAACAAAAAAAGTTGGTGAAAAAAATTGTAATACAAAGATATCTCATCTCAGAAAATGAATTCCTTCATGTATGAGAAAGAAAGAGGAATAACGTCTTAATAGGTTGGCACCCAACCCCACATAGTTTGGTACAATTATATTACAAAATTATATATAATTACATATTTTAAATTACAATGCAATGGAAGGCAGCTTTTATATGTTACTGTATATACATATGCGGTGAAGTATGTCTTTTTTCAGATGTGTGATACTTAAGGAACTGTTTTTGATTAAGCCTAAGAGGTGCTTACAGTCAGAAAGATATATAAGAGGTACTTGTTATGAGCTACCAGAGACAGACTGGTTATACAGGTTGATGGCTTCCCATTCTTTGTCCATTCACCCCACTGCTAAAGGCTCAGAGAGGAGAAAGTACTTACATTGTAAATGTGTTGTTTGCTGTACCCTTTTATTAAGAACTTTGATGCAACTAATAAAGATATAATAAGGTAAAGGTTGTATCCGACTCTAGGGTTCAATGTTCATCTCTTTTTATAGTCAAAGAACCGGTGCTGTCTGTGTCTGCAGACATTGCCATGGACATATGGCAGACAGGACTAGACACCAGAGTACACAGAACGCTATTTACCTTCCAACCAAAGTGGTACCTATTTATCTACTTGCAATTGCTTGCTTTCAAACTGCTAGGTTGGCAGGAGCTGGGACAGAGACAGAAGCTCACTCTGTCATGCAGCACTCGGGTCTTGAACTGCTGTCCTTCCAGTCGTCAAGTTCAGTGTCTTAACTACTAAACCACCACAGTCCTTAAAGTTATAATTGCTGACTTATTATGGCAAAAAGGACAATGCAAGATTTCCCCCCTCTTCTTTACAACAGAATGAGGATTTTTAGGTCAGACTGGAAGTGTTTTGCACATTTTCCAACAGTGATTGGTGCATATTTCTATGAATGTGTAATATTTAAAACTTAGATAACTCTTGCATGGACTATTAAATATGATAGCAGTGGATGGGTAGTTCTTATTTTTTTGAGAAATCAGCCTGTCCCTTTGTGGTTGTTCTGTGCCCTGAAATTAGCTTTGCAGGATGTCTGGACACATTTTGGCACAAATTACAAGAAGCACTAATTAAAAAATGAACAACATGCACTTGATGTTTCAGTGTTCAGCTGGAGTTTTAGCCTCCTCCATATCTGAATCCAAATATAGACAATCATAGTAATCAGCATTACCTTTACCTATAAGGAAGGACGTTAACCGTTGGAATGTAACAAAGGCTCCTGCACCCGGCCCAACCATCCCGAACCGAGCCGCATGCACTTACCTTAACCCCGCCCGGCCATCGCCACAAGGTTCCGGAAGTTGCCAGTGGGGCAACCACCCCACGAACGTGACCAAAAAAACAAAACTATGACTCCCAGAGCCCTCTGTGCTGCGCAACCCCTCAGCCAATCAGGCTGAGGGACGTGAGCACAGAGGAGGCCGGGAAAGCGCGGCATGCTGACTTTTTTAAAAAAATTATGCCGGGAAAAAAAGCCCAACTGGCTAAAGGTAAGTGGGGCGAGAAAGAGAGGGGGAGGGGCAGGCCCACCCATCCCACCACCTTGCCCCCACCCCCCACCCCCTAACTCCCACCTCATGTACCCTTCTTTGCCGCCTGGGTCTTTCCTCCCAGCACAGCCTTCTGCAGAAGGAGGTGCACCGGCCTGTATTTTGTCCCTGCGGGAGACGTGCCCTCGACAGCTGCAGGGACAAAGGAGACACCGGTGCGCCTCCCAATGAAAAAGGCTGCACTGGGGGGAAAACCCAACTGACAAAGAAGGGTACGTGAGGTGAGGGTTAGGGGGTGGGGAAGGGAAGGGAAGCACGAGCCAGGCACCCACATCGCCCACCCACCCCACCACCTTGCCCCACCCCCACCCCCTAACCCACCTCACTATTGCCTATCAAGGCAGGGGTGTTATTCTCTCTCTCTCTCTCTCTCACACACACACACACACCCCACCACTGCCTTGCTGGCCAATTATTATCTGTGTTCCGGTGGTTGGGGTGTTTTTTTTTTGGGGGGGGGGTTTCACTCACACCCCAAAACCACCCCAACAACCCACTCACAGACAAACCTTCCCTCCCAGTCCCAACATACCTGCACACAGCCTCAGCAGGTAGCCTCCACCCTCCTCTCCTGTCTCCTCTGTCTCCTCCCTTGCTCTATCTAACTCACTAACCTCCTCTGGTGATCTAATCTAACTATCTGTCACTCTCTCTCTCTGTCACACACACACACTCTCTCACAAACACACACTGCTTCTCTGTCTCTGTCTCTGTCTCTGTCTCTGTCTCTGTCTCTGTCTCTCTCTCTCTCTCACACACACACACACACACACACACACACACACACACACACACACACACACACACACACACACACACACACACTCCTGCCTTGCCAGGAATTTTTAATGTGTGTGTTGGTGGTTGGAGTGGTATTTTATGTGTGTGTGTGGGGTGGTGGTAGTTGTGCACACCCAAAACCACCCCTAACCACCAACACACACATTAAAACTGCCCGGCTGGCCGGGCACAAATATGCTAGTGAAAATATAATGCAGTGGCCTTTCATCTACCTTCACATCAAAGCATGACACCTGTACCACTGATCCAGTTCCGTGAGACACTTTCTGGTCCTGAGTCCTTTTGGCACGCAAAGTCCTCATCAGCCCCAGACCAGAATTGATGAAGCTTCTGTCCTCCTTCAAGATGGATTCAAGTGGGATTTAATCCACTTGGGACCCATCCCCCTTCCCTGTGGACTTTGGAATCCAACCCTTTAGTCCTCAGGGTTGTCAGGTTAGTTAACCGCTGCCTGACACTTGGTGTCGAGTCGCTGGCAGTATGGTCTACTCTATTACCATAGCAGGATAACCTGGCCAGAAAGCCTACACATAGTGGCAACAAACCATAATTGGGCATACCCTAGTAACAGCAACCTTGTGTTGCTGGCCAATCTTTCTCACACAGGGTCAGGCAAAATGAACTAAAGAATGAACTTACCAAGTGGTGCCTTCATTTTGGCAGTTTCACACATGGAAGAAGAATAAAAAGTGGCAACAAACTGCTTGTTGGGATGTGGGAACTGTAACAGTAACTAGTTACTATCTATAAGTAATGTTCTGAACCCTATTTTCAGACTTGTTTCTAAGCGAGCTCCAGGCCTTAATACAGCATAATTCCTTTCTCAACATGCAGTCATAACTTGTGATCACCAAGATAAAACTGAATTAGTTTCATTGTACTGTCACAACTTCACAAAATGTTTTCCTTGATCTGGAATGAAATCCCAATAGGATTCTAGCCAGTGTATTTACTCCTGACAGTTTCTATAGAAGCACAACAAGATGATATAAAGCAGTGGTACAAGTAGGAGAGAGGGAACCCCAAATGACAGTATATTCTGTAGTTTCAGATGTTCTCAGGGTAATAATATTTCCATGAGGCTAAGTTGTTTATGTCAGCATCAGGAATATGTGTCACTTCTACAGCCATTTGGGTTCTTGCCATTTTTTTGCAAGATATGCCATTCTTCTTGATTCTTGACTGTCAAAGGAACCATGTTTCCAATCATTTTTTAAATAAAAAATCAGGTTAAGCTCACCTGGTTTTTGTGTTGGCTTGCATGTCCTTTGTAAAACTTTCTCCAAATAGATTTTTTTGTAACACTGCAGCCACTACCATCAAGAAGCCTCTTTATTCTCCCTTCCCCACCATCATAGGACCATGATGGTGAACCTTGGCACTCCAGATGTTCTTGGACTTCAATTCCCAGAAGCCCAAGCACCCTGTGAATCCACACAAATGGGTTTGCTGCGATTCATCCAGCCCGCACTGCCCTCGTTGCT
The DNA here is from genome assembly GCA_035047305.1 of Bradypodion pumilum. NCBI lineage: Eukaryota > Metazoa > Chordata > Lepidosauria > Squamata > Chamaeleonidae > Bradypodion > Bradypodion pumilum. The sequence continues at coordinate 30,371,123 of JAWDJD010000001.1, read as the reverse complement.
CCCAGAAGCGGAAGTAAAACACACCCTTTAAAAAAAACTTAGGAGAGAAAGCAAGAAGCAGTACAACTATTGAAGATCTTAAGAAAAGATAAACACATTGTTTCCCACATAGACATCAACATGTGTGTGCACACATCAGACTCCATCCATTTATTCCCTTCATTTCTTGAGAACACCAGAGTATAATTCTCAGCTAAATTTTGGGCCTCTTTAATCAGTGTGAAAGAAACGCTATTTCTCAAATGTTAATACCACGTTGTATGACATGCCATGTGAAACTCTCAAGTCTAAGGAGTATTTTTTTAATGTTCTTTTCTTTCTTTCCTCTTTACTCGTTGTGAATAAGTGTTCTGCTCTTTCTGCTCTTTATAATTCTTCTTTAAGGAAACAGTGCCCTTGTTTCTAGTCTGTTAGATGATTAAGCAGTCTGTGAATCACAAGTTATTGCTGCCTGCCTTGAGGGATTCTCTCTGTTCAATGCTCTGTGAGGAAAAGTTTGTGTTAACCTTTCCCCATGATCTTGTTGTTGTTGTAGAACGGGGTCGCTCCAGCCACCACAGCTGGACTCAGTTGTGGATTTGTTTAGGACAGCTGTAAATGGCAGGGGGAGGAACCACTAGTCTGGCCCCCTCTACTGTCTGAGGGAGTGTGACCCGGCCCCTGACTTTAAAATTTTGGCAACCCCTGTTGTAGAACCATAATGATTAGAGCAGGAGTTCTCAACCTTTTAAAGACGGGGGCTGGCTCACACTTCCTCATACAGCTTTGGGGGCCAGACAGCCATTTTGCCCTTCCTTCACCACATGGCACTTCCTGGTGTGGTGGAGGCAGTGGGGGCCCCACATGAAATGATGCTGTGGGCCGCATCCGGCTCATGGGCCATAGGTTGAGAATCTCTGGATTAGAGTTTTTCAGAAGAATTTGGTTTCAGTTTCTTTCTTGGCTCATTTGCTGTGCTACTAGGACTTCTCCCCCCCCTTTTTTTTTCTTTTTTTCTTCTTCTTCCAGAGAGAGAGGGAGGGAGGGAGAACATGACAAGTGGGGAGGAAAGCAGGAGGAGGGAGGGAGGGAGGGAAAATACATCAGGATATAGAAACCTAGATTACATCACTTTGAATTGTGCTGCATCAAACTCCACACTGTCATAGCTTCGGCTTGTAACTAAGCAAAAATTCCTGGAATGTGATGGAGGAGGCTTGGTTTATAACTCTGGTAGGAACCAGCCCTTTCCTTTCCTTTTTTTTTTTTTACAAAGCCAGCCTTCACTTTGGAAGTCAGTGGCTCCCTTTTAGCTCATTTTCTATGCACTTGATGAGCATTGTTCCTCTGTGGCCCTGCTTCTACCCAAATTGGGGGTGGGTCGTGGGCCTCAAAACAAGGGCAACATGCCTCTGCCAGTCTTCTAGTCTGTGGAGGATGTAGAGAAACCATAGCCCATTCCAGGAAGGTGGACATGGCCCTGCTGTCTTCATGAGGTGATCACTCAGAGCAGGGTTTCTCAATTTTGTGGCCCCGGATGTTCTTGGACTTCAATTCCCAGAAGCCCTGATCAGCAGAACACCTGGAGGCCCAAGGTTGAGAAACCCCGAATTCGAGCAAAGCGTGGTCCCTCAGAACACAAATGTCTCAAACGTAGACACACACCCTCTTACTAGATTGTATATGGAAGAGACCCCCAAGCTCTCTTGTGTTCTCTAGGAGAAGATTTGCATGTTTGTACATTGGGACTGTGGTGGCTCAGTGGTTAAGAAGCTCGCCTTGTTAGCTGAAAGGCTGGCAAGTCGGCAGTTTGAGACCCAGGTACTGCATGATAGACTGAGTGCCTGTCTCTATCCCAACTTTTGGGGATATCAAAGGAGCCTCATTTGGGTGTCCCCTGAGTGGAGTTTCTTCCGTAAAAATCATTTTAACCCAGAATAATTTCTGACATGAAATTATTATTATTATTTATCCTACACTGTCTATACCTATCAAATGTACAATGAAAAAAATGGTGTGGCCAAGAGGGAGCTTTTAATTTAAAAAAAATCTTAAAGGAAAATGTTTTAGAGGTGGTTGGGGTAAGAGTGGGTATGGGTTTCCGAGGTTGATGTCTGTGGCTCTTGGGCACCGACAGTGCATTACAGATATCTCATGATTAGAACTGGTGTCACTTTAGTTTTCAAAAGGTATGATCACAGCAGTCTTGTGCATCTGAGACCACTGGCCATTTTGATAACTAAAGATGATAAGACCATCATCTTTTCAGAGACCCAGCTTCCAGGCTGCCATGATTGTAGGTGGAGCCCTGTTGTTTCTTTTGTTCATCCAACAAAAGCAAGCTGTGAAAGCCATTAGAGAACAATCACACTTGACTGCAGGGGTTCCCAACCTTTTCAAGCCGGGGTGGGTGGTGGGTGGGGGTCATGCTCTCTCAGTCAACTTCGAGGGTTGGATGGCCATTTTCACTTCCTGCACGATGGGGGTGCCCGTTTTGTCCCAACAGCTTCAAAGGGGTGCCCATTTTGTTTCTTGAAAGCCCCTGGAGTGGTGGTGGGAGGACATGAAATGGTGCCATGGGCCAAATCTGGCCCACAGGCCTTAGATTGGGAACCCCTGCTTTACTGCTTAAGCCAGTTCCATTTCTAATTATAATGTTGTGTCTGTTTGGCTCTTATGAAGCAAGAATGCTGTAGCTTTAAAGGTGTCTCATTTTTCAATTTTGGTTGTGCCTGAAGTAGCCTGAAACAGCAACCTCTAAAAAAAAACACAATAAGAGGTACATCCCAATTTTTAATAGACATTTTTACTTCTTGTCCACACAACTACTGCATTTCTTAGGTGGTACATGATCGAGGTTTTTCTCTTGAATTGATTCAGAATGGATTTTGCAAATCCAGTTATTTTCCTTACCAAAGTTAGGGGGGAGTCTTGTCCCCCAGAACATTTACCACCAAAAATTAGCTACCCAATTTTTTTTAAAAAGTAAATAGGTAAATAAAGTTTAATGTTTCAAAGAGCCTTGCAGATGTTAGTGGCGTTCCATGGATATTTCCGTGCCTGTATATGTAAGTGAGCACCTGTCTTTTTCAAAAGAGGTCCATTTTCTAAGATTTTCTGAAGGGTCCCACTTGACCTATCTGTGGAGACCTGCTAGATCAGTGATGGCAAACCTTTTAGAGACCAAGTGCTCAAATTGCAACCCAAAAAACACTTATTTATTGAAAGTGCCAACACAGCAACTGGGGAGGAAGGGAGAACTCTGTGCTGGGGTGACTGAATGGGTGCCCACAGAGAGGACTCTGAGTGCCACTTCTGGCATGCATGCCATAAGTTTGCCACCACTGTGCTAGATAGCCATAAAGAGAAATCCTCCCTCCTGTGTCTCTCCCATGTTGTAAAATGCACTCCTATCCCATTGGAGTTTCCATCAGTTCTTATTCTTATTTCTTCTGCCTTTAGTGAATTTGGCCTTTTTGAAATATTTAGATCAGTGATGGGGAACCTTGGCACTCCAAGTGTTCTTGAACTTCAATTCCCAGAAGTCCTGACCAGCGGAAGTGCTGACTTGGGCTTCTGGTAATTGAAGTCCAAGAACACCTGGAGTTCCAAGGTTCCCTATCACTTGTGTAGATGGTTGGAATGATTTTGATAGCTCTGTGTTTCTAAGTTGTTTCAAGCCAGCGCATTGAGTATTTAGTGACAAGATATAATAAAAATAAAACAAACACTGGGTCATAACATACTCATTATAGCCAATGTTGCATTGAACTTTCTGGGAAAGTTACATTTCCAGCAGCAGCTGTGTCATTGCCAAGAAGAAAGACGTTCCCTTAATGATCTGAACCATAACATATTTCATAGAAATGGGCTCGAACCATAACAGTACAAGGTATTACAAGCAGAAAGAATTTATTATATATTCCAAGCCAGATCAAACTGAACTTTGGCACCATCACTGATTCCTGGAAGAAATATGGTGAAAGAATGCAGCGGGAAGTCTGTAACCCACAGCTTGCGTGTGGTAGATTTTCACCAGGTTGTTCAGCATTATAACTGACATTGGTTGGCTGTTTCTTTGGAGCAGAGGTGCTCAAACTTTTCGAGCCGTGGGACGGTCACGTGGTCCAGTGGGTCGGTCATGTGGTTCCTCCCACCAGAAACGGAAGTAAAACGTGCCTTGCAATCTGTTTTGCAACAGGATGAGATAGATTTTAATATGCCATTTTCTCTACTTAAACCAGTGGTGCCCAAACTATGGCCCCTGGGCCAGATCTGGCCCCCAAAGCCAATTAATCCGGCCCAGACTGCCCTTGTCACTCCTGGAAGTAGAAATAAAACACGCCTAGACAGGCACGTTTTACCTTCACTTCCCGGAGTGACGAGGGCAGTGTGGGCCAGGTGAATTGGCATCTGGGCCCGGATCTGGCCTGTGGGCCATAGTTTGGGCACCCCTGCTTTGGACGAACAGTTGTCAGTTATACCAGCAGCAGTTGCATTTCAGTAGTTGATAATTGCACTGTATCTATTGGGCCTTGTCATTGAGGGAACGAGTCACTTTTTCCATTATAAAATCCTGCAATACAGATTGGGAGAGTTTGGCAATGAAAAGCTTTTGCTCTTCGAATGCCAACTCTCTTTCTCTCTCCCTCGCTCTCTTTTTTCAAACCCACATGTTATAATGCACTCCAGATGTTTTTGGTTTTCAGGGATTAAATGTAATATTAACTATTTCATACCTGGATTTTTCTCACCAACATGCGTGTGGATAAAAGACTGCGGTGGCTTAGTGGTTAAAATGCCAAACTTGATTCCTGGAAGATTGGCAGGTCAGCAGTTTGAGACCCAGGTGCCACATGATGGAGTGAGCTCCCATCTCTATCCCAGCTCCAGCCAACCTAGCAGTTTGAAAGCAAGAAATTGCAAGTAGATAAATAGGTAAAACTTTGGTGGGAAGGTAAACCCTGTTCCGTGTCTAGTCATACCTGTCACATGTCCGTGGAAATGTCTGCAGACGCAGACACCACTGGCTCTTTGGCTGTAAATGGAGATGGGCACCGAAGCCTTTAGTCCAGGGATTCTCAACCTGTGGCTTGTGGGCCAAATGCAGCCTGTGGCACCATTTCATGTGCCCCCACCACCGCCTCCACCACACCAGAACGTGCCATGTGAGGGAGGAAGCGCAAAATGGCTGTCCATCCCCTGAAGCTGTTTGAGGGAGCGTGATCCGGTCCCTGGCTTTAAAAAGTTGAGAACTCCTGCTTTAATGACTGGCTTTTGAGCAAGGGCAACTTTTACTTTACCATGCATGGGGATGAGTTCCTATGCCAAGCCTACCTGTTGAATTGTAGCTCTAACGGTGGCTTTTCTAAGCTTTGGTCTGACCCATGAGCTATTTGCCAGCCCATCCACTTTAGTCACAACTGTGTAACCAAGCAGGATCTGTATTCTTTCTTCAGCTATGCATATTTCATTTCTTGGACAGTAGCCCGAGTTTTGAGCAGCTTAGGCACAAATTAAACATGAGAGCATCAATCCCTTCTCTTTAAATTAATCAGAAATGAATCAGGGTGTGTGTGTGGGTGTGACTGAGTAAGAAGTGCCTCTGGGTGAGAAGTACTAAACTCCTAAGTACTAAGCTACTTTGTCTGGCAGCCAGTCTTGGTTATTGGAGTCACTATGCAATAAAAATATGTATTAGGAGGCAAATCTACAGGGAGGCAAGCAATATTTAGGAAGGTGTTTCTTATGTTTTCTCCAAGAATTGCTAGTGTTCTAAGTGGGACCTCTCAAACTCACATTTCAAGAGACAATCTTGCTCCCATTTTAAACTGAGCAGTAAGGGGGAACACTGACAGTGTAAAGTACGTTTGCTTGCTCGTTTTTAAAAAAGATGTAATTGCAAACCTTCCTTCAATCAGCAACGGATAATTCTGACAGGAACAGAAGCTTACCAGATATGTAGCCAAAATTAAAACCTATTCTTGTGCTGTGATTTCAGCAGCAATACATAGCAGGGGACAAGTTAGCGGGTAGAAATTATTGCCAACACTAGTTGGAGTAAATTAGGCATGATTTTGCCAGTATATGCAGCCAACTAAGGAGTGTTCTTTCTTACAGCATCTGCAGTCAAAATGTATTTCCATTAACTCTGTACAGCACCTTGTACTGTATTCTGTTCCCTGCTGTCAACCTTTTCTTCACAGTCCTTTGGCTGTCTGTTCGTGGGAAAATGAGAGGTTCCGGTGGCTCAGTGGTTAAGAAGCTCACCTTGTTAGCTTGGAAGGCTGGCAAGTCGGCAGTTCAAGACCTGGGTGCTGCATGATGTTTGAGTGCCTGTCTCTGTTCCAGCTCTTGGGGACATAAAAGGAGCCTCATTTGGGTGTTCCCTAAGTAGAGTTTCTCCAGCAAAAATCCTCTCAACGCAAAATAATTTCTGACACAAAATTATTATTATTATTATGGGGAAAGTGAAGAATATATCTTACAGTTACTTTTCTAGTGTTTACCTCTTAAGTATTTTTCATAAATATGGAATGTGTTCTCTAAGGTAAGGGTCCCTGTTCTAACAAACAATTTCTAAAGGAAAACAAAATGTTTGGCAGGTGGTCTAGCAATGTCACCCATATTTGATTCCCAGATGGCATAAATTAAGGTCATTTTCAGGTTCAGAAGCTCTAAAGAACAGATGTTCTGGAAACATTTATATCCTTGTTTGGGAGAAAGCTGTGACCTCATAAGGCCTCCCTCTTTCCCCTGTTGTGGTTGCATGAGTAGAATCAGATCCCATCTATTTTTTGAGCACAATTCATTTTAACTTTTAAAATTCTGAAATAGATAATAAAAATTATAATCAGTAGATAGTAATTTTTTAAAAAAAATCTCATGGTGCTTCCCCACCATGCAATCTGCAGAAACAAAGTTATTTTTTAAACATACGGCAGTTTCCAGAATGGAGGGGATAATTGGGTTCCCATCTGCCATGTATGTTCTTTGAGGAGCTCACAAAAGTGTCAGCAGTAATGCAGCCCTAATATAAATGGGGATTAAAACCCAAGTATCTCATGGTTGGGAGGACTGCAGTGGCTTAGTGGTTAAGATGCTGAACTGCAGTGGCTTAGTGGTTAAGATGCTGAACTTGATGACTGGAAGGTCAGCAGGTCAGCAGTTCAAGACCTGAGTGCTACATGATGGAGTGAGCTCCCATCTCTGTCCCAGCTCCTGCCAACCTAGCAGTTTGAAAGCAAGAAATTGCAAGTAGATAAATAGGTACTGCTTCAGTGGGAAGGTAACAGTGTTCATTGTTCTCCAGTGTTTAGTCATGTCTGTCACATGACCACAGAAATGTTTGCCGATGCAGACAGTGCTGGCTTTTTGGCTGTAAACGTATATGAGCACCATACCCTAAAGTTGTATATGACTGGCTTTCTAGCAAGGGTGACCTTATGTCATAGTTCATGTTAGGAGTTTAGGTACAATCCAGTGTTGGGATTCAGCAGGTTCCCCCAGTTTGTCAGAACCGGTAGCAGAAATTCCAGCTGGCCCTGCCCATCCATGTTTTGAAATACAGTAAAACCCCAACTTACATATGCCTCGAGTTACATAAAATTCGACTTACATAATGATTTTGTGCTAAAACCATGTCCCAATTTACACAATTTCCTATGAGTTTGCTTCGAGTTACATAAAGATTCATTACCCTATGGGTTTGCTTCGAGTTACATAAAAAAACGATTTAAGCAAAAGCCTACGGAACGGACCTTTTTTGTAAGTAGGGGTTTTACTGTAAATTAGTCCTAATTCGGGTGCAACGCAGGGCTTTCCCCATGTCCACACCCGCCATACCACGCCCACAGTGTAGGTAGTAAAAAAAAATGAATCCCACCACTGGTACAATATATCCTCAGCGAAATTCATAGACATCTTGAATTGTGCTGGAATAATCTTTCAGTTTCTTTTTCCTCCACATTGGATCTATTTTAAATTTCAAATTATTTCTATTCCATATATGAAGAAAATTTGTAAATTTTGGAGAGTAAACAAAATGAAAAAGCAAAACAAAAATGTCATTGCACTTTGAGGACTAAGTGCTATATTTTAATGTTAGCTTTCATGGATCAAGTCCACTTCCTCAGACATAGGAGTGATGACATCAATCTATACCCATCAGGTACAGAGGTACAGAATGTTTAGCATAATAGATAAGCCCTATATGGCAGTGGGCCAGGATACCTGAGAGACCGCATCGTCCCGAGAGTGTCTGCCCGTCCAACCAGGGTGGACCGGAGGGGCACCCTAGTTGTGCCTTCAACTAGAGGGGCTCGCCTCTCTGGCACTCGGAGAAGGGCCTTCTCCGTGTCCGCACCAGCCCTCTGGAACCTCCTGCCAACAGAGTTGAGATTACAGACAGAATTGCTGCCCTTTAGGAAAAGTCTGAAAACTTGGCTGGCAGGGCAGGTGTGGGGCCTTAATGGGGTTACGGCTCCAGTCTGCTGGCTTATCCCCAGTTAGTCCTCAGTTGGTATTCAGTTAGTGTCCCTCCCTCTATGCAGTTGTTTCCCTCTGACTCCTTTTATTACCTTTTATTCCTTTAAATAGGGGGGGTAGTAGGGTGGGTTATGTGGGTGGGTGATGGGCTTTTTAATCTGTTTTATATGTTTTAGCTGTTGTACGCCGCCCTGAGTTGGGTATATCTGATTGGGCAGCATAAAAAATCTAAATAAATAAATAAATGAATGAATAAATAAAAATAATAAGCATACAGATCAATGTGTTGGTTTTTTATACAACCGGTAATACCTGTTAGTCAGATTAGTTGCGAAGCTTCTCCCTGTGAATTGCAAATGGTTAGTAGATAGATGCATTGTGGCATTACACATTTTCTAATGAGTATACACTTCAGGCCTAGCATCTATTGTGTGAGTGGCTCAGTTCAAGCACCTGGTTCTTCCTTTGTTCTGAGAGGTAGGCTACCTTTTGTAAATGTTGGTAATTTGTTACCAAAAATGAATTGAAATAGAATTCTTCCTTGTCTTTAGAAATAGATTTATTTTAAGAATCACCTCTTATCAGACAAAATGGATTCTTCAGAATTTATATTGGGTTGAGTGCACCAAGAAAGATCCTTTGGGTTGTGGTACCACAGCTTAGGAATTTTTTTCTGCACAAAAGTCCACCTGGAACCAAGTCCAGTGTCCTTCTGATAGTCTGTGAATTTCTCTCTGTGTGTGTGTCTTGTTGTGTGTGCCAAGGTCTTCTATTTGTAGAGGTTTTTTTTGCCTTGTTTCATCTGACTTATAACATGGTTCTTCTCCTGTGCTGTTTTCATCTTGTCATTACTGTTGCTCTAAATTACATTTTAGCTGATCTATCAGATGGATTGTGGACAAAACATTGATCTGTAGTTCATTGCAAACTCTTTGACTCCCCTCTGAAATACAACAGGCCTTTTAGAAAGCCTGGGCTTTTGAGAAATATAAACTTTTCAACCTTGTATTATTCCTGGGACTGCAGGGGCTTAGTGGTTAAAATGCTGAACTTGATGACCAGAAGGTCGGCAGGTCAGCAGTTTGAGACCCAAGTACTGCACGATGGAGTGAGCTCCCGTCTTTGTCTCACCTCCTGGCAACCTAGCAGTTCTAAAGCAAGACATTGCAAGTAGATCAATTGGTACCACTTTGGTGGGAAGGTAAACAGTGTTCTGTGTGCTCTGGTGCCTAGCCATGCCTGCCACATGTCCACAGAAATGTCTGCAAATGCAGACAAGTGCTGGCTCTTTGGCTATAAACAGAGACGAGCACTGAAGCTTAGAGTCAGATACAACTGGCTTTCAAGCAAGGGTGACCTTTACCTAAATTTTGCTTCCTTGCATTCTTCCCTATGTGCCATTCAAGGAAATGGAAATGTTCTCAGAATTATGAATTTGTACAAGTAGTCACAGGCTTGACTTTACAAGAGCTAAGCCAGGGTGGTTGAAGACAAAACATTCTGGAGATCTTTCATCATCAGTTTGAGGTTACTTGATGGCACACAACAACAACAACACAAGAAGCTACCAAAGATCTTTTTTAAAAAAATATAATAACAAGGTGGATGGGCATCTGCCTTATCAAAGAGCTCCTATATGTATTGGATGCAATTTTAACCCAAATTGCTTTAAAAAACCTATTCCATGTTATCTGTGGTGGATTGGCCGCCAGCCATGGACAGATGGGCATTTGATTAAGCATGAGCTAGGGATGTTTTGGGCACAATTCCCAAGTGCAAATGCTTTCAAAATGTCCTGAGCCATGAAGCTTCCACAGCTAAGGTAAAAGAGAGATGTTATTGCTAATCCATCTTTGAGTAGGATTAACATTTGAACATTAGAAAGAATTGCTGCCCATATTACATAAATGGAGCTTAGAAGACCTAGATTCACAAAATGATGGGGTGGCATTTGGAAGTCCATGCAGCTGAAATGCATGAGCATGGTTATATACTTCCATGTAATGCAGGCTGTCAGTGCCAAGACTGTTAACATGTTCAATGCAAGCCTTTGTATACGGCATGCGTTCCTAACCTTTTCACCGGATCTTGCTCTCTCAGTCAGCTTTGAAGGCTGATGGCCATTTTGCCCTGCCTGCATGATGGGGGTGGCCATTTTGTCTCAATAGTTTCTCAAATCCCCTTGGAGGTTGGGGGTCTACAGGAAATGGCGCCATGGTCCAGTTCCGGCCCACAGGCCTTAGGTTGGGAATCCCTGGTATAAGGGGTGGTGAGTAACCTCTGCACTCTTTTCAGTTATGATCCACTTAATAAATGGCATTCCTCTACCCTCTATACTGGTTATTCACCAACTGGTTAGTTCTCCGGTGCTGTAAATTTCACACCACACCAAACAATGGCAGCTGTATTTGCTCTACTAATTCTCCATGAGGGGTTAAAAATGCTTCATACAAAGTCACAAGTTCTAGGAACTGTTAGCAATAGGGATGCATTCCGGGAGAGAGCGCTATAAGCACTCTCCAGCTTCGTATTGCCCTGAAAGTTTACTTTATGATTATGATTATTCCCTATTCATTTTTAGAGTTGGATCTCTTGTAGGGTATGAGGGAGGGTAGAGACTTGGAGTGGACAGAAGGACTCATGGAATGATGGGAAAGGGGACTGTTTGGGAACTTTGAGTAAACAAAAATGTCATATTGTCAAATAAACTGGATTTCATTAAAAATGTTTTTCTAAGGCTGCCATTTACCCAAGATGAAAGCTATCATTGGTGCCATATATAAGAAGAATCAAAAACAAGTCTTGTGGTGCCTTTAAGACTAATAGATTTATTTCATTATGGGATTTCATGGATTAAAATCTGTTCCCTTCAGACATACAAATACTAAGGCCACAAGTTTATATAGACCCTGCAGATGGTTATGAGGACAGGGGGAAAGTGGAATAGGCTACAAAAGATAACATACTGCATTGGTAACACTTATAATAAACTTGATTAGTTTTAGGTATTGGTTACAGAAAAATCTTGGCAATAGATAATCTGGCCAGCTTATCCTGCTATGGTAATAGGGCAGACCATACTGCCAGCGTGGTTAACTAACGTGACAATCCTGAGGACTACAACCTGGGGTGCAGAAGTCCACAGGGAAGGGTGATGGTCCCCAAGTGGATTAGATCCCACTAGAATCCATCTTGATGGAGGGCAGCAGCTTCATCATTACTGGCCTGTGGCTGATGAGGACCTTGTGTGGAAAAAGGTCTCAGGACCAGAAAGTGACTCACGGAACTGAATCAGTGGTATGGGGGGCATGCTTTAATGCGGGAGGCAGTTAAAGGCCACAGCATTATAGTCTCAGGACCGTCTTTATTGCTGATCGCCATGAGGATTGCCAATATTCAGATACGGATACCGGCAGAAGAAGGATTAACTAATGCAAACCGTCAGATGGCAAATATGTAATGCTTAGTCTATTAAACAACTTCCTTTCTCGGCCCAATAGAGATGTGGAAAAGGATGATGATATCAGTTGGGGAAAGTGTTGAACTCATCTCACTGTGCAGCACTACATTCCTGGGACTACCCTGTCTGCTGCTATTTTAGAAATGAAAATAGATACAGTAAATACAGCCATTTGGTTAATTATCATCTCTTTTGATCTGGAAACATGCCATGTTTAAAGCCACATGTGACAGGGCCTTAGGGGTGGTTCCCTATCAATCAGTGAGTCCTGTGCAATCATACCTGTGGATGAATAGCAGGCTGGCAGCATGGTAGAGATGTCCTGAAGGATTGTGTGAAAAGGTGGCTCTAATAAATGTATGACTACACTTTTAGGGTTTGTGTGATCAACAATTTTTTTACAAAAGAGGAGTGGGTGCCTTATGTGCAGCCGAAATACCTTACCTTGGATACCTTGGAGTTGCTATTCAGCGCGCTGGTAGACATCTCCGTGATGACATTCTGCACATGCAAATGGACCTGAGAAATCAAGTCCATCTGCATGTGGTTTTTTAGCCATTTGGATATCATATCACCTGCTGGCTAGGCAGACCATGGTGTGTGCCCTCTTTTTGTATTGTTTATTTATACCCCGCTTTTCTAGTATAAACTCTACTCAATGCAGCTTCCAACAGTAAACAATATACAATAATAAACAGAATACAATATACATAAATAAAATACAATGCAAAACATAAGCAATATACAGCAATACATAATAAAAATAGATACAATACTAATGCTGTGGATATACAGTTCACACAGCATAATACAAAAAGTTATACAGTACAATCAAAAATACTCAACACATCAAAATACATCAATCTACCACACTAGAGACCCCCAACACTCTCGAGATCCCAAAGTCTCAGCTGCAAGCTATCAACGGGAATAACATCGGTGATGTCTCTTGTGCACCGACTGCAAGAAGCACAGCGAAAAATGGCCAAATGGAGAAAAGGATACAAACACAATGTACCGTTTGTGTATGCCCAAAAATGATGAAGATAATGATAAAGAAATCTTCTTATAAGGTCTTTGTATTCTTAATGTTATTTTTATTTTTTATTTTGCAAACTCTGATAATAAACTGATGTATATTCACTTGTAAGAAGGGCATTGGATATGCTTTTACCTTGCCCAATGGGGCTGTGGTGGCTCAGTGGTTAAGAAGCTCACCTTGCTAGTTGGAAGGGTGGCAGGTAGGCAGTTCGAACCTGGGTACTGCATGACGGATTGAGTGCCCATCTCTTGGAGACATGAAAGGAGCCTCATTTGGGTGTCCCCTGAGTGGAGTTTCTCCAGCAAAAATCCTTTCAACCCAGAATAATTTCTTACACGAAATTATTATTACCTTGCCCAGGTGATTTGACAGAAAATGCTTTGGTGAGTTTTAGTCCTGGGCTAACATCATTGGCAAGAGATGGGCAACACTGCCTAGTTAGACCGCTCAAGCCCCCATGCCCTGACAAGGCTCTCACCTAGTATGGGGGCAGCTGAGATACTAGTACTAGTACTAATAGATGCAAATTGGCAGACGTTTAGACTAGATGGCCCATGTCACCTCTTCAACTAATTTTAGTGATCTGCATATATAGTAAAAGGTAAAGGTTTCCCTTGCTCGAAAGCCAGTCGTATCCGACTCTAGGGTGCAGTGCTCATCTCTGTTTCTAAGCCGAAGAGCCAGCGCTGTCTGCTCCTGCAGACGTTTCCGTGGTCATGGTCCCTATTTATCTACTTGCAATTTCTTGCTTTCGAACTGCTATATATGGGAGAGTCCAAAGTGCTCATAAAGTACTTGCTTTATATCTGGAAGATCTGTGTCAATGTACAACTACTATAGATATCCATGTTGTAGCCCAGAAGCATTTGGAGGGCTACATTTTTTCCCTGCTGTGCTATTATGTGGTTAGTTTTCAATAGCCAAACAACAGTTTCTGATTCCAGAATGTACAGATGTTCTTCTGACTCTTATCCCATTCTGGTAATTGAAAGCATAGTTTCAAAGAAATGCTGGCAGATATTGGGGCTTCTTCCAGGGTTTCAGAGCTGGACTGAAGTTGTATGTTCCAAAACAAGAGAGAGAACTTCTATGCTGTACAAAACTCACCCACATGTTAGACCCTTACACCCGAAGAAGAGAGTTTTTCTCCTCGTTTATTTATCAGACTCAGTCTTCTCGTCATCTTACTTTATTTAGAAAATTGCACTGTTGGTTTGTGATGCCTCAGTAAGAATTCAGCAATAACAATGTTTTAATGTTTTCACTTTGGGTTTACAGCTATGTAAACCCTGTGCACGCTGGTAGCTGGCTGCTTTTTTCAAAAATTCTAATGAGGTGGTTCGGAGGAGAGGGAAAGCTTTCAGAGTACAGTATGTGCAAAGCATGGACATCATCATTTATCTATCTCGATCATTCATTCATTCACTTTGTAGGCTCATAAAGCCATGGAAAAGTGAGAGATGGAAGAAAGCTCAAGTGTCAATTAGCTGCCAACCTAGCATTTTGAAAGCAAGAATTTGCAGGTAGATAGATAGGAACCACTTTGGTGAGAAGGTAAACAGTGTTCCATGCACTCTGGTGTCTAGTCATGCCTGCCACATGACCACGTAAATGTCTACAGAAGCAACCAGCGCTGGCTCTTCGGCTTTGAAACAGAGATGAACACTGATCCCTAGAGTCAGATATGACTGGTTTTCGAGCAAGGGAAACCCTTACCTTTACCTTTTAAGAGAAGATTGTTTTCTCCCCAATTAACAGTTCTCAATGAGCACACCAGAATTAAAGTAGGTAAAGTTAAAGGTTTACATTAAAAAACTGGAAATAAAGGTTTTTAAAAATCCGTACAGTAAAGGTTGCTCTTGATCGAAAGCCAGACGTATCCAACTCTGGAGTTCAGTGCTCATCCCCGTTTATAGCCAAAGAGCCAGCACTTTCCATGGACATGTGGCAGGCATGATTAGACATGTGCACGGAATGCTGTTTGCTTCCCCACTAAAGCAGTGCCTATTTATCTACTTGCAATTTTTTGCTTCCAAACTGCTAGGTTGGCAGGAGATGAAACAGCGACAGGAGCTCACTCTGTAATGCAGCATTCGGGTCTCGAATTGCTGACCTGCCGACCTTCCAGTCATCAAGTTCAGCATTTTAACCACTAAGTCACCACAGTCCTAAATCCATACAACTGAGTAAATAAAACTAAAATAAAGTATCAAGTATTAGTCATTTGAAAAATCAATAATACAAATTCAAAAATAATAGATAGATAGATAGATAGATAGATAGATAGATAGATAGATAGATAGATAGATAGATAGATAGATAGATAGATAGATAGATAGATAGATAGATAGATAGATAGATAGATAGATAGATAGATAATCCCACATGAAGCAAAGACTTGGTCAGCAGTCATGATCTTGAGTCAATAAACCATGGGGTATCAATACAAGCTCACTTGCTCTTGTTGCCTTCAAGAGCCCAGCTTTCCTCCTGACTTTTACCAAACCATAGTTTCCTATTACGTCTGAACCAGAAGACTATAGTTTAATTACTACTTGCAAACCAGTATGA
The DNA here is from genome assembly GCA_035047305.1 of Bradypodion pumilum. NCBI lineage: Eukaryota > Metazoa > Chordata > Lepidosauria > Squamata > Chamaeleonidae > Bradypodion > Bradypodion pumilum. Next base: position 30,355,584 of record JAWDJD010000001.1, on the reverse strand, counting down.
AAGGTTAGTATCTGATTCATAGTGTATTACTCCTTAAAGTATTACTCATCCCAATTTAGTAGAGAAAGTATAGGAAGACTAACCAAGGATCAAATCACAAATCACCCACTGTTCTCCCACATAAACAGAGATAGATTTCATATGGGTTGCACATGTTTTACAAAATACATGCTTGAAAAAACACAATTCTTCTTAAAATTATAGATCTTGAAACTGTTTCTACCATTCTTCCTTCTTGTCTTCTGCCTCCTCACTTCAGAAATGGCCATGTCTTCATTTCAGAACTCAGAAATGTTGCTTTTCTGGACTATCTGCATGGGAGAGTTGCAGTTCCAAAAAGTAATGTGTCCAAGATCAGGTTCATACATATAGTATATGTGTCAAATCTCATCTTTCTCGTCAAGCAATAAAGGGATACGTGGCTGTCATTTCTCTGTTAAGGCCCTACACATCATTTTGATATCATGAAGTGCAGCATTCAAACTAGCAGAATGGGACCATTTCCAACACGCAGCAAGCATCTATTCTAGGCCATCCTGACCTCTCTCTTTTCCTATCATTTAGTGAGATGAATGATTCTTTGTCAGATGTTCATATAAAAGAGAGAGGGGGGTGGCCATGAAAGCACATTGTTGATTTAGAAGTGATGAGATTATGCTTTTGAGGAAGATTCAAATATTTAGTTTACAGCTGGTCTACGTTATGGCCTACCTAATCCGACACCCTCTTGGTGCACAGAACTATATCCATATCATCAGCCAGCACAGCCATCTAAGATAAGGGGTGCCCAAACTTTTAATGCCGTGGGCCAGTCACATGGTTCAGCGGGCCAGTCACATGGCCCAAAAACACATCTTGCAATCTGTTTTGGAACATGATGAGATAGATTTTAGGCTACCATTTTCTCTGCTTAAACAAGGGGTGCCCAAACTATGCCCTGCAGGCTGGATCCGACCTGTGGGCAGTAGTTTGGGCACCCCTGATGTAGATGATGAAATTTGTAGCCCAACTCATGGGAGTGCTGAAGATATTACAGATAAATAGTTCATCACATTATGGTTGTTTTTCCACATAAACTCTTTGCCAATAGAAATATAGGTGTCGGGGAGAAGTGTTATAGCTTAAGTCTTTTTCTTGACTTCTGTATGAAAATGTCTCACTAGCCCTTCTGGCTGGGAAATTCTAGATGTTTTAGTCCAACAAAGTACCTTTTCCAAACTCTCATCTTTCTCATCCAGTTGTGGCCCTCCCAGTTGGGATTTTCATTGTACGATGCAATGCATCCCTATGGGAATCATACAACAAAAATCTTTTCATTGTACAATGCATCCCATAGAGATTTTCGTTGTACAATTTCTCCCATATGGATTTTCATTGTACATTGCATGCATCGTATAATGAAAAATTGTATAACTAAGTGCCTAGCGGAACCAATTATTTTCATTTTATGGGGTTCTACTGTACTGAGTTGACATGTGAGGCAGTATGAAAAAGCTTGTCTGCATTGCTGAGTGATTGGATAATTTCCTTTCCCTGCTTGACTAGCTTGAAAAGAAGGGTTCTAATACCATCTCCATTGGAGTACCATATCTGACCATGTTCAGGAACTGGGGTCAGCTGACAGCCCTTGGGCCAATACTACATGGTTAGAGTCCAGGGTGGCTGGCAAGCAACACAAGCATCAGGACCCAGGGCAACCAAGCAACAGGCCAAACAATAATTGTATCATAGACCAGAGTCCAAGTCCAAAATCAAACCCAAGCACACCGGAATACAGGGTTGATTTAGACAACAGGGCATAGTCCAAACAAGCCAGAAGTCAGGTTACCAGAGAGCAGGGTGGGGCAGAGACTCTTCAGGGCTGAGGCAGGGCAAGGACAGAGTTTAAGGAGTGAGGGTCCAGGCGAGGCATGACAACAGTCCACAGAAACCAGGAAAGGGGCAGGGAGTCTTTGTAAGCAGGAGATCTTTAGAGGCAAGAGCCAGGAGCAACACAAGAGATTTTTGCAAACAGGAATGAATAATAATTCAGGAGCCAAGCAATTGCAAGTCCAGTAACCTTTGTTGCTGAGGGAGCTTCTAGGAGGAAGAACACAGCCTTCCAGTGCCTCCAGGTGGAGCTTACCTGTATGATGGTCCAATACATACCTTAGGGTTCTCAGTTGGAGCCTAGTAGCTGCAGCAGGATGAGATTCTACTCCTGAAAGCACTAGAGCTGCTTTCCATACTGGGTGTCTAATCCTGCAACCATCAGAGCTACCTCTGAGGAATTTATACTACAGATCTTGACATTTAGCCTGGAAGATGCCTTTTTGTATGGATTGTCCACTTGAAATCTCCAAGTACTGCTAGCATAGGAGTTTGAATGCTGGGATCCTGGTTTGAGATAGCTCTTGATAGACTCTTAGAATTCTGGGAAACTCTACTTTGAGATAGCAGATTTGTACTCAAAAATGTTATCCTCACAATCTTATGGGTGTAGGTAAATGTGTGTTCAGTGTAGCACTACAAAATAGGATAATGGGAAGGGACTGTTGAAAAGACAGTTGTGGGACTCTCCATAGTTCATACCTCAGGAGAAACAAAGAAAGAGTTATGATTACAGCAGTGTAAGTTGAAGATATGTTAATGATCAGACAGAAGAAGCAGGACTTTCCAGTGCTTATACCTCTTGACATGTTGGTCATTAGGAATCCCTAGGTTAACCCCTTCCATTTAGGTACAAATGCAAAGAATTCAAAGTCTTCCATGCCATCTCTAGATAGCTAAATTGGAGCTGACAGGAGGTCTCATACCCCTGACTGCTCTGTTCTGCTTAGCAATAGGAGGAAATATCAGATTTCATTTGACAGACTCGGGAAACTGCAATCGTGCCTTTTCTGGATTTTGTGTGCCCTTACACAAGAGTGTGTGTTGGAAAGAGCAGTTTCTCTGGATTTCATTAAAGTAGCTCAAAACCTAGCAGGCTCTTTCTTTCTTTCTTTCTTTCTTTCTTTCTTTCTTTCTTTCTTTCTTTCTTTCTTTCTTTCTTTCTTTCTTTCTTTCTTTCTTTCTTTCTTTCTTTCTTTCTCTGTGTGAGAGAAATAAATTCAACAGCAGCCCTTCCGGTGGCTTACTGGTTAAGACGCTGAGCTTGGAGAATGTAAGGATGGGTATTGATACCCGAGGGCTGCACTTGGGAACATGAAAGGAGACTCATTCGAGCGTCCCCTTAAAAAACCCAGAGTAATCTCTGACACAAAATTATTATTATAACAGCTGCAAATATTATCATCATTTTGTAAACTAGAATGACTTTCTGAGTAATTACATTTTCATGCTCTTATCTAGCTTCACATCATATGTTATACCATGTTAGATACTTTTTTAGCCAGGGGCCAGATCATGGTCCCTCAGACAGCTTCGGGGGCTGGTCATTTATTTTGCCCTTCCTTCACCACATGGCACTTCCTGGTGTGTTGGAGGCAGTGGGGGGCACATAAAATAGTGATGCAGGCTACATCTGGCCCGTGGGCCACAGGTTGAGAATCCTAGCTCTACAAGCACCTTTATGGAACATGGTGTCAAAGTCAGTGTGCTCAGACCACCATGTGTCTATTATTTACATGTATTTTATCTCCACCCTCCTTTCCTAGAAAACAGTAGCTGGGGTTACAAGGAGGAATCTACTTTCTGAACACAAAGAGGTACATAGAGAGGAAGGAGTGACAACTTTTCCTCATACTGCCTCACTTCACTCTGTGTGTCTTTAAGCTGATCTTTTCTTTGACTCACTTCCAGTATTGGAGTTGGGTTGAGGGAGAAATTATTCTACAGAAGCAGGATACAGCACACACACACACACACACACACACACACACACACACACACACACACACACACACACACACACACACACACACACACACACACACACACACACACACACACACACACACACACACACACACACACACACACACACACACAGGCAGATTGCTGTCCTGTTATACAGGTCAGAAAGGAAAAAATAGCTTGGTAGTGGAACATCAGCCTTGCATAGAGGAAGTTCTAGGTTCAAACTGTGGCTTCTTCATTTTGATAAAGATCAAATAGCATGTGGTGAGGGAGATGTGTCTCCTGACCAACTAATAAAGCTTGATGTGTTAGATCCATGATGGCGAACCTTGGCAGTCCAGGTCTTCTTGGACTTCAATTCCCAGAAGCCCAAGTCAGCACTCCTGCTGATCAGGGCTTCTGGGAATTGAAGTTCAAGGACAGCTTGAAGGTTCACCATCACTGCATTAGATCAAGATATGGAAAAGAGGCAGCCCCCCCCCCATGAAAAAAAGCTAGCTAAATGACTCAGTGAGTTACTATCTCATTGTAGAGCATCGGTTCTCAACCTTTTAAAGCCATGGGCCAACCATGCCCCCGTCAGACAGCTGACCAGGCCAGACTGGTGGTTTCCCCTCCATAAATGCTCTGTAAAATGCATCTACAACTGTCATAAATGCATTTCCAACAGCCGCGGGCTCATTTATGGCTGTCGTAAATGCATCCACTTCCACGTCTGGTGGTGGCGGCAACAGCGATGTTGACGTGGGGCACGTGAAATGGTACCGTGGGCCAAGGCAATGCCATGCGCCGTAGGTTGAGAACCCCTGCTGTAGAGTCTTATGGGATAGCTAGAGTGATGGTTATATAGAAGGATTGAATACAAAGTGGGGATTCATCCTTCACCCCTTGCACACACTTCGTGCAATGCAACATAGGATGTGGAAACATTGTTACTTATATTTGCAGATAATGTACAATCAGGTATGGAAAAAAAAAGAAAAGAAAACTGAAGCCAAAATCTAATGATATTGAATGGGGGGAAATAGCAGGAAGTTTGGGGTGTGTGCGTGCAGCGAGAAGGTGTAATGTGCCACCAACGTGAATGAGATGTTGCAGTGCCAGTATAAGGACCAAAATAAATTAGCCCATCTTATAGATAAAGAGCACTATGCCTTGGATGTTTTTATATTAGCCGTAGTGGCCCACTTTCCTCTAGCTGATTTATCGTCTTAGTTTCTACCTGCTGAACTAATCTTGCTTTTCAAACTGGTTAATCCAGACTGCTTAGATCCTATTTTGCACATGTTTTGCTGGCATGGTGGCTTCTGTCTCTTAGGTTACTCCCAAATGATTGGGTTCTTCTTCTTTCATGTCCAGGTCAAATTTTAACCTGCCAAATTGAAGCCACTTTCTTGGCTTTGTCATTGGACAAATTTAAAAATCGTCATTGATATGTTTCTGGTAGTAATCGACAGACCAGCAAATGAGCCGGATTCTATATCTCTCCACATCCACACAGCATGTTGCTGTCCGCCAGCAGCCCCCACTTGAGCAAGTTGGTCTTACATTTAGGGACTTCAACTCTCAGCCTATTCAGAGTCCTCCAAGTTATGAAGGGGAGGTTGAGTTCTTCACCCATAACCTCTTTTAATGTTCTTTGTCCAGTGAGCTCTTTCCTCCATATTTTGCTCTTGCGTATCCTGATTGGGTATAGTCATCTTCTTCTTCCGTGCCTAGGTCAGACGTGAACCTGCCAAAATTAGGGCACCTTTTGGTGATGCCCTTATAGCATATGCTTAACTAGTGTGAGAGAGGGCCTGATTCAAAGTGGCTCCCAGACTCTGGAATGCATTTTGTTTATTGCTGAAATATATTTCTACTCTTATTTTTAAGAGAGCAAAACACATTTTTAGATGGCACATGATGTCTAACCTGCCTTGCTGTGTTATTTTTAGTGGTGTGCATTGTTGATTTTCATGGTGTTAATCATTTACTTGATTAGTTTATGCATTGAGGTTAGTTTACTTGATATTACTATGATGCAATGCACACGATGCCCTTCAGCATGCACTGAGGAGGACCTTATGTTGGCAAGAGGAAATACTGTTGAGGTGGCTTCATATTGGGCGGATGTCATCTAGTCCTTTTAATTCCTTTTTGTTTTAGATATGTTAATTTAAGCTTAGTATGTTATTATATGCTGGTGGTTCCCCTGACCATACCTGTCAAGTTTCGGGAAATTTCTGTCAAATAAGGGAAATTTCCCGGCCAAAACAGCAAACTGGACAGCTATGCTTATCTTGTGCCAGCCTAACTTCAGTCTAATTGCAGTCTAACTAATACAGGATGATGGCGGGAAAGAGTGTAAAATACGGGGGTTTGACAGAAATTTTCAGAAACTTGACAGGTATGCCCCTGATGCGAATAAAGAAATAACTTGATATTGCTGTGCCTAAAATTAAGTTTGGTTTTCCCTCTTTTTTATTCTTTTAAAATGTCTAGAGCCACCTTGAGTTTTATTTGTTTAGTGGAAAGGTGAGGAATAAACATAATAAATAATGATAACCATGATAAACAAACATGGGGATTCTTGTATTTAAATAAACACATTAAAGGAAATGTTTGCTCACAATGTTGTGAATGTTTTTAATTCTGGAACCAGTACCCCCCCCCCTCCATATTCATAATGTTAGATAAAGCTATTTTTTAAATTCAGTATGCATTGTGGTGCAAATTTAAGCTTTTGACATTCAATGTTTACATAAGTGAAGGTATGTGATTTACCTGATTTTGGTTTAAATAAAATTCAGCTCAGGTGATATGGAGGGTGGATTTTATTCAAATGGATTTAAATCATGATTTTCTATATAAAGACTTATAAAGGCTCTAAGTTTTCACTTCCATTTTTACTACTTGCTCCTTCATCCTTATACTTAGCTTCTTGTGCAGATCTATTCCACTCTATAATCTTCTTCTATTCATTCTTTTTTTTTGCAATTTAGCATTTAAAAGGTAAAATCTGTGTACCTTGATTTGCAAAGAAACAATGAGATTAAGATCCTTTTCTCAAAGGATGTTTATTTTATAAAAATTTTGCTGTGAAAGAAAAGTTATGTAGTCTCTGCAGAAACAGGAACTGCAAAACCAAGCAGCCTCTTCTATTTAACATCTATATGAAGCTGCTGGGTGAGATCATCCATTCCCACGGGGTGAAGTATCATCAATATGCTGATGATACCCAACTGCATATCTCAGCCCGTGGGAACCCGAGTGATGCAGTTGAAGTCCTATCCAGGTGTCTGGAGGCTGCAAGAGTCTGGATGGGGGACAATGGGCTTCAACTGAATCGTGGCAAGACTGAATGGCTGTGGGTTCAGGGCCCCGTGTTATCCCAGGAGATACTATCTTTGTATTTTTTGCCCCAGACAGACCCGGTGCGTAATTTGGGGGTCCTCTTGGATTTATGACTACTGCTCGAAGAGCAGGTGACAGTTGTGGCCAGGAGGGCTTTTGCGCAACTCCATGTCATCCGCCAATTACGCCCGCTCCTGGACTGGGATTCCTTACTTTCAGTCACCTACAGACTGGATTATTGTAATGCCCTCTACATGGGGCTGCCCTTGATGACCATTCGGGAACTACAGCTGGTTCGGAATGCAGCTGCCCGGGTGGTGAAGGGATGCGGGTGTTATACCCGTGCCTCGCCACTGCTACAGGAGCTGCATTGGTTGCCAGTATGCCTCCGGATGCAATTCGAGGTGCTGGTTTTGACCTTTCAAGCCCTTCATGGGAGTCGGCCAGGATACTTAAGAGACCGCGTCACACCAAGGTTTTCGACCTGTCCTATGAGAGCAGACAGTAGGGGCTCCCTAGTGGTCTCATCAGCTAGGGAGGCACATCTCACTGGGACCAGGAAAAGAGCCTTCTCAGTATCTGCTCTGGCCCTATGGAACCTCCTGCCACTTGAATTGTGCCTCCAGGCAGAGTTGTTTCCCATCAGGAAGGCCTTAAAAACGTGGCTATGCCAGCACGTGTGGGGCACCAGCAACTGGTACCACAACCCAGCCCTGCTGGCTTATTTAGCCCTGCCCGGGGTTCTTACTTACTCCTGCCCGGGTATCCTTATTTTAAGGGGATTGGAGAGGTTTCATAAATGTTTTTATATACTTCTATAGTTTTAATTAGCATTCAGTTTTAATTAGCATTGGGTATAGGTTTTAACTGACATTGTGAGTCATCCTGGGTCGCTTAGGCGAAAAGGGCGGTTATATAAATCCAAGAAATAAAATAAATAAATAAATAAATAATATGTTCTAGATTGAAAAATTGCCCAATAATCTCTGGATGAGCATGGCATTGTGAATGCAGTAACGGAATTCATTTCCCCCCCAAATTTAAACATTGCAGGAATATATATCTTCATGCTACATAATTAGAAACTAATTCTAATTTCATGAGGAATAACCTGTTAGAATACCGTGATGTATCTTAAATAGAAAATTAGCTTTAAATATTTTTCCTCAAAAAGCAGTTTATTTTTAATTAAATTAAAAATATATATGATTTAAATTGTTTAAAATTTAAAAATAAATGTAAAACTAAATTGATTTTTATCCACCCTGGTTAAAACCTGCATGGCACTGAATGTAGTTATTTTATTGATTATTCATTAATTCTATTTAATTGCCACTTCCCCCTATCCAACTTAGCTCAAAATGGCAAATGTGGCTATCTTCTCTCTATATTTTCCTCACAAAAGTAAAGCAAGATAGATGAGGCTGGGTGAGACAGAGACCAGCAAAAAGTCACCCACTAGTTTCAGTGGTGTCTTCAATATCAACTGCTTAAATTCCTGTTTTGCACTTCAGTAACCTTAAAGCCTCCAGATTCTAACCTTAATTGGAAAGAGGTCTAAATTTAATTGCTCTCTTCCCCAAAAGTAAAAATAAGGATGGATTTTATAATAGATTGTGGAAGATATGACTTCTGTACCTTGGTTTCTGCTGCTGCTATTTTTCCATCACTTGTTGTGAGGAATTTATGCTTCTAACACGCAACACATTTTTAATTTAGCTTTCAGATCCAAATTATTACTATTTAAATGCCACAGCCGTAATCTATGGCACAGTTTGACGTGTTTTCAGTGAGGAAGGAGTCATACTCAAGCAGTATCAGATGTTAACTCCATATGGCACTATTATCAGAGGCAAAGTTGCTTGCTAGTTAGCATTTAGAACATGATATTAAATGCGATATTTAGATGTGATTGTGATGCAGCAGAACATGCCCCTTCTCACTCTTCTGAGAACATAAATGGAAGAGGTAAAAGCTATCCAGCCTACTAAAAGTTCAGCCAAATACAGTACAGTATTTGGAGGAAATCTATTAAGGACAATTAAGAATTGTAATCCCACCAAAAGGATGTTTCTAAATCTTATGCCCATTTCAGGGTTTGCAGCTGTGTTCCTATTAGACTACAACTCCCATCAGCCCTAGACAACAGTACCAGTTGTGAAATTGACAGAGTTGCTTTCTAGCAACAGGTGGACAGACATGGTTGCCCATCCCTGTCCTGGCGGTAGGACCAGCTCTGCAAACTAGCAGTGTTTCAGTTCAAGGAATTGTTGCTTCTTTGCTGTAGGCGATACATACACCATCTGAAGTTTAAGCTGCTTAAAATCATCTTAAACTTTGAATAAATAGCATCCAGTCACACAATCCTACACATGTACACCCCATTCCTAACCTTCAGTCACCCATACCTCTTTCTGCCACCAAAGTGCTCTTTGCCAACGCCTGCACATTCTGGGAAATGTCAAGTTTCCACATGACAAATGCAGATGGTGCAAGCTGTTCCTAATCATCATAACAGGGAGAAAATGCCTGTTACAACAATGACTCCTCTAGTCCAGCACTCTTGTCTAACAGCTGCCAACCCAAGACAACCTAGAAGCAGAAGGAGATGAAGCCAGCCAGCACCGGGCCCTTGGCTCCACTGTACTGAAATCTGAACCTCTCATAATATGAATTGTCCCCATGTTATAAATGTCAGTATGATGCTTTGCATTGTTTGATCATAGAAAGGTCCACTTCTTGAGGTGGGAGCACCGTACCACGGAAGCAGGAGACTCTGATGTCATGGGTAGTGAAGCTATCCAAGATGATGAACTAGTTTGTGGAACAGACAGTCCTGTTTTTCATAAATCCTGCAAAGAATATTTATTTTATTTCATTTGTTGCATTTATAAGCTGCCTTTCTCCCAATTTAGGTGGCGAATTAAGACATCAGCAAAAGCATACAACGGCAAATGCCATTGCTAACTTCTTAGATTACAACAGCTTGCAACTGAGATTTATGTCAATTGCATTATGCCAGTGAGTGCAACTAATAGGATTTTAGCTGTTTAAAAACTTTAAGCAACTAAAATATAATTATTTGTGACAGCCAAAGAGTAACTGCACATATGAACCAAAATCCAATTTGCTGTTCAGAGAGGATCAGTCATAGCAGCAAAATCATATCTTTAAAAAGGTGCTTCTTGCTTGCAGGGCAAATGCCTAGTCTTGTCTGATCAGCCACATGACCAGAGGCATGGCCAGCAAATGATAGTCACCTCTTTGAATAGCTGTGTCTGGTGTTCTTAGTGATACTTGGGGTACTGCAAATATTGAATTGAAATATATTTTTTACTATTTTTTATTAAAACAATTTTTATTTAAAATTATTAATAAAGTGGACTTGATGCACAAAAGCAAATGCTGAAATAGTGACGTTAGTCTTTAAAGTGCCACAATGGGTTTTTTTTTGCCTTTTTGTTTTGTTTTGTTTACTCTCTGATATACCAAAACTAAAGAGTACCATGTCTCCCATTAAACATTCTTTCCTCAAGAGCTAGTCAGTTTCTAGATGCCTGCCTGAACAGAAAGGTGTTTGCATGCCAATGGAAGGACCACAAAGATGGGGTTAGGGTGGTCTTCTTTGGAAAAGTGTTTTAGAACCTGGGAGCAACTAATGACACATCCTTCTCACATATCCTCAGCAAATGTACCAGTTAAGGTGGTGGAACTGAGAGACTAGCTTCCTGCAAATGGAGAGCTTCAAGGCATTGTTGTGAGCCTCCCTGAGTCGTGTTGTTGAGTGGGCGGCATACAAATGTTGTAATGATGATGATGATTCTTTTTCTTACTTTTATTAATAATTGGATCCCATCATTTATATCCTATCACCTGTTTTATATTTATTTACTAGTCCAAGATCATTGCAGATGGTAACTGCAGCCATGAGATAAAAAGACGATTAATTCTTGGGAGGCAAGCTATGAGAAACCTAGGGAACATAATAAAAAGACATCACCCTGCCAACAAAAGTATGCATAGTCAAAACAATGGTATTCCCAGTAGTAATGTATAGTTGTGAGAGCTGGACCATAAGGAAAGCTGAGCACAGAAGAATAGACACCTTTGAACTGTGGTGCTGGAGGAGACTCTTGAGAGTCCCCTGGACAGCAAAGAGATCAAATAAGTCAATCCTGAAGGAAATCAACCCTGACTGTTCCTTTGGCCACCAAATGAGAAGAGAGGATTCACTCATGAAGGCCTTGATGTTGGGAAAGATCAGAGGCAAAAGAAGAAGGGCCGGCAGAGGATGAGATGCCATTGTTGATGTAATGGGCGTAGAGCTGAGCAGGCTGCAGAGGATGGTGGAGGATAGTGGTGCCTGGGTGCAGTGGTCCATGGGGTCGCAAAGGGTCTGACTCCACTATGTGACTGAACAACAAAAGTCAACTGTTATCCTCTCAAATGAGGGTAAAACTGTTGAGGCATCAGTAGTCCCCCAAGATTTATGCCACTATAAATCTGTAAGTGTCTAGGATACTAGGGGACCCCTCATCCTTTCAACCTTAACTGCTGACATTTTCTGAAGACTATGAAGGAAGCAATAAATGAAACTAAGGTTATATAGAAGAACGTGACTTCTGTTTATATTCTATCATCTCTGGTAATTTTTGAAAAATGAGCATTATCTCGAGATTGAGGAATTGTACAATTGCTTTCTTTGAAGTTGTAAATCTCTTCCCTTACATGCTGAATTATTGTTGGATGGAATTTACAGAATGAGACAAGTGAACTGTTCTGCTTGTCAAGCCATGACTTGGCAGCAAGGTATAAACATGACGTGTCGTAAGGAAAGATTGCTAAGAGCAGTAATCTACATTTCTTCTCTAAAACACATTTGAATTCTAGGGATAAATTTTGATAATAGGATCTGATCAAGACCCGACCTTTTGTTTTACAGTCAACCCACCTGATTGCTTACACTAGAAAAATATGATTGAAGCTGTATTCAGAGAGCAAATGAAACACAGTCTTGCAGCATCTATATTATGGCCGTGTAAGGTTTATGTCATAATAAATCTGTTAATCTTTAAACAGCCAGGGACTCTTTGTAGTGTGTAGTCAAAGCCAATTGGTTTGCTGTAAAGATCTATTTATTTATACTGCCTTTAATGGTTGTATATTCCACTATAGAGGGTTTGTGCCAGATGTGTGGCCTGCCAGATGTTGTTAGACAGCAATTCTTTTCAACCTCAGTCCAGGAATTTTACAGTTGTGCATTAGCAACTACTGTACATAATAAAAATGTAGATAAACAATTCTAACAATATGCTTTTGGAAGTGGGCTTTGCAATGCTCTATTAGTTTAGTTGGTTTCCTCTGGCCTTGGTCTGTGGACCAAAGATTCTCCCAATCAATGATACAATTCTCTCTTCAACAGTGCTGAGGTTGGGGTGCCAGAACCCCATGTAGTTCAAAATTCATTTAGAACTCTTATGTTGCCCCCAAAAAACAAGTTTGTGCTTATGACAGATTATAAATAGGTTTGTTGGGAAATGGCAGTTCTTCATGCAAAGGGTTAATACATAATCCTTGTTAAGAGGGAGTTTCTCTTACTGGTAATGACACCTGTATGCCTGATTTCCTCATCAGAAAAGCCTATTTTTCCTAATGGGATTGTCTGACCCTAAACTCTTGCTTCTCTGTTTTCTGTGGGTTTTTTGGGCTGTTTGGTTCTTGAGGAAGATGCAGCCATTTTGAGTGTTCTCTGTACTACTATATTTTCAGCCTCACGAGTGTAAAAGAGGAAAATATTCTACATGTTTTCTCATAACTACACTGAATAGCCATCCTATTCTAACAAACCTGATACAAAATTCTGTTCAGAATTTCTGAGCTTATTGTAAGTAAATATCTTTTCTCTTTTTATCGTACGTTATTGGTGAGAGTAATCCTTTGGGTGGGAAGTGTGCTGAGTATAAGGGGAAATTCAAGGGAAACTTGCAAACTATTCAAACCTACCACAACAACACTTTCTGTGGAAGGGTAACTGGAGTTAGTGCAGCAAAGCAGCTTTGTTTTTGCCTATTCTTGATAGTTACTTCTCATACCAGCTTTCTGTTAGGGCCTACGCAAGACTGGGTCTACCATTAGATGGAGTGAGGCCGACCTCCCAGACAGCAGATTTTGGTTGCCATGAAAGTTATTGCAACTGTGCTAGATCCTTCCAGTTTGTCTTCTCCTACATCAGATCTGTTTTGACTTGGTTTGAACCCTAATCCAAATCAAAAATTGGAAGTAAAATCCTTCCACTTTCCTCTGGTTTGCTTTAGTAAAGATGAAGCTGAAGTACTTTGGACATCAAATGAGAAGGAAGGATTCACTTGAGAAGGCCTTGATCCTGGGAAAGGTGGAGGGCAAAAGAAGTAGGGGGCGGCCAAAGATGAGATGGCTAGATGGTATTGTAGAACAGAACTGGGAGGGCTGAGGAGGATGGTGGAGGACAGAGGTGCCTGGAGGACAATGGTCCATAGAGTCGCAAAGGGTCAGAATCAACTGTGCGACTGAACAACAAAAAACAGATTAACCACACAAAAATGTAGACCAGGGGCAGCCAACCTACGGCCTGTGGGCCAGACCTGGCTTGTGGCACCATTTCATGTGGCCCAAAATTCCAACGCAGCAGAAGCAGATGTGTCTACAAAAGCCGTAAATGCACCCACGCCTGTGCAGATGTGCCTATGGCTGTGTTTTACAGCAGCATTTATGGCAGGGGGAACCACATGGCTGGCCCACTCAACTGTCCAGTTGTTCAACTGTTATGCATTTACATTCTTCTTTCAAATGTTTAAAATTTAGTAATACATGTGCTGCTGTGAAGTATGTGCTAAGCTTATGCTCAAAGATTTAACTTGTGCGTGAGACACACACACAGAGTAAATGTACTGTAACCTTATGTAAACATGAAGTTAATTGAGGATCTGATTTCCCCCCTGTATCTCTTCCCACAGTATTGTTACAGAAGTGTATGCCCACAGCCCGTATGTGCAAAGCTTACCATTAGCTTCTTCTTCTTCTTCCGTGTCTAAGCCAGACGTGAAACTGCCAAAATGAACCCACCTTTTGGTGAGTTCATTCTGCAGTTTCTTGCACCTGACCTAGTGTGAGAAAGATTAGCTGGCACAAGCTGGCCTTTGTGTGGGGCATTTTTATGTATTTATTTATTATTTCAGCTTGTTTGCCGCCCACTCGAGTGCGACTCAGGGCAGCTAACAGAGCAACAGTTACAAAACTAGATACAATAGTACAAAATGCCATCAACAGTGGGGTTCAAAAGAGTCTCGACAGAAAAAAAAATCAAGAAGGAACCCAACAGTAGCATTGCCTCAACCGTACTAGGCTGCAACAGCCTTTATCCTTCTCTGCGTGGATGGAGCCCAGAGTTAGGTTGGGTGGGAGCATCGCCCACTGCCCAAGTGGCTGCAGCTGGTTCGGGTATGCTCATTTGTGGTTCAAAAATACCACAATCTTCGAGGAGGCTCTTTCTGACCTGAGTGTTAGACCAGATAATTTCTGAGATTCCTTCCACACTATGATTCTAAAACCCACTTAAGATAGCAGTAGTTCAGTACAAAGGAGTGACCCTTGGCTGCATGAAAGCTTAAGAAAATCAAAAGTGTCTGGTGCATTAGCAGAGATGATAGAAGAACCTAACCTTTCTTCTCCCACTATGAGGTGCCCTCTGGTGAAATTCTTGGTACAGTATGTGGTTTGCAAGGTAGGGATATTTTTTCTGATGTACAGTAAAACCCCGACTTATGTAAAAAGTCCGTTCTGTAGCCCTTTACGTAAATCGGTTTTTTACGTAAATCAAAGCAAACCCATAGGAAATATGAATATTTATGTAAATCAAAGCAAACCCATAGGAAATATGAATATTTATGTAAATCAAAGCAAACCCATAGGAAATATGAATATTTAGGTAAATCAAAGCAAACCCATAGGAAAAATGCTTTTTATGTAAATCGAAGCAAATCCATAGGAAATTACATTACATAAATCGGGGCACCATTTTAGCAAAAGATCCTTATGTAAGTTGAATTTTACATAACTCGAGACATCTGTAAGTTGGGGTTTTACTGTATTTACTTACTGAAAATGCAAAGGTAGCTTATGTTAAACATGGAAAGGTAACTGATATTCGTTTATGTATTTCAAAAGAGAGAGACCAAGAGAGAGAGGGAAGGGAAAAAAGTTGGATGATGCTACTGGCAATGTTGTCATTGGAATCATATCAGTCCCAAGGAGCTGGCTTTCTCATCACAGCATCTTGGCAGAATGAAGGAAAAAGCCATCTGTATCCTACTGTTTTTTGGGATTGATTTAGTCACTGAATTCTTGCTCCCCACTGTTCAGTGCTGTGGGAGTGCCATAACATCAGAAGAATATTCATTATATACTGGGAGAACAAAAAGAACTTGGTGCTGCTTTCCTGAACTTGGTGCTCCTATGATGGATTGGACTACTCTTACCCTTGTATCCCTTTGGTCTTGCTGGCTTGGAATTCTGGAGGTTGTTATGTAGCATATTTTCAACACCCCGGCTTGCAAAAATAGTTGTATGACAGTGGCTTCACTTGGAACACTAGTGGCCAGAGTTTCAGAAATGTAGAAAGCACAACATATGAACAAGTCTGCCGTGATTTTAGGCAGCAAAATTATCTCGACATGATCCGGTGACTCTGTCTAAAGAAAGGCAGCTGCTTTAAAATTGACAGAAAGAAGAACTTTTCAAAAACTCAAAATTAAAAAAACACACATTAAATCATCTTTTTAAAATTTTTGTTGTTAAAATGTTTGATGTGGGTTTTTTTAATTAAAAAAGACTTGGTAGATGTTGATAATTTTGGTTTAATGTGTTTTAGTTCAAAGATCTTGTCCTAGAATAGGGATTATGCATTTTAATTCTGTATAATTAGTCAGTGTACTCACAACAATTTCTACAAGGTTGTGTAAATTGCCCGAAAGCCAGTCATGTCTGACTAGGGGTTGGTGCTCATTTCAGTTTACAGCATACCCGTAAAGTGCCGCTCCGGAAAATACGGGAACTGCTCTGGTCCAGGTGTGCATGCGCAGGAAAAACTCGATTGTGCATGCGCAGAACACATTTGCGCATGTGCAGATGGGTTCTGCGTATGCATGTATGCACAGTAACCCCTTTCTCTGCTGTTCTAAATAAGGGAGGGCGCCGGGAAAGGGGAGGAACACGCGCCAAAATACGGGATTTCCCGGCCAATCCGGGATACTTGACAGGTATAGTTTACAGCCAAATAGCCCGCAAGTGGCTATTCCATCTGCTGGGCAATCACTCTAATCCAGACCCTCAAATTAGAAGCTCTATAATTGACTCATACCTATTTCTGACTTTGAATATGCCAGAAATTAGAATGGAACAAAATGAATGTGGGTTTTGTCATGTTACCCACTTCACATTCATGCCTGCTTGCTACTCACTTAATGTATGTTTTGCACAATGCATATTTTTCACAGGCTCCTTGCCCGGTGCACACTTAGAGACATCGGAAGTGTTAACAAATACAGGATTTTTGGTGGCGGATTCAATCTGGGCAAACCAATTGTAAAAAATATTCACCACAATAAGTCTATGTCAAAGGCATAGCAAACAAGACGTGCATTTTTGGGGAGGGGATCACAATATCCAATTCAAACTATCTGAGTAGTGATTTTAAATTAATTTGCTTAATTCTGTGTCCTAATGGAATTGTGGCTTTCAGTTTGGTTTAGAGATAAACCGGTTTGTATTAGCCTGGATGGGGTATGAGGACATGGAAGTCATGAAGGAAGCAGAATATGTGTCAATTTCAGGTTCTTTTTAAAAAATACACATTTACACTTGGAAACACTTATCAATTACATCTACCACTCAGAAGGTTCCTGTGAATTTGTTCTAGGAAATCTATCTACTTACTTACTTACTTACTTACTTACTTACTTACTTACTTACTTTCTTTCTTTCTTTCTTTCTTTCTTTCTTTCTTTCTTTCTTTCTTTCTTTCTTTCTTTCTTTCTTTCTTTCTTTCTTTCTTTCTTTCTTTCTTTCTTTCTTTCTTTCTTTCTTTCTTTCTTTCTTTCTTTCTTTCTTTCTTTCTTTCTTTCTTTCTTTCTTTCTTTCTTTCTTTCTTTCTTTCTTTCTTTCTTTCTTTCTTTCTTTCTTTCTTTCTTTCTTTCTTTCTTTCTTTCTTTCTTTCTTTCTTTCTTTCTTTCTTTCTTTCTTTCTTTCTTTCTTTCTTTCTTTCTTTCTTTCTTTCTTTCTTTCTTTCTTTCTTTCTTTCTTTCTTTCTTTCTTTCTTTCTTTCTTTCTTTCTTTCTTTCTTTCTTTCTTTCTTTCTTTCTTTCTTTCTTTCTTTCTTTCTTTCTTTCTTTCTTTCTTTCTTTCTTTCTTTCTTTCTTTCTTTCTTTCTTTCTTTCTTTCTTTCTTTCTTTCTTTCTTTCTTTCTTTCTTTCTTTCTTTCTTTCTTTCTTTCTTTCTGTGCTGTATCCAATTTTGAATATTGGCAATCTTCATGGTGATCACCCATGAAGATTGTCCTGAGAGCAGTATAATGCAGTGGTCTTCCATTTGTCTTCTGCATCATGGCATGACCCCCCATAACACTGGTCCAGTTCTGGAAGTCACTTTCTGGTCCTAAGCCCTTTTGGCACACAAGGTCCTCCTCAGCTGCTGCCCTCCATCAAGATGGATTTAGTGGGATTTAATCTACTTGGGACCATCACCCTTCCCTGTGGACTCCGGCTACAAAGGCCATTAGTCCTCAGGGTTGTCAGGTTACTTACCCGTATTTATCCGTGTATAACGCGCACTCGTGTATAACGCGCACCCCTAATTTTCCATGAAACCTCGGTATAAAATTTTGTTTCACACCACGAATTGTAATTGTACCAGTTATATCGGTGAAAAAGCTTGTTCATAAGAGCACGCCTTAAAACATTGAGGGAGGGGGGGATAATCAGACCCACCTGTTGCAGGGTAAAGAAAATGCAATCCGAAACGAGCACTTCCGACCCCCAGGAGCCTCGCTCGAACTGCGAGCTACCTCCGGGCCACACCTCGTCTCCCGCGCCACCCAATCAGATCCCGTCAATTTCTTCAAAGCCACACCCCCGCCTCCCCTTCAATAGACAGCCGACCCAATTCTAAAAAGGAAGTAAAAGAGGCTCGCGACGGGGGTGGGACACCAGTCCTCGTTTATAACGCGCACCCCAACTTTGATTTCTTTTTTTGGTATAAAATTTTGCGCGTTATACACGAATAAATACGGTAACTGCCTCCTGAGTGTCGGCATTGAGTTGCTGGCAGTATGGTCTACTCTATTACCATAGCAAGATAACCTGGACAAATTTATTTTATTTCTTTTATCATCACCTGACATTTGAATCTCTTGTTTCTTTCTCTTGATTAAAGCCTTATGCAAATTAGCCTGCTGGCTGACTCTTTTATGGAGGTACCCCTTCTAATTATCACTCTAGTATACAGGAGTTCTTGGACACGTTCCTTCCTTCAGGATTGGAAGGGTAGCCATCATTAGACTAATAAACTGTGTAACTAAATTGTTTGAAAGCAAATGTTGAATTTTATTCTCTAGTCGGGGATCTCTGTATCAGATCACGTATGAATTATGACACAGAGCCAGGTTTTGGAAACTCTAATCCCCTGTATCCTAATATGTGAATAATTGGACTTGTAATTAATGGTGACAGATGGGAAGCTTTCCAAATCAAAGCTGCAGTCACATATTTTAATATGGTACTCAATTTGGCTAGCAAATGCCTCTTGAAAGCCAAGAATGACTAGGGTCTCAGTCTTTGAGTTTGGCATGCAAGCAACTTCCGAACTGTAAAAGCGTTCAGTGAAAGCTACTGCTAGCATAAAATCTGTGATTTTTATGTAGAACTGGAGATCTTAGTCTCTCAGAAAAATCTGCTGAATATCATAGTTCATACCATTTGAGGCAGTATTTTTTTTAAAAAACTTACACCTGGTTACAAAGTAGGCTTAAAGAAAAAGGGAAGCAGATTTAAATGTTGGGTACCCTCGAAAGATTTTCAGAGGGATTGTTGGATATAGGGGCATGGAGAATCTTCCCGAATGGTCTATAAAATCAAGATTTCCTTTTATTGCTTGGTGTATACCATATATTATTGGTTGCTCTCCATTAGCACAAAGTGCCATTTCTCCCTGCACATAGGAACAGAGTGTGTGTGTGTGTGTGTGTGTGGGGGGGGAGCAGTACTCAGGATTGTGGAAGAAAGCTTGGATTTTCTTGGAGCTTGTCAGCATACCCCTGTGACGGCAAACCTTGCGACTCCAGATGTTCTTGGATTTATGCTGGCTATTGCATATCAATTCCTGAACATCAAACACCACATACCAAGAAAGTGTCATAACTGTATCCTCTACCATAGGCATAAAGTGCCACACTGTTGTTGCTCTTTGCATTTACCAAGGGCTGGTGTGAGAGGAGTAAACTGAATGGGCTTCTCTGAACTCCTTCAGTTGCCTGCTGTTTGTTTACAGCCAAGAGCTTGTTGCCTGCTGACTTCCATTGCTTAACCCCTAGCAGATAGGCCTAATAGCTTCTGGTATCTCTGCTTCCCTAGCAGAGGATCAAAGATAAAGGGTTTAAAATTAGTAGATTTGTTGAGCATCCTCAGGAAGGGGGCTTCAGATAATCTCACCAATTGGATAACAGCGAGCAGTGACTTATTTTTAGAAGTGAATAAATGTTGCTTAAATTCTGAAGGTACTAATCTACTGAACACACATTAAAATCACCAAAGAGCCATTGTCACATTTATGTGTGAGCAGTTTTAAGGCAATGTATGCGGATGTGAAGGGATCTTTAATTTCTGAGAATCTCCACCAGCGAGATGATTTTACTGGCAGCAACAGTTTTTGAAAATGAAAAGACTCCACCCTCCATAGCCCAAAATAACTTCTCTGTGTTGAGAGGGATTTCAAGGAAGGTTTAACATAGGGGTTGGCAACCTACGGTTTGTGGGCCGGATCCGGTCTGCAGCGCCAAATCATCTGGCTATGCCCTCGCTCCAGCCGCCGCCAGAAGCAGCTGCATTTACAGCAACCAGTCTGGACCTCTCAACTTTCTGAGGGAGCATGACCCGGCCCCCGACTTTAAAAGGTTGCTGACCCCTGACTTAAGACCTTTATGGGAGAGGGGGAGGAGATTGAAAGTTTTTAATTTCTAAAAAAAAAAAAAACTGCCACAGCTGATATAATCGACAACCTTATCTAGTATAAAATATGCATCTGGTATTGAGCTGTTAAATGGAAGTTGCAGGCCTAAAGCTCCCAACATAGGAGAAAGCACCACAGAATTTCATGGTACAGTGGTACCTCAGAAAAAGATTTTAATCCGTTCCACAGGTATCATTATTGTATGAAACAATTGCTATACGATACATGCATTGTATAGCAATTTTCCCTATGGGATGCATCATACAATGATGTTATTTTTTGCTAACTGGTTTTTCCCATTGAAAAATTGTTGTGTGATTCTTTTCCATAGGGAAAATTGTTATGTGGGACACCTTTTCCCCCCAAAACATAATTGTTATGCGATTTCATCGTTATACGTGGCAATTGTTGTATGAGGTTCCACTGTACTTCTTTCTGAAGAGATCGGGATGATAGAAATTTTTGTTTTGGTTTATGAAAGCCACACATTGCTTCATAGCTGAGATTGAAAGAATATGAGATTTTTTTAAAAAAATATGTGAATGTGGAAGTTATAAAAATCAACAAATTGATCAATACAATCAAAGACCTTTGGATACTAAACTCTTAAAAGTCTGGATTTTAATTTCTGTGTATTGAATCAGGTTGGTGCTGGATAAGGGTTGCTGTCTCCCATTACCACCCCCCCCCCGAATTATTTCAGGTGATGGGCAGGGAGAACTAAATATTGCCACCCCTTAAAGACTAACAGATTTATTTCTCTTTGTCCTTTTGTTGATTGGACTCTGCTTCCTCATTGTGCTTGTGTTGTGCTTTCTGTACTGTAAAGGCCAAGGTCTCTCTTGCTCTTAAACCAGTAGTGTCCGACTCTAGGCTCTCCGTTTACAGCCAAAGGGCCAGTGCTGTCTACATTTGCAGACATTTCCATGGCCATGTGGCGGACATGTGGCTAGAGTGCATGGAATGCTGTTACATTTCATGCCAAGGTGGTACCTATTTATCTTCTTGCAATTTTTTTTTTGCTTTCGAAAGTCTAGGTTGGCAGGAGCTGGGAAAAGACAATGGGTACTCATTCCGTCATGCAGTACTCAGGTCTTGAACTGCTGACCTTCTGATCATCAAGCTCAGTGTTGTGACGGACTGGAGTATACCCTGTGTTTTTTCATGCCCTGTTCTTTAGCCTCTGCAAAATGGCGATTTCAAATAAGTGGGAGTTAGAAAGTATGTAAATAATCTGAGCCTCATGACTTTGGATAACTGAAACCTAATGTGTAATTGATATGTCTTGCTGTAAGATCATTGGTTGGATTCCCTGAGGTGTAGGGCCAAAGGTGAACCCTGGGGGAGGAGGTATATATCACGCACGCACGCACACACACACACACACACACTGAGACTCTCTCTGGAATGCCTGCTTTGCAAGCAGCCAAGATGTAAGGGGTTGAGAGAAAGGGCTGGCTTTCTCTCACCCAAGCAGCCTGCTTTATCTATTTGCTTCCTGATCTTTTGATGGACTGTATCCTGTATCTTGCTATGCTTTCAATCTATACCTATAAAATGGTGCATTAACCGTTGTGATTTGACAAAGGATGTTTAGCCAGGCCCCACTAGCCCCAACCGAGCATTCGTGCACTTGCCCGAACTGGGTACGGAGGTAATGGGGGTGGGTGGGTTGAGAAATGTGCCAGTGGGGCAGGAGCCCCCCGGATGCAAACAAAAAAAGGGAACTTCAATTCCCAACGTTCCTTGCACCGCGCTGCACCAGAGCCAATCAGGCTGAGAGGCGCCAGCACAAAGAACGTTTGGAAACGTGCCGCGGCCAATCAAAAACGATTTGCAGGGGGAAAAAGGAGCACAAACATAAAACAAAAAATAAAAACTACAATCCCCAGTGTTCTGCGCGCCATGAGCACGCAGAACGCTGAGAAAACTGTTGTGTGAAAAATATCAAATTAAAAATGCAGCGCATCACAACAACACAGGCCGCGGTAAGGAAACACCCCCCCCCGCTGCCCTTCCTTTCCATGGGCCAGGCATCAAGCCTGGCCCACGGAAAGGAAAGAACCCCCGGCCGCTGCCTTTCCTTTCCATGGGCCAGGCATCGAGCCTGGCCCGCGGAAAGGAAAGACCCCCCCGGCTGCTTCCTTTCCTTTCCATGGGCCAGGCATCGAGCCTGGCCCACGGAAAGGAAAGACACCCCCCCCCCGGATGCTGCATTTCCTTTCCACGGACCAGGCATCAAGCCCGGTCCGCAGAAAGGAAAGACACCCCCTGGCCGCTGCCCTTCCTTTCCACAGGCCAGGCATCGAGCCCGGCCCGCAGGAAGAAAAGACACCCCCGGCCCCTGCCCTTCCTTTCCACGGGCCAGGCATCGAGTCCGGCCCGCGGGAAGGAAAGACCCCCTTAAAAAAACAGCAATCAAAAACATCCAAAAACAACCAAAAATAACACCAAAAACATACAAATTAAACACACACAAAAATAACAAAAAACAAACAGCACCCAGCCAAACACCACAAAAACAAAAAAAAACCACAAAACCAACAAAAAATCCAAACACCCCCCCCCACACACACAAAATAAATAAAACAAGGGAACTTACCAGCAGACATCCTCACTCCACGACAGCCAGAAACAAAATGAATAAAGAAACAAAAATACTTACCAGACAAAGCTGGTAAGACAAAGACACAACAGCCCCAAACAAAAGGCCCCAACAGTAAAAACAAGTCAACAAAATAACACAAAATCACAATTTAACACAAATCAGAAACATATGACAATAAAATAAAATAAAAACTTTTCAAAAATCCTGTGCTGAATTTTAACTAAAATAAAAACCAAAACATCTAAACACAACTAATCACAGTTTATAACAGCCCGGCAATAAATAAATAAATAAACATATTAAAAATTTCAAATATAGACTAGCCTCTCCTTTACAAACATTAACAAAAATAAATAAATACAAACACCATTTAAAACAGCCCGGCACCGCCGGGCAAAATCTGCTAGTACACTTATAAAATGCCTGAAGAGACTTGGAGTGAGTTCTTGGCTCGACGCTACCTGATTCTATACACATCTGAGGCCTAGGTTGTGCAGCCAGAGGGCTGCAACTCAGAAGGGCAATAGCGCCTACTTGAGAGTAAGGATCCTTCTGTCTCTAGTGTCTCAATCACTAGGTCACCACAGCCCCAGTGGACTGATAGCAAATGTTAATTAGAGGTGACACTATAAGACATGACTAAACACTGGTTCCCATGTATTCATACATACAGTATTCATACATACTGTATATCCCTGTGGTAGTGGGGAGTCATGGCTACATGGGAAAACAGACAAAAGATAAAGGAATAATGGCTCTCTTTTTTCTGAGAAGCTCTCATTTTTGACTCTCAAAAGCCATTCGTATCCGACTTGCTCGTCTCTGTTTATAGCCAAAGAACCAACTCTGTCTGCATCTGCAGATATTTCCGTGCTAATGTGGTAGACATGACTAGACACCGGAGTGCACGAAACACTGTTTAACTTCCCACCAACGTAGTGTCTATTTATCTACTTGCGTTGTCTTGCTTTCAAACTGCTAGGTTGGCGGGAGCTGGGATAGAGACAGAAGCTCACTCTGTGTTGCTGCGCTCGGGTCTTGAACTGCTGACCTGCCGACTTTCCAGTTGCCAAGTTCATTGTCTTAACCACTAAGCCACCACAGTCCTTTTTGACACCTACACTCACAGCAAGTAAGCAGATGAGCAGGAACAGTACATGTCTCTCCATGTCAGGAAATCTATTGAGCTTGAGTGGTACAAATGGGAGAGAAAGTTATTGCCCTTTGTTTTTGGAGAATTTTCCCAAAGGAAGTAGAAAAGCAGAGGTTTATAAAACATGAATTCAGGAGGAAGTGAAACTGATGGTTCATTCCCTTGTAATTGGCACTTTAAGACCTTGCGGGAGAATCATATAGATAGTGGCTTGGAGCTAAGCTGCACTGAGTTTGGTGAGTCACTCCCAAATGAATGCATACATACATATACACATATTTAGCTTTCTGGATGTTAGGTTTGTCAGTGATTGGAAAGGGGCTTTAAAAAATTACTGTCTGGGACTACGACTCCCCAAACCCTTACATTGGCCATGCTGGCTGAAGAATTCTTGGTCATTGTAGTGTAGTCCAAGAGAGTAACTTTTCCAAACTCTGCGCTGTTAGCTGTGGTAGATCAACTGAGCGAATAGTCCTGTAGGCAATACATCATATATCAAATGCTGAAGTATAGTAGAGAATGCCACTTGTAAAGGCCATATTTACAATTTTTAGAGCCATATTTACAGCCTCTGCCCCTCCTCCCTTTGCCAGGAGGTTGTTGGGACCACCCTCACCATCGGCGTCCCGGGCTTCCGCCTCCCTGCGGGGGGCTCAAACAGCTGGCGGCTGTGGATGAATTTCCACCGCCACCCTGGAGACACCTGCGGCCAGTCTGGAGCTCGCTGGGACCACCATGCCATCGGCGTCCCGGGCTCCTGCCTCCCTGCGGGGGGCTCAAAAGGCTGGCAACTGCGGAAGAACTTCCACCACTGCCCTGGAGACACCTGCGGCCAATTTGGAGCTCACCGGGACCATCCCACCATCGGCGTCCCAGGCTCCCGCCTCCCTGCGGGGTCTCAAAAGGCCAGCAGCCATGGCGGGATTTCCACCCTGCCCTGGAGACACATATGGCCAGTTGGAGCTCGCTGGGACCTCCTCACCATCGGCATCTCAGGCTCCTGCCTCCCTGCAGGGGGCTCAAAAGGCGGGCGGCCACGGAGGAACTCCCACCGCCGCCCTGGAGACACCTGCGGCCAGTTGGATATTGCTGGGACCACCCCCATCATTGGCATCCCAGGCTCCCGCCCCCCTGTGGGGGGCTCGGTAGGCCAGCGGCCGCGGCGGAGCTTCCGCCACCACCACCCTGGAGACACCTGCGGCCAGTCAGAGATTGCTGGGACCACCCCACCATTGGCGTCCCGGGCTCTTGCCTCCCTGCGGGGGGCCCAAAGGGCCGGTGGCCGCGGCAGAATTTCCCCTGCCGCTCTGGAGACACCTGCAGCCAATCAGAGCTTGTTGGGATCACTTCCTCCATTGGTGTCCTGTGTTCCCACCCCCCTGCGGGGGGCTTAAATGGCCGGTGGTCGCACCGGAATTTCCACTGCCGCCCTGGAGACTCTTGCGGCCAGTCGGAACTCGCCGGGACCATCAATATGGGAAGAGAGACTGAGAGGGTATGTTTTAAGTGGGTTAGGGAGGAAGGGAGGGAGAGATGGCCCTGCCAGCCAGGAAGATGGGGCGACACTCCGTCTGGGTTAATGGTGGAGGTTCCAGGGGCCCATTTAGAGGTTGTGACGGGCATGGGGCGTTATAGCGGGAACCGTGGGGCGGGCCGCACTCGGGGAAGGCGGGACCGATGCTTAGTATCTGTCCCACGTTCTGGCCCCCCGGTTTCACCTCTAGGTCCTGAGCAGCTGATCCAGGGTGACCCCACCCTTAGGCTGCTGCTGATGAATGCCAGGTCGGTCTGTAGTAAGGCGCCCCTAATACAAGATTCTATTCTGGGAGAGAGGGCCGACCTGGCATGCATCACTGAGACCTGGCTGAGACCAGAGGATGGGGTGCCTCTATCAGAGATGTGTCCAGCCGGGTTCGGTGTTTGGCACCAGCCTAGGGATGAGGGCAAGGGCGGTGGTGTTGCCATTATAGCCAGGGAGTCACTAGGAGTTACCAGGGCCACTGCTCCACAATTCCTGGGTTGTGAGTCCCTGCTCCTGCGGCTGGGCCCAAAGGGTCAGTTGGGGGTCCTACTCCTGTACCTGCCCCCTTGCAGGGTAAGGGACTCCCTGCCTGGGCTCCTCGAGGCTGTCTCAGCATTGGCGTTGGAGTTCCCTAGGCTGATGGTTCTGGGGGACTTCAATTTGCCTTCGCTGGGGTCCGGTTCCGGGGTGGCTCAGGAGTTCATGGCTTCCATGGCAACTATGGACCTGGCTCAGGTAATTCGGGGTCCTACCAGGGGCAGTGGCCACACACCAGATTTAGTCTTTTTGTCGGGGCGGTGGCAGAGTGATCTGAATTTACAGAAGCTAGACATAACACCTGTGCCATGGTCAGATCACTATCTGGTGGCTCTAGACTTCCTGGGGGCAACACATCATCGTAGGGAGGCAGGGTCTATTAAAGTGGCCCGCCCCCGGCAACTGATGGATCCGGATGGATTCCAGAGGGAACTGGGGGCTTTTCCCCTGGATCGGCAACACGATTCGCCCGAGGCACTGGTTGACCTATGGTGTGGGTCAACGATAGCTGCCTTGGATGTAATCGCTCCACTACGGCCTCTCAGAGCCCGTGGAGCTAGGTCATCCCCGTGGTTCACAGAAGAACTACGGGAGCTCAAACGGGCAAAGAGACGCCTTGAGCGCCGCTGGGTGAAGACCAGGAACGATTCCGATTGGACACTAGCTAGAGCCACTATTAGGGCCTACCTAGTGGCGATGGGGGTGGTGAGGAGGCAATACTTCACCTCCCTTATTGCCTCCGCTGATAATCGCCCAGCCACCCTGTTTCGGGTGACCAGGTCCCTCCTTGGTAGGGGGGGGCTGTGCCTGGTTGGCAGGGATCGGCTGAGGACTTTGCTGACCATCTGGTGGAGAAAATCGATCGGATTCGCTCAGGGTTTAATCTTGGCGTGGATGGGGAGGGTCAGGGGGGAGCCAGTGCACAGTCGTGCTGTGTTATCTGGGATCAGTTTGATCCTGTTGCCCCAGATGAAGTGGACAGGCTCCTTGCGGCGGTCCGCGCCACTAATTGTCCATTGGATCCCTGTCCCGCCTGGCTGGTAAAAGCCTCAAAGATGGTGACAGGTGGCTGGGTCGGGGCTATAATTAATGCGTCTTTTCGGGAAGGGATATTTCCTGCACCATTCAAACATGCTTTGGTGCGCCCCCTCCTGAAGAAGCCATCCCTCGATCCAGCAGTCATAACCAACTACAGACCTGTTTCCAACCTCCCCTTTTTGGGGAAAGTATTGGAAAAGGCAGTGGCGCGTCAGTTGCAGGGGGTACTGGATGAAGCGGAATATCTGGACCCCTTCCAGTCAGGATTCAGACCTGGATATGGTACTGAGACTGCATTGGTCGGCTGATGGATGATCTCTGGCGAGAGCGGGATGGCGGTCATCCGTCCGTCCTTGCTCTTCTTGACCTCTCAGCGGCCTTCGATACCGTCGACCACGGTATCCTTCTGGAACGGCTCCGAGGATTGGGAATCCAGGGCACTGTGTGGTCCTGGTTTTCCTCATTTCTGAGGGGCCGGACCCAGTCGGTGTGGTTGGAGAGCGAGAAGTCCAGTCCTAGGTCCCTAAAATATGGGGTGCCTCAGGGCTCGGTACTCTCTCCTCTCCTTTTTAACATCTACATGAAGCCGCTGGGTGAGATCATCCGTTCCCACGGGGTGCGGTACCATCAGTACGCGGATGATACACAGTTGTACATCTCGGCCCGTGGGGACCCCAGTGATGCAGTCAAAGTCCTTTCCAGCTGTCTGGAGGCTGTTGGGGTCTGGATGGGGGCAAATGGGCTACAGCTGAATCCTAGCAAGACTGAGTGGCTATGGATAGGGGGTCCCGCCTTATCCCGGGAGCTACCATCTTTGGTTTTGGATGGGGCTATTCTGCCCCAGACCGACCCGGTGCGCAACTTGGGGGTCCTCCTGGATTCGCGGCTGTTGCTAGAAGAACAGGTGGCGGCTGTGGCCAGGAGGGCCTTTGCCCAACTTCGGGTGATTCGCCAGTTGCGCCCGCTCCTGGACCGGGACTCTTTGCTCATGGTCACTCATGCTCTGGTTACCTCCAGACTAGACTACTGTAATGCGCTCTACATGGGGCTGCCCTTGATGACCATTCGGAGGCTGCAGCTGGTCCAGAATGCGGCGGCCCGGGTGGTGATGGGGTGTGGACGTTATGCCCATGCCTCACCACTGCTGCGGGAGCTGCACTGGTTACCAGTTTGTCTCCGGGTGCAATTCAAGGTGCTGGTTTTGACCTTTAAAGCCCTATATGGTAGTGGGCCAGGTTACCTTAGAGACCGCATCGCCCTAAGGACGTCTGTCCGTCCAACCAGAGCGGACCGGAGGGGCTCTCTAATTGTGCCATCGGCCAGGGGGGCTCGCCTCTCTGGCACAAGGAGGAGAGCCTTCTCTGTGTCCGCACCGGCCCTTTGGAACCTCCTGCCTGTGGAACTGCGTCTCCAGACGGAGTTGTTGCCCTTTAGGAAAGAACTAAAAACCTGGCTGGCGGGCCAAGTTTGGGGTGCAGGTGGAGGGGTGGCTTCCGTTGGGTGGTTAATATAGGGGAGGATGCCTGCCCCACGGTTTCTTCAGTTCCTGCACCCCTCTCTTTTTAGGGGTGGGTTCTTATTGCTGGTTTTATCTGTTTTATTTGTTTTTATATGTTTTTACCCATTGTTGTGAACCGCCCGGAGTCGGCTTTGGCTGAGTGGGCGGTATAGAAATTTGACAATAAAATAAAAAATAAAAATAAATATTCTTCCTGACACTCAGAGTGCTTTTAGAGGAGACTTTTATTGTTCAACCACTGTGCCGGATCGACAGAATATTACGGAGTTCCAGAGTTGTTTTCCATTTGCAAGTCACACAGATTTTTCCAACACTTGTTATTGCTTTTCTTGCCACTGAAAATCCATTAAGGTGTTAAAGGTAGAGTTACTCTACACTGATTCAGACTGATAGCACTGGGAACCATCAGTTTAGAAGTCAGCAAATTTGGTTCTCCAGGTGTTCTTGGGCTTCAATTCCCAGAAGTCCAATCCAATACACCTGCTGAACAGGGCTTCTGGGAACTGAAGTGCAAGAACATATAGAGAGCCAGGTTTGCCGAGCCCTTGTCTAGAAGAAGCATGAGATATACCCATTTATGGACCGTTCTTTCCTATTTACAATAACATCTGAGGTTGGCTTGACCAACTAAAACAGAAAATATGGCACCAAAGATATATAACTGGTTAAAAAAATCTCTGCCATATAGCTATAGATACAGATACAGATACTGTATGGATATAAATATAGATATCCCCTGGTTAACATGTGCACCACACAGCATTAAAACCGGATAATATCAGGAAATTTGAGGAAAACTTTTGCACCGCACAATGTTAAGTTAACGTTGTGCAATGCAAAAGTTTTCCTCACATTTCTCGACACTGATCTCTGCCCCAAAGCCTGCAGGGCTAGAGACCAGCCCTGCAGGCTTTGGGGCAGAGATCTCTGGAGGCCGGGGATCGGACGCTGTGATCCCGACCCTGGCTTGCCTTTGGGGAAAGTGCACAGGTGTGCCTGCTCGTTTTCTCCCAAGGCAAGCCGGGGATCACAATGTCCGGAGATCAGAGCCTCCCATCCGTGCCTTCCTTTGAGAGAAAGTGTGCGGGCGCGCCCACCCCCGGCTTCCCCCAAAGGAAGCCAGATTTTTAAAAGCATTGTGCGATAAATGTATCACATAACGTTAAAAATCGGATAATGCTAAGATTCGTGGAACCAAGTTTTAGCGTTATCCGTGGTTTTACTGTATATAGCCAATTCATCCCCAAAAGGGAAATTACACACTTCCTCAGTCCTGGAAAATTACACACTTCCTCAATCGGGCTACAATTTTTTGTCCTCATAATTTCTTTCAAGTCTGGCCAAGTTATCCTGATATGGTAATAGAGTAGACCATACTGCCAGCAGCTCAACCCTGAGTGTCAGGTGGCGCTTAACTAACCTGACAACCCTGAGGACTAATGGCCTTGGGTGCTGAAGTTCACAGGGAAGGTTGATGGTCCCCAAATGGATTAAGTCCTACTTGAATCTACAGTGAAACCTCGCATAACAAATGCTTTGTATAACGAAAAATCTGTACAACAAAGCGTTCTTTTGCTATTGGCAAAACCCCACATAATAATTTTTTCCGTTATGCAGGGTTTTCATTAAGCAAGGTATACCTCGCTTAGCGAAACCCCGTATAACGAACATTTTTTTGTTATGTGGGATATTGCCAATAGCGCTTCGTATAATGAAAAAAACTGTATGGCGAAGAGCACCGCAGAATGGAGTTTTTTCCGTTATACGGGTTCTACTGTATCTTGATGGAGGGCAGCAGCTTCAACCATCCTGGCCTGGGGCCGATGAGGACTTTGCATGCTAAAAGGGCTCAGGACCAGAAAGTGACTCATGGAGCTGGATCTGTGGTATGGGTGTCACACTGCAATGCGGAAGGCAGATGAAAGGCCACAGCATTCTATTTGCAGGACAGTCTTCATGGCTGATTGCCATGATGAACGCCAATATTCGGAATGAGATATGGCACAAGAAGAAGAATCTCTTTAATCTCTGGGTTGATACTTAGAAATCTGCATTCTTTTGAAAAACAACAACACGTGTAGTCTTACAATATAGAATCCTTCAGATCATAGGAAGTGTAAATAAGTAGATGGTCATGAAGGTGGAAGCTTAAATCTTCATGTGTCAGAAGATTTGCATGAGAAAGCAATGATGCATTGGAAGGCTGATTACTTAAACTTAATTTTTAAAGTGAAGCCTATACTGACATCACTTGTAAATCCCCTACATAAAGAACTTTGTTTTGGCTTGCTCCATTCCTTTGCCAGCTTACTACACTGTCCTTGGTGAACTTATAATTCCATGACTGTTAGCTGATTGTAATAAATTCGGTTTGGTGCTATGTACTGCTGCTGTTAGGGCTGTGTAGTTGTACATACGTGCACCATATGTATAGACAGATGGATTGTAGAATCATACAATAATGGAGCTGGAAGAGTCTTATAAGGTAATCAAGTCCAATTCCCTGCTCAGAGCATGACTTCAAATCAAAGCAGATCTGACAGATAGTTGTCCAATTTTCTCTTGAATGCCTCCAGTATTGTGAAGTAATTGGTTCCATTGGCATACTGCTCTAACAGTTAAGATATTTGTCCTGATATTCAGCCTAAATCTGGCTTCTTGTAACTTGAGGCCATTATTATGTGTCCTGCACTCTGGGATGATTGGGAACATGCCCTTCTGTATTTCAAGCATTTGAGAACTTCTATCATATCTTTCCTCAGTCTTCTTTTGTCAAGGCTTAACACATCTAATTATTTCAGTTTTCCCTTCATATAATTTGGTTTTCTTCCTTGTTGCCCTCCTGTGAATTTCTTCCAGTTCGTTGCCATCTTTCTTAGAGCATCCAGAACTAGACACAGTACTCAAGATGAGGCCCAACAAATCCCAAATAGAGGGCAATTAGTAGATCACTGGATTTTGAGACTATACTTTTGTTAATTCAGCCTAAAATAGCACCAGCCTATTTTGCATCCACACCATGCTGTTGGGTCATATTCAACTTGTCCTACAACAATTCCAAAATCCTTCTCTCTTGTAAGTTCAGTTACCTAAATTTTCAGACTCTCTTCTGGGATATATCGATAAGGATTGCCAGAAAGAGTGCTTGCACTTCAGAATTTACCATTAAACAACTGGTGTATAACTGCTGTTTAGAAAATTGGTCAAGTAGGAATTGAGGTTTGAGGTATGTCAGATTTACTTTGCTTTTCATTGGAACCATAGCCATCTTTGCTGTTCAAAAGAATGGCTTCGAAGTACAGTATGTGTAAATGTCTAATCATGTGCTCAGCTAAGAATTATTATTTTTCAGTACAAGAATTGTATTCCTCATCCATCCACACTAAAATCTACTTCTTGTTTTCAAGGTTTTTTACCTTTCAGGAGGGGAAATAGGTAAGGACTGCGGTTGATTAATGGTTAAGATGGTGAACTTGATGACTGAAAGGTCGGCAGATCAGCAGTTCAAGACCTGAGTACTGCACAGCAGAGTGAGCTCTGGTCTCAGTAACCATCTGTGTTACTGCCATTATTAAACAAAATGGCCATCAGGAACTCTTAGTGATCTATTACAGATCACCCAGAGATCTATGAATAGACCTGGTTGATCCCTGCTTTTAAAGTGAGAATGTCAGTAGAATTAAAGAAACGAAGACCAGATAGAGTAACACCTCACATAAAGCGTGCCTCACTTAGAGACTAACTCGCTTAAAGAGCAATATTTTCTCCAAATTTTTGCCTCGTAGAACAAATAAAAACTCGCTTAACAACTAAATCGGGGATTGCAATTCCCCCGCCAGAAGTCACCATGGTGGCGGCGGCACTTTTCCAAGTGTTTCGCTTAAAGAGCAATTTGCTTAAAGAGCAATACTAAATAATAACAAATCTAAATCATAAATGGAATACATTATGCTCTTTAAGTGAGGTACCACTGTAATTATAATAATGTGTGGACTCATCTAAACATGATCGCTGTCACCTTCAGCTTCTTTTGAAGCGACTGAGCACTGCAAGGGGGGAATTAGAATAAGCAGAAACAACGAAGAAGGATTTCCATGGTAGCAAGACTCAGCTGTTTGTAGAGAAAGTAGCTATTCTCTACCTCACCTCATTGCTGTCTCAATTAACAGGGATATTGTTCCAAGAAACAGATGAGGCTTATGGAAGCTTTTGTCTTCAGTCTTTTGCTTTGGCTGAACGAAAGCCCTTTGTTCATTCTCAGGGAATGTAAATAATTTTCTTTTGGCAACCACACAGAGATTTTACTCAACCATGGCTCACTTCGTGCATTTGCTCGGCCAGTCAGCTTTTTCTGTTGAGCTGCCCATTTTGTGGTTTATTTTTTGCTTCAGAAATATGAATGCTTCATATCAAACTTCCAGGACCTCTCAAAGAACATAGAAATGGTGACCTGTGTGTATAAAATTATAATCATGTTTATTACCTCATACAGATGCCCTTCAATGGAACTGTGTTATAATCCAGAAATCTGTGATATTTTACAGTGAGGCAATTGAGGTAAACAATTCAAAGCGGCTTACTGATCTTTAGTAGATGTTATTAGTAAAGGATTGGTTGAGGTGTTTGTTATCAACTGGGAAAGACAGTATTATAATCTTGACTGGGCTTAAATGAGTTGACGTTCCCATTGTTTAATTTAATTTAATTTAATTTTTCAATTTGTATGCCGCCCCACTCGCAGAGCGACTCTGGACAGCTAACAAGGAAACACAAAATTATAGTTACAATTACAAAATAACAATCGCAGAAACATCTCAAAAGCATTTTGACATATCATTGTAAGAAAGATTTTATGTATTTTAATTATTTTTTATTTGTTAGATTTATATTTGACTCCTTTCCACCTTTGGGCTCAAGATGGCTCTCTTTGTCTCGCTGCCTAGTTGCCTTTTTCTCTTTTATGATCATATAACTCCCGTTTTGTGGAAGTTGCATTGATTGCCAGTGGTTTTCCAAGTTCAATTCAAAGTGTTGGTTATTGTCTAACATGGCTTAGGTAAAAGTAGAGTTCGCCTTTGCTCGAAAGCCAGTCATATCTGACTCTAGGGTTCAGTGCTCATCTCTGTTTACAGCCAAAGAGCCAACGCTGTCTGTATCTACAGATGTTTCCGTGGACATGTGGCAGGCATGCCTCAACACCAGAGTGCATGGAACACTGTATACCTTCCCACCAAAGTGGTACCTATTTATCTACTTGCAATTTCTTGCTTTTGAACTGCTAGGTTGTCAGGAGCTGGGACAAAGACGGGAGCTCACTCAGTTGTGCAGTACTCGGGACTTGAACTGCTGACCTGCCAACCTTTCAATTGTCAAGTTCAGCATCTTAACCACTAAGCCACCACAGTCCTTACCTACAGTATTTACCAGACCACCTTTACCTGTATGAGCCCTTGCACCAACTAAAGTCATCTGGAACTGTCCTTCTAAAGGTGTCAACCACCAAAACCCTGACTTGAGTGTACTGTATTAAAAAAAAAGATATTTCTGTGTTGTTGCTACCATGCTCTGGAATTCTCTTCTTAAGTCCCTGCAAAGTATGATATTCCTGCAGGAATTCGGGAGGGGATGTAAGGCAGAATTGTTTCAGTGGACATTTGGAGGATAGGAAAAACTATTATATTTCACTTGCTTTCTAGACTGTTTTATTCTTTATTCCAATAAAACAGAGAGTCCGCACAAGGTCTCTTCTAAAAAGACAATTTAAAGCATTGAGTCCATGTTGGGTGTGGGATCTTAACACCGCCTTCTTGGCTTACACATGTTTACCACGCTACTGCAAATTCTCCCATGGCTCGTCCTTGACTGACAAGGAGCCGGGCTAGCAGAGAGCGAGATAAGGAGAGCAATTCAGACAGAATGCACAAGGTTCCAGCGTGGATTTCTCAGGAGTCATGGGAGTCTTGCATAGCCTTGAAGTCTGAGAAGAGACATTTTGAGGCAAGACATCCATAGCCCATTCTCCCGCTCTCCCTCCTTCAAAGGCCTAGCCCGGCTCTGCTGGGGTGGCGACAATGAGTATGGTGCATTAACAAATACATTTACTTCTAAGACACCACACCTAACTAGGATTAAGGTATCTCAGCAATAGTTTGCATCATGGTCTTAAAAATGGTGGTTTCCTTCCAGCTGGCAAGCCTTAATAAGCAACCAGAGTTTTAAAAGGGTTTGAAAGCCATTCTTTGTGCTGTGTTTCAGTTCAATGTCTGAAGAGATAAATCATGGAAATGAATATTGCTCTGTTTACATGTTTGGATTGTGCCCCAAGCTAATGTAAATGCAACCTGAGATTTGGCATGGCATATCAGTCAAACTGGATATTTTAAGTTGTGGTGGTAAAGGTAAAATATAATTTCGATGTGTCTTTTTAGAGTGCTAGGAGTTTATAAAACAGTCTAAGTAAATATGTTTTATAATATGAGATTACTGCAACAGGTAATAACAGCACATTTTATAGTGGCAGTTATGTTTGTCTTTCCATCCAGATTTCATTGATGTTTGCATTTCATCACTTTGAATGATAGAGACTGAGTATAATTATTTAATACTGTTTTGCCAAGGTTAAACATGGGACACATGACCTTGGTGGAAATAGTACAGTTTATTAGATTATCCCCCCCCAAAAAAAAACAACAAAAAAAATAAATGCTAGCAGTAAAGAGATGTCACTCTACATTTTAAAACTCAGTCTTTCATATACATTATCAGACCAAAAAACAGCAAATAAGAAAAGCATGTTGCTCCTATTATTATTCTGTTATACTCTTCTATTAACAATCTTCTGTTATACACATACATGAAACTTCAGAGCTCTGAAGAATGCTCTGGAGCTTTGGAAACTCTATCCCAGTCTTCAAAGTCAATCAAGATAAACTCAAGGGTTTAACCTGCTTGGTTGTACTCCTACTGACCCAGAGTGGGAGAAGCTAAGTTAGGGAATTACCAGGGTTAACGTCACTCCAGTTGTCAGTCTCCAAAGCTGTAGCACAATACTGTTTAATACACTCTGATTTACATAATCTTCTAGATGCTTCAGACTAATGATTCTTTAGCCCCATTGTTATTTTCTGGGTTTTAGAGTTGAGGATGCAACCTCATAGTCATTTTCACAGCCTCACTGCTTCTGAAATATGCTTCAATTATCTTCACCTTTTTAAAAATACATAAGATTGGTTTATTTTCTTCCTTTGATTTACTGATTATTGGCAGACTAAAATTTAAAAACAACAACAATCTGGTAAGTCTGCAAGAAAACAACAGTGCCATCTGCTGGAAATGGTGATTTTGCCCTATCAGTTTTCCTTTCCATTGTAGATGACATAATCATCTAGTGTGTGTGTGTGTGTGTGTGTGTGTGTGTGTGTGTGTGTGTGTGTGTGTGTGTGTGTGTGTGTGTGTGTGTGTGTGTGTGTGTGTGTGTGTGTGTGTAGGTTGAACACAAAGAGTTATTGTTGACATTTTTGTGTACTAGTCTGACTTAAATATCTGCACCTTCTTTACTCTATTTTATTTATTTATTTTGCAAAAATAAATGGATTTCCATAACTTAGTGTATACCATTTCTCATCTTGTATGTTTAGGACAACTACATCTATAACCTTATATTTACTATTGCCTAATTTGTGTGTGTGTGTATGTCCTTGTGTTATAGACCCAGTTAGGATGGTAGACAAGTTTTGAAGCCATCTGTTCATTATTAGATTGAGGTCTTCTCCAGTTTCTCTTTTGGAAACTTTGGGAGGATGCCAGATTCCCAATTCAGGGTTTCTTACAATTAGGTTTCACTATCTTACCTTCTACACTACCACCCTTTGTTCTGGGGTTCTGTTGATCAGCTTATATATTCATTAGTTACATTCATTTCTCCCACTTTTCATCCAGCAGACTCAAAGTGGCTTGTATGACTGTCTTTTTCTCTAACTTATCCTCAGAGCAACCGAGTGAGCTAGATCAGGCTCAAAGAGAGGTTAACTCAATGTCCATCCAGTACATCTCATGGTTCAGTGGTGCTTGAACCTGAATCTTTCAGTTCCCAGTCCAGCAGCTTGGCCACTATTGGCACACAAGCACGGTAGCAGTGTTAACCTATCTGAATATTTTGTCACCTGAGGTCCTGGGACAGTTGCTAGCCAAAAAGCCCTTAAAGCTATAACCCTTAGAGCAGAGGTTCCCAACCTAAGGCCCACGGGACAGACCTGGCCCACAGAGCCATTTTCATGTGCCCCCCCCCACCTCTCTAAGGGCATTCAAGAAACAAAATTGCTACCCCTTTGAAGCTGTTGGGACAAAATGGCCACCCCATCATGCAGGGAGGACAAATAGCTGTTTCGTCCTTAAAGTTGACTGAGAGTGTGTGATCTGGCCCCCACCTTAAAAAGGTCGAGAACCCCTGCCTTAGTGTTTGCTGGGTGACCTGTTTCTGGAACGAAGACACTGTCTTAAACACCACTTTACTTCTTTGGTCTGATGTCTGCAGTCTTGATTTCTCCCAGGAGATCTTGATTTCAGTTAGCTTCCATGGCTGCATAGCCCGGCTCACATCCTTGAGCTGAAAAACACACAGAGCTCAAGATCTTTTTGCAAAAAAGCTTGAATGTCTGTTTGAAAGCCAACCCAGTCATTGAAGATGATGTTGGCTGTCCAATCATGGAAAATGCAGAGTTCAGGATTTTTTTGGAGCTGCTTTGTATTAGTCTAGATTACAGGGATCCAGATTCTATTAGGAAGCATAATTAGAATCAGAGCTTTAAAAAGTAGCTTTTTTGTACTCCCAACTCTAAGAGTCCTCCAGTCAACATGGGAGTGCTGATAATAGCTGAGAGAAAGTTGGGAGTTAAAAGTGAGAAAAAGCCACTTCTCAAGCTCTAAAAGAAGGAAACAGTGTAATTGCTGAACCTGGGAATTGGTTTTGAGTATGAGAAGTGAGCTAAACCCAAAGTTTCTTCACAATGAAAATATCAGATTATTCCACATTTTCTTCATTTCAGCAATTAGATCTCAGAGGAATGGGATGGGATGGTAGGTCATCTGGTTGCTGCTGCTGTTAAACAATCAATATTCACAAATCCAAACTTCGGAAATCCAGATTTCAGAAATACTTGCTGTTCTTTTGCAAACCAAATTGTAATTTACTTCTTCCTCTCCAGTGGAAGTTGGTAAATCCAGTTTCACAGGAGCAATTAATCTGTTCCACAGTTTAGCCCAGACTTTAAAGGAGCTGTCCAAAGTCCTGAACCCAATCCCGCAAATAGGTTCAGCACCATTGATACTGTACCTTGTCTGAATTTTGGACCAAAACCTGAAATGGATTCACTCACCCTATCAAAAATATGAGTAACTAGTTTACTTCTACCTATAATGGCTGAAAGCTATTGCACATGCTCTGCCATTCCCCCCATGACTGAGTAGCTTCAGTGGGTTTATAGGTCTCCTTTGCTCATAAGTCACGTCTGACTCTAGGGAGCCTTGCTCATCCCCATTTACAGCCAAAAAACCAGCATTGTCTGTGTCTGCAGACATTTCCGTAGACATGTGGCAGGTATGACTAGATGCCGGAGGGCACAGAACATTGTTACCTTTCCCGCCAACGTGTTACCTATTCTTTTATGTACAATTTTTGCTTTTGAACTGCTAGGTTGGCAGGAAGTGGGACAGAAACAGAAGCTCATTCCATTACCCAGTACTTGGGTCTCGAACTGCTGCCCTGCTGACCTTTTGGTCATCAAGATCAGCATCTTAACCACTAAGTCAGTGGATTCATAGTACAGTAAATGTTTATTAGTGGCTACACTATAAACATGAATGCTTAATGAACAGTGCTAATTTCTCTGACACATACTTTCAAAAGGAAATTAGGACTGCTTCTCAGCCTCCACTACTTAATCCTGTTTTGTACCTTTGATAGTGGTAGATAGTGGTGAATGTGTCTAAGGAGATGGTCTGTAATCTGCAATACTTAACACTGATATAAATCTTCTAATAAAAGTATTGGGACACTCCTAAATAATGCAGTCTGTAGCTTCTAAGATTCCAGGGCATGCAAAATACAATTTTTGTTTGGTGAATTCTCTGGGTAGAGGAGGTATAATTTGCACTGTTCCCACAGTTTTTCCTACATGAGGCTGTGCTTTAAAACAACAGCCACTTCCAGTTGAGTGTATAATGCAAATCATACGCTCATGAGGCCACTGGTGAGACACACTTTGTGTTGGGAGTGGGCAACTTTTTTTCTGGATTCTTCAGGGATTCCAAAGTTCAGGGGAGGCTTTGGGTGACAGATTGAGCTCAGACCACATTTTGTCCAATTTTTCTATGTGCTAAAAAGGGCAAGAGTTTAATAGCCAAGTAAATAGAATTTTCCCATTGAAATAGTTTATAAGCCAGCCAGCCAGCCTCCTCCTCCATTTCATCTTCAGCCAGTGTGTGGAGCAGCAGTGTTAAAGAAAAACAGCTTTAAGAATCCCCCTTGAGTGAATGCAGCAGAGGCAAAACAATGCACTGCGGATTGAGCATGCTTTTTAGCCAAAGAATACTAAATGATTGTTGGGGGTGGAAGATTAAAAAACCTGGGTGGGTTGATGGAATTGGCATCAGTGACTGCATACAAGAACAAAAAGACTTCCACGATGTAGGATAGCGTGGATTAATAAATACCATGCTTGAAGAATGCAGAACCCCACTTCGTTTAAAAATGTGATGCATTTCCAGCCTTTCTTAATTGCAAGAGATCAGTGTAAATTTAGCCATTCTTATACCATGATTATATACTCAGGAATGTAATTGTTGGATTACGGAATTGTAGGCAAAAATCACAGAAAAATACAATGGATTGGATCCAAAGCTTTCCTTCAATTTATATAAGGCGTGTTTCCTCGAGTGGAAGAGCAACTGAGGCAATGTTCATTAATTCTGATTCACCCCTGAAGTCTCTACCACCTCCCTTGCTGTCTTGGTGGGACTCTAATCATCTGGATTTTTAGGGGAAATGGGGATGCAAGGGGTATGTAGAACTGGGGCAGTTTGGCTTGCTCTGTCCTGCTTTCGTGGGTGGTGGGAAAGCTCTTTGAGTCAGAACTTGCCCTCCTGGTTTGGCGATCCAATTGAACATTTGGTAGCTTCCAGAGAGCAACTGTATGCTGATGAGAATGTTTTTAGGAGACAAAAACACCACTGCCTTAACATCAAAAATTTCTCATGAAACACGTGAAATGTCAAACTAGAAGCCTTTACTTCACCATCTTTTCCTGGTAGTAAACAGTCAACTAAGTCTGGCCAGGTTATCCTGCTATGGTAGTAGAGTAGACCAGTGATTCTCAATGTTTTCAGGCCACGGGCCTGGCCACACCTCCTGGGCAGCTGATTGGGCTGGTCGCGTGGTTCCCCCCACCCAGAAGTGGAAGTAAAACACATGCAATTAATGTGCAGAACACATGTTATTTTGTTTCCAGGAGTGACGAGGGCATTGGGGACTGGATGAATTGGCATCAGGAGCCAGGTCTGGCCCACGACCATAGGTTGCAAATGCCTGGAGTAGACCATTCTGCCAGCAACTCAATGTTAACTAACCTGAGAACCCTGAGGACTAACAACATTGGGTGCTGAAGTCCACAGGGAAGGGTGATGGTCCCCAAGTGGATGAAATCCCACTTGAACCCATCTTGATGGAGGGCAACAGCTTCATCAATCCTGGCCTCGGGCCAAAGGGGACTTTGCATGCCAAAAGGCCTCATGACCAGAAAGTTAACTTGTGGAACTGGATTAGTGATACGGGGGTCATGCTGCAATGCGGAAGGCAGATGAAAAGCCACTACATTATATTCTCAGGAAGTCTTCATGGCTGATCACCATGAGGATCACCAATATAGTGGTACCTTGCTTAAAGAGCATAATGCGCTCCACAGGATTGCTCTTTAAGTGAGTTTTCTCTTTAAGCAAAACACCATTGTAAGTGACCAATTGTGACTTCTGGCGGGGGGGGGGGGATTGCGAACCCCGCTTTAGTTGTTAAGCGAGTTTTTGTCGGTTTTAGTTGTTAAGCGAGGTGACCATTCAGATAAAATTCTGCTCTTTAAGTGAGTTAGTCTCTAAGCGAGGCACTCTTTATGCGAGGTTCTACTGTACAGTATATTTGGATTCAGATACAGAAGAAGAAGAAAAAGACAAACAAGCAGGGCAGGAAAAGAGTGGCTTCCTTCCATTGCTCTTCCCTTAGCAAATAGCATTCAGAGACATCCTGCCTTGTCATTCTAGACCAGGGGTGCCTAAACTTTTCGGGCTTTGGGCTGGTCATGTGGTTCAGGGAGCTGGTCACTATGGCCTGGGGGCCGAGATCTGGCCCCCAATGCCAATTCATCTGACCCACGAAGCCCTCATCACTTCTGGAAGCAGGAGTAAAACGCGCCCATATGGGTGTGTTTTATTTCTGCTTCCAGGAGCGACGAGGGCTTCGTGGGCTGGGTGAAATGGTGTTAAGGCCATATCCGGCCCCCAGGCCATAGTTTGGGCATCCCTGTTCTAGCGCAGCATCCAGCTACCATACTAATATAGCATGTGAAAGATTGCATTTATATAGTAGGGTCAGCAATTTGAACTATAGGAGAAATTCATTTTGCTTCTCTGTACTGTTTTGTTAGTTTTTCATTTGGTTTGTTTGTTGGCCAATGGTGGCAAAATCAAAACATTTTATCGGGATTGATGCTTTCATGAACTGCAGTCCATTTTTTCAATGCATGGAGAAAAGTAGATTGATTCAGTGTCTACACATCTTTGACTCTTTTGCATATGACTTGCAGCATAAGGCCCATGAACACAACAGGAATTAAACAGATACTGTATATAGGATTTTACACAAACAGATACACCAGAAACAGTAAACTTGTTTTGTTGCTTTTTAAAAACTGTATTGCATTGTGATATTCAAGATAAATTTCTCTGTATTCTGATATTGCAAAATAAATAACTGTGTGTTTTTGTGTATAGGGCAGTGATGGCAAACCTTTTAGAAACTGAGTGCCCAATCTGCAACCCCAAACCCATTTATTTATTGCAAAGTGCCAACACAGCAACAGGGAAGGACGGAAACGTTCCCATTGGGCTGTTGAGCAGAGGGGTGGGGTGAACTCCGTGCTGGGGGGAGTGAGGAAGCGCTCCCATTGGGCTGCTAGGCAGAGGGATGGGGCAAACTCTCTGCTGGGATGACTGCATGGGTGCCCACAGAGAGTGCTCCGAGTGCCACCTCTGGCACGCGTGCCATAGGTTCGCCACCACTGGTATAGGGGTACAATGATAATAAATCATTTTACTGCTGTACTTCAGCCAAAACATTGTGAGTTCTATCTTGACGGGACACAAGGATGACACTGTCATCCTTCCAAGGCTGGTAAAATGAGTACCAAAAATGTTGGGGGCAAAATACTAAATACTTTGTGAACCACCCACAGAGTGCACTAAGTGTAATTGCTATTGCTAAAATGATAACTTTCCCCTGTACCATTCCTCCAATCTGCTGCCTTTTAAAAAATCAGATCAGATTGAATCTGATTTATTATGGTTATATGATGCATTTAAAGTACAGACCAAGACATTTACACATACTAACACCAAGCAAGTGCCCTGGAAAATAATGGGGGATGGTCTTGTTTTGTTAACTGAAACCACATTTGCATTAAACGAATAAGCAGATTGGCCAGTCACATAGATGTTCTGGTCAGAGAGACAATGTGCAGTCAGCTACTCATTAGCATGATCCTGATATTTATGTAGAAGGAGATGAACCATATGGTCTCTTAGCACTACAGAGAGAGTACAAGGTAAAAGAACATAAAGTAAATCCAAATTATACATGGGTGCTTTGTGATAGGGAAGTCAAAAGAATGTTCCTGAAGGCAAGAGATGGAATGAAGCGACCGTAAATGTCTGTGGAGTTGAGGTTTTCTGAGATTCTTAGGTAGGATGCATGCTATTTATATCCTGTCCAGTCAGAACTGACTTATAGTGTTGCTCTTAGAGTTTTAAAACTAAATCAGGTATTTAAGGAATGGTTTTTACCAGTTCTTCACTCCAGTGAGTTTCTGTGGCAGAACCTGGAAATCAAACCCAGGTCTCTTGACTGTTAGTCCCTTGCTCTGTCCACTACAGCGTGCTAGGTATCAGAGGGTACATGTACCCATATGTAACTGACATACATTTTGCAATAGGGGAGAATGTC
This sequence comes from Bradypodion pumilum, assembly GCA_035047305.1. Classification (NCBI taxonomy): domain Eukaryota; kingdom Metazoa; phylum Chordata; class Lepidosauria; order Squamata; family Chamaeleonidae; genus Bradypodion; species Bradypodion pumilum. The sequence continues at coordinate 30,312,517 of JAWDJD010000001.1, read as the reverse complement.
TCGTTTGCTAGAGAAATACAGATCTGGTCTCACAACAGTACACAATCTTTGGGACAGCGCTGAAAATGCTAGTTGTCATCTGAACATTAGGGCAGGTTCAAGAAGGAAGTCTTCTGTATGAATTTTATATAGGACTAGCATAGTTTGTCCGGCGATGCCAGGCTGTTATAAACTGTGATCAGCTTTTTTGGGTGTTTTTTTTGTGGATTAAAAAAAGAACAAAGGATGATGTAATTTTTTCAAATTGTCTTATTTAACCAAATAATGTTTTAGTTTGTGGGGTACTTTTTAATAGTTGTACCGTAGGTAATATTTTTAAAAATGTGAAAGTACCTGTTTTTTACATTCACTGTTTTTAAACTGGGTTTAGATGTTTTAGGTTTTTATTTGAGTTAAAACTCAACACAGGATGTTATAAATATTTTTATTTATTTATTTTTGACATATGTTTGTGATTTGTGTAAAACTGTGATTTATTGTTATGTTTTTGACTTGTTTTTACTCGTAGCCTCTAGGTGGGGCTGTTGTGTCTTTTTGAGTTGTTTTTACTATTCTGCCCTGCAGGTGGGGCTGCTAGTGGTTTTGTCTTAGTTTCACTGTTTTTTCTCTTCTGGCCTCTGGGTGGGGCTTCTTCCGGTAAGTAGTCTCTTTGTTTCTTCATTTCTGTTCCGGTCATCATGGAGGGAGGACGTGCTGGTGAGTTTCCTGGTTTTCTTTCTTCTGGGGTTTATCTTTGTTTTGTTTTTGTGGTGGTGGGCTGGGAGGTGTTTCTTTTTGTTCTTTTTTTATTTTGGTTGAGTTTTAGGTTTGTTTAACTGGTTTGGTTATTTCTGATTTTGTTTAATTTTTCTTATTTCGTTGTCGTTTATTTGTGTAATTATAGGTTGTTTGTGTAATTTGTGGTTTTTTGTGTTGTAGTTAGGTGTTTTGTATGTGGTTTTGTGTCATGGTGGATGTTTTTGTTTGTGTATTTTGTAGTTTATTTTTTTGTTTATTAATGGTTTTTTAAATTATTGATTAATTTTTGTTTTATTATTTTTAAAATAATTTTTGGTGTTTGTTTTTGGTGGTTACTTTAGCTTGAAGAATGGGCTGCCTGTGGGTTTCTCTTTTCCCCATTGCTGCTTTGAATTTTGGTTTAGATGCAGCAATGGAGAAAAGAAGGAGGAGGCAGTCACCCCGTTCTTCTCTTAGGAAGGTTTGTTAGGTAGGTCGGGGGAGAAGGAAGAGGCAGAGAAGAGCTTTTTCTGACTAACAATGGTTCTCTCCTCTCTGTCTCCTTTTTCTCCCAGCTTACCTAACCGGAGATCGGCAGGCAGCGATCCGTAATGGGTGGGGCTCTTCCTTGCGGATTGCTGGCTGCTGCTTTTGTATTCGGAAGTACAAAGGCATCAGCCAGTCATCCGCCAGGGAGGGTGCTTCCCCTGATGAGCTGGTGCCTGTTTTGGGGGGGGTTGCACCCTGGCTCAACTTTACTTGAGGCTGGTGGTGGTCTTGCTGTGTCTTTGGCATGGTAGCGTGGAGGAGAGGGAGTCCCTCTTTTCCCTGTTGCTCCGAGAAAGAAGGACGGCGGGTGTTTCGCAGTGGCGTTTTGTGCCTTTTTGTTTTGCATGGCTGTGAGGCGCTGAGTCTGCGTGCTGGGGACTTGCACTCCCATTGCGTTTTGTACGTTTATTTTTCACGCGCCGGCTTTCTCAGCGTTCTGTGTGCTCACGGTGCGCAGGATGCTGGGACTTGTAGTTTTGCGTTTGTGGTTTGCTTTTGTGTGGCGGTTTTTCAAGTAAAGTTGAGCTCGATTTCAATTGGCCACGCCACGTTTCCCAACTTTCTATTTGCTTGCGCCTTTTAGCCTGATTTGCTGTGGTGTGGCACAGAGACCCGGGTGCTGCATGATGGAATGAGCTCCCGTCTCTGTCCCAGCTCCTGCCAACTGTAGCAGTTCGAAAGCAAGAAATTGCAAGTAGATAAATAGGGACCACTTTGGTGGGAAGGTAAACAGTGTTCCATGCACTCTGGAGTTGAGGCATTCCTGCCACATGTCCACGGAAACATCTGCAGATGCACAGTCCTGGCTCTTTGGCTATAAACAGGGATGAGCACAGAACCCTAGAGTCGGATACGACTGGCTTTCAAGCAAGGGCGACCTTTACCTTTACCTAGAGATTTATTTAAAAACTTCCCTTCATTGTATTGTGATCTACTGTATATTCAGTACAAGCTGTTCATAAAATATGTTGTCTCTGGCTTCATTAATTGCTAAATCATGATAATTTTGCCCTTCTGTATTATAAGCCTGACAAGATATGCACATTTTGATAAGATTGATAAGCTGATTTGAGACAACTGCGTGGCATCGCTTGAGCTACCACCTGAACTGTTTCTGTTCATCTGCATTTCTCCATTCCCTCGTCCCGCTTGTTCTAATTTGCTAGGCCAAATATCTGTATTTTCTCCATCAGGTTTTACTTTACCTCTTCTTCATGCACCTAGCCCTGTTGGTTTATATGAAATGAGATCTTCAGAGAGTCAGTCATTCTTTCCCTCTTTCTCTCGCTTTGTCTTGCCTTCTTTTTAAAGGATTTTATAAATGATGTGAAAATAGTTTAATTCTCCACAGAGGTCAAGGAGGAGTTTGGCTGGAGTACAGAGCTGGCTTAAGAACCAGATGGAAACCGAGCTTTGAGCTGCAGCGTCCTTTTGATAAATTGATTTTCTCCCCATTTGACCCCAGAAAAGGAAATGAAAGGATGATGTTAGTCCTTGTTACCACAAGAACAAGAACAAAAACACGGGATTTGAGGTGATAGGGACATGGAAATAAGTCTTATACTGAATCAGACCATTGACTCATCTGGCACCATATCATCAGCAATAATAAGCAGTCCCTCAGTTGCAGTTGAGATTCTTCTCTAGCTCTACCTGAAGAAGTTGGTGGTTCAACTTGAAACAGAGAGTGGAGGACCAAATTCATCAGTTCTAAATTTCTGGATTGTGTGCAGACCTGCCAAATGCATTTGTGCATAGCAATCTGTCCTCAAAATCCTGAGAATTGGGTATACAGCTTAAAAATGCAATGAAGCACATATATGTTAAAGAAACAGTAGGCTCAAACTAAAGGTTGGAAAACATGCCAAATAAAAGCAAAAATTCATACAAATCTCCACATGGACTTGTTTGTGTCTCGGCCCAACAAAATCCAAAGTACAACAAAGATACCCTAGGACAGTTATGGCTAACCTTGGCACTCCAGCTGTTCTTGGATTTCAATTCCCAGAAGCCCAACTCAGCAAATCCTGCTGATCAGGCCTTCTGGGAATTCAAGCCCAAGAACAGCTGGAGCACCAAGGTTGGCTATCCCTGACCTAGGAGAAATGATAGATTCTGCAAAAACAGCATTCATAGCGTTGCCCCTCAGTTCCAAGAACCTAATACATTCAAAGGATGTGGTCTGTGACTGATTAATGTGCCTCCTAAATAACAGAATTTGACCGCTGGTTTTATTTTCCTGACAATGTATATACAGTATTTAATGTTATCTGCTTATGTAGATTCTATACCACAGGGTTCTCAGAATGACTTACAACTGAAAGTCTAAAATGACTGGAAACAGATCAAAAACATATTTGAAAAGCAGATTTCAATTATTTTCACTGACAAAATTTATTTTGCTGACTGGGGATAGCAGAACTGTTCTAGAAAAAGACAGAACCATGAAACCCTGCAGCACAAATATGGCATAAATGAGGGCCAGAAGATGAAACCAGTATAACAAATGCCTCGGCTAGCAGAATCCTCTTGGAGGATGATTAGGAACGCCTTGATCTGAACACTGTGCTAGAGTAGCCTGCGCTGGAGTGGCTTAGAAGACACACCAAGGAGATCCTAGGATCTTGACTAGGAAGTTTACACAAATAGGTGCCCCATTTCATGGGCACCCAAATCTATTGGGCAAACTCTGGCTTCCTCTGTTTTTTTGGCTTCCTTATCACCTGTGTGTCTGTGACCGACCGCATGCCTTTCAGATCATGCTTATCGCTGCTTCTATTCATAATGTGGGTTGAATACTTTGAAAAGCAGCCTGATTCCTAGATGGAGAAAAAAACGGTATTACTTTGATCTTCTTCCTTTCCCTGCCCCCAATTCTTCTATCACTAGCTGGTGTTCCAGTTGTAGGCTTTTACACACACCCTTGAGCAGGCAAATAATTGCTTTTCCTTCTTCCACCTTCAGCTGAATGAAATAGGCTTCATGTAAATGGTGCAGATTTGACATGTCCCTCTTGTGCTTCCAAATGATTCTGCCTCCAGCTCCGTTGCTGCTTCCATCTTTGACTTCTCCTTCCTTTCAACACAGAGTTAGTTCTGCATGCCTTTGGCATTTTCCCTGCTTTATTGCTTGTCTTCTTTATTCTTGCTCCTTTTGATGTTGTGTGTAGGAGGCATTTCTAGCCATGGTGCCCATATGGTATCTGCTGAAGATGTCCAGGATGATAATTTCAGCCCTTTCCACTCCTCAGAAGAGCTCCCACCCTCCTTTTTCTCTCCCCTTTTTCTCAAATAAGGCAAATGGCATAGTATGCTTTTAATTCTGGTCTCCCACACAGTGATTCTGCCCACACTGTGCAAAAAGCTAGATAATGAAAAGTCATGTTCTAAGGAAATTATGGTGCATCCATATGGAATGGCAAGAATTTTGAAGGCTAGATCAGAATAAAATAAGGGAGAAAAACTTAACAATGAAATAACTGGCAAGTGTTGCTTAGGCAGAATGAAGAGGCAGAAAGACATATTTGGGTTTCATGAAAGCGCAGCATATAGGTTAGTTCTTTAATTGTTCATGGTAGAGAGGAAGACTTTTTCATTTGTTACAGCAAAAACAAGAAGCTGTACAGGAATACTGTACAGTAAAACCTTGCATAAAGAGCGCCAAAAACTCACTTAACAACTAAATTGGGGTTTGCAATCCCCCCCCCTGCCACCAGAAGTCACAATCAGTCACTTACAGTGGCAGCGGTGGCACTTTTTCCAAGTGTTTCACTTAAAGAGCAACTCACTTAAAGAACAATCTCATGGAACACATTATGCTCTTTAAGTGAGTTACCACTGTATTATAATTCTTGTGCGGAATGGCATCAGTTTAGCATAGGATGCCTCCTGAAAGGCATTAAGTTGGCCAAGATTTGGCAGTATCCTGTACAGAACAGGAGAAGCAAAACAGTAGAGAAAGTGGGGTTGGGTTTATTTTTTGTGGGGAACCAGAAAATCTTGCAGATGCAGGTGGATGTTTTTGGTGGGATGTTTGTGTCTAGCAACATTTTTAGACAATTGCTTGGAGCAGTAATTTTTTTCCCAAGTGTCCATCACATCCCTAATTTAGAAAACCAGTCACTTCAACACGGGTGAGTGGGACCACCATTATTTGCTGCAGGTTTTCAGGCAGCAAGCATGTATAGCTAGAGGGAGGGAAGTTGGGTAGGCAGAATGACATGTTAGGCAGCAGTTGTAGTGATGCAAAACTAATACTGATGGGTCCACCCAGCATAGTTGTGTGCAAACCTGAGTCGGCCTTGGTCGAGTGGGCGGTATAGAAATTTAACAAAATAAATAAAATAAATAAATAGTGCATTGAAAACCATAGGATCCCTTCCAGGGCTGCTGCTGCTTTCTTCTTCTTCTTCAGCATCAGCATCTGTTTGAAGTTATTTTGTGCTTTGCCTTTACTTCATTTTTTGGGGAACTTGTCAGCAAGCCATAGGACAGTGATGGTCAACCTTGGCACTCCAGATATTCTTGAACTTCAATTCCTAGAAGGTTGATGATCAAATAACACACCTGTTATTTGATTATCAACCACTAAAGCTGAGACTGAAATCAAGGAATATTTCCTCAAAACTTTTGCATCTCTGAACAATGAGCCCCCATAGACTTCCTTAGAACTATGGAAGGTGAGCAAGGAGTTACCAGATAACTGGGCAGAACCACACAATTCTCTATCACCTGGCCAAGAACAACCATAGCCTGTATGGAAAGCTTTAAACACACTGTGTGACAGGGTAGGAAGATCAAGAGCTAATCTGAGAAAGTGCGCTTTCCCTGTAGATGGTGGCCTGTGTGAATGAGAAGAACAAACTATCGCCCATATGATAACAATGCACACAATGCCCCTAAACGTGCACTGAGGAGGACCTTATGTTGGCAAAAGGAAATGCTGTTGGTGTGGCCTGATATTGGGTGGATGTCATCTAGCCCTTTTAATTCTATTTTGTTTTAGATGTGTTAATTTTAGCTTTGTTTGTTATTATATGCTGGTGGGGCATCTGACACGAATAAGGAAATAAAGAGAATTCCCAGAAACCCTGATCAGCAGTAGTGCTGACTTGGGCTTCTGGTAATTGAAGTCCAAGAACACCTGTAATGCCAAGGTTCGCCATCGCTGCCTTAGGATGTAGTCTTCTTATACCATGACAAACTTTTCAGTCTTCCATACCAGTATTGTCTACTCTGTCTGCTACAAAGCTTCAGTAGACGTTTACTCCAGAATTTGCCAGGCAGACTGTTTAGTCAGGGTGGGTGAGTTATGGGAGCTGTCATCCAGGAAATAAAGTTTCCAATTTCTTAGCTAGCAGCACTCCAGGGACTCGGGTAACAAGAAGTCTTTCTAATGACTGTTTATCTGATCCATTAAAAAAAACCAACAGAGACAAACAAAACCCTAGCTGAACTTGGAATCTTCTGCATGCAAATCATGTACTATGTCCCAATTTATGGTGTTGTAGACCTCTACAACACCATAAATTGGGACATAGTACATGATTTGCACGCAGAAGTTTCTAAGTATCCACAGTGGTTGTACAGTACAGTATCTTTATCTCACTCACTCCAGACTAACAAATATCTCAAAACTCAAGGAAGTCTGCATGCTCTTGTGAGACTGTGATGAAAGTTACATCCAAAGATTCAAGTAAGTTTGTATTTTGGATGTTACTCAGTTCAGCACACATGCAAGATGAGTAATTGGCATATGTGGAAAGAAATGTCTTTCAATCCCTGTGGTTGGCATGTCAGATACAGTTTCTCCTGAAGTACAGTCATAATGTCACTATTTTATTTTATTTTATTCGTTTAGAACATTTATGTCCTGCCCAACTGGTCAAACACTACTCTGGATGGCTTAAAAAATAAAAATGCAAACCCTCATATAATACAATCACCAATGCCATGCCAATAAATCAGTAAATCAATAAAACATACCACATATGTGTCAACAGCATTGCTAGAGACACCTAAGACAGGTACCCAAACAATCTCCTCAAAAGTGCACAACAATCTATCAGACTAACAACTGGCATGTTAAGAGGGGAAGGCTTCATGGAACAGAAATGTATTCAAAGATTTCAGAAATCCCAGCAGAGTTCAGGCAGACCTAATTTCAGCTGACAATTCAACCTGGGGGGCTACAGCAGAAAACACTATGGATCTGGTCACCCCCTTTCTTACCTCTTTATGGGTGACCACGAGTACCATTATAGAGAATTGTAGCTTACAATGCAAAGAATGATCATCTCATAAGAACAGCCTTGCTGGAACAGGCCAGAGCTCATCCAGTCCAGCATTCTGCCTCACACAGTGGCTCACCATTTCCTTCAGGGTATTCCCAAGCAGATGCCTTCACCTGCTTAGGATTTCCTGGAAATGGCATTGAGAGATATCCTGCCTATCTCTCCAACCCGGAGGTTGTTCTTAGGTATCCATAATTATAGCCATTGATACCCTTGTCCTCCATGAACTTGTCTAATCATTTCTTAAATCTGTCAAGACTGACAGCTGTCACCACTTCTTCTGGCAGGGAGTTCCATAGACCAGTGATCCTCTGGGTGAAAAAGTACCCAGTTGTTCCACTTAGTTCTACAACCTGTGGCTTGGCCTACAGTCGCCTCCGTGTTATATCCTATTCAGTAGTTTATTCAGTAGTCTGTCAAGGTCAACAGAACTGCCCTGAAATAAGTGAATTCTCCTAATCTAATGCATGTAATAAGGTATCTTACATCAGAAATAAGCCTAAATTTTGATATCCAGATTCATTGCTGCCTGATTATAGAGATGTATGCTGGGGGAGACAGAATTTGCCAAGTAGTCTTCCCCCACCATATTTTGAATGCAACCAATTACTTTCCCTACTGCAAGTTAGCTTTCCATACTGAGGTCCCAAAGAACAGTGTGGAGGGAGAATGCAAGCGCGGTGCCAAAATGGCCGCCGCGCCCTTTGCGGGGCCCCCCCCACAGGACAGAGAATCCGGGTAGTTAGGGGCGTGGCCAACTCCCTTATAAAAGGGGTGGCCACGAGGCAGCCAAGCTGCCATTTTACCTCAGCGACGGAGCGGAGAAGTTTTTTCTGCGTCTCCGTCGCTCGTTAGCTTACCGGGAAGCCTTTTGGTAGCGGTTCTGCCTTTCCGGCTTCCCCTTTTTGCTCCGGTGGAGATGCCTTCGAAGAAGAAGGCAGCTTCGAGCTCAGCTCGCGTTGCTAGGAGGCGCAACCCAGGTCGGAGGACCGCGGTGCCGCCTCCTCAGCAGCCACCTTTGCCAGCCCCGGCCGGGGCCGGCGGAATGGGGTCTATTGCCCCTTGGCCCGGCGTGGGTGATCTGAGTGCGGGCGCGGAAGGGGTTCCGGCCCGCGGCCCACGAGCGGTGGACACCGCTCCTGCTCCTGCCCACTCTGTCGGGCCTACTCCTCTTGGGCTGCAGCCTCTCCCGGGGCCCTCTAGCCTTGGGGGGTGGTGCGGCCCCCTGCCTTGGCAGGTTTCTCCACCAACCCTGCCGGGATTCGGTGCTGGCCAATGGCCATATGTGGGTCCCGGGGTACAGGGACCTGGACCCATCCCTGGGCCAGGCGGGCCGGCCGGCCCTTTGCCCATGGTCAACGTGGACACCTTGCTGGCCCGCATTGCGGCCCTGGAAGCGTCGTTGGCGCGGGCCAGTCAGGCGGGCGCCCCTTTCGGGGTTCCTTTTGAGATGCTGTCGGCTGGAGGACAACAGCCGGCGGGGAGGGTCGAGCTGCTGCAGGCGTGTGGCGCGGTTTCGGCCACTGCCTCGCAGCTCCCCAGCCAGCAACCAGGTGCGGGTCAAGCCCCGGTGATGAGCTCTACGTCGGTCGTGAGCTCCGACGCTCCCAGTGGGCCGGAACCCCCGGTGGGGGCGGCCCACGGGGGTGCAGCGTGTGAGTATACGGTGCAAGCGAGTACATCCACACACATTCCCAATCTAGGGGGGGCCTTTCAATGGCCTTGGCCTCGCGCGGGTGGTGCGGGGGCCACGCTCTCGGCGACCCACCCGGCGACGACGACTGCCACCTTGGGCACCGGGGTGGGCATGGGTCCTTGCACTACAGGGAATGTTCTGGGGGTGGCTGGATTAGTTCAGGCCCCTTTTACCAGGCTGGCTGTCCCTTTTTCGGCCTTGCCGACGGCAGGGTATTCCTTGCCACTGGGTGATCACCTGGCACAGGCTACTAGGGAAAAGATATGGCGAGGGGAGTATGTAGATGTCTTCTCACTCCTCAACAGAGAGCCCACCAAGGAGGAAAGGGAGGGTCAGGATGAGAAGGACAAGGAGCAGGCACGCCGCCGTAAGCCGCCGCGTACCTGGGCCAACTGGCTCCCCGCTTATTTAATATACATGGCGGTATATCTGAGGGCGCGGCCGGATTTAGCTATTCCCATGGTCCAATATTTGGACAACATATATAGGGCGATGGTCGATTTCCCGGGCCCCTCATGGCTAGCATATGATGAGGAATTCCGTATGAGGATTCCCCTTCACCCCGAGATGAGATGGGATGAGCCGTGCCAGAGGCTTTGGCTTTTGTATATGACACCCACACGCCCTGCCCCGGGGGATAGATACCATTGCGGACATGCGGTCCAGCGAGCGGCTCCAGCGCAGGTTACCCGCCAGGCGGCGGGGCAGGGGGTTCCAGCCCGCCTGCTGTGCTGGACTTTCTCGTCAATTGGTTCCTGCAATCGAAAGAACTGCAGGTATAAGCATGAGTGTCCCACATGCTCTGGCCCCCACGCAGCCTCTGCTTGCCCCAAGCCTGGGGGGGCGCGAGGCAGAGGGAAGGGTGGACAGTGGGCTGGCAAGGCTGCCACGGATGGAGCTAGTTCTCCAAAAGGCCCCCTCCCCAATTAAGGTGGACATGCTGGAGCGCTGGCTCGCATCGTACCCGAAGGGGGAGGACAGGGAGTATATTCTTCAAGGTTTTAAGCAGGGATTTCGTATCCCTTTTGTGGGTGATAGGTCCCCTCAGGATGCTCCCAACCTTTTATCCCTTAGAGGAAGGGAGGAGGTGGCTGCGGCCAGCATTCAAAAGGAGTTAGTCGCGGGCAGGGTCGCTGGACCTTTCCCCGTACCCCCGTTTCCCAATCTTAAGGTCTCGCCACTGGGTTTGGTCCCCAAAAAGTCCCTAGGTGAGTTTCGCCTTATTCATCATTTGTCCTACCCAGCCGGCCGATCGGTCAACGATGCTATCCCTGATGACCTTTGTTCAGTCAGGTATACATCGTTTGACCATGCGCTGCGCATGGTGCGCTCGTGTGGCCCGGGTGCCCTGCTGGCCAAGTGTGACATTAAGTCAGCTTTTCGCCTCTTGCCAGTGCACCCGGGCGACTTTGAGTTGCTGGGTTTTAAATTTAAGGGGGAATATTATTTTGATAAGGCCATGCCTTTTGGCTGCTCCATATCATGCTCAGCTTTCGAGTGTTTTAGTACCTTCCTAGAGTGGGCTTTCGCCCGCAGGTCAGGGTCCCGGTCTGTAGCCCATTACCTGGATGACTTTTTATTCGGGGGTGAACAGGGCTGGGACACGTGCGCACGTCTCCTCAACACATTTCAGACGCTAATGGAGGAACTTGGTGTCCCTTTAGCGCCCGAAAAGACCGAGGGCCCATCGACCAAGCTAGTATTCCTGGGGGTTGAGATTGACACAGTAGTGCAGGCTTCTAGGTTGCCGGGTGATAAGGTGTCCAGGATCGTGGCCCTTATCTCGGAATTGCTGGCCAAGCGTAAGGCATCACTGAGGGAACTGCAGGTGCTACATGGGCACCTTAATTTTGCTTGCAGGGTGGTCGCACCGGGCAGGGCTTTTGCCCGGCGCTTATGCGACGCCATGGCAGGGTTATCCAGGCCCCACCACAGAGTCAGGCTCACCCGGGGTATCAGGGCAGAAATGTTCGTCTGGTTGCAATTCCTGAGGGAGTTTAATGGGGTCTCATTTTGGAGGTCTGACCTCCTGGCGTCCCCCAATTTCCAGATCCAGTCTGATGCCTCAGGATCCCTGGGTTATGGGATGTACTTCAATGGGAAGTGGGCCTGTGGTGGGTGGCCACCGGCATGGGCAGGCACAGGTCGCCTGCGGGATCTCACATACCTGGAATTTTTCCCCATTCTGGGGGCTTTGATGCTATGGGGCGAACTGTGGGCTAATTCGGTGGTGCATTTCTGGTGTGACAATGCTGCTGTTGTCCACATTGTCAATGCACAGACTTCCAAATCGCCCAGGGTCATGGACCTAGTGCGCCATTTTGTGCTGCGCTGCCTGCGCCTCAACGTTTTGTTCAGGGCCAGGCATGTCCCAGGGATTAATAATGATATTGCTGACGCTTTGTCCCGCCTGCAGATCTCCCGGTTCCGCGCCTTGGCCCCGGATGCGGAGGAATTTCCCTCGCCACTCCCGGACGAGATGTGGACTATTGGCAAGGAGAGGTGAACCGGGCGATTGGCCTGTCATTAGCGCCACGCACGCGTAAGGCGTATCAACAAGCATTAAATTCTTACAGGGCATTTGCTACTCAATTTCTCTTGCCAGAGACCTGGCCTATCCCGGTGGACCATGTTCTGCGGTTCATGGTTCACCTGCATGCACAGGGCCTTGCACCTCGCACCATAGCATCCAAGCTCTCGGCGTTGGCTTTTATGGCCAAAGTGGGAGGTCATGTGGATACCACCTCTGACTTCCGTGTGCGACATGTTTTGGAGGGGTGGGTGCGCGAGCGCGGGCGTTGCCCGGATGACCGGCACCCTATTTCCCCAGGGGTTCTTACCCAGTTGGCCCGGGGCTGGCCAGGCCTCTGTTTTGATCATTATGAGGCAGCCCTTTTTCACGCAGCCACAACGGTGGCATTTTTTGGAGCGCTCCGCGTCAGCGAACTCGTGATGCTGTCTAAGGCGGATGCAAGTGGTAGGGCACTGGAACTCGAAGATGTCTACGTAGCCAAAGACTGGGCCCAGTTGAGGATACGCTCCTCTAAAACAGATCAGCATGGCGTAGGCAGTGGTGTAAGACTGCTACGTTGTTCTTTGGCAGACATCTGTCCGGTTGGTGCCCTACATGAATTCCTGGCACTGCGTGGCATGCACCACGGCCCGTTTTTCTGTCACCAAGATGGGTCTCCCCTTACTAAATTTCAGTTTTGGAAGGTGACAGCCAGAGCCCTCACCAGGGTTGGCCTACCAGGTGCCCGTTATGGCACACATTCGTTCCGGATTGGTGCAGCCTCTACAGCAGCTGCTTTTGGGTACTCTGGGGCTGACATACGCAGCATGGGGAGGTGGGGCTCGCAATGTTTTCAGTTTTATGTGCGCCCACTCCCGCCATGAGTACCAATCCAGTCACCTTACCGCCTTTTTTCTCAATTTTCTTACAGACCCTGGGTGTCGTATTACACCGGTGACAGTATGGCTGGTGGGCCACAGCTATGTGCACAGGGCAGCGCGTTACGCTGCGGCGACAGAATGGGGACCCCGACTGGGACTGGGTGACCACGCCAGTCTCGCATGGCATGGTAAGCCTGGGATGTTATGGCGGGAGCTGCGGCCTTTCCTTTTTTCTGGCCTGGGTGCTGACCCGCCCGACATTCTAATCATCCACCTGGGGGGCAATGATTTGGGCCAGGTCACCGGCTTATCGCTTAAGCATGCGATTCGCGGGGACCTCGCCTACTTGCATTATGTCTGGCCTGCCACAACCCTGGTTTGGTCGGACATTGTCCCGCGCCATTCTTACAGAGGGGGCGTTAACCTCCTGGCCCTTGACCGCGCTAGGCGCGCGGTCAATAAGGCAATGGCGCGGTTTCTTGCCAACAGGGCTTGGGGACGGGTTAGTCATCACCCCGATATTAGTCTACAAAATTATGACTTGTACGCAGGGGATGGGGTCCATCTGTCGCGAGGAGGTATGGACCTCCTGTTGGGTGATTGGCGAGCAGGCCTGTTGACCGAGCTGACGGTCTGGGGGGGGGGCGTCAGGTCTTCTTTGAAGCCCCTCCGTGTGGCGGGTAGCACTGGTAAGGTAAACAGTATGACCCACAAGTATCCGGCAGGTTCGCAATTGACTGGACAACACTAGACAGGAATAAATTAGTTAAACGTTGTCCGGTCAACGACGAACCAGGCGATGGGGTGATGACGATTGCTAACCAGCATGCATCACCCCTGTGATTTCACGGATACGCGTCAGAGGGTGGGGTCATAAGTTAGTTATTGACTACGGTCAACAATTTGTTTGTTGTCAACAAACAAATTGATACAAATTGATACATTGTAACCAATTGCCGTTGGCAATTTTGGGGTGGTACCTTACCAGTGTTACTTCGGCCTGCTTGCCTTAGGAATTACGATTGGTCGTTTTACCAATGCAAATTTATAATTCGGACTAGGGCATTGAATCAATAAATGTGGCCCTATGCTGTTATCCACTTTCAATGTTGTCTGTGTCCGTTATTGGGGGGGGGGGGGGGGTGCGCCTGCAAAATACACTGACATACTTCTTTATGAATGTTTTCATGAAGCTATACTCTGGTTTAGACATCAGCTTGATGGTGAACTGAGTTCAGTTTTTCATTACTGCAACAGACAAACATTAATCTCTTTAAAGCTTATTGTGTTTCCACAGAGTCTTCTAGTTGTCTAGAAAAGCAATCCTGCCATTCAAAGTGCAACATACAATTTGGAATGAAATTATGTAGACGGGAGCAGGTTCTACGGTTATAATGAGACTTAGATATGTTAGTTAATTGGCTTTACTGGCACTGATGTACTAAAGGGGATGAGCCACTTGGAGGAGCAGAGTGATACTGATGCTGCCAGAGGGGAGAAATCTCATAAGGTTGTCAGACTCTCAACTGGCTGTTTTGACCCATTAAGCCAGTTTATCTCAAAGAGAATGATGAATTTAGGGAATCTTCTTCACATACAGTTCTGCCACAAGGTCAGATAAAAAATGGCTCAGTGACTACCCTTAATTTAACTGAAAGATCTGGAATTGTGGGAAAGTTGGTCCCATAGTTATTGGGATTACTATCACAAATAATGATTACGGTCTGCCCCAAATCTTGGTGTAGGTTAAAGCAGGTGTCCAGAGAGAATTCTATCAATACAGTGATAACTGTACACTGGTTTTCAGTGGAGTGAAGCCCATTTGTAAAGATGCTTCCAAAATTTTATTTGATACAGTTTCTCCCCTTCAAATACCATGTCTCTGAAATATTGAATCTAAACCAGGTCTTCCTCACTTTCTGCCATTAGGGTGGTATTGTCTACACATCTCAAATTGTTGATGTTCCTCCCAGCAATTTTGATCCCATATTGTGATTCCTCCATCCCTGCATTGCGCATTATGTGTTCTGTGTATAAGTTGAATAAGTAGGGTGACAAAATGCAACCTTGTCTTACTCCATTTCCTATTCCAAACCACTCTGTCATTTTGTGTTCTGTCCTAACTGTTGCTTCTTGATTCATTACAGATTTCTCATGAGGCATATGAGGTGTTCTGGTTATTCCCATCTCTTTAAGGGAGGCATATACTCTTTTAAATCCTTGTCCTCATCTGTTATCAGTAAAGAAATCTGCTGCCTCTGAGGTAAATGCCTCACTTTGGTAATGGTAGGGCTGGGCTGGCCCTACCGAAGGAATAGGAAAGTTTTCCTGGAACTATTATTGTATACTAATAGAGATCTTAGGGTACCCAGAGTGTTGAGTGACAGACTAGGGCTCTAAAGATGAGGGTTTGAATCTCTCTCTTGAGCAATGGAAACTCATTGGGGGGGGGGGATGGAACTGGTAAAATGACTCCTTAAATACAGTACCTCACTTACCTGGAAAGCACTATTAGAGTCACTATTAGTCCGTTTTAACTTGCTAACACATAACAACAACAGAGATCTTATTTCTTTGAGTGAAGATCCTTATGTTGTATAAGCCATCATTGGCGGCGGCTGCTACTCATATCCGAGTATATCTATACACACAGAGAGAGAAATACAGGGGAAACGCCATTGGCATGAATTTGTTTAAGGTGGATCCCAGCTTGCCGAGAAATGACCCACACACTGATCATGGAGCCATCTCCTGTGGCACGTATGAAATGAGACGAGCAGTATTTATTTAGTGCCACACAACACTCAATGTTGAGTGGCTGGCTGTGCGGTCTACTCCATTACCATAGTGGGATGTCCAGCCAGACAATGTTCTATAAGCAAGATTGTAGCCAAACTGACTGATGGATGCTTTGAAGGGAAAGGAAGGGGAACGGCGCATAAAATCCAATAAGAGTGCAGCTTTCAGTTTACCTGCTACCTAACAATATGAGAACTTTGTATTCCAGCATTGACTGAAGAGCTAAAGCCAATCAAAAGCTAACTGCAGAGTTGTATGAAGATCTGAAGCTGCTTCAGTCTTAGTCACCGGCCTCTTACTTGATTGATTTGTTAGTCATCTTATAATGATTGTTCTCCAGAAATATATATATAATCTCAGAAGCTACAGAGATTGATTCAGAAAAGCAGCACAAGAATAACACAGCCAATTTGATAACAGCAGAAGTGGGAATTATAACAAGTTACAAACAATACAAAGATTTATTTATTCATTTGTTTGTTTGTTCAGGCGCAATTTAAACATACCTTTAAAGATATCATGGCAATAGAAAAGAAATGCAGATTTTTCTTCCACCCCATAAAAGTTAAAAATAGTATTTCCATAACACCAAGATAATATTATAGTTTGTGTATCAGGCAGACTTTTGGGGGGCTACTGCTGGTTATGTTTGATTCTACACAGAAATGTAAACATTTGGTTTAAAACTCCCCCTCCCCCCACTTATAAGAACATAAGAACAGCCTTGCTGGAACAGGCCACAGCCCATCCAGTCCAGCATTCTGTCTCACACAGTGGCTCACCATTTGCTTCAGGGGATTCCCAAGCAGATGCCTTCACCTGCTTAGGATTCCCTGGAAAGGGCATTGAGAGATATCCTGCCTATCTCTCCAACCTGGAGGTTGTCCTCAAGTATCCATAATTATAGCCATTGATACCCATGTCCTCCATGAACTTGTCTAATCCTTTCTTAAAGCTGTCAAGACTGACAGCTGTCACCACTTCTTCTGGCAGGGAGTTCCATAGACCAATAATCCTCTGGGTGAAAAAGTACTTTCTCTTATTTGTTTGAGAACTAGTACCCAAAAGTTTCATGGAGTGTCCCCTAGTTCTAGTGTTATGCGATAGGGAAAACAGGGATAGGGAAATCCCTCTGGAGCTCCTCACAATCTCTCACAGTTTTCACTACCCTGTATAATTTAGTGTCGCCAGCAAATTTGGCTACCTTGCTTTTTACTCCTACCTCTAGATCATTTATGAAGAGGTTGAAAAGCAGGGATCCCAGTACTGAACCTTGGGGCACCCCACTCTTTACTTCCCTCCACTTGGAGAAGTGTCCATTTAGTGCTACCCTCTGTTTCCTGTCCCTTAGCCAGTTGCTGATCCAGGACAAGACCTGTCCCTTTATTCCATGACGGGTAAGTTTATTCAAGAGCCTTTGGTGTGGGACCTTGTCAAAAGTCTTCTGAAAGTCCAGATAAACAATGTCAACTGGATCCCCCTTATCCACATGCTTGTTGACACTCTCAAAAAATTCCAATAGATTAGTGAGGCATGATTTGCCCTTGCAAAAGCCATGTTGGCTCTCCTTTAGCAGTGCCTTCTCTTCTATGTGCCTATTAATTCTATCTTTTAGGATGGTTTCCATCACTTTTCCTGGGACACATGTCAAACTGACAGGTCGGTAATTTCCTGGATCACCCCTGGATCCTTTTTTGAAAATTGGTGTTACATTCGCCACTTTCCAGTCATCATGCACAAAGCCTGATTTGAGGGAAATATTATATATTTTGGCTAGGAGATCAGCAATTTAATCTTTAAGTTCCCTGAGAACTCGTGGATGGATGCCATCTGGTCCTGGTGATTTGTTAGTGTTTAGTTTAACAAGACATGCAAGGACCTCCTCCCTGGTTATTTCTATCTGGCTTAATTCTTTGGTTTCCCTCCCTACGAAGATAGGCTCTGTTTTGGGCATGTGGTCTCTGTCTTCTTCAGTGAATACTGAAGCAAAGAATTCATTGAGTCTCTCTGCAATCTCTGTTTCCTCTTTAATAACCCCTTGCCTTCCATTGTCATCTAATGGTCCAATGGCCTTCCTAGTTGGGTTCTTACTTCTAATGTACTTAAAGAAGTCTTTGTTATTTCTCTGAGTATTTTTAGCTATACGCTTCCAAAAGTCTTGCTTTCCTTTCCTGATTGTTGCCTTGCATTTGTTCTGCCAGAATTTATGAGAGAGATCATTTATTGTTGAATATGCAATGAGTAGTGAATTGCCCCAGCTCCTGCCAACCTAGCAGTTCGAAAGCAAGAAATTGCAAGTAGATAAACAGGTACTGCTTTGGTGGGAAAAGTGGCAGCATTCTGTGTGCTTTGGTGTCTAGCTTTTGGAGTATTTTCTTGGGGTGCATGTGGGTTGCATAGCTTCTCCACTCCGAGTTCTGCTGACAGAAGTACAGTAGTTCTATCAGCAGAATTGTTTGAGGTAGAAAGCCAGGCTATAATTCGGACATGAGACATTCTGTTTCCCCAATTGAGTGCTAAAGAAAGCAAATTCAAAATTGATTTCTCCCTCCCCTTCTTAATTTACCCTGATGTGAGAGCTTAGCAAAACCAAGAGCACTATTTCAAACTACTTAGGTGCACAATCAATAAAAAGACTGGTTCCAAGAATGTGAAACCCAGTTTCATGTCCTGTACCACTAGAAAAGGAAAATTAGTTCAAGGTCATGGCAATTTTGTGGAAATTGGTCAACTGAGACCTGATTTATGCATTATTTTGGCATAGATCATATACCTGGGAAGTGTTCATCAATATGTTAAGTTTGCGACAAAAGTGCCAGTTACCAGGATAAGTCACATGGCTTAGCATATAATTTTACTGGGATGGGGCCCTCTAAATATTTTGGCCTGCAGTTCCCATTAGCATGGGTTGTGGGAGCTATAGTCCAAAATACCTGGAAAGCAAAAGGTTCTCTACCACTGTAATAACCAGATTCTCCGCCCGCCCCCCCCCGCCTATTCAGGAAATCTGGCTGTGGTTAAAAAAAAAGTCAAATGTGCAAGTGATCCAGAAATGGTGCTATGTAGTCAAAGAGTACATGTTAAAAATGTTTGGAAGAGTTGCTTCCTTGGACTATAGCACAAGCATCCTAGCTGGTTAGGAGTCTGGTAGTTGTAGTCCAAAAATATTGCTTTTCCAGGGGGGGGGGAGGGATGTACTATTTTGACTGATCAAGTTACATAAACAAATGTTTATGTCTCTGGAACAGCTAGCCTTTTTGATCTCTGTGCTCACATGGGTTTGCTGACCAGTGACATAATTCTAGCTTCCCTAGGGCACAGTCTGGCAAGAACTCTGAATGCATTCATTACGAGCCTCCTGGTCAATTAACTATCAGTGAGAGAAAATGAAAATATAAAAAGAAAGTATCACATAATAACTGTGTGCTGTCAAGTCAATTCTGACTTATGGCAATCCTTTCCAGTATTTTCTAGGTAGAGAATACAGAGAAGTGCCCTTCAGACAACAGTACCAAGTAGATCAGGGGATCCCAACCTAAGGCCTATGGGCTGGATCTGGCCTACGGCACTATTTCATGTGGTCCCCCACCCCTCCAAGGGCATTCAAGAAACAAAATGGCCACCCTTTGGAAGCTGTTGGGACAAAATGGCCACCCCCATCGTGCAGGCAGGGCAAAATGGCCCTCTGGCCCCCAAAGCTGACTGAGAGAGCATGACCCAGCCTGCGGCTTGAAAAGGTTGGGAACCCCTGAAGTAGATGAACCAATGGTTTGGTTGACTATACATTTTGCATTGATTTCTTCTTTTATTTTATTTTATACATTTTATTAAGTTTTTAAACAAATAATAATAATAATAAAGTACAAAATTACATAAACATGATAATACAAAAAGAATCTTTATCTATAAAGAGGGGCATTAACCGTTGGACTCTGGTATACACGCCCGCACCCGACTATCATATCCTGTAACGAGCCGCAAGGTTGCCGAAGCCGGCAGTGGGGCAACAGCCCCACGAACAGGAACAAATGGAAACAACTTCAATTCCCAATGTCCTCTGCGCTGCACCGCACCTCAGCCAATCAGGCTGAGAGGCGCGAGCAAAAAGAACATTGGGAAATGCGGCATGTCCAATTGAAATCGAGCCGCAGGGAAAAAAACGCAGCACGAACGCAAACAAAACTCCAAGTCCCAGCATCCTATGCGCCGTCAGTACTTCAGCCAATCAGGCTGAAGGGTGTGAGCGCGCAGAATGCTGAAAAAGCCGGCGCATGAAAAATAAAATAAAACCACGCCAGGCTTCTGCAACGGGAGCGCAAGTCCGCCACAGGTGGACGCAGCGCCTCACGGCCTCGCAAACAAACAACCACAAACAACCATGGTGAAACCACTGCTGACCTTCTTTCCCGGAGCAACGGGGAGAAGAGGGACTCCTTCTCCTCCCTGCTACCCTGCCGAAGACATGGTGAGACCACCACCGGCCTCAAGGTAAGTTGAGCCGGGGTGGAAAAAAAATATCAGCAGGCAGCAGTTTGTCAGGGGAAGCACACTCCCTTGCGAATGGCTGGCTGCTGCCTTTGTACTACCGATGGAGGTAATACAAAAGCAGCAGTCAGCAATCTGCAAGGAAGAGCACCACCCCTTACGGATCACTGCCTGGATCTCTGGTTAGGTAAGCCAGGAAAAAAGGAGACAGAAAGGAGAGAACCATCGTCAGGCAGATAGCTCTTCTCTGCCTCCTTTTCACCCGACCTACCTAATGAACCTTATTGGGGGAAGAGTGAGCTGACTGCCGGCTCCTCCTTTTCCCCATTGCTGCATTGATACCAAATTTCAAAGCAGCAATGGGGAGAAGAGGAACCGACAGACAGGCCGTTATTCAAGCAAGAAAACACAACAACAACAAAACCAAACATTTACCTAAAATGCCAAACACCAAAATTAATAAAACACAAATAAATAAATAAACACATTAACCAACAAAACAATAAACAAAAAAAATCCACAAACAAAAACACCAAAAATACCATGAAAGCACAGAAAAAACACCTAACTACAACACGAAAATACCTAACTCAAACAACAAAAATACCACAAATTAAAAAAAATAACCACAAAAGAAATCAGAAACATAAAAAACAGCCAGAAATAAACAAAACAATTAAACACATCTAACCCCCCCAAACCCCCCCCCCCACAAAAGAAGAAACAGAAACACCTACCAGCCCAACACCAAAAAAAAACAAAAAAACAAAAACAAACCCCAGATCTAAAAAAAAACCCAGAGAACTCACGAGCACGTCCTCCCTCCACGACTCTGGAACAGAAATGAAGAAACAAAGACTACTTACTGGAAGAAGCCCCACCTAGAGGCTGGGAGAGAAAAAAACAAGTCAAACAAAAGAATAATCCAACACTATTACTAACAGCCCCACCTGCAGGCCAGAAGATTAAAAACAAGTCAAAAAATGCAAAGCAGCCCTCTTGCTAACAGCCACACCTAGAGGCCACAAGAGTTAAAACAAGTCAGAAAAATAAGAAATAAATCAAAATCACAAATAAATCTAATAAAATAGATAAAAAAAGTCACAAACCACAAATGCAAAACATCCCCACCCAAATCACCCTTAACAAAAAAACACACAACAACACACAAATAAAAACTGCCCGGCTTGCCAGGCACAAATATGCTAGTGATACATAAAAAAACAAGTTAAATACAAATTTGTCATTTCAATACATCCAAACTCTTAACCATTTAACTTGTGTGTGTGTGCATGCATGTGCGTGCACATGCGCGCGCACACATGCACACACTTTGTTCAAATTATTCTCATTAATATGGTTTTCAAATTTTCTCATAATACAAATACCTAAAACACCCAAGTGTGCTACCCCTATGTCCTTGAATCTACCAGTTGTCTTCCATTAACTTATTTATTCTGCCAAAAACTCATTACCTCCGGTACAGGTTTGTCTCCTTTATTTTTTCCCCCAATGTGTGTTGCAGAAATGGCTTCCAAATATCCCAAAATCTGTTTTATTTTAAAAATCCCTTTTTCAAATTTAAATCCCATGTAAGTTTTTCATTAAGTGCCATATCCCAGACATCAGTATACCATTTACTCAAATCTAAATTCGAACCACCTTTCCAATTTATAGCAACCTGTTGTCTTGCTAATGTTAAGAAAATAGCTAATGAATCCTGTTTATTTTCATCTAGATTCAAATCCTCTAAATCAGTCAATAGTACAATTTCCATATTCAACTTCAAATTAATATCCAGAATTTTAGCTATTTCTTGTTCAATTTTATGCCAAAAATTGGAAACAATTTCACAATCCCAGCACATATGTTTATACGTCCCTGTTTCCCATTAATATCACCAACATACTTTTGAGTTACTATTGTCTATTTGGTTTAGTCGAACAGGTGTCATATACCATCTCCACAAGATTTTATAATTATGTTCTTTAACCTTCATGGATAGGCTTCACATGATTTTCCTCCCCCACTTTTTCTTCCAGTTTTCTTCAGAATTGCTTATACTGTATCTAAATCTGTTTCCCACATCCTTTAGGGGCATTCTGGGATTCTTCAGTACATTTTATCATTCTACACAACTTGCTCACTACTCCTTTTATCTCCATTAAGCCTCTTCTTATCTTATACAGTAATACCTCAGATAATGAATGCATCGGATAACGCTAAAATCAGATAACGTTGGGGAATTTGAGGAACATTTTTGCACCGCACAACATATGTTGTGTGATGCAAAAGTTTTCCTCAAATTCCCTGACATTGATTTCTGCCCCAAAGCCCGCAGGGCTGGAGACCAGCCCTGTTGATTTTGGGGCAGAGATCTTTGGAGGCCTCCTTGCGGGGAGGGGGCAAGGAGGCCTCCGTAGAGCCAAGCGTTGGCCCACCAGTTTCCTTGGGTTGAGAGTCCCCTGTGTGCTCTCACCCCAAGGAAATGGGCAGTCTGAGCATTGGGCCACCGGTTTCCTTGGGGTGAGAGCCCCCGCATGTGCTCTCACCACCAAGGAAACGGGCAGTCTGAGCGTCGGGCCGCTGGTTTCCTTGGGGTGAGAGCCCACACACACACTTTTACTCCAAGGAAACAGGTGGTCTGAGTGTTGGGCCACCGGTTTCCTTGGGGTGAGAGCCCGTGCACATGCTCTCACCCCAAGGAAATGAGCGGTCTGAGTGTTGGGCAGCCGGTTTCCTTGGGATGAGACCACTCCAGGGAAATGGGCGGACTGAATGTCAGGCTGCTGGTTTCCTTGGGGTGAGAGCATGCGTACATGCTCTCACCCCAAGGAAACAGGTGGTCTGAGTGTCAGGCATGCACACGGGCTCTCACCCCAAGGAAACCAGTGGCCTAATGCTAAGACCGCCCATTTCCTTGGGGTGAGAGTGCGCGGGCTGGCTCTCACCCCAAGGAAACTGGCAGCCCGACACTCAGACCACCTGTTTCATTGGGGTGAGAGCGTGCCGCACTGGAGCCATGTTTTATAATCCAAATTTGTTTAAATCTGTTGCTGTTACTGTCTTCTACTGCTTCTATTAATATTGTTGTTACTGCAGTGCCAAATCATTTGAAAGGGAGTGAGGTATCTCGCCATTTAGCTCAAGTTCTTCTTTCTTGAACGAATGGGCAAATGGAGGGAACAGCCCAAGAGAAAAAGCCTGACTCTTCTGAGACAGACCGATTCCCGGTCCCGCCATTCCACACCACTCCAGCACCAAAATAAGACTCTTTAGTCACCTTTAATCACTTTTAATTCCTCTGGTCATCACCCTCACACCCAAAGGGAAAACAATACTCGCTCACTCAGTCACCGAAAATTGGTCCGTCTCTCAGCATCTTCCACTCGCCTCCGCATGGCCCTGGCTGGCTCCATTCTGAGCGCTCAAACCTCCCATCTGCATCAATCTGCCAGTACAAACAAGAACAAACAACAACAGCAACAGCACAACCTTCAAAGAAGGTCACTTATAT
This sequence comes from Bradypodion pumilum, assembly GCA_035047305.1. NCBI lineage: Eukaryota > Metazoa > Chordata > Lepidosauria > Squamata > Chamaeleonidae > Bradypodion > Bradypodion pumilum. Next base: position 30,289,069 of record JAWDJD010000001.1, on the reverse strand, counting down.
CCACTTATATCCACATTTTCATGGCACTCCTTTTTTGCAGCTAACAAGATTCGCAACCACTTAGTCCGCCATATTGGTACGCCCCCCTGCATTGATTCCTTCTACCCCATCTCAGTCTCTGTCACACAAAATGTGGATATATCCCACAGTACAGGTCCATGGAAAACTGGAAGCCTGTTGCAGGTATTTTAAGCAGACCTCAGAAAAGAAAACGTTTTTGACCAGCATTCTTGATGGCTTGGGTATTCTGTGTTTTACAGTTCGCTAAAGTAACTTTCCAATCTTTCTCAGCTCTGATTTCCACCTAGTTTGAAATTGCATAGAAAAAAACAAAACAAAACAGAAATGCTTGCCAAATGGAAAAAGGCTTCCTCCTCCCCTTCTTCTAGCTATTTCTAATAATAGTGAGTGGGAGAAATTGTACTGCAACTAGAATGAATGACATTATAATGGTCTGAGTGGGAACAGTTCACTGTGTATATAGACCTTCTTCTGCTTTTATCGGAGGCAGCAAAGAACAGCAGCAACTCAATAGATTATGGCTGGATAGAGATTTCCACTTAGAATAGGATGAATCACACTCTGTTTCCACACTTGAATAGTTTAATTAAATCTTTATATTTGGCATAGGAACTCTTCATAGAAGAGTTGTGTCTTCTGCCTAATATATTTAGTAAAATGTTTATCCCATTTTGTGTGGATGAAAGATACTGGAGTGAGATCACCTCTTTCAGACTAAAAACAGTTTATTCTCCATATGTTTTGAGTTTAACTAAACAGCTATTGATACCATAGACAAGCAACAGCGAATCTTGGCACTCCTGGTGTTGCTCTTGAACTTCAATTCCCAAAAGCCCTGATCAGCAGAAGTGCTGACTTGGGCTTCTGGTAATTGAAGTCCAAGAACACCTGGAGTGCCAAGGTTCACCATTGCTGCCATCTATATCTATAAACCCAAGATGTACATTCGTATGTCTGGTATGCATTCCCCCCCCCCGCAATGCACCCCCCTGACAGGTTCACAAAGCCTACCTTGCATGTCCCAGCTGAGGAAGAGGGGGTCCGGAAGCCGCGGGTGGGGCGTTAGCCAAAAAAGATCACGAGTTTGTCATTGGCTTGCATGCGCATGCGAGCATGCATGCATCACCACTGGGTGCCTGATGCTGATGCGGGTGCACACGCATGCCACATAAAGGCCTTCGGCAGACATTGACATGGGTGTGCACGCGTGCACAAGCAGGCCTCCAGCAGAGGATGCCGCTCATCACCCACGGCCGTGGCCGCCACCCCTTGCGCATGCCTACATGAGCAACACACCCCAAGTTCCCCCTCTTAAGACCACTGCCTGGCAAGGTGCTGCAGCAGACGCTGCCTCAACCGTGCCGCACCATCCAGCCACCGCCAGAGCCGCCCCCCCCCGCAGAACATAGGACATGCGGCCGGCCCCCTGGAACATAAGAAACTGCACACACAACCTGGAACACCACCGCCTGTGATACCGTTGGCATCCCCCTCCACTGTATCCCTGTCCCGGCTTGGCTCCCTCCCGGGCGAAGTCCGGGCACCTCTGCTAGTAGACTATTAATTTAATCATTAGGCAATGTAGTTCAATTCCCAATTCCCATTTGTTTATGTAACTTGATTCTTGCTTGAAAAGTAATTTTTTTAGTACTCTTGCTTATTCCAGGATAGGGGACTGTGGCAGCTTAGTAGTTAAGACGTTGAACTTGATGATTGGAAGGTTGGTAGGTCAGCAGTTCATGACCCGAGTGCTTCACAATGGAGCGAGCTCCCATCTCTAACCCATCTCTTGCCTACCTAGCAGTTTGAAAGCAAGAAATTGCAAGTAGATAAATAGTGGGAAGGTAATTATTTATTTATCATATGATGAACTTCAGTTGTCTCTTTAATGCTGATACAGTAATACCTCATACAACGTCCAAACCTGGTTCCACAAGTTAGGATGTTGTATGAACAAATAATAATAATAATAATAATAATAATAATAATAATAATAATAATAATAATAATAATAATAATAATAATAATAATAATAATAATAATAATAATAATAATAATAATAATAATAATAATAATAATAATAACGGAATTCTCTACCTCCGGTGCAGTGTCCGTGTTGGCTTTTTTCCCCTCTAGCCAAGCGGGGCTCAGAGGGGGCGGAGGCAGCGGTAGGCAATGGATGCACCAGGCTCCCTTCTCCGGAGGGGCTGCGGAGAGGCAAGCCCCAGGTGCAGCGAGTTCTTTCTTCCCCGCCTTCTCCGGCCAGCTGCCGGTCGAGCTCCGTGGGGCCTCCAAGCCCCAGCGTTGGTGGAGGCAACGTGAGGCAGGGCCGGAGGGAGGTGGGGCTGGTGGACACAGCTGACTCCCATCCCGGGCCGATGGCGGGGGCCTGGGAGAGTCACGGCAAGGCTTGTCGGCTGCTCCTCCGGTGTCCTCTTATCCCTCCAGTCAAGGCAGGGCCGGAGGGAGGCAGGGCCGGTAGCCACAGCTGACTCCCATCCTGGGCCGATGGCGGGGGCCCGGGAGAGTCGCGGCGAGGCTTGTCGGCTGCTCCTCTGGCGTCCCGGAGGACAGAGATCCCTGGAGGACGATGTTCTATAGGGTCGCAAAGGGTCGGAATCGACTGTGCGACTGAACAACAACAAAAAACCTGCAAAAACCCTAATACCTCATACAACGTCCTGCAACGTTGTATGAGGCACCTTTTTTCCAAGAATTGGGCGACGTTGTATGGATCCGACGTTGTATGAAGCGGACATTGTACGAGGTATTACTGTATATACAATAAGCACAAATTATACATCTCAAGTTCCTAGCTAGAGTTTCACGTCCAGGTTTGAAAGCCTATGAAGGGAAGGTAAACAGCATTCCATGCATTCCAGTGTCTAGTCATGCCTGCCATATGACCATGGAAATGTCTGCAGAAACAGACAGTGCCGACTCTTTGGCTGTAAACGGAGATGAGCACTGAACCCTAGAGTCAGATACAACTGACTTTCAAGCAAGGGGAACCTTTACCTTTTTCAAGCTAGTGTCTATATTCAATTTCAAATTAATAATTGCCATGGGGCAATTCCAGTGGCAGGTGCAGCAAAAGCTAAAGACCTAGACAAATTTTAGCTTAAACTTCTTAATTGTTATTAATAAGGCCTTATGAGAAGCAGTTCCACTTTTCAGAATGGGGAAGATTCTACAGAATCTGTAAATTTACCACATAATGATATATATTATTGGTAGGGGTTGATGATTTATTAGAATGCCATCTTGGTATGTATTATATATTTTTATAATATTTAATTTATGTATGGGTATCTGAGATAATTTGTCTTTTTTTCTGTTTGTAATGTTTCTGACCCACCTTGAGTGGTGCTTGCACCAGTTAGATGGGATATAAGTCAAATACTTACCTACATACATACTTACATACATACAGTAAAACTTTGCATAAAGAGCACCTTGCTTAGAGACTAACTCGCTTAAAGAGCAGAATTTTCTCTGAATGGTCACCTCACTTAACAACTAAAACCAACCAAAAAGTTGCTTAACAACTAAATTCGGGTTCGCTATCCCCCCCCCTGAAGTCACAATTTGTCACTTGCAATGGTGTTTCGCTTAAAGAGCAAACTCGCTTAAAGAGCAATCCCGTGAAATGTATTATGCTCTTTAAGCGAGGTACCACTATACATACATACATACATACATACATACATACATACATACATACATACATACATACATACATACATACATACATACATACATACATACATACATACATACATACATACATACATTCAGTCCTTTGGGGAAGGCTAGAAGGCCAGATTCAACCCTGGATCTGATGTTCCCTCCCCTGTATCAATACTGTAGTCTGCCTTCTTTTGCTCAGCATTGCGTTGGAGAGATTCTGGCATGCAAAATATCAAAGATGGATGTATTCTCACAGGACGTTCAGTAAATGATAGTCTGCATGTACATAAATATTTTTCATCTGGCTTTATCTACATTTGAAACTGCTTTTGCATTTTCTTGTTATTAAAAATGTCAGTTAAAATTCCTTAAGAAGAAACTGCTACGGAAATGTTATTTCATTGTGTTTGGTGACTAAATGTAGACAAGAATGAGTCAATCTAAACCAGGAGTAAAGTTACTTCTTACTCCCCTTCCAGTTCCACTCTGTTGTCTTCTCCTAAGTGATGGTAGTGCAATCCAGAAAAGAAAAGTCTCATTTCTCCTACCTTGACGTGAACATAAGGTGGTTGATTGGGACAATTTAAGTGTAATTGCATTTTAACTTTGTTTTTAAGAAATATTGTGTTAAAGCACAATAAAGATGGTAGTAAAACAGATTCAGGCATAAAATCAAATAAAAACAAACCAGATTTCTTCTTTCTCTCTTCTTCTTTAAAGCCTCCTTTGGTGAATTCATTCTGTAGTTCCTTTTACCTGACCTAGTGTGAGAAATATTAGCCGGCACGACAAGGTTGCCTTTGCCTTCAAAATACCACAATCTTTGAGGAGGCTCTTTCTGTGTACCTCAGTGAAACAGCTGATATCAATTAATTTCTAATCAGTTAAAATCATCCCAATAAATTCAACACTATCATATCCAATTTGAAAAGGTGTGTCTTTATGCTCTTTTTAAAAGCAAAAGTGGAAACTGTTCACTAGTTTGTTTACCTGTAAATGTAAATGCATATATGCCTATGGATAAAAGATTCAGAATTAGAAAGAAGGCTAGAGAGACCAATTATTTAAGAGTCTATTTCTTCTTCTTCAACCTTTGCTTGACCCATTGAACAAATTATAGAAAAGAAAGGAGAGAAAATTTGAGATGAGTTCAAAATTTGTTATCCCAGGACAGCTGAAAACTTAGACAAACCTCTAAATATCTTATTATGACTTCTCATGTTTCTCATTCTGGGAGCAATAAATTATACATATTTTGGAGAAATCATAGCAGGCAAATAGAAAACTCTTATGTGATTTGGAACATCTTGTCAATGAATCAAAGGCATCTAAGTAGCATCTGGCATGCTAGCCATGCAATCAGATTCAAACAAGGCCCAAAGAAAAACTCTAGAAACTACTGGGGAAAAGTTTTAGAATGCAGTGTGTTGACTATAGCCACAAGCCACATGCTAGGGAAGGCTGGTGAATCATAACTGGAACTGATGCAAACCTCACATTCAAATACTGTATAAGCATCATGCAGAGCTCTAAGGATTTCCTGGGTATAGGATGGGGTGCCCTGACAGTGAGCAAAGTTGAGCCTGAGTCATTTGTTCTTTACTACTGACCAGGAAATCACAGTTTTGAATGATCAAAGCAGAGAGCAGCTTTTCTATGAGGAGTCTCTGGCATAAAAGGAACAAAAGCTTTCTGAGCCACAGAAGTGGGACTGCGTTGATTCAGTGGTTAGGAAGCTCACCTTGTTTTTTCTTATGCAAGTGTAAATTGCCAACTAGATTCTGGCCACTGTTAATGGTGATGTAGTCCTGCTGTACATGTGTCATTGTGTGGAGAGAAAGAATGGGAATAATGGCTGGTTCGTTGAATTTGGAGGAAGACACACCTTTATCATACCTGTCAAGTTTTGGATTTAGAAATAAGGGAAATTTCCAGGCAAATAAGGGATACTTGACAGCTATGATTATCCTGTGCTGCCCTCCAATGGTGGCAATAGGGCGTTGCAGTCTAATTAATAAGGGATGATGGCTGGAAAGAGGGTAAAATAAGGGGTTTTCCCAGCCAATAAGGGATACTTGACAGCTATGACCTTTATTATAGTGGCATTTTAACATATCCTTCTTTATGACTAAAGCTAGCATTTTATGCTGAAAAAAGAAAAAATATTTTATAAAATCTTTATAAATGGGAGCTATAGTTGATATTAACCAATTTATTTAGCACCTTTTTTATTCCAATTCCAATTTCATTTCATTCTTTTATTCTGATCCATGCAGGCTGATGAATATAGGGATACAGAGATCTGTCAATTTCACTTTCTCCTACATTCAGTTTTTAAAAAATCAACTTATCTTGAATTATGTGATTTGCAATTTTGTGAAATTCTTTAAAAATAAAATAATATTTTATGTGCATGCTCTTGCTAAATACAACAAATTGAACTATTTGTGGAGCAGAGAAGTCCATGTTAAGCCTTCCTGCGGTGTAGTTTTTCTTAAAGAAGAGGAGACTCACAGGGAGAAATGGTGGGAACCCTAATTAAAGGGTCACACAGTTGAATACAGAGGGGTTCAAACCCTTAGGACAGGGATTCTCAACCTGTGGCCCACGGGCCATATGCGGCTTATGGCACCATTTCATGTGAGCCCCCACTGCCTCCACCACACCTGGAAGTGCCATGTGTTGGAGGAAGGGCAAAATGGTTGTCCAGCCCCTGAAGCTGTCTGAGGGAACATGACCCAGCCCCCGGCTTTAAAAGGTTGAGAACTCCTAACTTAGGAGTTTTGCATTACTTCTCTGAGCCTAGATGGTTGAATTTGTCATTTTCATTTCTTCTACATTCATTATTTGTTTATTCATAGTTCCTTGCATTCTGCATTTATGCTAGGAGGGCTTTTGCACAACCTAATGCCATATGCCAGTTGCATCCGCTCCTAGACCGGGACTCCTTGCTCATGGTCACACATGCTCTGGTCACCTCTAGACTGGACTATTGTAATGTGCTCTACATGGGGCTGCTCTTGATGACCATTCGGAGGCTGCAACTGGTCGAGAATGCAGCTGCCCGGGTGGTGATGGGGTATGGGCATTATGTCTGTGCCTCACCACTGCTTCGGGAGCTGCATTGGTTACCGGTGTAACTCCGGGTACAATTCGAGGTGCTGGTAATGACCTTTAAAGCCCTAGATGGTAGTGGACCAGGATACTTAAGAGACCGTGTCACCCCAAGAACATCTTTCCATCCCACTAGAGAGGATCGGAGGGGCTTTCTAATTGTGCCATCAGCTAGAGAGGCTACTCTCTCTAGCACAAGAAGGGGGGCCTTCTCTGTGTCTGTGCCAGTCCTATGGAACCTCTTGCCAACTGAGTTGCAGCTACAGACGGAGTTGCTGCCCTTCAGGAAAGAGCTAAAACTTGGCTGGTAAAGCAGGTGTGGAGCACCGGGGGCGTGGTGACCCCTGCCTGCTGGCTCATATAACAAGATCACTCCCCATCTCTTTTAACTGATACAGGCGGGGTGGGTAATTTTGTAGGTACTTTTAATGAGTTTTTAAAGGATTTTAGTTAAGATTGTAATGCTTGTTTTTAATGCTTAGCCGCCCAGTCACTATCGCATTGGGCAACAGTAGAAATTTGACAAAATAAATAAATAATACATTCTGAATATGAGGAAATTTCAATTTTTAAAAAATCTCATTTAAAAAGTGCTAGAATGAATTTCTTCCCCATCCCTAGATTCATGGATTTTTTTTTGATTTTTTTACAATGCTCAGTCTACCACAACATGCAACAGAGTGAGCTCCTTTCATCTGTCACAGCTCCTGCCAACGTAGTAGTTCGAAAGAAAGAAATTGCAAGTAAGTACTGCTTCCGTGGGAAAGGTAACAGTGTTCTGTGCACTTTGACAGCTAGTCATGCCTGCCACACGACCACAGAAATGTCTGCAGACGCAGATAGCATTGGCTCTTTGGCTGTAAATGGAGATGAGCACCACACTCTAGAGTTGGATATGACTGGCTTTCGAGCAAGGGAGACCTTCCTAGAACAACATCACATTGCAGCAAAGGTTGGAGGACATATACTTTAGAATTACAACTTTAATCTCCTCTAACAGAATTGGGGGTACAGTGGAAATTCAAATGTCCCCCCTCCCTACACATACACACTGCTGCCAGGGCCCACTGAGGTGTGAAGGCCCCATTCTGAGACCTCTGTTTCCGAGGCCTCCTTCAGACCTGGAGCCCATCATGACTGAAATCCTGCAAAGGTTTTTGAAGGCCCCTCTGCCAGAGGGATCATATGACAAGCTGTTAAAATGTCATTGTATTCCAAATGAAGACAAAGAGCTGGCTAAATGTTGTGTATTAAGGCAGAATTGCAAGTCCTTGCAAAGAGAAAATGGCAGTTTCCCGCCATCTAAATTAGGAGCTAAAGTTGGTGCGAAATCTCCCTCTCTGGGAGCGCTCATTATGCTAATTAGAGTTCTGTGATGGGGACACTTTTGGATCCTGTTCCTGATTAGTTAATACTTATATATTCTGTTATGATTGGTTGGTTATGCTTGTCCAGCGGGTCACTACTTTGTAACAAGGAGTCACCGTCGGGGAGACACTATATAAGCCCCACGGGTAAACAAGGGTGGCACCAGACGGATCTATATTTCTTTTACGCACAGGTTAGCCAGTAACGAGCTAAGCCTGAGTCTCCTCTATACGCTACCACCACAAGGTGTAGTTTAGTGCATTGCCTCTTCTACGGCAGAATCCAGAGGGACTGATTACACGGGATTTATATAGCCATCTCATGTCCGGGAGTGCCTTGTAAGTGTAACTTGAAAGATTGTTAAATAAACTCCTGCTGTTGTTCTGTTCATCGTTGCCTAGACTATTGCTTATAAGGGCTGGACACGACACTAACACATGACCTATTTTGTATTTTGACAGAGAATTTAAATAGTTGAGACAGGCCTGAATAAAGGACTGTAATGGAACAAGGCTGCTTGGGTAGTTTGAAAGAGCAGTGCCAGCTAGTTTGGGGATGCTGTCTACTGAATGAAAGTTAAAATGTTTTTGTGAAAACTATTTTGTGTTCCAAGACACCTTATATCAGGGCTCCTCCAGCTTTTATAATCAGGATTGAGACAGGCGTGCAGTCCATCGTCACTTGTGCTGCCTTCCTTCCCTACCCGCCCAAGCAGGGCTGGACGACAGCAGCCATAGCTCCCAATAACAGAGGGCTATGGCTGATAATTGTTATTAGATTCAGCACCTGAGGCACCATGCCACCCACTGCTGCATCAAGGGCTAGATTTTTCTATGCGGAGGGCAGACATGGCCAGTGGGCCATAGTTTAAGGATCCCTGCCTCATATGTATTTGTCTAGACCAGCCTTCCCCAGCCTGGCTTCCTTTAAAGGTGCTGGGCTATAAGTCACATCTTCCTTAGCCACCTGGCTGGGGTGGATAGAAGGTGATGTATATTTCTAGAGAGGTCCACTGTTGGAAAGGTTAGTAGAGATGCCAACACTTGATATTGAAAGTTTTCTTGATTCTGGTTATCTCATCCTTACAAACAAGAACGAGGAACAACCTTTTTGGTACACCTATTTTGTGGCACCTGAGAGACACACATTTTGGGAGTGAGTTTCATTGACTTCAGCGAGGCCTGTTTCTGATAGAAGATTCCATTTCAAAAACTTTACTGTAGTTTATAAAGCATAAATTGGTCTTTCTCTGAAATTCTTTGGTGCACGTCGGTAGCCATCAGATACTGTATCTGCAATATGATCTTGAGTGCCTTTCCCTTTTTGGAATCCAACTTAAACATCAGATATTTCTCACTCTGTATAAGGTGATGTCTATGAGCATAGCTGTCTGTTCATTTGTTTCAAGAATGTAATTGCAATAAAAAGATTGCTGGCTTCACAGAGCATTCTCCTGCCTTATTTCTGTCCCATAAACCAAATTTTCTAACAACATTTGATTCCGCTTTGTTCCCTACATTTGCATTCCAGTTACCTAAGATTATAAGCATGCCTTCCTTGTCTTGGTGTGTGATCAAATCCTTTTGGATACTTGCATAAAAACTTTCAAGTCCATCTTTTTCATCATTAGTAGTTGGAGCATAGATTTAATATACTCAAACTGATGTTTCCATATTTGAGGGTAGGCTTCCTCAAATGTGAGTGGATGGCAAAGCATATAGCAGGTGGAAAAGGTTCTGTCTAAGCCAGGAGTTCTCAACCTTTTAAAGCTGGGGGCCAGGTCATGCTCCCTCAGACAGCTTTGGGGGCTGGGCAACCATTTTGCCCTTCCATTACCACATAGCACTTCCTGGTGTACTGGCAGCAGTGGGGAGCAGTGTCACAGACTGCATCCGGCCTGCGGGCCACAGGTTCAGAATCCCTGGTCTAGGCAAATCCTTCTAAATTTTGCTACTCTGTTGAAAAACACCATGACAATTGCTTTGTGTTTTGGTGAGAATTGGTGAACTGATGAAAAAAGGAGTCAGCTTATGGGATTTCCCCCTCCCCTTTGCTATTTAAAGTTTGGCACCCTTTTCTGCTGCTGGCAATATGGGCATGATACTGTATTGTGCAGCAATACTGGGCCATTTCCTTGCTCTTTGAATCATGGATACAGAAGCACAATATTTCATATGCATAAACCGGAGATTTTTTGAACGATTGATAACAGATGTACCTAATGCACACACAGGGTTCTCATTGTGACCAGCTGTTGCGTGAGAAATAGTTTTGCCATAATTCTGGATTTGGCCGTATTCTACACGTTTGGCACATAGAGTGCATCTTATATTCAAATGCATAGCATGCAGTTTAAGATCATTATCTTTTCCATTCCATTAAGAATGTACAGATGTGATTTGTTAGGAGAGGTTTAAACCTCCACCCCACGAGCTGTTTTGTATTTCAAAATTTCTTCACCCAGAGTTTAGAAAAAGGAGTAGGAATCATCAAAAGGTACTAATGAAGTTTTAATTTCTTTCCAAGCTTCCACCCATTTGCGTGTGGCAATGGTGGGTTTTTGAAATAAACACAGGCAGAGAAAGCCATCCATGCCAAGATGAAAGTCAACTAAATTGCATGCTGTTATTTCATGTAATGTCTGTCTGGTTTAGCTCTTACTCTTTGCTTTGAATGTGAAAACTGCATCACCATTCTTCACCAAGTTACATGTTAACATTGTGAGCTGCAAGATGTAAATATCCCATGAGAAGTAATATCCCACTGCAAGGTGACAGTTTGAAAGATTGGCCCAAGTTCTAGAGTTCATGAAATTGGTCCTTTGCTTCTTGTTGCTTAATAATTCTTGGCTTCTTTCCTACCCCAAATACCACTTTACAATCAGTCAATATAGACAAGTGAAGGAATTCTCATTAACTGAGCGACTGCTAATTACTTCCACTTTATCGTAACACCTAAACAACCTGCCGATGAATACTTTATTAGGAAATTCCTACACAAGTGGAAAGGCAAAATATGAAATGGCCTGCTGGGAAGAACGTTAATGAAAGATTAGGTGCTAAATCAAGCAAAATGACAGCTAAACAAACTGAAAAATGGCTTTTCAAGTACAGCATTGGTATCATAGGCAGAATATGTAAGTACTGTATATGAGCAAGACTAGTTCTTACAAATAGTGTTTGTTGGACTGAAAAGGAAAAAGAGCAGAGTAACAATGTAATGAGTGCTCACAGGGTCTCTCCAGTCATCCACTCTTAATACATGAGAAACCCCAATAAAAATACCAACTTCTGGGAAAGTCTTCACTCCTACATGAGGAAAAATAACCCAGTGCTTTTAGCAGCAGCAGGGGAGGGGACATAAATATCTTTAATTCTACGTACTGAGCAATTTTTTCATGCAGTATAATTATATTGTGGGGAAAAAATTCCTTTCCAAAAAAATTTTATTCCAAAAGAAGTGGAATGAAAGGGGGTGGGGACACACCTGCACCAGACTCGTGTACTCTCCCTTACACAGTAGAGGAAAAACTTTGAAATGTTGTGTTTGCAAACAAAAGAATAAAATAAAGGAAGATTTCCCTAAACCAGAAGGTCACTGAAGAGGAAATGGGCACAGGTTGGCTGTGAGCATGTACCGCTTGATGACATTTAGCAGCATCGATATTGAAAACCATTGTATCGGAGATGAATTGAAAAGTGCTACCTATGGAACATTTAGCTTGTCAAGTGTAGCTGAGTGCTCATTCCCATGAGTCCTCAGTATTGGCTACACATACTAGCATCCAACTGCAGTATCAAGAGGATCACCATTTCAACACCCACCTTCAATTTATGATATACATATGCAGACTGTGTTTTGATACATACAGTGGTTGTCAGAACATCAGATATAAACGTGGAAACAGGCGCGAACGGTGTAGACACGAAGAGAAAGAGGGAACCATTCGGTAGAGTAAATTCTCCAGAAAATGTATTCACAAAAATATGTTGCTTTATATATTGTTCATCAAAAGGTTACAACGTAAATAACTCCTCCATGGGTAAAAAGTTCTCATTCAACTGGTAACACAAGGCTGGAAATATGTAACGAAAATAATTTCTCTATGGGTAAAGTATAATACAATCACTAGTCAGCTGTTGCCAAAAATCTTTCTAAGTCGATACTAGTTAATACGACTTTTCCGAACTTATTGTTCCTTCTTCAGGAAATCTATTTATTGTATGGAAGCACCTAGAAAAAATACATGGAGGTGAGGACGCGACAAAATAACCACTTCCACTTCTGGCAACAGCTGACTAGTGATTGTATTATACTTTACCCATAGAAGAATTATTTTCGTTACATATTTCCAGCCTTGTGTTACCAGTTGAATGAGAACTTTTTACCCATGGAGGAATTATTTACGTTGTAACCTTTTGATGAACAATATATAAAGCATCATATTTTTGTGAATACATTTTCTGGAGGATTTACTCTACCGAACGGTTCCCTCTTTCTCTTCAGACCATCAGATATAACCTGTGTTTACTGTTTTATATGATCTGAAGAAACATCAGAGTATGGAGTGGAGGGAGGAGGAACTGCTGAGTCACTAGAGTTCCTCAATGCATGAAAACATTTGCTTAGCTGCTCTCCCACCCCTTCAAATCATCTAGATCAGTGGTGGCGAACCTATGGCACGCATGCCAGAGGGGGGCACTCAGAACCCTCTCTGTGGGCATGCGTACCATTGCCCCAGGACAGAGTTCGCTCTGCCCAGAAGTCCAATGGGAGCACTTCCTTCCTCCCTCCAGCACAGAGTTCGCCCTGCATCCCAGCATCCCAGTGGTGGGATTCAAATTTTTTTTACTACCTACTCTTTGGGCGTGGCCAGGGGGAAAGCCCCACATTGCACCCAAATTAAGACTACTTTGTTTCAAAACTTGGATGGGTGGGGTCAGCCAGAATTTCTGCTACCGGTTCTGGCAAACTGGTGCAAACCTGCTGAATCTCACCACTGGAACGCTCCCTCCCTCCCCCAGCACAGAGTTCACCCCACACCTCTGCGGCATGGACAACAGCCTTCTTAGTTTTATGGAACCATAGAACCAGTCAACAAACAACCAATCCCAGCATACACACAGCATAGAATAAATATACAATTTCTTTACATGTCATGGTTGACATTCTCCCTATGAAATTTGCTAACTCCGCCTCACAAACAAACAACCAAAAGTCCCTCCAGTTCAGCACTCTGTTCCTACAGTGTGCTGCTAGGACTCTCCTGAAAAAGAACATGACGGCAGTCAACCTCACTATTGCTTCCCAATGAGATATTCAGGTATGCTGCCTCTCACATGTTATTTTTAACCTTGGAAATAACACATCACTGTCATGTCTAGTAGCCTTATTTTCTATGAATTTACCTAGTCCTCTTTTAAAGCCATCTAAGGGCTTTCTCGGGGCCACTGTGTCTTAGTGGTTAAGACACTGAGCTTGACAACAGGAAGGTTGACAGACCACCAGTTCAAAACCCGAGTGCTGTGCAACGGAGTGAGCTCCCGTCATCTATCCTATCTCCTGCCAACTGAGTAGTTTGAAAGCAAGAATTTGCAAATAGATAAATAGGTACTGCTTCAGCAAGAAAGGTAACAACATTCCATGCACTCTGGAAATGTCTGCAGACACAGCAAGCACTAGCTCTTTGGCTATAAACTGAGATGAATGCTGCCCTCTATAGTTGGAATACACCCTAGAGTCGGAAACCAAGAAGAAAAGGATGTCTTTCCTATTCTCTGTGCCATATATTTGCCACCACTGAAACAGAGAAATACATTGGGATACAGAAAGGATTACAGACAAAAATAAGTAATAGTGGACATGATGAAGGGTGGGGAGAAAAGAAGTAAAGGAAAGTACAATAGCATTTCTGGAAGATTTCTGAATTGAAGCTGCCTAAAGCGGTAGCCTTTGCCCCATTTTGTGGTAACAAATATGATAGCTGGATAGTATGCAGTGTAAAGTACTACTATGCACACCAGGGGTGCCCAAACTATGACCCGTGGGCCCAATTAGGCCCCTACATATCAGTAATTTGGCCCGTGGTGAGCACCCGGGTTCATCGCGAACTGCCCCCTTGACGTCAGCGGTGGTGGTGTCAATTTTGTCTGGGCTGCTCCGAGCAACCTCTTGCTCAGTCCCATCCCCTCTGCAGCCTTTGCCAAAAGCTGATCGCTGCATTGGGGAAATCTTCGGAGCCTCCTCTGTATCAAAATCCGTGGCACTAGGAGAGCCCCCTGGCGTGCCCGGGATGACATAACCACAGCGCACCAGGTTTACCCTTCTAGCACCGCAGTTTTTGAAACAGAGGAGGATCTGAACATTTCCTCAATCTGGCGATTGGCTTTGGCAAACGCTGCAGAAGGGATGGGACCAACCCAGAGGCTGCTTGGACAAAGCATGATCACTGCACCTGCCGCCACCACTGCTGACGTCAAAAACTGTCAGCAGCAGGAGCAGCCCGCCTCTGGCCCCCACAGCTGTGTGTCCGGGGCATACCTGTCAAGCGCAGCTGTGGAGATTACGGGACCTGCACAGAACGTTTCTGCACAGGTCTGTTCTACGCATGCGTAGAAGGCTTTTACGCATGCGTAGAAGGCTTTTACGCATCCCCTTCTGTACAGAAGCCTTCTACGCATGCGTAAAAGCCTTCTATGCATGCGTATAAGCCTTCTATGCACGCGTAGAAAGGACCTGCGCAGAAGGGATGCACAGTAACTCATTTCCCCCTGCTGCCAAATTATGGGGTAGCGGCAGCTCCGGGTGGGAAATGGCGAAAATTGGTGCGAAAATACGGGAAATCCCTGCCAATCCGGGATACTTGACAGGTATGGTCGGGGGAGGGACACCACTGGTGTATACCAATAAACCTGTTTATTGTCTCTCTGTTATTTTAATTTAATTCCATCAAAAGCAGCACATTACAATAACTCTGTTTTTGCATCCTCCCATTCTTCTGTTTTGAAGACAACTTTAATTCAGCTAAACATGTGCCCAGCCTGATAATGCAATCTTCTTATTTTGCTTTGACTATTATGTTCTTAAGAAAAGTTTTGTGTCAACAGAAAAAGTTTGCTTCCAGCACTTGGAACATTACTTAATCTGAGGATGGTCTAATTCTGATTTTGTAGTACACTATTGTTTTTATTTGGTGAAGTTGGAACACGTTCAACTCTGAAGTGTTCTTTCTTTTGACCCTTTTAATCTCAGTGTTCGAGAGTATAGCAGTGGTTTGCCTTTGGTCTGTTTCCTGTAACTCACATTTGCCCCTTGCTGATTGTGTTTTTAGTTGTTTATTTTGGACTGCCTCGCGTCTGACAGAGCAGAACCTTTTTCCGGTCTGTCCTCAAAATACGGGTAGGATGGATCTTTTTAGCTGAAATGGAGAGGAAATTGGTGTGAATCATCTAATTTTCTGTCTTCAAAAAAGATGGTCATTTTGTTTTTTAAAATTGGCTTCATTAATCCCTTTCTAATCTTCTAGAATAAACAGAGGAACACCATTTTGGGAGTGAGAGAAAAGTGTGTAAATAAATTAAGCTGTCAAGTGTTCCACAAATGCATCTCCGTGTATTGATTAAGCCACTTTCTCTGCTCTATTTTTGATGTGGTGGTGATATGCCAGAGTGGTGGTGGTGAGGAACAAAAATACATTTATTTCAGGCAGGAAGACTATGCTTACTTTGAGAACCAGACACTTTAATCTTTGGGAAATCTGTATTCCAGAAATGTGTGCTGAATCATTCGAGGCTATGGAGGCATTACGCTTAAGATGGGATTTTCACCCATGCACTAACAAATACTGTACATAGCATCTGAAAAACTGAACTTTCATCTTAATGTATTGCTTTTCTGCAGCCTGCTCCCTTTTGATAATCTCTAAATGCCTTGTCATACATTGAAGGTTGAAAAGAGAAGGATAGATCAAGATGTAAATGGTCTGGTGTCTAGCCATGTGAAGATGATTCTCACTTACCAAAAGTGACCAGCAAACAGCCAATTGCCAACATCTGATTCAGAATGCATAGTCTGGAGCAATTTCCCTTAGCATTATACCCTCCAGATGTTTTACATAGCTGCTCCCATAAACAAAATTCATTGGCAATTATCATTGGCAGGTACCATAATGCAGATCCAGATCTAAATGGCATAGATATAAATTGCTTTCTTCTCCATATACTGTATACCTCTTCATTTCTAGGCCAGGGTATTCTGGTTTCCTGAGGAACTTAGAACAGAGTACAGTGGAACCTCGGTTAACAAATGGCTCAGTTAACATAAAAAACGCATAACAAAAAGAAATCCATAGGAAATAGTGGTTTGGTTTACAGATTTTTTTCAGAATGGATTAATTGGTTTTCAGTGCATTCCTATCTGAAACTGCATTTCAGTTAATGTATTTTGGTTTTCATTGCATTCCTATGGGAAACTGCATTTTGGTTAATGTATTTTGGTTTTCATTGCATTACTATGGGAAATTGCATTCATATTGGAAATTTGGTTAAAGTAATTTTCGCTGTAAGAAACGTCCTGGAGAACGTATTAATTACATTAACTGAGGTTCCACTGTATTTAGGCAGCATTTAGGACTGTGGACGAATCTTGCATAGCTTCCTTTTCCTCCTCACAGATAATTATGTGCTTTTCTCTTTTATTGTTACTAGAATTGCAGTTTAAGACAAACTCTGGTTTGTTAAACATGCAGGCTAAATGAGCCATGATTTGTTGTTGACTGGTGAACCAATTTGTACAGTTTGTTTTAAATTCCCTAAATCAAATCATGGTTCATTCCTTCTTATGGGCATGCAGAAAGAAGCAACAGAGCTATTGGCAGTGAGTCAACAAGGGAAGTTTGCTCTAGCCCTTACAAAGCAAGGTCTAACTTGGTTTCTTAACTTTTGTGTGTATCATTTGCCTCCTCCCGAACCTATCATCAGAACCTATGAGTCCTTGTCGGTGAGAGTGGGCAGAACTCCCAAGATCACTTTTTCAGGGCTGCTGCGCATGCCTAAACTTTCAGTCAGACTCCTAGCAGGTCACCCATGAGACTCTCAGACCTTGGAAGTAATACATTACACGTAACAGAGCCACCTGTAACACATTACTTCTTGGCAATGCTAATTGGAAACACAATCAGTACCTGTCTGGATATCACACTTTTCCTCAGAAAGAGGTTTTCACAGCCAAACTGGAAATGGGTTAGAGTTGTCTCCACCTAAGATTACTCTTTCAAAAATTACTTTCAAACTCCTGCTTTGTCAGTCCCACAATCATCACAGTCAGTGCAACCTTGGCTGTGGGATTTTAGCTATTGCAATCCTCCCAAGAAACTTTTCTTTTCTGCACTTCATAGACATTCTCAATGTGTGTAGCAAACTCACAACATGGTTCATGAAGGTTCCATTTCGATCTATGATGGTTTGTTATTGGATGTGATGCTAGGTCCCAGTTTGGATGTAACACAAAACAGATTATGGAATTGTTTGTTTACTCAACCCTGTTGATGTAAGAAGTCAAACTGAGGTCATTGGACTACATCCGGGATGCTCAAACATTTTGGGCCATGGGTCAGTCATGTGGTTCAGTGGACAGGTCACGTGGTTCCTCCCACCTGAAGTGGAAGTAAAACAAGCCTTGCAATCTGTTTTGCAACATGATGAGATAGATTTTAAGCTGCCATTTTCTCTGCTTAAACTAGGGGTGTCCAAACTATGGCTATGGGCCAGATCCAGCACCCGACACCAATTCATCTGGCCCACACTGTCCTTGTTGCTCCCGGAAGCGGAAGTAAAATGCGCTTCCAGAAGCAACAAGGGTGGAGGGGCCTGGATGAATTGGCATTGGGGCCATATGTAGCTCATGGGCCA
Organism: Bradypodion pumilum; assembly: GCA_035047305.1. NCBI lineage: Eukaryota > Metazoa > Chordata > Lepidosauria > Squamata > Chamaeleonidae > Bradypodion > Bradypodion pumilum. Next base: position 30,270,968 of record JAWDJD010000001.1, on the reverse strand, counting down.
TAGTTTGGGCACCCTTGGGCTACAGTACACACCAGTACACATCATTCCTGTTAAAGACAGAATTTTTCACTTTGGTTTACCAACTCATCCAGACTGGCTTTATGCCTGATTTGGAAAGAAAGGGGTGGAGAGAAATCTCCCAAACAAAAGCCAGTTTTACAGTTTGCTTGCTTCTTGTGTGCAGAGCCCTGATATTTACATTGACTGCAGATGTTTTGAAAAGCATGTAAATCAATTAAATACTTGGCAAACAGAAAGAGGCTAAAGCCAAAATATTTGCAAGGAGGGTACATTGTTTAAACATTCCCTGCCCAAGCACTGCTCTGTGGCCACTGTGATTTATATCTCATTAGTTATTTATTTTAATATTATTAATATTTATTTTAGAGTAGACTTAAAAGCCTGCTTATCTTTTTAAGCTCCTGTTGTATATTGAAGAGAAAGAGAGAGAGTTGGGATAAAATAAACGCCTTGCTTCCGTCTTCATAAACAAAAAGAGAAATTTTGTATACAAATACCCCATGAAGCATATGTAATACTCCTCCTTGGATTTTTCACTCTGAGGTGGGAGAGATTTCAATTGTTTCTTACCTAGTGCTTCTATTGCTTCATCCCAAAGATATCCATAGCTGCAGCGGCCAATGGTTTGTGTTAGTGTAGTTGCAGGTGCAGGTGAGGTGAGGAGGGCAACACTGAGTGTTTAAAGTTACTTCTTAGATAACAGTGGATGTGATCCTCTCAGCTCTTCCTGGGGAGTTTTATTGCTGTTCCTATACTGGAAATAGTTTCACCTCCACCTATGCTATTCGGTTTATTTTCTGAGTGTTGTTTAAACTCAATGGACTAGTTGAATCTTGAAGGTATGTTGATGCTGAGGATCAATATCCATAATACACTGCTTCTTTTTGTGTGTTTGATCATTTTCATTATGCTAATGGATGGAAATGGAGAGGCATATTAAGAAGCAACTCCTAAATGATTGCATCCACACAGGAAAGTGACCCCAGGTCTACATCCTTTCAGTGGCTGGTCATTCAAATGTTGGAAAGTAAGTTGTTAGGGCCTTCATGTCATCTTAACAAAACTAATGATGAGAAAATGTTTTAAAAATTTATTTTGGGAGACTCAGAGCTAATGGAGATAATGCCTTCGTTGTCTCAATTCCTGATGATTCCTCAATTGATGATTTCCTGCTGGTCCATACCCGTCAAGCGCTGCTCCTGGAAATATGGAAACTACTCCAGCCCGGATGCGCATGCACCTCAATAACTCATCTGCGCAGAACCCCTCTGTGCGCGCAACCCCTTTCCCTGCCATTCAAATATGGGACGATGGCAGGAAAGGGGAGGAACCAACAGAGAAATACGGGAAATCCCGGCCGATCTGGGATACTTGACAGGTATGTGCTGGTCACAACTGGATTTCCATTCTTTTTGCTGGCACACTCTTCTCCAGATTTGACCCAAAACTTTTCACAACTGAGTCTTCCCATCTTTTTTTTGGGGGGAGGGCTACCACGGGGTCTGCTTACTCCTCTGGGATACCACTAGGTGACTGCTGCTGTCAGACACCCATCTGTCCTTCGAAAAATGTGTCTAGTCCAGCATAATTTCCATTTATGATATTTGACAACAGCTTTGTTGATTCCACTTTGTTTCCTTATCTAGGCGTTGGGTAGAAATCTCCCACTGTCCCACTCCATAAATGTACCCATGGATGTTAGGAATCATCTTATGTCTGTGAGGCAGACAAGAGATGAATTTAGCCTTTCCTACAAGTGCTGTTAGTCATAATCAAACCACCCCATCTTGACTGACCTTCACCTGAAAACATTAGCAGAATCCAAAACCCACCAACCTGGACTTTCAAACAGACAGCAAACACAAGTCATAGTGTCATGATTTCGAAGGCCATAGTAAATTATTTAATTATTTACATTAAATTATAAACAAAAAATGAAGGAGCATATGAAAGGGGAGGATGGAATTATTGCACTCCAGTTAATTTCTGATTAAATTAGCTTGTAGCAATGCAGAACAGTCTTTTGTCCAAGTAATGCCAAGTTTGGTCCTCCAGAGTTTCCAACACCAGACAAGATCAGCTATGTTCTAGATCAGCCATGTTCTAGTTCTTCTCCCGTATCTAGGCCAGATGTGAAACTGCCAAAATGAAGGCAATTTTCAGTGAGTTTATTCTGCAGTTCCAGGGTACACCCGATTGTGGTTTAAAAATACCACACTCTTCAAGGAGGCTCTTTCTGTGTGCCCCAGAATTACAGTGTTTAGAAATAAGAGGATTATCCCTTTACCACAAAACCCACCTGCCATTTTTAAAAATAAAAATCCCATTCATATGTATTTGGTTCAATTAGAGGAAAATGTATTTGTACCAGGACAATTCAAGTATTTTAACTGAAATACCTGCAACACCGACTGCAATTAATAATTCAGAAAATAATTAGATCCTTCTGCTGTATGCCCGATAATGGGCCTGATAATGGCCTTAACCCAGGGGTTACCAACCTATGGCCCATGACACCATTCCATCCAGCCCACCGCTGCCTCTGCTGCACTGGGAATTTTGCAGGTAGCCATTGCCAGGTGCATGGGTGACAACATACTTTCCTGACAGTTTCATGATTTTAACCCACTTATTTATACCTCCTTCTGTTTGGAAATTGTTTTATCTATACCTATAAGGAAGGGGTGTGGCCGTATGTGTGCGGAATGCGTACCTACACCCTTGGAGCCTATCCCGTAATGCTACACACCCACCTACCTTTTGTCGCTGAGATCAGCGCCACGATTGTCCGGGGACCGAGAGTGGGGCCTAAGCCCCACAAAATGAGAAAAAGAATGGAAACTACACCTCCCATGGTGCCATGAGAGACAAACGGCAGTTTAACTGCCAGGCTTGGAAAGAGAATGTTGGACAGAGCTGATTTGCATGTTGGACTGTGATTGGTTGAAAATGACTGACTGACGGAGAAAGGTCCTGATGCGGATGGAATAAACCCATTCCATTTAAGCCTCTACAGCCCTGGAATGAGACACTTTCAATGTACATCAATGCTGTGTGAGTGAGAGACAGGGAGAGACAGGGAGTGTGTGTCTGAGTGCAAGACAATGCACAAGATAGTGGGTTCTGGATAAGTCACGTGTGGGTGTGTCTGAATGAGAGAGAGAGAGAGAGAAGAGAGAAGAGAGAGAGTCTGTGTGTTGGGGTGTATCAGGTTCCAAAAAACTTAAACATACAACAAACACCCCCCAGCCAAAGCCTGGTAATTAGCTCTCATCCTTCCTTCCCTACCTCCAGCCATTCTTCTCCCCTTCCTTCTTTCCTTCCCTCCCTCATTCTTACCCTTCTAAATTTCCCCCTCAATACCTACCATCCCTCCCTCATCATCATGCCAGGGTGAGTCTGCCCATGTTCCTTTACTGAGAGCCAGGGGGCATCACAAATGGTGTGGGGGGGGAGGAAAAAAGGAAAAAAAACCTCTCCAAGCCACCCCACCCCATGGGTTGAGCCCCCCCAAAAAAACCCGTCAAAGACGGGCACCTATACTAGTTTTGTATAAAAAGGGATTTGCACTCAGAGATGTTGCTTTTTCAGAAATGCCAGCTCTGCTTCTTCACTGCCACCAGAACAAAACTGCTGTACATATTTTTTTTGGCGATAAACACATATTCCTCTTGCCATTTTCTTGCAAGTGCTTATAGAGAAAGAAGATTCATACTTGTCTTGTAGATTCCCCTCCCCCCCTTAGTCTGATTTTTTTTTGTAACTAGTCAAGTTGGAAATAGCTTCCCATCCTTATTGAAATGAAATAAAAATGATGTATCCACAGTTTGGAAGATGTTACTTTTTGGCCTGCAGCTTCCCAAGCTGGCTGGGGAATTGTAGGAAGTTGCACTCCCAAAAACTAGGTTTTCCTAGCCAAGATATGTTGTTTTGTGCCTTCAAATTGAAACTGGCTTACCTCAATGCAAACAGGACTTTTGAGAGGTAAGAGAACAGTATGAGGTGGGTTAGATTGTTGTTGTTTTGTTTGATCTAGGATGGCTTTTTCTCTGTTCTATACATAAAGCCTTTGAATTTTAAAAAGGACAGAACTATATATTTATACATGCAAATAGACACTATCTCATAATTAAGATCTCTTAATGCACTGGAAACATAAATGTGGAAATTGATCAGATCAAATCTGCTATGTATGCTGTGTTTTTGTTGAACAGGCAGTTCATGTAAGCCTTGGAAAATTAAAAAAGCTTATTTCAGATGTATTCATATATTCAGTATTATTCAAGGCCACAATCATACAGCTCTCTTCCACAGCACTCCAGTTATCTCTAGCTACAGGAAATGGTGCACATATTTGGGGTTAAAACTAGTTCAGTCCTCCCTGAATAATTGTTTCCATGTCCACCTAATTTGCAGCCTCCCTGCTGAGACTGCCAAAAATGGATCAATTAATGTCAGTTGTGGATGGGGATTTTACTGTACAAAATTCCAAGATATTAACACTTGTATCACACAACCTTCTTAAACAGGTCACCACCTGTACTCTTGCTCTTTCTCTGTATACTAAACTCAAATATTACAAAGTTTGTACTGTCCCAACCCTGCTGTGATTTCGGTGTGGTTCCATTTTGTTGTTAACTGTACAGAATTGGAATGGTGATAATGTTGCTCCTTACCTTTGCCAGGTAGGCACTGTCAGAGCTCTGCCCCCCTGTCACAGGGTTTGAGAAGATTAGAAAGGTACAACCTTCCACACTACACTAGAAAAAGTTGCTTTACTGGAAGTAAGGTAAAGGAAAAGGTTACCCTTGCTCAAAAGCCAGTCGTGTCCGACTCTAGAGGGTAATGCTGATTCTATTTTCAGCCAAAGAACCATGGTTGTCTGCGTCTGTAGATGTTTCCATGGTTATGTGGCAGGATGACTAGACGCTGGGGTGCACGGAATGCTGCTACCTTTCTCGTCAATGTAGTATCTCTTTATCTACTTGCAATTTCTTGCTTTTGAACTGCTAGGTTGGCAGTGAGCTGTGACAGAGATGGGAGCTCACTCTGTTGTGCAGCACTCAGGTTTTGAACTGCTGATTTTCCAGTCATCAAGTTCAGCATCTTAACAACTAAGTCACCACAGTCCCTTTACTGGAAATAATCTCCCTTAAAGTGACTCTTCCATCTGCTGGGGAATTACTTCAGCCAGGCCCTCCAAAATAAAAGTAACTTCAGCTCTACCAAAAAGATCTGAGTTGGACTCAGATAAAGGTTGAGTTAGACTGCCTTTTCCCATGTGTTGTGTGGTCCCCAGGGAGTAGATAGCACTGGACCACTCCACAAATGTTCCAAATTGCAATGGTGCAATTCCCATTGCACCATTTCCCCTCTTCTTTCAAGAAAGGGAGGAATGTACAGCTATGGGGAATTGTTGCAGCATGAGTTTCTTAGAATGTCTTTTTTTGCAAAGGGGTGTGCAGAAATTTGTATGTACTGGTACAATACAGGGTGCCTGCTTTTGGGCTACAACTCCCACAAGGTTTAGCAAGTGTGATGCAGTGGTTGTGTTCAGATCCCTGCTTGGCCATGGAAACCTCACTGTGGGGCGACAGCAGTAATCCACTCCTTAAATATTTCACATACTTTGAAATCCCTATTAGGGTTGCTATAAATCAGATTTGATGGCATGTGACATTCCAGATGGGAAAGAAGGCTTCTTACCTGTGGTCATGTATGCATCTGATGCAACTGGTGTTAGTCGTTGAAAGGCCTGGACAGGAAGGACACTGACGTGTGGCTGTAATGTGGAAAGGGAGACATCTTCATGAAAGTAGTAGTAGTAGTAGTAGTAGTAGTAGTAGTAGTAGTAGTAGTAATAATAATAATAATAATAATAATAATAATAATAATAATAATAATAATAATAATAATAATAATAATAATAATAATAATAATAATAATAATAATAATAATAATAATAATAATAATAATAATGTGTCAGAGATTACTCTGTGTTGAAAGGATTTTTAGGGGACCCCCAAATGAGGCTTCCTTCATGTTCCCAAGTGCAGTTCTCGGGTATCAAAACCCAACCTTCCAGTCTCCAGTTCAGCATCTTAACCACTAAGCCACTGGGGGAGCTTGTCTCATACATTAACTATCTCATAGAATCCATAGCTTGCCAGTATATGTTCATCTAAATTTCTCTCTGCAACGAATGTTTGCCCTTCTCCTGAGGTTTTCTGGACAGTCCTTAAGTTAAAATGGGAATAGAGAACTGCATGGCATGTCTGATTTTCCCCAGAGTCAATCTTCACTTTATTCTTTTCTTTATTCATGTCAGAGGCACCACCAGCATATAACAACATACAAAGCTAAAATTAACACATCTAAAAACAAAACAGAACTAAAAAGGGCTAGATGACATGTTGAGTCCGGCACAAGAAGTACTCTAACCAGCAGGATCGGGTTAAATTCAGTGATTCTTTATTCAGCTCATAACTCTGACTGGGGACTATGCACAGGGGTGGCCTCTATATATACAGTGATTTGACTGTTACAAAACAAGATACATTTAGGCGGGCTTCCAGAAGACAAGCAAAGTTTAACATTTCCCGCTTTGACATCTATTTAAAGTTTGCACCTTTAGAAATGGCAAGTGTCTGCTGTTCCGCTTTGGCGCGGTTTGTCTTTTAAACCTGAATTAGGCTTTGGACACAACATGACATCTGCCCAATATCGGGCCATATCAGTAGCATTTCTTCTTGACAACATAAGGTCCTCCTCAGTGCTGTTGAGGGGCATCGTGTCCATTGTATCATATGGGAGATAGTTTGTACTTTTCCATATTCACACAGGTTGTCACCTACAGGGAAACCCCACTTTCTCAGGTTAGCCCTTGATCTCCCTACTCCTACACACAGTCTATTTAAAGCTTTCCACACAGGCCATGGTTGTTCTTAGCCAGGCGGTAGAGAGTCATGTGGTTCTGCCCAGTTATCTGGTAGTTTCTTGTTAACCTTCCGTAGTTCTAAGGCGGTCTGTGGGGGCTGGTTGTTTGGAGGGGCAGAAGTACAGGTTCACTATTGACTACAGTTGAAGTCTATCTGTTATTCTTCCCTGAGATAGATACAGCTTTAGATTCTGTGAAGGGCCATTGAACTTGGACAAAGGTTTGATAAAACTATCTCATTAAGAGCAGACTTGAAAAAGGATATGGAACTGGGAACTGGAAAGCAAAGGTGTGTGAGTTGGAACTTAGAGCATTAGAGCGAAAAACCAGTATTTATGAAAGGGAGGGCATTAGTGTAGTTAGGAATGGATCCCTGAGCAAAATCTTGTCCAGAGATTTTTCAAATAATCATATAAAGAAAATTGTTTGTTACCTTTGTGGATAGTAATTACCACTTTGCTCAGAGATTAAGGGGGGAAGTGAGGGATTCTTTCATGAAAGCACAGAGAACTATAGTGGAGTCAGGAGTCAGTGAGAAGCACAATGAGCATTTCCACTTTTGTTTGACAACTAGGAGTGTTTTTGGTTAGCACAAAACCCATACTAGATACAACCCAATAAATCCAGTTTTATCCACCTGTTAAGCAACCACCTTCCACCAAGCATAGTCTCCTATCCTGAATTGTGAAGATTCTTCAGAGTTTTCCTTACCGTGATAAGCCTCATGTGGCCTAGTTCTGACATTTTTTCCATCTTACAAAAGCATTATGTGTCACCTGTCTTTCTACCAGGTTCCTCTTTCTCAATGTCCTGGGCCGTGTTGAACCTTTCTTTGAAATCCCTTGCTTCTGAATTCCTTGCTACTAAGTTTTTCTAGGTCCTCAACATAAATTTGCCTCCCACTGCTCTGCCCATCTCTGGGTGAAGTTTAAATCCCAGCCAAATTGACAATCTCCCCCTTGCTTTACAGAGTTTGGAGTGTACAATGTGTTGTTCCTTGAGTAATTGAACATTCTGTATAGCTGAGTTGGTGTGGGAGGCCTTGAGTCACTGGCACAAGCACAATGTAATATAGTTACTTTCCAAAGAAAGAATGTGAAGAAATCTATTGTCAATGGGCTTTATTCAATTACTAGTTTGTTTTTGAAGGATCTATCAGTATTAGTGCATCACAAGTAGCCTCTTTATATAGTGTCCAGAATTGGAGTCATGTTAGCTTGGTGTGACAAAAGCTTCCGCTCTGTGGTACTTGAGCAATCAAGTCAATGAATTTATTATAATCTCTGGTGAAATGAAGTCTGTTTAATTGAGTGCATGAGGAATTGCCCTTGCAATTCTTCACCATTGTTTGTGCTGTCTAGATTAGATAGGATTAGCAACAAGACAAATTCTGGAGGACTATCTACCTAGGTATTAGAAAGATCCATTCATGTACTCCATTTTGGATACCCGTGTGAGACAGCCCTGCCACTCCATGGCTCTTCAGGGCATTTACACATTCAGCATGAGTTTTTCAAGAAAAGACACTTCTCCATGATTGGATCTAGGGTTCCTGTTTTTTGGGAGGCATCTAAATTAAAAGTTATTTTCAGACCTTCATGTCTTAGACAGCTAGGCCCAAGAAAAGTGCAAAGATAAAAAAAAACCCTTTGGTCTTATAAATGGTTTGGACTTCAATTCCCATCAGCCCTCGTTGGCACAGTGAATGGTAGAGAGTGTTCCATGGGCTCTGATAGCTAATCATACTAGCCACATGGCCACGGAAATGTCTGCAGACGAAGACAGTGCTGGCTCTTTGGCTGTAAATGGAGGTGAGCACTGCCCCTTTACCTTTACTATGTTAACCTGACTGGATAGCTCAATTATTTAGTTATCTGGCTGTGGAACCAGAGGATGAGAATTCAGTTCCCTCCAAGCATGGGCTGGGTCATCAGAACAGGGGGATTCATCCCAGTGTGCCCTCGCCTCTTGCGCAAATAATAATTTTATTATTGTTTTATCCGCCCAGCAGACTGCACTTTAGATTAAGCCATTGTTTCAAGCTCCCTCCTTCAGCTTGGAGCAATAGTTTATTCTAAAGTGCCGCATGCCGGGTGGAGCAATACAATACAATACAATTTTAATTTATACCCCACCTTTCTCAGCTAAGGCCAACTCAAGGCGGCAACAACATATCAGTGCAATACAATATAACAACAGCAGTAAAAAGATAATTCAAGGTACAATATAACCAGACGCAGTTACAAAAAATTCATCACAATTCACATTATACAATACAGTATATACAAATACCCAATGCAAGAAGAGCACAAGCAAAAATAACAATATAAGGAACAAAAAGGTACACAATACTAAATATACCACAATACAAAATTCAAAAATGTAATACAATCCATACAATAATCTTATCAAAAACACACAACAAAAGCGCAACATAACAAATCGCAATCTCCCCAAAAAAGTCCGGCAACAAACCTAGAGTCCAATGTCCTTGAGCAGAGCATAAAACCCGGAAAAGCTCGGAAGAGGAAACCTCTGCGGGGGTGGCAGCTCCCACCTGCCCACAATCCTCGGAGACAATGGCATGGGCTCCTGGGGCTGGGCAGGGAGTGTTTGGGGAGGCGGCAGCAGCTCCTCCTTTTCAGCTCTGTACACAGTATTCCAGATGGGGCCTCACCATAGATGTCTCCTAGGAAAAGAACCAGCCTGAGTATCCATGGACTGCCATGGACTGCGCAGAGTGAGTCAAGAAGAAGGGAATGCTAAACTACATCTGTAATTTCTCTGCCTAGAAAACCCTTGAAAGAGTCACCACATGCCAAAAATTGCTTGATGGCATGCAATTATTATTATATTAATCTGAGTATCTGGATGGAGCTTCTGTAGGACTCAAATATATGTAATCTAAATTTACAGGAACTTTCACAGCAGCCCATATAATGAAAATAAAATGAAAATGAAAACAAAAGTATTGTGGTACCTTAAAAACTAATAGATTTATTTCAGTGAGATTTTACAGGCTATAATCAAGCTCCTCAGACTCATGAAGTGAAATATTTAGCCACAGGTTTATTTATAAGTATACATTATAGAGGTGGGGAGCTACTAACGATAGATATAGGTGTAGGAAATGAAATTTCAAAGTTATAATTACAGTAACACCCAAAATGAGTTCTGAAGATGTAAACTCCAGCAATGTCATACAGAAAGTATTTGTTTACATAGATTCTATCTGAAGTAGTAAAATGTAAAGCCAAGGGAAAGTGTTGCATTTTTCTAATGAACTTCTCATTCTGTGGCTAGAATCAATAACTTTATTTATATTAGAGAGTAAACAAAACTAGTTTTTATATACTGTACTACTGTTTCTGATGTGAGATATGTGCCCATTTATTTCAGGTTGGTAGGATAAAAGTTGCTGAAGTTATAGTGAAAATTCTTAAGTGATCCCTTTCCAGATTATTGAGATGATAAAGATACTGTATCATCTTTAGATATGCAGATAAAGAGTTTTATGGTTTTCTTAAACAGAGGAAAGGCTTTTGGGCACAAGAGTTGAGAAAGCAGTTAATAGGTGATTAATACAATTTCTCTGCCTTTTATAATGCTGATTTAATACCTTGAAACAGTAGAAGAAACCAATTGTTTATGCTAATACAGAAAGGCTTGCTGATCAATTCTAGCCCTCTGGAGCTTCTGTTATACATAGCGTGTTTGAGAAAATTATTCCAGTACTGACCCAAATTTCTGTTTGTTCTTTCCCATCTCATGGAGGCTGTCCATTTAGATAAGGCTATTTATTGCATGTTTGTTTCTTGCAGCAATTTTCTGCAGGGTATGGGCAATCGATTGGTAGCGATTTTCCATATTTTTGCATTGTTCATTTTGTCCTGAATCAACATGACTTAAGTTTTAGGGATGCTGTTGTAAGTTTTAACAAATAATTGATTTTGGATTGCTCTCATTTTTCTGTCTGTGAATGATGCTTAAGAAAGAGATCTGTGCAACCATTGTGTGTGTGTGTGTACACACACCTATATATATATATATACTGACATAAGCCAAAAAAAGTATTGTGATATTTTTGAGACTAACAAATTTATTTCAACTTCGATGCAAAGACTACCTGGAAGGTGCTTTCTTTATGCTAGATTGCCAGGACTGTGCAGAGATTCAGTTGAGACACACACAACTGCAGTTCAGTGCCAAGTTTAGATCTCCATAGTTTGCAGCACCTAATAGCATAAGAACTATAAGCTTTCTGGAAATTATAAAGCCACGGGCAACAGATGTTTCTGTGGACATGTGGCAGGCATGTCTAGGCACTGGACTGCATGGAACACTATTTACCTTCCCACCAAAGTGGTAACTATTTATCTACTTGCAGTTTCTTGCTTTCGAAATGCTAGGTTGGCAAGAACTGGGACATTGACAGGAGCTGACTCCATCGTGCAGAACTAGTGATATCCATAAAGCTCCTCTGCCATCATCAACTACAAAGTTTGGAAATGTTACTTTTGGGAACTATGGGAACTCATAATCTCCAGGTAGCAGAACCAGTGTTAGGAAAGGAATAATGGAAATTGTGGTTTGAAAAAAGTATCTTTTCCAACATTTGACCAAACAGGTACTTTGGGAATGGTGATATTTAGCAGGGGCGTCAATGTTAACTCATTTCTTTAGTTAAAAAATAAATAAAATCTCAGCTCCCTATTGCTGCTTTTTTATAAAGGAAAATGGCAACTGTAAAACTTTGCTATAGTGGTTAAGGTGCTGGACTGAGACTTAGAGGAGGGAAGGTTTAAATCCCCACTGAGCCATGAAAACTCCCAGATAATCTTGGACCAGTTACTTATTCTCAGCCTGAGCTTTCTTATAGGGTGGCTGTGTTGATAACATGGGGAGGATGTTTGATATCAGTCAACGTTGATTGACCCTATGCAGTCATTCTGGCCAGTGTAGGTTTGACCTGCAGTAGAAAGCTATGGAAATGTGATTAAGGTTGTGCCTTAAGACAAAACATTTTCATGTACCAAGGACAGTTGCAATTAACATTAGCTGATGTATTCAGGTTCATTTCCAATGAATAGCTTGTACAGTAAAACCCCAACTTACATATGCCTCGAGTTACATTAAATTCGACTTACATAATGAGTTTTGTACTAAAACCATGTCCTGATTTACATAAATGTCCCAATTTATGTAACACAGTTTCCTATGGGTTTGCTTCGAGTTACGTAAAAAAATTTCTTATGGGTTTGCTTTGAGTTTGTTTTTCCTATGGGTTTGCCTTGAGTTAAGTAAAAAACCGATTTACATAAAATCCTATGGAACAGAATGTTTATGTAAATAGGGTTTTTTACTGTAGATTATTCATGAGAATACTTTGAAAATGAAAAATGCCAGCAAAGCAATCACTGACAATACTACATCGCTGCATGAGAAAGATGAAGATTTGGTTTCAGCAGATGGGATCTAAATGTCACCTCTCTGTGTTGTGACAAAGCAGAAACGTGTCGACGCAATGATTAATCTTGTACTGCTTCCGACAAAGTAAAATATGACAACTTCATGTCCTTATTGCAGATTTTGTTTTTCTTGAGTGCCTCCTGAGCACTTGAGACTTCTGAATTAGGCGTTTCAAACTCTTGAGTGTAATATGCACATGTATTTAACCCCCTGTTATATACATAAAGAGGTTTGGTGATTTCAACATTTAAACACTGATTTCCCAAAATACTTAAGTTCTGTTCAAATGTGCAAAAGAGAGTTAATCTGAATGTGTGAACATGGAAAGTTTTAGTGCCCCACTCTCCATCTTATTGCTGTTTGCAGGACAGTATGAAGAGGAAACAGTTTATTATGTGGGAACTCTCCACCTGAAGGGTGGCAAACCTATGGCATGCTTGCCAGAGGTGGCACTCGGAGCCCTTTCTGTGGGCACCCATGTGGTTGCCCCAGCACAGAGTTTGCCCCATCCCTCTACCCAGCAGCCCAATGGGAGCGCTTCCTCCCTCCCCCAACAGTTTGCCCTGCCCCTCTGCCCAGAAGCCCAATGGGAGCACTTCCTCCTTTCCCAGCACAGAGTTTGTCCCGATCTTCTGCCCAGCAGCCCAATGGGAGAGTTTCCTCCCTCCCCTGTTGCTGTGTTGGCACTTTGCAATAAATAAGTTTGTTTTGGGTTGTAGTTTGGGCACTCGGTCTCTAAAAGGTTCATCATCACTGTTCTAGGATATCCGATCATATGGAGAGGATACATGAGGGGCAGAGAGTTTCCTTTTCAGGTGATCCCTTGTGGAGAGGAAGCAGTTGGGGAGAGCTAAAATTCTCTTCTTGCTCATCTTCTCCGAAGCCCTCATCAGGCTTAATTTTCCATGAGTCACTGGAGGGTTGGTCAACATAATTAGCTTGCCATCCTTATGAAGCTAGGAAACAGTACTTGACCCTGTCTTCCTGTCTTTTAAAAGCAACAGGCACTTTGGACATGAGGAATGTGTTGCCTCAACAGATGTTGTTATCTCATGGGAGCATTTCCCAGTCCCATACAAAGCATCACCCCCAGCAGCAACATGGTGTAGTAAGCTCATCATGCCACAATAAATTTTTGTTATCCCCTTTACAAGCATGTTGCCAAAAACAATAAGTCTTGCAGAAATTTGAAAGCAAATATGCTTGTCGTCTAGTCCACCTTGCATTCTATCACACATAGAATCATAAAATAATTGATCTGGAAGGGGTCCTATGGGACCATCAAGTCCAACTCCTGCTCAATGCAGGAATCTAAATCAAAGCAGATCTGGCGGATCATGGCTGTCTAATTTTCTCTTAATTGCCTCCAGCATTGAAACACTCACCACATCCTAAGTGAATTGGTTCTATTGTCATGCTGTTCTAACAGTTAGGATGTTCCCCCCCTGATACAGTAGACCCTCGCATAACGATGTTACTTGGTTCCCCAAGTAGTGTTGCTAAGTGATTTTTGTTGTTATGCGTGTTTCTATGGAGTTTTTAACCTAATGACGTTTTTAGTGTCATTGTCCAGATAATGGCGGTTATTTTAGTGTAGTTGTCCAGACAATGACACTAAAAACGTTGTTATGCGGGGGAACACGTGGTACATAACTACGCATTGTTAAGCAAAAATGATGCTATCTGAATGCGTTGTTATGTGAGGGTTGACTATACTGTATTCAGTTTATATCTGGTGCCCGGCTGGGAGACGGAAAGTCAGCAGTTGGATTTCTGAGTACTGCAGGATGGAATGAGCTCCCATCTTTGTCTCAGCTCCTGCCAGCCTAGCAGTTCGAAAGCAAGAAATTGCAAGTAGATAAATAGGGACCACTTGGTGGGAAGGTAACAGCGTTCCATGTGCTCCTGTGTCTAGTCATGCCTGCCACATGACCACGGAAATGTCTGCAGAAGCAGACAGCGCTGGCTCTTTGGCTTTGAGCACTGAACTCTAGAGTCGGATACGACTGGCTTTCGAGTGGACAAATGAAATGGGATACAGAAGATGACAATTGTGTTATTGAATTTTCAGAATGTTGATTACAAGCAGGGATTATATAAAAATGCTGTTTGTGTATATATTTAATATTTATGAGAGAAAAAGGAGACTTGATTTATTGTTTTCTACTAGAATGGCTAGAATCACCAACCACCTTAGGCCATTGCTATATAGAGCAAAGATGCCCAATCTTTGGCCCTAATTTAGAACTCAGCTCTCAGAATCCCTGAACAATCTGGTAAGAGCTTCTAGGAATTAAAAACCAAAATATCTATAGTTCAGAAGGTTACGAAATACTGTCCTGGGGGATTCTGAATTAAAGAAGTAACTTTTCCAAGAATGAATAGTTAATTCCAGCCAGGAATTTTAAAATAGAGTAGAAATGAATTCATTATATGTATACTGTAACTTTATAATGAAATCACTTCTTGAAAGAAGCCATCTTGCTTTTTCCATCCATTTGGTAAGGAGTTTTCCATTTGGTTGGCATCCAACATTACTAACATGATCATCTGCAGTGCTCTTGAATTTATCTTTGTAGACATTGAATAATGTAGGAATGTCAGAAGAAGTGTGTGCTTTTTATGGACAGAAAGCAGGTTGTATTCCTGTGGGATGGGGTGTTATTTTGTGTTTGCTGCTACTGTGGTGTTCAGATTAATTTAACTTTTATGGCTTCATATAGACTATGAAAGCCAGAGACAGTCGCAAAACAGTCATTTGCGGAACAGTGAGTTTTAGAGCATCAAACTTTAAGTAGCAATATAATCAGCAGTAATACTAATTACAAATTACCTCATCTTTCATTATTCACTTGGGCTCAAGTTGAGCCTGCAGCATTTGGGTCCTGTAGAACCCTCTTCTCTCCACAGGGTATTGGAAGAACATTTGTTTTAATCATGTGCCATTAAGAGTCTTTGAACGTATGGTGACCCTAATGAGCTTTTTAAGGTATGTGAGATATTCAGAGAGTAATTTACCATGATAATGTTCCAGTGAGTTCTTCTTTGTGGTCCCTGTGCATACACACTAATGGGTTATTCCATGTGCATGCAAGGAGCAGTTGGATCTTCTCAGGCTTAGAATTTGAAACCTATCTGTTGTGCCTAGCACCAACTTCCCGCCTTATTCCCCTTTCCGTTTCATTTTTTACTGCCGTGTGAGCAGGTCATGTTTCTTCTCAGCTCCTGTTTGTGCAGTAAATATATTTGTTTTATTGCTTTTTCCTACTCTTCAGCACCTTTCCCTACTAGTCTTAGGTTCTAGGACTTTTGTTCTTTAGTTTAGTGCTAGCAATTATTTTTTTATATATCTCATTTTTTTACTAGCCCTTCGGGGCCTGGGTTAGCCCTTTGGGGTTTTGTTTAGCTGTTGTTGTTTTTTGCAGCTTAGTGCATTTTATTTCCTTACACCACACTGGCCTCCAACTGACTTGATTAAAAAGAAACTTTTCTATTTCACTCTGAAGTTTCCATTTCAGTCCTAGATGTTTTAGTTTAAAAAGCCACATTTTAAAGGCTATAAAACAGATCTGAAATGACTACATTATACATGAAAGTCATATGGTTTCAATTAAATTCATTCATTCATTCATTGTTTCCACATACTGTACAGTATATAATACCCATAGTGATAAAAAAAACACCTTTGTGCATGATTCACAAGTCAATTTATGCAAACTAGATGAGTATTCATTTTACCAACCTTGTAAGGATGGAAGTCTGGGTCAACTTTGAGCTCATCAGAATTGAGCTCAGATCATGAATGGAGCTCAGCTCATGATGTAATCTTTATTCAAGAAACCTGGACCACTGGAGGGGAAAACTATTTAAATGGGTTTTAATAAATTATCTGCCTGCTGAGCCCCCTAAAGGAAAAGCTACACCCCAATAAGGGTAGAAGTAGATTCCCCACACACCCATCTCTTCTCTCCCGCAAAGCTCCTCTTCCCAAAAGAGAAAGGGTTCTTGGAGGAACATTAAATATGACTGCAATGTCCTGCTTGTGGTTCTAACTAAAGGTTTTTAAATTGTCTAATGAACTCAGAGTAAATATTATGTGTGAGCTGTATAAACTGAGTAACTAGGTGTACTGTTTCTTTTCCTTTTAGGAGGCCATCTGCAAAATATTATAGGCCATGTTCAAAGGCAGACATCATCTCTGACTTCAAAACATTTACTTAGCACCCTTTTCTTCTGATCTTCTAATAAAGTGCACTTAAAATGTTTACACAAGATAGCAAGCCAGCATTATCTGTGTCTGTTTTTATTCTGAAGAAAATGCAGATATGTTATTGAATTTTATTGTGGATGAGGGGACAGCCATTATTTTTTCCTATAAAGATGTTCATAACCCTTTCCAACTATCTATGCAGAATATATTTTTATTTTCTTTTTTCTTAAAAAACTGGCTCTTGTTGCCTGGTGCATCTTTGGTGCTCTGTGAGTGGAGTGACTCACAGGACATGCACTCCTTATGGTTTTGAGAAATATTCTTTGTGGACAAAGTTAAGAATTTGAGATTTCAGAGGTAAAAAAAATCTCTGTTTTGGAACTTTTTGGCTCAGTATAAATTGAGCTGGATTTTTTTTTTAACATTTGGGGATCATTTTGAAATTGCCACCACCATTCATGCTTCTGCAGTCAACCAGTTTTCCATTTCTTCTGATTGGTGGTGGTGGTGGTGGTGGTGGTGGTGGTGGTAGTAGTAGTAGTATTGGTGGTGGTAGTGGTAGTGGTGGTCGTAATAATGATGATGATGATTATAAAGAAAAACAAGGAGGACAAATTCGTTATGGCAGTCTTCCTAATAATGAAACAGGTTTTTTTTAAATATGTTGCAGTTGAGATGGACAGCTATCCTTTTGAATAGTGGTGCTGAAATATATATATATACACACACACACACACACACCACATGCAAACATGCAGATTTTATTGAATGTCTGTTTTCATCGACACTAGCCAGACTGCACATTGTTCATACACATCAACAGGGGCTGATGTTTTCCTGATTGTGACATAACTTCGCTTTTGTGTGCAAAAATGAAAAGTGTCTACCAAGATGTGGAGCATGATTATACTGGCGCATCCCCTGAAAATGGCTGTTCTTTGCTTCTTCCTACCAAGATTGTAATCCTGGCAGGATCCAGTGAGTTTCCGGATTGCCAAAAGGGTATCATAAATAATTAAAAAATAAACTGTTTGTCAAAACTAATGACCAGCCTGTGGGTTGTGAGACACTTAGACTCAGTTTTGAATGTATGTGTGCACTTCCTTTGATAATTGGCACCGGCTACTCATCACCACTGTTGATTAACGTGACGCTTACGAGAAATCATTTTCAGTGATTTTCGGACTTTGCTTCTTATGAGAACAAGTGTTAATGCAAGTTGAGGAAGAAATAGATTGAATGCTGTTCTCCTTTCTGAAACTCCCTCCCCTGCTTCAAAGTTCGGAGTTAATGCTTCTTAGTGGTAAATACAGCATCTATTCTACAATGTCTGGATGCTTCAGTTGGTACCATTAATCTATTAAGGTTATAAGCCTGTTTCCATTTCTTGGGAATAACTGCTACTGAATTAAAGATCATTGTACTGTATACAGTGGCCTATAGTGGCCTATAGTAATATAGTAATAACGGGGTGCATCTTATACTCTGATGCATCTTATACACCGGCAAATACGACAGACAGACAGATATTGTGGCTGGCAGGCTATTACAAAATCCTATTTTGTCAAACTTCTTAACTTGCAGGAGTTACTTGCTGCTAATTAGCACATTCCTGCTTGGATTTTCAGATGTACCCATTCAATGGGTTGGCACATGCCTGAAAATCCAAGCAGAGATATTAGTTGCCATCAGAAATCTGCTGCAGGTTATGGTGGTTTGCCTTCTTCAGGCATAGCTACACAGCAGGATTCTTGTCCAATAATAAGTTAATTAGCCAATCCTTTACACTCTTCATGACAAACAAACCACATTGAGGCTGCCAAACCACTTTATCTAATGGTTAGGGCCCGTCCTGTTGCGGAAGTTACAAATACAGTGAACAATATCACCTTGTCAGATATGGGCTTTTTAAAATTGTGTTATCTTAGTAGAATGTCTTCCCTAATTATATTTTGGAACTTCTGGAGGGAATGTTCACTAAATTACTTTTGTGTGGAACAAAGTAGTTTATGCTGTTAATGGTTTTCAAAGTGTTTTCCTAAGAAACATTGATGTCTTTGGAACATTATCAGGAGTATATTGATGGGAAGATTAGCCATTTGTGGTCACATTTTACCAGAGTTTGACATTATTACTTTTTTAGATACAACTCCCATAATTCTCCACATAGCATGGAGATCGACTGGGTGCAATACTCGAATGTAGGAGACTGAAATACTGAGATAGATCATATAGTCTAGCATTGTTGACACTGATTAGCAGCTGTCCCTGAATTCCTAACATGTGCAAGCTTTTGAGTTCTCCCATATTCTTCTTCTTCAGGGTAGA
Source organism: Bradypodion pumilum (assembly GCA_035047305.1). Classification (NCBI taxonomy): domain Eukaryota; kingdom Metazoa; phylum Chordata; class Lepidosauria; order Squamata; family Chamaeleonidae; genus Bradypodion; species Bradypodion pumilum. The sequence goes on along the minus strand of JAWDJD010000001.1, from coordinate 30,252,003 downwards.
ACTTTAAAAACATCTTCACCAGTTGTTTTTAGTCCTGCCTTTCTCTCACCATCCCCATTCTTAAATCATCTGGCCTGATCGAGAGTTTAGGAGAACTAAAAAGCTTACATATTTTATGGATTTGTAATTGGTCCTATCAAATGTATTACCTATCTGTGGTTTTGGGATTTTATTTTTCTTATGTATCAATCTGGCACTTTCCTCATTTGTTTGGAAAGGCTTCTGCATTTTATTCTTGCATTATGACATCTGAAAGGAGGCCTAGCAGATCTCCTGTCTGAAAAGATGCAGAACTTCCCACTGTAAGCTGAACATGCAATTTCTCCTTCCCCCTTTGTGTGTTATGTCAGGAGCTTGACATCAGACCCATTTGCACCCCTATTGTTTGCCACTTCCATGAAGTTATTCCCATCAACATTTATAACACTTGTTATTTGGACAGGCTGTTGGGGACTAAGGTTGATGTTATTAGATCTCCGAGTGTCTAAACATCTTGTAAAGTTTTAGTCATTTTAATACATTCTTAAGTGCATATTTTGTGTTAGGTTTGAACCTCTATTTACTTACCGCTAGCCTGAGCAGACCAATAAATTCCTCAATAAGACAAATTCTACGTCTTACAATTTGTCTGATAATTTAGGACTCTTTGAGGTTCACATCCAGGTGTGACCAAGTATTTACAAGAATCTTTCTCACACAACAAACTCAGTTAAAGATGACGCACGAGAATCTACCAGCCTTTTTAAAGTCCTTAAAATCAAGAAATGCCATGAGCATATTGAGTATGCTTGTAGCAATTTGTAGAATGACAGTTAACAAACAAAGAGACCCTATTTAAAAAACACAATGGAATTCTAATAATAAATATTTGCTTCTTCACCTGCAGATTGATTTGGAGCCAGAAGGAAGAGTGTACGTCATCATAGATCTTTCGGGCTCATCAGGTGAAGGTAAGCTGGCTGGATTTTGCTCCACTTCTTCCTAAATAGGAGATTGATTTATATTAATTTCATCTGCATGTCTGTATACTTATGAAATATTATATTTGTAATTTTCTTTCTTCATTCATATCAGAGCATTCCAGAATTTAAAATTATGGACATATAGGTGATATAGATAAAAATGCAAACAAATTAAAATGTTAAAACAATCATACTATTTTTGGCCAGAAGTGGGCTACGTTAAGAGCATTGTCTTGGTTGTCTGCTAGAGCTTCTTTTATACATGTGATAGGACATAAATTGCATGGACATAAATGCTACATCAATTGCATTTCTCCACATTCAGAGAAAAATTGTCCTGTATCCAAGTATCCCCATTCTATTTGATTTTTCTGTGACCTTCTTACTTTGCTGCAAAGTCTACTAAGTGATTTCCAGATGGTCCGACCAAAATCTTGTCCTGGTGGAAGATGTTTTTCAGCATTCATCCATGTGGCAAAGTGTGTTGTTTTTCCTCTCCATATGTTTAGCCTAGCATCTTCTATTTTAGTATTTAGAGCTTGAGAGGTGTGCAGAAAACTTTTACTCAGTTTTAGCCATCATCTAGGGGCCAATCTGACTCAGCCAGTGTAAAATATAATCTCAGTTTTGGGTATGTGTCTCCAAAGGAGACCTGGCTTGTTGTTGGTCCAACATCCTTTTGGAATGAAGACACAAGAACATTCCAAAATAGAAGTTACATATTGATCATAGTTTCCTGGTTGAGAACAGTCTGAAACACAGCTATGTCTACCACTGTTGTAAACTTTTCTCATTTGGCTTATTTGAAATTATACCTCATACATATTGGTATAGATTGAGTGAGATGGCTGAATAGAACTGGCATAGAATGTGTCTGTGCTAAATGCTTGGGATCAGATCACCTGCATTCTCAATGCACTGTTGAGCTAAGGTCTCATTAACAAAAATTAGATCTGGAATGTGGCCTGTCTACCATCTGCCATTGTTAAATGAACTGGTTAGTTCAGGATCATGTATAAGGCACATTGAATGAGATTCTAGCCATCTTATAAAGGCGTCGCCATTTTTGTAATTGTGTTTGTTGCTATGGCTGTTGAAATCTCCAAGTAAAAGTGAATGTTTTGGTTTTCCATACTAGACACCTTTTTGAAGTGGAACAATATATTAGTTGGTTTATAAATTGATGTTGCTATAAAATAGTCAGTTTGACTGTTAAGAATTCCATGTGGTCCTCCTCAGTATAGTCTGTTGAAAAGACTATAATATCTAGTCTTACAAAATGTATTGTTTTTGGAGCCTCTTATTAACTACACACATCCCAGCAAACTTTGGTCAACACCAATAAGTTCCTTTATTTTTCTTGTACACAAAGAACACCACATTTTTGTTCATAGCAAAGTGAAGCCGAGAGATTCTCTTTGGATGAAGAGATGCTCTCTGTATTGATGGAAATTTTTTGTTATTTGTGGTCCTAAAAAAGAACTCTAGGGTAATTTTGTTCATTAGCAAGTTTGCAGTGCAACACATACCTGAGTGTACTCAAAATGCTTTGTGCTCTTCGGAGAGGCTCCTCTGTAATTACCACATGACACTGTTTTAACCATTGATTGGTTGGATATGTTCTGATGCTGTCCCATAATTGTAGCTAAGAAGATGTAAATTTGGGCATTTGCCTGAATGGGAGACTTTTCGAAGTTTCTTGTATCTAGCTCTGAAATCCATTAATTTAATACTGGGCAATAAGCATAAAATTAATGGTTAACATGTCTGAAATAGATGTCTGCTAAAATAATACTCATTCTTGTAAAATGTATATGTGAGTATTATAGAATTGTGTCGCTACTGTTTAAAGAATCTGGAGACAGAATAGGTAGGTTGACAACCATTTAAAACAGGTTGGTTTGAGTACCATGGGGGTTAGGTTTTTCTCTGAAGTGAAATGGAGAAAGTCAACCTATTGATTTTAATGAAGTAACATTTAAAGGTGAGCTTTTCTTTAACTGTAGCCAACTAAGGACTGTTAATTATACAGTACTCTGTAAAAACTGATAGCTTTGAAAGATAGAGTCTTCTGATAGGATGTTTGATTAACAAAGATACAAGTGTATATATTTTTTGTCAGTAACCTTCAAAATGATGTTGAACACCTGACATAAATTTATTGAGTAGCCAGGAGTGTTCTATTGAAGAGCATTTTGTTCCAAGCTTAATTTCTGCCTTTTGCCAACAGGTAAGGGTCATCTATGCAATTTATGTTTTTGGCTTGAAGTTACTTAAGTTTACATAGGCCTCTCTAAAAATGAAAGATGGAAAAGGCTGATGTAACTGACCCTGTGTCTCAAAACATTTTAAAAATGTATTCCTGCCATTGCCCTTTTGAGGCAGAAAAATCCCTTTTAGTTTTAACAAAGTCTGGAAATTAAAAAATATATATGGTAGGATGCTAGTTTAGCAGAGTAGGGCTATCCCAGTACCAAAAGCAGGTGATTTAGAATGCCAGAATCAAGGGGTATATTGAATTAGGGAATACTCCCCCCCCCTAAAAATACCCTTCATTCTCCAGTCATGAACTGTCCATGTTTATATAAAAATCTGGACACTTTACAACTTGCGCATAAGGCTAAATTCAACTTTTGTTGACTCAATGGCTGCAGAAAGTATAGCTAATGTTTCTCAATTTGCCACTTAAACATATAGGTTTATTTGCAGATAAAAAAAATTGAATGTAAATTCCCAAATATTCAAAATTTATGAAACTATTATGTCAAATTTATTTTGACACTTCAGCTTATTTATACATAGGTTTGTTTTAATTGTAACAATATATCATAGGTGTTTTATTTTAGATTTTTCAAAACTATATAAATTTGCTGTGTGGATTTAAAGCATTTTAAAAATAAATTTGACCTAATAGTTTCATAAATTTTGAATATTGGGAATTTACATTCAATTTTTTTAATCTGCAAATAAACGTATATGTTTAAGTGGCAAATTGAGATACATTAGCTATGCTTTCTGCAGCCATTGAGTCAACAAAAGTTGAATTCAAATCAGTGACTTTGTCTTTGCAGTGCACCCCCCAAAGAAAGACTCAGACACTGGTATATGGATAAAGGCATTGGGCCACTTTTATTGAATAATGCCCTAGTCCGAATTATAACTTTCAATTGGTACTCATCCAATTATAATTCTTAAGGCAAGCAGGCCGCAGTAACACTAGTAAGGTTCCTCCCAAAATTGCCAATGGCAATTGGCTACAATGTATCCATTTGTATCAATTTGTTTGTTGACACAAACAAATTGTTGACCGGAGTCAATAAACTATCTACTGACCTCACCCTCTGACGTGTATCCGTCAAATCACGGGGTGATGCATGCTGAAAAGCTCCTGCCATCACCCCTTGCCTGGTTCGTCGTTGACCAGTCAACGTTATTACACCTGTACCTGTCTAAGTGTTGGCCAGTCAATTGCGAACCTGCCGGATACCTCTGTGTCATAAATCTTTACCTTACCAGTGCTAACCGCCACACGGGGAGGCGTCCATGATGACTCACTGCCCCCCCCAAGACCGTCAGCTCGGTCGCCAGGCCTGCTTGCACCACACCCAGAACAAGGTAATACCTCCAGCCAACAGGTGGACCCCTTCTCCTGCCTACCGGCAAAATTTTTGTAAGCCTATCCTCAGGTGTCCAATGGCTGTCTCCCAGCCATGCTAAGCAAGGGACTGAGCAACAGCCCTGTCCACTGACTGCCGGAACAGTCCGAACCACGGAGATCCACGTATCCCCTAAATTGGTGTCTCGGCACGATGTTAGACCATAGCGACCGTGTGTCAGCCATGCGTGATATAAAATGCCAGGTCACAGCCCCTCGACAGTTTAGTAACAGCAGTGATCCGTATAAGATCATTGCCGCCGAGGTGCCTATTAAGAACATCGGGGGGTCCAGCATCCCCAACGGACATCAGGAATGGCAACAGTTCCCGCCCCTTTGTGCCGCGCATACCATACCATCACATACGTGTGGATGCACAAAGCCCAAGTCGGGGTCCACTCTCTGTCGCCGCAGCATATACTGATGCCCAGTGTACATAGCTGCGGCCCACCAGCCCCACTGCCACCGGTGTGTAGAGACACACAGGATCTGTAAAAGAGGAGAAGAGGTTAAGGACATAACTAGCTACTCGTACAGTGAGGGCACGTACATATAAGAAATTGCGCGTACACGCATGTCCGCCTCCGAGTACTCCAAATGTAGCCGCGATCAACGCGATGCCTATCCTAAATAAATGGGTGCCAAAACGGGCCCCCACACCGCGAAGCGCGGCACCGGTCACCCTCAGTAACATTACTTCGGCAAGGGTAGACCTATCCTGGTGGCAGAAAAACAGGCTGGGCCGCGCAGCAGGCACTGTCGAAAATTCATGTAGGGCACCAACCGGACAGATGTCTCCAATAAAACTTCGTAGCAGTCAGACTCCACTGCCTACGCCGTGCTGAACAACCTGTGAGGAACGTATCCCCACTTGAGCCCACTCATGTGTGACAGAGACATCATCGAGTTCCAGTGCCCTACGAGACACATCCGCCTTACACAGATGGTACCAACTCTGGCACCCACTCACTGATGTGGAGCGCTCCAAAAAGGCTACCGTGGTAGCTGCGTGACCAAGAGCCACTTCACACCTATCCGAACATAAGTAATGCCAGCCTTGTGCAAGGTGGGTCAGAAACTCTGGGAACTGGGGTGACGCGTGTCCGGGCGGCGGACACGTTCCCGTGTCCACCCCTCCAAAACACGACGCATGAACGCATAGTGATACGCCTTACGCGTGCGAGGTGCCAATGACATGCCCGGTTCACCTCTCCTCGCCAAACGTCCAAATATCGGCCGGGAGTGGCGAGTGGAATTCATCTGCTTCCGGAGTAAGGCACGGAACCGGGGGATCTGCAGGCGGGACAAAGCAACAGCAATATCGTTATTAATACCTGGAACATGTCTGGCCCTGAACAGCACATTTAGGCGTAGGCTTCTCAAAAAGAATAGACAAACCAATGCTATGACTCTGGGGGATTTGCATGTCTGGGTGTTGACAATGTGCACCACTGCCGCATTATCACACCGAAAATGGACCACTGAGTAGGCCCACTCATCGCCCCATAGCATCAGTGCTCCCCAAAATGGGAAGAAACTCAAGGAAGGTAAGATCGCAGAGGCGATCCGTGCCAAGCCATGGGTGCTGCCATTGGCCGTAAGTCCACCTACCCTCAGAGCAAACCCCCATAAGTCAGGGAGCCGGAGGCATCCGACCGTACTTGAAATCTAGGGCAGACCATCAGGTCTGATCTCCAGGAAGAGACCCCGTTAAAACCCAGGAGTAAATTGAGGCAGACCGGAAGGCCCACCCATATGCCCCTGATCAGCCGGACCCTGTGTTGACGTTGTAACAGGCCAGCCATGGTGTCACACAGGCGCCTGGCCAATGCTCTGCCGGGTAGAACCACCCTGCAGGCAAAATTAAGGTGGCCATGAAGTAATGGCAGGTCACAAGGGAACACTTTATGTTTGGCAATCAATGCCAAAATCGCCGCGGAGATCCGAGCCACCTTATTCATGGGTAACCCGGATGCCCGTGCGACAGAGTCGATTTAGAAATGTGAGCTTAGTAGCTGGGCCCTCGGTCTTTTCAGGCGCCAAGGGGACACCCAGTTCCCACCTGAGTGTCTGAAATGTAGTGAGGAGACGCGTGCACGTGTCCGAGCCCCGTTCACCCCCGAACCAAAAATTGTCGAGGTAATGGGCTAGAGACCGAGACCCCGACCTGCGAGCAAAGGCCCACTGAATGAAAGTCCCGAATCGTTCGAATGCTGAACATGAATTAACTCACCAACCCGCGGGCACGCGGAGGCGGCGTAAGGGCCAGTGCAAAAGGGGACACCAAGTCGGTAACGACACTGGCGCTTAGTACACACGTCACCAGCTGAGCAGGTTGAACACGGCAGGCGGGCTGGAACCCCCTGCCCGACCAGTTAGCGCGGAGCCTGTGTCTGAGCAGCCCGCTGCACAGCATGACCACCATGGTACCTATCACCAGGCGCCAGTCACGTGGGAGTCATGTACACGAGCATAATTGCTGACAGGGCTCACCCCAACTCCTCTCAGGGTGTAGGGCCACCCTCATCTACATTCCTTGTCGTAAGCCAACTGCGATGGGCCCATCAAATCAACCATCGCCCTGTAAATATTAGCAATGGATGGAACCATCGGGATGGCCCAATCAGGCCAGGCCCTGCGGCATACCACCATATATATAAGGTATGCCGACCACCAGTTGGCCCCAGGTGCGCAGTGGCTTACGACGATGGGACAGCTCTTTGTCTCTGTCGTCCTGTCCCTCTCTCTCCTCCTCAGTGGGCTCACAGTTCAATATGGAGAATATCCACATATCCCCCTCCAGACCTTACCCCTCGTGACCTGTGGCAAATGATCACCCAGGGGCAAGGACTAACCAGACGTCGGCAAAGCCATCGACGGCATGTTCTGTATCAAGGGCATACGCAGCAGGACCCGGACAGCCCCTGCGATGCTCGGCACTGCCCCGGGGGCGGACACCCCCGCCCTTAACGAGGGACCATTTAGCACCATGGGATACTGGGATAAGATGGTAACTGATGCCCGCTCGCATCAACTGTACTCCCCCCGCCAAATCTTTTCCCTCGTGACCTGGGACAAATGATCACCAAGGGGCAATGAATAAACAGCCGTCGGCAAGGCCCTCACCGGCACATTAGGTACATGGGCATACGCAGCGGAACCTGGACAGCCCCTGCGATGCCCGGCACTGCCCCGGGGGTGGAAACCCCCACACCCAATGTTGTGCCAGTATGGAACCAAGGGGCACTGGGATAGGCTGGCAACTGATGCCCACTCGCCTCGACTTGACGAGGCCATGGCCACTGAACCCCACCACTGGAAGTGGACTGTGATGTGGGTGCATTAACTTGAACCTGATACTCACTAGGTGCACCCCCGTGAGCCGCCCCCACTGGGGGTTCCGGCCCACGGCGGGCGTCGGAGCTTGCGACCGGAATCGAGCTCTGGGGCCACACTTGACCACTCTCCTGCTGTAGCTCTGGACGAACAGGGAGCTGCGAGACACCGGCAGGCGCAGGCCGGAGCGTCTCAAGCAGCTCAACCCGGCTGGCCGCCTGTTGCAGTGTGGTAGCCGTCGAGGTAGCCGTTGAACACGAAGGGCCCCCAGCAGAGAGAGAAGGGCCCCCTGCCATGGGGTTGTGTGCAATCCCCTAAGGATGCCTCAAGCACAGCTAAACGCGTTAGCAACACATCCACTGCCACAGATCCCCCAGTATAAATTGGGCCGGGTGGGCCGGACGGCCCACCAGGCATTTGACCAGGAACCCCAAAGTGAGAGCCTGGGCCCAAATAGGGCCATGCCCAAAACTCCGGCCCATGAGGGGCCGGAGGGGGAACGTGCTGTGCACCCGCACCAGGCCCTCCCCCGCTGACCTGACCCATGGCCAGCAACTGCGGGCCGAGGGCCGAAGCCCCTGAAGGGCCAGCTGGAGGCTGGCCAGCCGAGGGCCAAGCAGCAGCCTGCATCGCCCCACCGGTATCGGTGGGTAAAGCTGGGGTAGTGCCCTGCCACGTGGGCGCAGCCCTGGTCCTCTGACCTGAGGGCTGCCCCCCGCGCTGTGCAGGTCTCGCAAAAGTCCTCCCCGTTGGCCGCGGTTTCGTCGCCGGGGCCTTCCGTTTGGGAGGCATATCTGTATAAAGAGCAGGATCCCTTTCCAGGGATCAACCTTACGCCAAAAAGCACAGAGCAGCCAGCAAGCCAAAGGCTCTGTGCAACTCCTTCCTTCCCAGCCGGGAAAGACCAAGGGCTAAAGAGCCGAAGAGTCAAGGAACAGCGACGGAGAAAACTTCTCCTCTCCGTCGCTATTTTTAAAATGGCAGCTCGGCTGCCTCGTGGCCACCCCTTTTTATAGAGGGGTGGCCACGCCCCCTAACTCACCCGGATGTCTGAGTCCGGGTGGGGGGGGGGCTGCAAAGAGCGCAGCGGCCATTTTGGCGCCGCACTTTCATTCTAAACAAGAAGCACGTAACACATCAAGAAGTCACAAGAGCTGATTGTTTTAAAATGTAAACTATTTCCCACTTACCAAATGAAAGCTGCAGTTTTCAGAATTCCAGCCAAAGCACATCCAAATAATAGGTAATCAATTGTCCCAGGTTTTCCCTAATTAAGCTTCAGTCTTTACATTCTCAAGGAGACTTTTTGGAATGCAATGGTTGCCTGGGTTTGCCAGCTCTGATTCTGACACTGGGCTTCTATATAGAATGCAGATCTTACAAAAGTGAACTATTTGAACCAGAATTCCAAGAATCTGGGGATTGGAATGCAGATTTTAGGAGTTCTGGGACTTACATTCCCAAAGCAATAACATTTCGAAGCACTAGCAGAATGCTAAATATTTGCAGCAGATCGGCAGATCTGCAGCAGATTGGCAGAAACTGTGATTCACCAAACATATTGACCACATACTCTCTCTGTGGTTTTTCCCCAGCAACTCACTTTTTTTTTTACTGCTCCAGGCATGGAGGTTTACTGAGTTAGCTCCAAGGTGGATTTGATTTAAATTGGGAGTTCTCAACCTTTTAATGCCAGGGGCCGGGTCAAGCTCCCTCAGACAGCTTCAGGAGCCAGATGGTCATTTTGCCCTTTATCCACCACATGACACTTCCTGGTGTGGTGGAGGTGGTGGTGGGCCACATGAAATGGTGTTGCAGGCTGCATCCGGCCCACAGGCCGCAGGTTGAGAATCCCTGATTTAAATCAATGCAACTTGATCACAATGTAAATCATGGTTTTCTAGATAAAGACTCATAAAAGCCCAAAAGGTTTCACTTTCATTTTTACTGGTTGGCGTTCTCTCCTTATACTTAGCTTCTTGTGTAGAGCTATTCTTGTGTAGAGCTATTCTACTCACAACAATCTTCCTCTGTTCACTGAATTTCTTTGAAAATTAACACTTAAGAGGTAAGGGCTTTGATTCTGTGTAAAAAAAATTCCAAAGGAACAATAGGATTATGGTATTTTTGTCAACTATTTATGTTTATTGTATAACACTATTGCCATGAGGAAGAGTCATGTGGTCTCTGCAAACATAAATTCAGTTTCAAGAACTGTAAAACTAAGTGTCTGTGACAATATCTTCTATATAGAAAAATGTCCAGTAATCCTACAGAAATGTCTGGAAGAGCATAACATTGTTAATAGATTGATGGAATATTACCAAAAAAGTTAAACATTTGCATTATGAAAAACCCTTAGAATCTTGTATTTTTTTATGAAACAGCAAAATTTGTGAATTCAAAATATAAGATTTTGATGAGGTACAGGTATACACATGCTGTTGTGGTCCTTTTGTTGTAATGCAGGAACAAAAATAATCTCACAAACAGTTGACTGGTTCTTGTGATGTGTCAAAACTATTCTGTTGCAGAGGAGATTTTTTTTGTTACAGAGGAGAAAATTTGTGAGTAATCATATTCTTGCAGTTAAATATACTCAGTAGAGATAACATCATCTCAGGTTATGATAGGAAAATGTAGCAGTTTTCTTTTGGAGCCAAATGGAAGACCTTTTTCCAGAGCTGGCCCATGGCACCATTTAATGTGGGGTCCCACCCCTCCAAGGGCTTTTGAGAAACAAAATCGCCACCTCTTTGAAGCTGTTGGGACAAAATGGCCACCCCATCATGTAGGCAGGGCAAAATGTTTGTCCAGCCCTCAAAGCTGACTGAGAGAGCATGACCCGGCTCCTGGCTTGAAAAGGTTGGGAACCCCCACTTTAAATCATATTTATTTATCTTTTACTATTGTGTCAGGCCATCATTTGGAAGTAATCCAGTGTTTGAATTCCCAACTTTTGATACATTCCAGTAGAGTGTATTGACAATTCCAATATATTCCTCTTCCAATGTAAATTATTAAATTATTAATTTCAGGCTTGTACAGTCACATAATACAAAGAAAGAACTGCTGCTAACCAATGTCACTGTGGATAAATTTCAGATTTGTGAGTTAAACAATTCATTGGTCCTTTGTCATGATACTGTTCAACTTAGACATGTGAATCAATGGATCAGGTTCCCATTAATCATATCATTTTAGTGAACATGGCAAATGTTCTAAGACAGGGATAGGCAACCTGGTGTGTTCACCCATTGAACCACTGCAGTCTTCCTGTGGGTCAATGGTTGTGGAAGTTGTAATCCAAAACATCCAAATGGGGACACCTTATGCTGGAGTACTCCTGGAGGTAAAAACCTAATCTGTAACTGGAGAGTGTCTGATGCTACAGTGGGAAATATATCAAGTATCTAACAAAGCAGCCCAATATCTCAAAATGTCTGTACCTTGAGATCTTCTGGTGAGGACCTATTCCAGGTGTCTTACTTAGAACAGAGCTCGGTGTGCTTCACACTGCATTTTTCTAGAACCACAAGATCCACCAACAAGTGGCAAAGTACCAAAGACTTACTTCTCTGTTTAAATGTAAGTCATAGATCCTCATTTTTCTTTTGTCCAGAAGCTGCTAACTTAATACTTTGAGAATAGTGATTCTGTACCAGGTTTAAGTCTGGATTTTAAAAGAGCTATCCAAGGTGCTGAACCCAATTTGGGGATAAGTACAACATTTTTGACAGCCCCTGTAAAGTTTAACTAAAATCCAAGGCAGATTTATTGCCACTTCAACATTTGAGTCATTAGTCTCCACTGCTTTGGCTAGCCTTGTGTTACAGGGAAATGACTTCTATGCTTACCAAGGAGAGGGCATTTTCTATGGCAGTAGTGCCTTGACATTGGACTGTCCCTTAAACAGAGGTATGACTGGCAGTGATGTTGTAATCTTTAAAGTATCATTCTTATTTTTCCAGGTGTTTTGAATGTTACAGCAGAGCTTGGAAAAGATCCTTCTTTACATTACAATTCCCAGTGGCCAAGTAGGCTAATCTAAAAAGCATACATCTTTTTCTAGTTCTCTGGTATAGTTTAGCCTGCCTTATGGTTTGTTTGCTATCATTCACTTTGTTCTAAAACTCTGAGTCTTCTTGTTCAATTGTATGTTTTTCAAACAAAACCAGTAATGATTTTATTCCTTATCTATGTGCTCCTCTATGGAATCCCTGTTGAATGAAGGGATAAAAATGATACACACTTGGGTTTCCTTAAAAATGGAAAAACAAAAATGCAAATTACAGTTTTTGTCAGATATAATAATCCTCTTGGGTCTTTGGTGAAAATCAAATGTTGAAAATTTGGCTGATGAACATTGATTCAAAGATTTGTATATCCAGTAATTAAGTCTGTAGCCTTAAGAATGTCCTTGTAAACATCTGTTTCCAATCTGTAAAAAAAAAAAAGATAGAAATAAATAATAATAGTGAGAGGAATCTAGTATTGAAGGTGAAAAAATCAAAGGGAAAAAAACTTTTGCATGGATGTATTATACATATGATTGATAAAATTAGCTTGAGATTTACATACTTTCCTCAAACTGGTACCTTCCAGAAGTATTAGATTACAGCTCTCACCATTCCCATGATAGTTTGGAATGAAAGAAATTACTCTCTAACACTGTGTTATAAAGATCTTTTGATACTTCTGGACATTGGTCTTTCTTTCCATGCATCAAGGTGGCAAGCTATGATAGCAAGCTATGTGAGGGGCTGCCCCCCAGATTGGTTATTCTGTTTTAACATGGGGAGGGGTGGGGAGGGTTGTTTTTTTAATGATGATTTGTTTGTTTGTTTGTTTGTGTTTTAATGCTGGTTTTAGCTGGGGTTGTTAGGTCTTGTTTTAGCTATTGTTGTTGAACTGTTTTATATTGTAATTTTTACTTGTATTTTCTCCCTCTTCCCTTTCCCTTTTTGTTGTTAGCTGCCCTGAGTGGTGTACCCACCCAGAGGGCAGGATATAAATGTACAAAAATAAATAAATAAGTATAAAGTAAACTCAGATTTTCTACGTTCTCACTCCCCAACAGTCTATCCCTCTCAGTAGACTGTATTAGTAACTCTATCAAGAAAGCCAGAAGGGAGGGAAGGGAAATTGAGAGACTGTTCCAACTGTTCCATTAGTTGTTCTTGCAATGCTGCTATTCCCTGGTGCCTGGTGTTTTCATTGCCTCTGAGATCTGGCATCAGCCTTCCTTCATATTTCATCTCAACATCTCCTTGTTGAAGCTGCTTTCTCTGCTGACATTGCCCTGGGCCTGAACAGCCTTCTTCATAATCTATAAATCTGACTACATCTGAGTCAGCAGTTCTGAGGAGAAAGCATTTCTGCGTTCTCTTTTGATGGAAGATGATAGTCATAACAGGCTCTGTCTTTCATGCTGGCAGTTGTCCCAAAAGCACACTGATTTTTCCATATGTTTTCTCTCCTATAAGCTTAATTTCTCACAGACTGCATCCTTTCCCCTTTGTGTTCTTTGAACAGTGTCATTCAGATTGCTGCATATCAGAACAATGAAACTTAAGTCTTGCCTTATTTTTTAAGGATGATACTGAAAAATATGGGTATGCCTTTAAATACAATAATAAAATCAGCACATGTTGTCTTTTCATCGAGACTTTTCCAGCTGTTCAGAGACAAGAAAATCTTTTGGCTTCATTTTCTCTCACATTTATATTTTCAAAAAACTTTAGTTATTTCCACACTGATTATGAATATGTACTGTATTAGAAAAATCAGATAGAATCAAATTAAATAGCAACCCAGTTCTTCCCCCTCAACACAGACCTAATTCACCTGCTTAGAAATGACCATTTTGGACTCAACTGTGCAACTGAACAACAACAACAACCATAAGCTTCTAAGAGGTGGCAGTGCTATCATCGTAGAATACACAGGATTCAAACACAGATATTTAGGAATTAAGTGATTGAAGCCTGAATGGATGAGAGTATTGGATTCCAGTTCCCTCATCTTTAATTTTTCAATTAAAAAAGATATCAATATGATGAATCTGTGAGTGTCAGTAGGTTCTTCTCAAGAATCAGATCTGGACAAGTTCTGAAACTCCCAGAATTCCCTTATCAGCACAGCAATTAGCCAGACTGGCCAAGGAATTCTGGGAATTTTAATGCCGTAAAGCAGCAATGGCCAACCTTGGCACTCCAGATGTTCTTGGATTTCAATTCCCAAACCACAAGTCAACACACCTGCTGGTCAGAGTTTCTGAGAATTGAAGTTCAAGAACAGCTGCAGTGCCAAGGTTGGCCATCACTGCCCGAAAGCAATTTGTCCAAGCACTGTTTAAAATGAATTGAAACTAAATAATTACCTGTCCTTGCCCTTCCGTGTTTTGAAGCCTCCATGTTTAACATAAGCTATCTGCTTTAGAGAAGGGGTGCCCAAACTATGACTCGGGGGCCAGGTGTGGCCCCTGGGCCATAGTGACCAGCCCCCTGAACCACATGACCGGCCCACAGCCCCAAAGGTTTGGGCACCCCTGCTTTAGCATGATATCAGTAAGCAGCTGGCTGATTAGTTGGCAGGGTGTGTGTGATAAAAATCAGTGAGTCCAGCATCATTCTCCAACCACATGCCTTGAAGTAAACATTCAAAGTGGGCTGTGGTTTTCAAGTGTTTTGCCTACAGAGAAGGGCTTTGGCTTGCATTGCCTGCGTAGAAGCCTTTTGTTATCACTGAAGATTTTTGAGAGTGCTGACTAAGAATGTTCAACAACACTCCCTGTACCTTTCCATCACAAGTATCACAGGTGATGCAAGTCATTGTCGCCAAGCTTGTCTGCTCGCTTTATTGAGATTCTTCATCCCCTCCATCCTTCCATTCCAGTAAGAATCCTTCAGGTTAGTTTATAATTGAAAAGGAATGTTGCATCAAAAAGATGATCCAGTAAAACTTGAGCGCTGCTACCACTTGAGCTGCAGCATATTTGTTAAGTGAAAGGCAGGATAAATATATCTTGCATATTTACTGAAAAGCACTATGGTGCCACCCATGTTCTTATGAAGCTACACATACTGTGGGGCAGGTTCTTGAAACAGTTGCCTTGTTCCTTCATAGCTCCTTGACCATACAGGTGGGTGGATTCTAACAGACAATGTTAGCTCAGAGAATATCCTTTCCATTCTTTTGTCTTTCATTGAAGACTTTTTTGTTTAGAGAAGCATCTGGTGTGCCTTCTGTTCAACTGTGTAAGCCTTTGTTGTGTTTTTTTAATGAGTCCTGGCTCATGTTTAGGACTTGTCACTAGTTTGTCTTCTGGTGCTCTTCTTCCAGAGCTGGCCAAGGAGCAGTCCAGAAGTCATTCTTGCCTCTGGCTGCAATGGCTGTGAATTCTGGTAGAGAACTTGGTTTCTCATCATTCCTAAATTCTCATGAATGCTTGGCTTGACAAGTTGCAACTTTAGTTACTTGATTTCCCAGGAAAATGCACTTGATGCAAGCTGTCAGGATGCCAGAAATTCCCTTAGTTTTGGGGAAATACTGTGTATTTCTTCTTGTCCATGTTTGGTGGATTCACAGTCAAGATCTCCTCATTTGCAATGCCTTCCATAACCATGTGTTTGTTTGTCTTAAACTCCAGAAGGCAACATGGCTAATTACATTTTTCTAGTAGTCTCCACACAACCAAAAAAACCCAACAACACCTGTTTGGAGTTCCAGCACAAGAGTGGGAAGATGAATAGCACAACTCATGGATGTAGGTTGGATGTGTTTGTGTCAGCAAGATCTGGGCATAGAATTCTCCTGACTTCCAAACTGTGCCTTCACCACAGTCTTTTCATTTTGGCCTGCATATATTGAACCATTGCTGTACCGGATATAAAATGTCTACATCATGCTGATATAAAGATCAACTTCTGATGCTGGCTTTTAGAGAGAACCTTTAAAATGGTTCATATGAACAGCAATCTTATTTACGGAATTTTACACATCCTTATTTGTTCTTCTCTCCATAGCATGATTGTTATATTCCGTGGTTTTCATGAAAGGTTGTCTGCTTGTTCTTCTCTTCTCTTTTTTTTAACTTTCTCTTTCACTGCCTGAGTGTCAAGGGAGAGACAAAGTTCTTGTTCTTGCATGTCTGCTTGTTGCCACCTCATATAGAGGACATCCACGTGTTGAACAATGAACCTAAATATAAAGAAAGGGCTTGCTTTTATGTATGATGTGAATGGTAAATGTAAATTATACCTAATGTTGTCAATTCTGTGGCTAGAGCAAGACAATGTTTTACTTGACCCAATTAGTGCATAAACCCAGGATTTAGTATGTAAAATAGCTATATACTATAAAGCAGAAGAAAATGTGTATTTTTAAAACAAACAAACAAATAAAATTAGAGCTCAGTTAGACTTTCATTTTGGATTTATATGTTTGAATTAGAACATGAATCAGAATTCTACATTCAGATACCAAAACCTGACATACATAATTTGAATCAGTTACAACCTTCACTGTTGTATCTACTGTATTTCAGTCTAGTGAATGCTCAAGGCATTATTCTCTCTTCCTAGATGCTGCTAATAACCAGGGTTCTAATTGCTGGATAACTGAGCATCACTGATATGCTGGATTTTCCATTAGTGATGCTGGTGGGGAGGTTGGTTTTGTTTGTTTTATTTTTCTCAAGTAGAAACATTTGTACAGTATATGTATGAATTCTCTACTGTTTCTAGTGCATTCCAGTCAAGGTTGTAGTACGTACTATTTCTGCATGTGTCACTTGGCCAGACATTTACATTGTGAAAACACCATCTTCTAAGAGCTCAGAAAAGCAATTTTTTTAGGATAACAACTTCTAGGCTATTCCAGCCACACGGAAGTCTAGATACTGGGCTTTCTCTGCTGACTCAGGTATTGTGGAATGAGAAATCTACTTTAATTTTTGATTTGATTTATGCACAGCCTTAGGAGGCTTACAGTATCCATATTAAACTTCAAACACAAGGTAGAGATGTTTTTATTTGTTCTTCCTTTTAACAACTATGGGAGTTTTTTTGCATTTGTTTTTGTTTCTTTATCATCATCATTGTCCCCCCTCGCGCTCCTCCTTGAGGTTACCTTATATTTCATGGAATACTAGGTACAAACTAACTGTGACATGTTGTGTATATGATAAAATTATCCCAAGGTATACTTCATATATTACCAGAGATAAAGAGAAATTATTATTAGGATTAGCATGGTCGTTGGGCTGACTTATTCTCTTTAGTGAACATTAACTCTTTTCTCATTATTGAAAAGGTTGAGTATAAATGTTTCAAACAGAAGAAAACATGGTGAAAAAACGTTTTTTATTTTAGCTATCAGTGTCACAGCTTGGATTCTTGCTGCACATCTATTTTTGAGATCACTGGGGACTATTCATATTTCAACCCTGATGAATGGCATACCTTCTTAAATGGTGTAGTTGCTAAGAAGCCTTTCAGCTTGTTAGAAATTGCCTCTGAAATACTGGCTGAACAAAGAAATAACAGCTAAGCTAGACTATTGTAGTCTGATTCCTGTTAAGAGCAACTTGCTAGACATTACCTGAAACGAGGGGCTCCCCTTTCAAAAGGGGGTGTTTTAATGCTCCACTGTGTGGGAAGTCACCTGTTTGCTTTATATATAATTTCTGACAATTAAAGTACTTGTGTTCTAAATCTGATTCAGTTCTTCAGGTGTTGCCACTTACATTGCCAAAAAAAGCAACAGGTACTCATAAGAGTAGGTGACAGTAAACTCAGGTTTTAAAATCCATACTGAGGTAATACCTTTATTAAGCCAACAGAAAAATAATTTATTCCATCTTTCTTTGGAATTATACTTATTTTAGATCAGTTGAGTCAATCTCTATAAAGTACAGTAAAACCCTGACTTATGTAAGTCATTTTTAACGTAAATCGATGCATTCCTATAGGGATGCATTGAAAGGAAAAATGGAATGTAAATGTAGCAATCTCTCTACCTTTTGCATGCTGCTGCTGCTGCTTCCTCCTTCCCATTGGGGGAGTGGGAACCACCACCACCACCACCACCACCAGCAGTGCTGCCGCCTCCCACGCTGTTTCTAAAGGGACTGGGAGAGTGCACCCCCATATATCCACTCAGTTCCGCGGTTCATCTGAGGCTTCTCCAGGGCACACTTTGGCTGGGAAGCGCGTTCTGAGCCAAACGGCGCCCCAGAAAAGCCTCAGATGAACAGCGGAACCGAGCAGATATGTTCTCCCAGTCCCCATAGAAGCAGCAGGGACTCTGTAAAACATGGCAAAACTGACACAATTGTTGGTGCTGCCTCTGCCGCCTCAACCACTGCCATGGTAAATCATGTCTTGTGACTTCTGGCGGTAGTGACAGATGATGCAGGGTGGAATTTTAGAGTTTAAAATGGCAGCACCACCATGAAGTTTTCAGGGTAAGTAAACCCCTTACATAAATCGATATTTTGATTTAAGTAAACCCTTTACATAAATCAATATTTTTGCATAAATCGGGATACGATTTCCACAAAAAAACTTACATAAGCCGAATTTTACATTACTTGAGGCGTACGTAAGTCAGGGTTTTACTGTATGTGAGCATGTGTAATTAAAGATGCATGCCTAAAGGACTGGCTTTTACCCAATTGATTTTGATGGACAAAGAGTTGGGTCCAGGCTTAGACATAGGTAGATTAGATTCATAGAAGACAATGGTGCCTTTGTCAATCATAAGAAACTTAAATCCCATTAATCTCATGCTGCTAGTGACTCAATGCTGAGTGTCAGATGGTGGTTAACCTGACAACCCTGAAGACTCGCAGCCTTGATGAAGTCCACAGGGAAGGGTGATGGTCCAAAGTGGATTAAATCCCACTTGAATCCATCTTGATGGAGGGCAGCAGCTTCATCAATCCTGGCCTGTGGCTGAGGAGGACTTTGCGTGCCAAAAGGGCTCAGGACCAGAAAGTGATGCGGGTGTCATGCTGTGATGCGGAAGGCAGATGAAAGGCCACAGCATTATATTCAGGCCACAGCATTATATTTGCAGGACAGTATTCATGGCTGATCGCCATGATGATCACCAATATTCAGAATCGGATATGACACAAAAAGAAGAAGAAGAGAGAAGGAGAAGAAGAAGAAGGGCTCTGATTATAGTCATGTCTGGATCCAATTGAAAGTACTTGCACATATTCATAAAAAACATGGAGGGATATAACACTACAGGTTAAAATGCAAAACACTTCAGTAGATGAGAAGTCAAAACCAAAGGCTTGAAAAACCAAAGGATTATGTTGCTTTTGTTTATCAAAAGAGAACACCGCAGACATGAAGAGGCTAAGTAACAAACACGGAAACTTCGCCAAACTCAACCATGCCGTCCACCATCTATTCAATGTAATGTGTGTAGTTGCATGTTTCATGTCAGGATCAGCTCATTGAGTCACTAGAGAGACATCCATTAACAGAGAAAATGACCTCTAGGAAAAATGTATGCTCACATACGAGTAGCACTGACAACTGTGCACCACCCAGAGTGGGAAGTATCCCAAATGGGTGGTATAAAAATGTAACAAACAAACAAATCAATTACTATGTATAGTAGAAAGTACATCACTTGGGGGTTATCATTTTAAATTCAAGCTCTCACATTCAAATTAACTGACTTTTGAAGGAAGAGAAATGAGTGAGTTTATTTCTATTGCAATGTATAGGAGGTGCTTTCATATAAATGGCTTATTTTGGAATGAGGGGATTTCTTTAACATTAACGTGAAATTTCTTCTCATCAAACTTGCTCCCAGACAAACAGTCTGGTCCCATTTTGAGCTAAGTCTCTTGAGAAGGGGAAAATAAGCAAAGGGCCTAACTCTTAACTTCAAAAGATGGGATGGTGGAGGGTTTCCTTCTAGGGAAGGAGATCAGAATAATAGTTACTTTGGAGTGAGTGAGAGAAATTGGAGTCTTGAATATCTTTAAATAATTTAAGCTTTTTTGACAGTGATCTATAGGTACATCAGGTTATTCTCACAATGATATTGTTTTAAAATTACAGTCTCAATTTACCCATTTTTCTCTCTGATGTAAGCCTTGCTAAAAGCTAGAAGCACTGAATTTTGAATCTTCTTCTTCATCATCATCATCATCATCCAAATACTTTATAGGTGAACGGTGATCAGCCATGAAGACTGTCCTGGGAATATAATGCAGTGACATCTAGAACCCCATAATCCTAGATGTAGCCCAAAAATACTCCCAAACTGTAGTTTTCCTGTGTTCCCTACTAAATCTGCATAATACTAAAATATTTGACAGCTAAGTGTCTTGAGATGGCTTAGGAACAGTAGTTGTATTATTGTTTCTCTAAAACATATTTCCCTTCTAACCCTTTGAAGGAATCCTCTTCACCATATTTTTGGAATCAATCTCTTAGAATAATTTAGCTCTTCGACATCTGGCTCAGTGAGTTAGGTTTCTGGCTGCAGAACTAGAGGTTGGGAGTTCAGCTGCTTGGTGTGCATCCCAAAAGAGCCACCTTTTGTGGTTGTGGGCAAACTACGCAGTAAATGGTAAATGGTAAAGCACTTTTGAGTTCTCTGTATCTAGGACATTCTGGAAAGGATTGCCATAGGTCAGAATTGACTTGGCTCACAATTATCATGATTAACCCACGGTGGCACCTGGGTAAGTATGATTATAGGTAAGTCTGTAAACATATTTGGTCTGTTTTCATCAATATCCTCCAATCCACTGCGGCAGACAGCAGCCATTGTTGGTAAAACCTGGAAGGAATTACTCTGATGTGATTGCTTACAGACTTTCAGCTTAATGAAGAAAAATACATCTCAGTACAATATACTCAGACAATACTGCAGTAAAAACACAGGTGGTTTCCATTTCCTACACACACACACACACCCTTCCTTTCATTTGCCATAGGAGCAAATTGTAGTGTTCAGAAACAGTTCAGTGACAAGACCTTGACCTCCCATTTCTTACTATTGCCTATTAATGGATAAGGTCTGTTTCTAGTAAGAATACTTTGAATGGATGGATGTTGGCTTCTGTTTCCTGTTTTGGAAGTGGAAGAATATTAACTGCAAGGCAATGCAACTCAATGCAGGATTTTCTCTTTCTCTCTTTTTCTGTGCATAACATAACAGTTGGTTTTTTTAAAAAATATATAATGCATAATGTGCATGGTTTATTATCAAAATATTACATATCCATATCCACATAAAATCCTTCTTACATCAAATGTACAAGGTGCTACCAGATAACTGGGCAGAACCACACAATTCTCTGCCACCTGGCCAAGATCAACCATGGCCTGTGTGGAAAGCTTTAAACAGACTATGTCCCATGGTAGGAAGATCAAGGGGCTATTCTGAAAAAGCGTGGTTTTCCTGTCGATGACAGCCTGTGTCAATGCGGAGAAGAATGATACAATGCACATGATGCCCCTCAACGTGCACTGAGGAAGACCTTATGTTGGCCAGAGGAAATGCAGTTGATGTGGCTCAATATTGGGTGACTATATCTAGCCCTTTTAATTCTATTTGGTTTTAGATGTATTAATGTTAGCTTTGTTGTTGTTGTTCAGTCACACAGTCGATTCTGACCCTTCGTGACCCTATGGACCATTGCCCGCCAGGCACCTCTGTATTCCACCATCTTCCTCAGCCCACCCAACTTTGTGCCCATTGCATCTACAATACCAGCTAGCCATTTCATTTTCGGCCTCCCCCTTCTTCTTTTGCCCTCCACCTTTCCCAGCTTTAAGGTTTTCTCAAATAAATTCTCTCTTCTCATTTGATGTCCAAAGTACTTCAGCTTCATATTTACTATTTGTCCTTCTAAGGAGCAGTCAGAGTTGATCTCTTCTAAGATTGGCCTAGTTCTCCTCGCTGTCCAGGGTACTTTCAAAACTCTTCTCCAACACCACATTTCAAAGGCATCTATTCTTCTACACTCAGCTTCCCTAATGGTCCAGCTCTCACAACCATATGTTACCACCGGGAATGCCATTGCTTTGACTATGCAAATTTTTGTTTGCAAGATGATGTCTCTACTTTTAACTATGTTCCCCAGTTTTCTCATAGCTTAGCTTTGAATGTTTTATGCTGGTGGTGCATTTGACACAAATAAAGAAAGATCAAATTACAGCAGCACTGTATAAAAGAATGGCAGTGTCCTATTAGCATAGCAAGCAATGTACACAGTTTGCAGGACAAATTCTTCTTCTTATCTCCATGTCAAGATCCCATTCCTTGTATGCACTGCACAGAGTTACAGAAGGAAAAAAAAGCTTACAATGGGTGACATAAATTCAAACTTCAATAGTAGGTCCTGCTTATAATCTACATGCATTACTCCCTGGATTTCCTAAAGTCCTTCTGCTGTTTTGATGCAGAGAGCTCTCCCATTATGCTGCCTATAAAGCAGGAAAGGACTGGGCAGCTCTTCAAAGCAGAGGAAGTTTTCAAATAGAGTGCATCCTCTGTAAAATATGACATATGGTCTCCCAAGCCAAAGATCATTTCCCAGGTTTCTGTCAATTCTTTTAATTAGGGGGTGCCAGGGCTGAACTTGGGGGTTTCAATAAACAAAGCATATTGTGATGCCTTTGTCCACCTCATCTTTTGACACGGTCACAAAGATAAATAAGTAGCGAGCCTGGTTACCCAGCTATGGTAATCAGACATGTGCTGGTATATCGGGCAATCAGACTTTGTCGCACCCCACCCTTGTCTCTGGGTGCCAATAGCAATGCATGGAATTCCCTTCCCAACCCCCTCAAATAGGCGCCCCACCACTCCCTGTCCAGCGCCTTCCCATGGTGCCCTGCACACCCCTGATGGTAATAGAGCAGTAGACCATACTGCCAGTGATTCAGCACCATGTGTCAGGCAGCAGTTAACTAACATGACTATCCTGAGGACTAATGGCCTTGTGTGCCACAGGGAAGTGTGATGGCCCCCAAGTGGATTAAATCCATGTGAATCCATCTTGATGAAGGGCAACAGCTCTATCAATACTGGCCTGGGGCTGATGAGGACTTTGAGTGCCAAAAGGGCTCAGGACCAGAAAGTGACTTGCGGAACTGGATCAGTGGTATGAGGATCATGCTGCGATGTGGAAGACAAATGAAAGGAATTACTCTGTTGTGATTGCTAGCAGACTTTCAGCTTAATGAAGAAAAAACATTTCAGTACAATACGCCCAGACAATACTGCCCAAGGACACTAGTCTTCAGGGTGGTCAGGTTAGTTAACTGCCTCCTGACACTCAGCGTTGAGTCACTGGCAGTATGATGTGCTCTATTACCATGGCAGGTAAACAGCAGTTCCTGGTTTGTAAGACATTGTAGCAAATCTTAACTGCAGAATTTATTTACTCGAAAGTGCAGTAAGAAAAAAAAATGTCCATTCCTCCTCAAAGCCAAGTAAAAATGGCGCAGAGCCAAACGCAATCTCCTAGAGCAGCCTTCTAAATGGGTCAGATGATTTATTTTGCCACTAGAAATTGTCTAGTAACTGAGCATCACCCTTTCTGTTGACCTGTGCAAATGGCAGTGGCTGCTTCACTGCTTCAAATATTGTCTCGTCACCATATCCTTGGAATGTCCTCCTTTTCCCGTTCCTATCTGCTCATATGCCAAACCTTCAAACTTCAGCAGACTATGCACCTTTATAAATATGATTTATATACTTATTTGCCCCCTTATATGTCTTGAGAGACAGAATTGCCAGCCAGAGTGGAAAAATATCCCAGATGGGCAGGATATATATGTAATAAATAAATAAATAAATAAACAAATTTAATAATTTACGAACATTTATTCTCATTAACCCTTACCTGTGTCTGGCCAGGTTATCCTGTTATGGTAATAGAGTAGACCATACTGCCAGCGACTCAACCCTGATCTTCAGACGGTGGTTAATTAACCTGACAACCCTGAGGACAACTGACCTTGGGTGCCGAAGTCCACAGGGAAGGGTAATGTTTCCCAAGTGGATTAAATCCCACTTGAATCAATGTTGATGAAGGGCAGCAGCTTCATCAATACTGGCCTGGGGCTGAGGAGGACTTTGCGTGCCGAAAGGACTCAGGACCAGAAAGTGATTCGCAGAACTGGATCAGTG
This sequence comes from Bradypodion pumilum, assembly GCA_035047305.1. Taxonomy (NCBI): domain Eukaryota; kingdom Metazoa; phylum Chordata; class Lepidosauria; order Squamata; family Chamaeleonidae; genus Bradypodion; species Bradypodion pumilum. Next base: position 30,227,871 of record JAWDJD010000001.1, on the reverse strand, counting down.
GTATGGGTGTCTTGCTGTGATGTGGAAGGCAGATAAAAGGCCACTGCATTATATTTTCAGGACAGTCTTCATGGCTGATCACCATGAGGATTGGCAATACCTGTATCCGGATTCAGATATGGCTGAACAAGAAGAAGAATCCTTGCCTCTTCCTTTATGAGGTACACTGAAATTGTCCCTTTGCATACTTCCTGTGCAATAGCAAATAGGGTTGCTCTTCTGCCATTTTGAAGCTATGTAGTAGGAAATAACATTGCTTTTTGGACATTTATGTAGCTTTTCAGTGAGAAAAATATCTTTGTTTAGTGAAGAACCATCCTATAAGCATCTACTGTTGTTAAACCAGGGTTGTGGTAGCTGATTGTTTAAGACACGGAGCTTGATAACCAGAAGTTCAGTAGGTCGGTGGTTCAAGACCCAAGTACTGCGCAAGAGAGTAAGCTCCCCTCATCTGTCCCAGCTCCTGCCAACCGAGCAGTTCAAAAGCAAGAAATTTCAGGTAGATAAATCGATACTTCCGACGGAGGTAATACAAAGGCAGCAGCCAGCAATCCGCAGGGAGGAGCACCGCCCCTTATGGATCGCTGCCTGCCGATCTCCAGTTAGGTAGGCCAGGAGAGAAAGGAGACAGAGAGGAAAGAACCATCGTCAGGCAGATAGCTCTTCTCTGCCTCCTTCTCCCCCGACCTGCCTAACGAACCTTACCGGGGGAAGAGCCGGCTGACTGCCGGCTCCTCCTTTCCCCATTGCTGCATCGAAACCAAAATGGGGAAAGGAGGAGCCGACAGGCAGCCCGTTCTTCACGCAAAAGTACACACCAATAACAAAAACAAAACAAACATTTACCCAAAATGCCAAACACCAAAAATAATAGAACACAAATAAATAATTAATTAAACAAACAAACACATTAACCAACAAAACAATAAACAACAAAATCCACAAACAAAAACACCCAAAATACCATGAAAGCACAGAAAAAACACCTAACTTGTTGTGTTCTAATGGTTTTACCTTCCACATGAATCACAATGTATCTGAACCAATGTAACCTTGCCTATAGCAACAATGTAACCTTCAGCTGTATCATATAAACCCTGTAATAGGACGCGAGCTAATGACCACCAGCTGGCAGCAGCGAGCGTCCAAGCTCTCTTGGTCCGAACTCATCAAAGGCAACAGCGCGGGAAGCTTTCCCGCCACCACCTACACCTGGACAAGAAGGGCGTGACCCACAATGACGTCACGCAGACAGTAGCCAATGGGCTACCATGGCACCACGTTCAAATGTATCCCTACTGTATATAAAGAGCTATCGATCCGCCATTACCTCATGTTCCCTCTGTCCACGATGCAATAAACCTGAGTTAACCCAGCCCGAGGCTGTGTCCTGTGTCTTAGTTTCATACACTAAATTGGCGACGAAGGTGGGATAATGGATCCCCAAGGAGCAGCCAGGGCACAGAGCGGGTTCAACATCACCAAACCGCAAGACTGGGAGTTGTTTGAGATGGACTTCCATGCGGCGCTGGTGGAACTCAAAGTCAAGGAAGACGATGAGGAGAGGAAGAGGGCCATCCTCACCCGCATGCTTGGGATGGAGACCAAGCGGACGCTGGTGGGCATCATCGCTCCGAAGAAGGTGAGCGAATTTAAAGCGGACGACATCATGAAGCTGCTTCGGGAGCGCTTCCAACCCTCGAGGGCGATGTTTCCCGCTCGGAGCGCGTTTTGGAGGCGAGTCCAAGCGCCGGACGAGTCGGTCGAGACATTCGTGGCCGCCATGAGGGTAGCCGCCGCCCCCTGCAAATGGGGCAACATCCTAGAAATGGCCCTCAGGGACGGCGTGCTGTGTGGCCTGAAAGACAAGGAGGTGCAGCGCAGCTTGATGAATAAGGAGCCGCCACCAACGCTGGCAGAGGTCGTCGAGGCCGCGGAGGCCGCAGAGTCCACGAATGCTGGAGTGGACGAGATGCACCAGTGGCGTGAGTGGCGTCCCAGAGCCGGTAAGGCGGAAAAATCGGTGCACGCAACTCAACGGGCCTCAAAGTCGTCTTCGGAAGGCAGCGACGGCGAGGAGATCCAGAAGGTCCGAAAGGGGGGGCGCCGCTGTGATGGTTGCGGAGCGGCCCATGAGCGTGCGAGGTGCCCATTTAGAAAGGCCGAATGCTACACCTGCGGCCGTCGGGGGCACATCGCCAAGGCATGCAGAAAACGGAAGGAGGGCCGGAGGCAGTCACCGGACCGTTCGACCAGACCGGACCGTTCAGCGAGGCCCAAAGATGGCGTCCAGACCACGAGGAAGCAGGACGGCGTGGGCCGCGTCTCGGACAGCAGCGAGGACGACGTCCCAGTGCTCAGTGTGTCCGCGGAACAGTCCCATTATTTCGTTGAGGTACTAGTACAAGGGGCCCCTATCAGGATGGAGATTGACTCGGGGTCCTCCTATTCCATAATTCCCCAGAAAGAGTTCTTGAAAATCGACCCCCACGTGCGGCCCAAACTTAAAACATTGAGGTCCACGCTACGAGATGTGCAGGGGAACAGCATTCCGGTGTTGGGGGTCGGGAAATTTCGGGTTGAGTTTAAGAGACACTCTGCGGAGCTGCCCCTAGTTGTCCTCAAGGGGGGGAGTTGTAGCCTCCTAGGGACACAGTGGTTCCAGCCTTTAGGCCTGTTTATAGGGGGAGTACATGCAGTGGGGGTGGACCCAATACAAGCGGTGTGCGATGCGCATCCCGCCGTTTTTGAAAAAGGACTTGGAAAATTCAAGGGACCCCCTGTAGCTTTCGACCTAGACCCGGAGGTCCGCCCGATAAGACTCAAACCGCGCAGGGTGCCCTTCGCACTAAAGGACAAAATAGAGGCGGAACTGGACAAATTGGTGGGCCAGGGGATTCTTATTCCTGTTGATTCCGCGGAGTGGGAAACTCCAATCGTAACAGCTCTGAAGGCTAACGGGGAGGTGCGCATTTGCGCTGATTATAAGTGTACAATTAACAAGGCGATCCGCCCTAACGCATACCCGGTGCCGGTGGTCAGCCACCTTTTGGCCAGGCTAAATGGGGGAAAGTGTTTCGCTAAGCTCGACCTGGCGCAAGCCTATCAGCAGCTTCCCGTAACACCCGCCACGGCCGCGGCACAAACGATAGTCACTCATAAAGGAGCGTTCCAGGTGTCGCGTTTACAGTTCGGCGTGAACTCGGCACCCGGCCTTTTCCAGGCGCTTGTGGAACGCCTCCTGAAGGGGCTGGAGGGGGTGTTGCCTTATTTTGATGACGTATTAATAACTGGGGGGAGTGAGGCCGAACTGGCAAAGAGATTGGACAAAGTACTAATGGTGTTCGAGAAAGCGGGGCTGAGACTGAGGAAGGACAAATGTGTTTTTTTCGAAACCGAGGTCGAGTTCTTAGGGTTCAGGATTACACCCGAGGGTATCAAGCCATCCAAATCCAAAGTAGTAGCCATCAAAAAGGCCCCTCGCCCCACATCCAAAACCGAGCTACAGTCATTCCTGGGGCTCCTCAATTTTTACCATACATTCCTTCCGCGGAAGGCGTCCGTGGCCGAACCGCTCCATCGGTTGCTTAAGAAAGAGGAGACTTGGATGTGGGGTGACGAGCACGAGAGGGCCTTCAAAGAATTAAAGCAACTCTTGACCTCTGACGCAATTCTAACGCATTTCGACCCCAAACGGCCGGTGGTCCTAGTCTGTGATGCATCACCGGTGGGGGTGGGGGCAGTACTTTGCCACGTGTTGGATGACGGAAGAGAGGCCCCGGTTGCATTTTATTCAAGGTCCCTGTCCCAGGCAGAGCGAAATTACGCACAAACCGACAGGGAGGCATTGGCAATTGTAGCGGGGACCAAAAAGTTTCACGATTTTTTGTATGGCCGCCCGTTCAAAATCGTGACGGATCACAAGCCCCTGTTAGGGATTTTCACGGCAAGCAAGCCCACCCCGCAGATCCTATCACCGAGAATGCTGCGATGGGCCATTTTTCTCAACGCTTACCAACACGAGTTGGTGTACCGGCCCGGAAAAGAGATCAGCCATGCTGATGCACTTTCGAGATCCCCTTTGCCCTTGTCGGACGACCAGAAGGCTAGAGTAGGAAGAGACCGCCAGGTGTTACTAATTGAGGTTTTAGATGCACCCCCAATTGTACCAGCCGATATTGCGAGGGCGACAGGCAAGGACAGGACACTCGAAAAAGTCAGCTCATGGGTACAAAAGGGGTGGCCGGCATCGTCCCCAAGCACGGAATTCGACCCATTCTTTCGGAAAAAGCTAGAGTTGTCCCTAGAAAGGGGGTGCCTATTGTGGGGCCAACGGGTGGTGGTTCCTGCAGCCATGCGGCCGAGGGTGCTCAAACTGCTGCACGTCAGCCACCCGGGCATCGTTCGTTCGAAAGCGCTGGCCCGCAGTTACTTCTGGTGGCCACAGCTGGACGCGGACATCGAGCACATGGTCGGCACTTGTGAGGCATGCCAGGGATCCCGACCAGAGGCGGCCCGCCTCCCGCATAGGGAATGGGACACAGCGAGGGGGCCGTGGTCCAGAGTACATGTAGATTTCGCTGGCCCATTCCGAGGAACCATGTTTCTCCTGGTGGTGGATGCGTTCTCCAAGTGGCTGGAGGTTATCCCAGTAAAGAGCACGTCCTCCGCCACAACAATTAGCCAGCTACGGAGGGTCTTTTCCACGTTCGGTTTACCCGACACTTTAGTCAGTGATAACGCGAGTTGCTTCACCTCCTCGGAGTTCGAGGCATTCATGGGAGCAAACGCCATTCGGCATGTCACATCCGCGCCGTTTCACCCGGCCACGAACGGCCAAGTGGAACGGTTGGTGCGTACAACAAAGGAGGCGTTGCGGCGCATGGGCCCGGGGGACCTAAATCACCAAGTATGTCAGTTCTTGTTAGCGTATAGGGTGACCCCCTTAGCGTCGGGTTACTCGCCGGCAGAACTCTTGATGCGGCGAAAACTGACCACACTTCTGACCAGGCTGGACCCGACGAGAGTCGAGGATAAAGGAAAAAACATAGGATTGGCAGTCTCGAAAGGGTTCGCCGCCGGCGACCCTGTTTACTGCAGGAACTATGCAAGCGCAGGGCCAGCCTGGGTGCCAGGAACGATAGTAGAACAAACAGGGCCAGTGTCATATCGGGTGGAAACGAGCACCGGTCTCCTCTGGAGGAGACACGCCGACCAGCTGAGGCGCCGAGTGAGTGAAGGGCCGGTCAGTGGGGCACAGCAACAGGATTCAGCGATAGGGTTCTCCCCCACCCGTTTAGCCCAAGGGGGAGGAAATGAGGGACATCAGTCCGAATCCGGGGGGGAAAGCAGTGATCCCGACTCATATCCTTTTGATACCCCAGTCCTATCAGAGCCCGGGGGGAGGGAAAAGGAATGTGCGGCCGCCGCCGCGTCCCCCGAATGTAATTTTGATTTTGATTCGAGCCGGGGGGGTTTTCAGGAGTGTTCCCCCACCCTTCCAAGCGAGAAGAGGGGTTTTTCGTTAGCCCCCAGTGCCCCCGGTTCTTCCCCGAGAAAGAGCATACCCCCCAACAACGCCGTGGAGCCGCGGCAAGTCACTAACAAGTCTCCCTCTCAAATTACAGGGCAGGAAACCAGGGGACAAAGAGGAGGTAGCAAACCCGGGGAAAGGCAGCCCGCATCGAGACCCCAGCGTGTTCGAAATAAACCATCTTGGCTGAGAGACTTTGTCTCCTAAGGGGGGGGGAGTGTGTTGAAGTGTGGGCTCGAGACATTGTCTCGTCCTAGGGGGGAGGGGTGTTGTGTTCTAATGGTTTTACCTTCCACATGAATCACAATGTATCTGAACCAATGTAACCTTGCCTATAGCAACAATGTAACCTTCAGCTGTATCATATAAACCCTGTAATAGGACGCGAGCTAATGACCACCAGCTGGCAGCAGCGAGCGTCCAAGCTCTCTTGGTCCGAACTCATCAAAGGCAACAGCGCGGGAAGCTTTCCCGCCACCACCTACACCTGGACAAGAAGGGCGTGACCCACAATGACGTCACGCAGACAGTAGCCAATGGGCTACCATGGCACCACGTTCAAATGTATCCCTACTGTATATAAAGAGCTATCGATCCGCCATTACCTCATGTTCCCTCTGTCCACGATGCAATAAACCTGAGTTAACCCAGCCCGAGGCTGTGTCCTGTGTCTTAGTTTCATACACTAAATAACTACAACACAAAAATACCTAACTCAAACAACAAAAATACCACAAATTAAACAAATAATCACAAAAGACATCAGAAACATAAAAACCAACCAGAAAGGGGGAAGTGGGGGAAACTGGGGGAATGGACTGAGTTTGTTCAGTGCCTTTCTTGGGTATAGCTGGCCACAGACTTTTTCCTCCTCGCTATGTGGACCTTGGTCCCTTGTTTGCCCACCTTTGGCTGGTTTTCAATGGGCGGGAGGAGGATTGTGTGTGATGTTAAAAGATATTTGATGCTGATGTATATTTTTGAATTTGTTACCATGTGATTTGTACTGTTTATTATTGTTCTGATTTATTTTTTGTATTGCTATATTGTATTTTGGGATTATTGTATTGTATCAATTATGTTGTTTGCCGCCTAGAGTCGGCCTCGGTTGAGAAGGCGGGATATAAATTAAAATTTATTATTATTTATTTATTATTATTATTATACTGCTTTGGTAGGAAAGGTAATAGTGTTCCATGCATTCCAGTGCTTAGTCATGCCTGCCACATAACAATGGAAACATCCAGCATCTAGTCATGCTTGCTATATGACCATGGATGTGCTTGCTCTTGGGCTGCAAACAGATGAGCACCTCCCCTTAGAGTTGAACATGACTGGCTTTTGAGCAAAGGAAACCTTTAGCTTTAATTTAATTTTAATTTAATTTTTGAATTTTTATGCCGTTCACTCAGGCGAACCCGACTCAGGGCGGCTTACAACAGATTAAAAACATATAAAAACCCCAAGTCACCCACCCACCTACCAACCCTCCTACCCCCACCCTATTCATAAAAGAATAAAAGGGATGCAGCAACACAGAGGGAGGGACACTAACTTGAAACGAGCCAACAGGCTGGAGCCGTATTCCCATTTAGGCCCCACACCTGCCCTGCCAGCCAGGTTTTCAAACCTTTCCTGAAGGGCATCAATTCTGTCTGTAGCCTCAATTCTGTTGGCAGGAGGTTCCAGAGGGCTGCTGCGGACACGGAGAAGGCCCTTCTTTGTGTGCTAGAGAGGCGGACCCCTCTATCTGAAGGCACAACTAGGGAGGCCCTCCAGTCCGCTCTGGTTGGACAGGCAGACACTCTTGAGGCGATGTGATCTCTCAGGTATCCTGGCCCACTGCCATATAGGGCTTTAAAGGTCAAAAACAACACCTTTACTTGCACCCGGAAGCAAACTGGTAACCAGTGCAGCTCCTGAAGCAGTGGGGAGGCATGGGCATAACGTCCGCACCCCATCACCACCCGGGCAGCTGCATTCTGTACCAGTTGTAGCCTCCGAATGGTCATCAAGGGCAGCCCCACGTAGAGCGCATTACAGTAATCTAGTCTAGAGGTGTCTATAGTCTATAGTTAAACCACATTTTTTTCTAGCCTAAATTATAATTTGCTTCCCAAAATAAGAGTATGTAAAACTTTCCTCCTTCGTTACCTCATATCAAGGATAGAGAAAAGTATGGCCCATGGCCTTCACACATCCCCTCCTCTGGTTGTTTGTACCTCTGGTCCTCCCTGGTCCTCCCTGCTTCTCTGTGCTACCCTAAAATAGCTACTACCTTGTTGTGTTGCCTTTAAAATATTTGGGGCATCAAATTGGTTGCTTACATCTTTCTAACCATCCAATTATGTTGTGCTTCCTGCAATGTGCTTAAAGAAACAATTCTAGGTTTTTGCAGATATTATGTACATGTCTCAGAAACCTTGAGAGGGGGAAAGTGTTCCTCTGTTTATTGCACCAGAGACAAAGAATTTCATGTGTCTTAAAAATTCCTTGTCAGCATGACTTTGTTTAGATAGTCTACATTTATGTGAATTAGGGATTTCCTTAGCATTTTTCACATCTGTACTGCAGAATCCATAAGGAACATTAGTTGCAGTGTTTTATTCCCTCACGACTTCTGTCTTCTCCTCCCCTCATGACATGTTTGTACCAGATTTCTTTTACTATAAGTCACTTGAGAGGTCTGTTGTCAGGCAAGTTTTGTTTAATGATGGTGATGTTATTGTTGTTATGTGCAATCAAGCAGTCGTTGACTTATAGCCACCCTTTGAATGAGCAACCTCCAGAGTATCCTGTCATTAAAAACACTGCACTAATGTAGAAGTGTTGTGCTAGATGGATAAAGAGCAAGAACTGTTTAAGACCATTAAACAAAAGAAACCCCTAATACCTCTGGCATATAATGAGGAACGATATGAACTATAGAGTATTCCAACTGTTTATGAACAATAGAGTATTCCAACTCATTCTGCAAGGGAAGATCCTTAGGAAGAGAGGCCCTGGACGTAGATGGACTTTATGGCTGAAGAACCTGAGAGACTGGTGTGGAATGTCCTCGGAAGAACTGTTCCAAGGAGTTAAGAAAAGGAAGACTATTGCCATGATGAGAGTCAATATCTGGAACAGATACAGCTCTTGAAGAATAAGAAGAAGAAAAGCACCGCTCAGATCTCCCAAACTCAAGGCAGTGGCTTCATTTATGGAGTCTGTCCTTCTCATATTTAGTCTTCTCATTTTCCTGCTTTCTTCAGCTTCTTATCACATTATTGTCTTTTGCAATTAATCTTGCCTTTTCCTGACATGATGTCCAAAATATGACAGTCTTGATTTCATAATTTTTGTTCCAATAGAGAATCGGGCAGGATACAGACATTTTATCAAAAGAAAGAAAATTAAAAAAAATAGAATTGGTTGTTCAAAATCATTGCAGAATTATTTGCTTCTTAAAATGCTGCCTTTTCTAGAAGAATGTACTGTGCTGTTTGTTCATATCCAAAAGTCTTCTTGTGTGTGTGTGTGTGTGTGTGTGTGTGTGTGTGTCTGTGTGTGTGTGTGTGTGTGTGTGTGTGTGTGTGAGTGTGTGAGTAAGAGAGAGAACGGAAAAAAAATCATATTCTAGACCTGGAACAAGAGCTTTCAGATCTCCCCCCACCGGGCCCACCCTCTCTGTTTTTTGTCACTAGCACCTGCCAGGATCTCAGAATTCTCCCCAGACAAAAATGTTCAGTAACTGTGATAAAGAGGTGGGCTGTTTTTGTAGGTGTCGTATCCTGCCAGACAGCAGAAGGTCATGTCAGAATTGAAGTACTCCTGCTAAGTAATTTTATCCCTGAATGCTTTTGGAAAACAGCTAATTTACTTTTGCATCCACATCATCTCAACAGCTTGCCTTCTGAGAAATCCTGATGTATGAGTATTTGGAAGGGGTGGGGGAGGAAAAGAAGAGCAGGGCAAAAGAAAACATGGCGCAAGATAATGAGGAGGTTTTCATTCTATTTCAACTTGTCTTCTGATAATACTTCCTTTCCTTTATTAAACCTTGTCAGGGCCACTATGGCTTAGTGATTAAGACACTAAGCATAAGTCGGCAGATCAGCCTGAGCACTACATGATGGAATGAGCTCCCATCATCTCTCCCAGTTCCTGCCAACCTAGCAGTTTGAAAGCAAGAAATTGCAAGTAGATGAATAGGTACCACTACCACAGCAAAGGTAACAGCATTCTGTGTGCACCGGCATCTAGTCTTGCCTACCATATGATTTATTGGTTTTCAATCCATTCCTATGAGAAACCAAATTTCGATTAAAGTATTTTTTTTGCTGTAAGAAATGACCCATGGAACACATTAATTATGTAAACCAAGGTTCCACTCATGTGTGGGTGTGTTTGTATTTTGCACAAATGTAAATATATGTATTTTGCATGATATATATGCATGCACAGATACACAGCATATATGAGTGGGCCCAAAGGGGCTGACAATTGCTCACAACAATACAGGCGAACCATGTAACACTTCTACGTTAAAAAAGCAACATGTAGCCCACAGCCACAGCAGGTTTTCCCCCCTCAATTGTCTTGCAAAAAAAACAAACCCAATTGCTCTTACCAAAGTGCAATTTCTCACCAAGACCACACACATCCCAAAAACTGCCATCTCACAAATAGAATTTTTTTCTGATTTTTTCCCTTATTTAATCAGGATCTTTTCATCCTTTTAGTAAATCTTTCTCAATTATGCTTAAGGATCAAGCAGGCCTATGATGTGGTTGCTGCCGACCCCGGGGCCCACCCACGGCTGGGGTTGAAGAGCCACTGCGGCTGCGGGCAACAGAAGCCTCCACTGCTGACCCCAGGCTTCACCTGCAGCTAGGGGTGAGGCTGTTTGGTGCTGGGGACTTGGCCGTTGGGGGGTGTACATCGCCCCCTGGCCAGTGTAGGCCTTGGACTCCTCTGCGGTTGACTTTGAATTTTTTAGATGAATGACTTTTATAATGTTTCATGATTGTAATTATTTGTGATGCCCTGACTTACTCTGATTTATTTCTATTATTGTATGCTATTTGTATTTTATTTTATTGTAGTGTGATTTTATTGTACTGTATTGATTTTATTGTATGTATTAGATGGGTACTGTTGTGAGCCGCCCTGAGTCGCATTGTCGAGTGGGCGGCATACAAATGTAAATGTAAATGTAAATATAATAATAATAATAATAATAATAATAATAATAATAATAATAATAATAATAATAATAATAATAATAATAATAATAATAATAATAATAATAATAATAATAATAATAATACAGTAAAACCCCTACTTATGGAAAAAGTCCTTTTGCTTACATCTTTTTTATGTAACTCGAAGCAAACCCATAGGGAAATGAATTTTTACGAAACTCAAAGCAAACCCATAGGAATAAGAATCTTTACGTAACTCGAAGCAAACCCATAGGAAATCGTGTAAATCAGGAAATGGCTTTAGCACAAAATCATTATGTAAGTCGAATTTTATGTAACTCGAGGCATATGTAAGTCGCGGTTTTACTGTAATAATAATATGATCAGTTTGACATGCAGAGTATAAGTACAAAACAACAACAACAGAATATGGGATCCATAAAAACATGGCAGTTAATCACTCTCACCCCCACCCGTCCATCCCCCAAAGTACTCATTAACGGTACAGTGACTGTACTTTGATATGTAATTGATTAACTGTCTTAATGGGTTTACATCATTTGAAAAACAACCCTAGCATCAGGGAAAAGGCACAATATTGCTCCAAGTAATTTTCCAGGCTTTTGTTGTGGCTGCATCAGTTGATACCCATGCTTACGTTGTGATGGGGAGTGTGATTTTCATTCTGTGTTGCCATTATGGCAGCAAGGACTGAACCGGCAATTGGCAGTTGAATGTTTGCCCCCCGGCATGGAAAGCCAGCAGTGATGGATGAGCTGCATCCGCCGTGATATCACACATTTTAACACATGGATTTCTACATGGATTTAGCACGAGCTGCTTTCTGGATTACCAGTCCTCTGACGTTTGGATATTTCAACTGTGGGACTGTGGTGGCTCAAGTAGTTAAGACACTGAACTTGATGACTGGCAGGTCAGCAGTTTGAGACCCGAGTGCTGCATGACGGAGTGAGCTTCCGTCTCTGTCCTAGTTCATGCCAACCTAAGAGTTTGAAAGCAAGAAATTGTGAGTAGATAAATAGGTACCACATCAGTGGAAAGGTAAACAGCGTTCTGTGCGCTCCGGTGTCTAGGCATGCCTGCCACATGTCCACGGAAATGTCTGCAGATGCAGGCAGCGCTGGGTCTTTGGCTGTAAACAGAGATAAGCACTGAACTCTAGAGACGGATACGACTGGCTTTCGAACAAGGGTGACCTTACCCCTTTAACAATAAAGAAACAAACAAGATCCCTTGGCCTTTCTTAACCCATTAGCAAAAAAGGGTATGTGTGGATCCAAATACAATCTCTCATCAGAAGGCTCTCTGTAAAATGCCAGGAATGGCAAGAATACTTTGGGCACTGGGACCTGATGAGCTGTTGGAGTGCTTGAGATTCCATAGGGATTCATCGCAAAGCTGCAGTGCAGCCTTGCTAATAATGTAAATATAAATAGCACTGGCTAAATAGCATAACTGGTGGCAGGGAATACTTAACTTTTGATCCTATGGATCAAATGTTTATGATTTTATACTCCCTCATCCTTCTGGCTAGGTTATCCTGCTATGATGTTCTTGGACTTCAGTTACCAGAAGCCCAAGTTGGCACTCCTAACGATCAGCGCTTCTGGGAATTGAAGTTCAAGAACAGCTGGATTGTCAAGGTTCACTATCACTGGAGTAGACCCTCCTTCCAGTGACTCAGTGCCGAATGTCAGGTAGCGGTTAACTAACCTGACCACACTGAGGACTAACGGCCTTGGTTGCTGAAGTCCACAGGGAAAGTTGATAGTCCCCAAGTGGATTAAATCCCACTTGAATCCATCTTGATGGAGGGCAGCAGCTTCATCAATCCTGGCCTGGGGCTAAGGAGGACTTTGCGTGCCAAAAGGGCTTAGGACTAGAAAGTGACTCACGGAACTGGATCAGTGGTACGGGTGTCATGCTGCGATGCAGAAGTCAGATGAAAGGCCACTACATTATATTCTCAGGATAGTCTTCATGGCTGATTGCCATGATAATTGCCAATATTTGGATTCGGATATGGCAGAAGAAGAACATCCTTCTTCTTCTTGACAGTCTTTTGAAAGCTACCAATCCATTTTTTTCTTGAATTAGGAGCCATTTGGAACAGAAGTGAGGAAAATCTGGCTGTTCTAAAGCTGTCGCACTACAGCTTCCATCAGCTTTAGCTGGCATAGCCAAAAGTGAGGATGATGAAAGGCAGAGTCCAAGGATTACCTGGAGGGCTAGCTCTGATTTTAGTGGACTGAGGCTGTGAATACCATGAGTTCTACAAGGCTTGTGTTCTTGACCTGCAGTCAAACTGGGACCCCACCCCTTGGTTTTGTTTGTCAGTAGGATAAAATACTACAGTGTTTGTGTCACACACCACAGATCTGTGATGGTGAACCTTGGCACTCCAGATGTTCTTGGACTTGAATTCCTAGAAGCCCAAGCCCCCGTGAATCCACACGAATGGGTTTGCTGTGATTCATCAGTACGGGCGCGTTTTACTTCTGCTTCCAGGTTCTACGAAGGCGGCGCAGGCCGGATGAATCGAAGTAAACCCATTCGTGCGGATTCATGGGGGGTTGGGCTTCTGGGAATTGAAGTCCAAGAACATCTAGAGTGCCAAGGTTTGCCATCACAGCCATAGATATTAAGAAGACCATTAGTACTAGGGAAGGGCTTCTCTGTCTATAAATTATGGGTTGCTAGGGAATAAGACTATTAACATTTAGAAGAGGAGGGAAAACCTAGTCGTAATACTCTGTAAGCCTGAACTGGAGAACAGCACAGATGTCAATAACAGAATGCAGTCCAACACATGACATGCTGACCAATGCTTGTGTATAAAAGATTAGAGTCTAGCTGGTGTACCAGAGCACTCCGAAGTCAAGCTAACAACTTAACATTTCCAAAGTCTTCCCAGGCTGTGTTGCCAGCAGAATGGAAGGGGAAATGCTGTTGGACTCTTTTCTATTTATATTGTTTTGAAAAAAAATTGAAGGACAAAGACTGGATGGAAAATATAGTATGCAAATAAATCATTTAGAACTGTGGCAGGATCAATCTTCTAAAGCACTGCCAGAGGTGGCACTCTCAGTCCTCTCTGTGGGCATGCACACCATCGCCCCCAGCACAGAGTTCGACCGGCCCCTCTGTCCAGCAGCCCAATGGGAGCGCTTCCTCCTTCCCCCCAGCACAGAGTTGGCCCCACCCCTCTGTTTCAGCACTAGGTATGTAAAAGGTTCGCCATCACTGTTCTAAAGTAAAGGTGGGTGGGCATTCCTCAGAGGCAGAGAGACTTATTCACCCTGGAACTTACCCATGGTTCAGAAATGAGCATTTCTAAAAACGAAACAAACAAACAGGCAAGCAAATTAATCTAAACTGGAAACTTCTGAGACTCTGAGATGGGAGTCTGGCTCAATGGCTCATGTGCATTTATCAGGATCTCCTACTTCTGAGAGGATAAGCATCCCAACAGCCAGGTTGCTGTAGAAAAGCATTGCTTTTGTGGTTTATGAGTATCCTCTTATAAATTCTTCAGGGCTTTCAGGATGGAGGAGGAGGAGGATAGCTATATCAATGATAGCAACAAGGATAGTACTGGATTATGTGGCTCAATATACTGTATTTGTCATATGCCAACATTCCATGTTTATATAATAGAACATGGATAAATAATCCTTGGAGTGGCTGTACCAAAAACAGTATTCCCCCCCCCCCCAAACTTTAAATCACATAGATACAAGTGGTACACTTCTAACTGTAGCACAGCAACTTTGGAGGCAATCTCTAACATACTCAACCCTTACTCTCATTGTGGATGATTCCATAAGACCTTGTCTATCACCCAAGGTCTGTGTTCCCATTCACCTTATCACATATGTCCTGCTCCTGTGTCTCCTTGATGTGGTGACCCACATAGCAGACTCTGCTCTTTTTATCCTCAGCCCCCCTCCACTCCCTCAAAGGTCAGTCCCAGATATGGAAGTAACAGCTAGTCCTAATCATCTGTGATGGTTCAGCAGCATCCAGCAAGGCCTCAGTTCAGTGGGGTGGCAATCTAAGAGGGAATGTAGACAATATGAAAAGGCCTTTCTCTCTTCATTAAGAGCTTTATCCACTTGTTTGACATAGACTGATTTATACCATATAGCACTAAAATATTCTGCTGAGGAGTAGCAGAGGGACAGAGCTGTTGTTGTTATTGTTTGTGGATGTGCACAGGGATGCAGCTATTGTTCTTATTGTTTGTGGGTGTGAGCCAGCCAGTTTCCTAAATATGTTATTTCTGGTTGCGACTTTCTCTTTGATGTTTAGACAATACAGGTCAAGGTTTGATCCGAAGTGACGTCCAAATACTTAGTGTAGCACTCTGGATCAATCCTTGGACTAGAGCAATGTACCAAAATCTTTCCAAATGTTCCAAAATGTTGGATAATAACAATTCATAATCTGTGCAACAATCTGTTCCTGGTCTCGTTTGGGCAGACAGAATATAACTTCTCCATCTCCTAGTCTATTTGGTTTGTATATTGACCATCTGGTGATATTCATCTGTACAGACATCTTTTCAGTTGTTCAGAAGCATCTGTTTGCAATAAACAGATTGTTGGCTTCCAAAAAAATTTATGAGTCATTCTGTTGGTTCATTTCTGTCCCCTAAGCCAATTTTCCCAACGAAATTTGGTTTTAGTTTGTTCTCTGTTTTTATGTTCCTGTCACCTATTATTTATAAGCTCGTTTTATTCTATATCTGATCAATTTGCTCTTGGATGCTTGCATAAAAGCTCTCAATTTCATCTTCTTCAACATCTATAATTGAAACTAGAGTTGAATAATGATTATGTTGATAGGTTTCCCCAGATTCTAATTGATACTATTTGGCCAGACAACACATTATAGTCCCCAACTGAAGGTGCTACAGCCTCCCTCGGAATTAGAGATACAGTACAGTATAGTCCATTTCTTCTGTTTTTGTCATTTCTCTAATAGAACACTTTGTAATTGTTGCGCTGAAAATATCCCATTCTAGTCCACTAATTCACTGACAACAAACACTGCAATGTTTATATGTTGCATTTCTTGTATTTTAGGTTCCCAATTTACCCTGATTCATAATTCTCATTTTTCCATGTTCCAGTTGTATATGTTATGCAGCATTGGACTTACCCTTCACTTCTGTGCATGTCAGCCATTAGGCATCCTTCCAGCTTTAATCTAGTTGCATCATTAGTTACAGAACTATTCATACTTGTCCTTTATTCTTCTCCAGTAGCTAATAGAGTGCCTTCCAATCTGGGAATCTTATCTTCCAACGCTATCTCTTGTTTCATTTTGTGCTGTCTCTTCATAGGGTTTTCAGGTAGGGAAAATTAAAGAGGGGTTCACTATTAGTACCTTCTGTGTGGTATCAACAAAAGTACTTTCGTGACATATTATCTCAATATAATGATGCCATTCTGGTAAAAGAGAAAGCTGATTCCCTTATTTGTCTTTGGAACATTCTGTGTTACCTTATGTGCCCATCTATTTTTAAAATAAAATTGTTTTTCAGCCTTTTTTAAGGGATTGAAAACAAATGTATAAACAAGTATATTTTTGATTTGATGTTTATGGTGGTGATGGACAGGGAGGGAATATTTGTTTGATGCTGCCTGTTCCCTCACATTTTTCCAACAAAGGGAGGATATTTTTAATATTTGTTTCATCGCCATGACTCTTTTAAAGATATTGCATAACAAAACTACAGTTTGGGTAAGTGCATGTTGCATTGAGTGGAAATAACAGTACTCTATGGTGAACCCTGTTGACTGCTTTTGTGGCAGGTTAATGCACTGAAATCGCTCAGCAATGATGAACTTGAATGACAATGAGTTAATATTAACTTCTTTTGCTTTGTAGCAGCTAGAGGCTCTTGTTGATTTTAGTGTCACGTGATCAACAACATGTCTTGCTTGACAGGCAAGTGGGGAAGATTGTGAGGGATTGTCAAGGCAGGTCACGTGACCAAGTGCCGTTTTCCAACTCCTTTTCTCATGCTTTCTGGGAGATGTAGTACCTAAAATAACTGTGGTCAAGCAGAAGCAGGAGTTTCTGGGGAGAAGTGGGAAAGGAGTGTGTGAGTTTTGTCCATAAAAGGTGACTTTTGCAAACTGTTTGTCACCCAGGCTTTTCTGTTAAAAATATCTAATGAAGGGGAATCAGATATATATTCCACTGACAAAGAACATGTAATATTATCAATGACCTCCAATGTTCATTCCCAATCTGCTTTCTTATGTCATTCTTCTTCTTCTTTCATGTCCAGATCAAACTTTGGACTGCCAAAATGAAGCCACTTTCTTGGCTTTGTCCTTGGCCAAAATTAAATCTTCATCGGTATATCTTATGTCATGATGTTTTATTCTATGCTTTTAATCAAGCTGTAAACCGCTTCAGGTCACTCTTGAGTGATAGAAGCAGTATAGAAACACTGAAATAAATAAATAAATGGTGCTTGGTTGCTTTTTGTGTCAAATATTACTCTTGGTTGAAAGGATTTTTAGGGGAAGACTGAATGAAGCTCCTTTCATGTCTACAAGTGCAATTCTCAGGTATCAAAACCTGTCCTAAAGAAAGACACCTTCTATGTGGTCTGGATAGATGGATTCTGGTAACAAGTCCAGAGAAGTTACTTTTCTGGACTAAAAACTCTCAGAACTGCGCAGAATTGCCCAAGAATAGAAAGTATGTTTCTCCAATGGCTGGGTTTTCAGTGCCAGAATCTGAACCCAGTTCTTCCACAATATTGCAGTGTACTGGTTAAGGTTTGGAAGTTAAATTCCACAGTTTTAATTTTCAGTTTAGCCCTAAAATCCCTGACTTTTCAGCATAATTCGTGAGGGATTGTGTTGCAGAGTGGTTAAAACATTGGATTTAGACTTGAGAGACCTGTTTATTTCTTTAGAACATTTATATCCCACCCAACTGATCAAACACCACCCTGGGCAATTTACAAGCAATAATAGAACAAACCCTCATAAAATACAAACAAACAGCCTCAAAAGCAATAGGACAGTAAAACCAACTTCACTAAATAATCTGTGGACCATCATTTTCTTTCAGCCTAACTTCCCTCACAGGCTTGTTGTGAAGATGGAGGAAAGCTCCCTTGGATGTGGACTTTGCTGCTGTTCAGAGAATGTCCAGCGAATATGTTAGGGCAGCATGATCTGCTTATTTTACTAAGCTCATTAGTGAAGCTTCTAACAAGCACACAGAGATCTTCAGAGTAGACTGAGACACGTCAGCTCAACATGGAGATGGATCGCTTCAACCCAATGTAATAAGTTTGCCTCTCAATTTCAATCCATTTCCAAGCCTTTCATGGTAAAATTAATTGTGAGGAAATGTTTAGCACATTGTCTTATCTGGGTTTCCTGGATCAGTTGCAGCCTGTGATGCTTGATAATGTGAACAAGGCATTTGCACAGTCGTGACCTCTCCACTTGACCTTTGCCCTTCAAGGCTTCTTAAGGAGGCTAAGGAGGTGATAATTGAATGGGCCATGCAGGTCATCAGTGCATCTCTTCCTTTAGACTTGAGAGACCTTTTTATTTATTTAGAACATTTATATCCCACCCAACTGGTCAAAAACCACTTTGTTGCAATATTCAATCTTGGAGATTACCAGATATAAGAGATCTCTCCTGTCCAGGAACTGGTGAAGCTGGACAGTGCACCACAGTTGATAAAACATGGACCTGACAACCAAGGTTACCTGCTTTTCTAGAGATAGCCTGAGATCAAGATGCATGCCCAGATTACGTACACACTCCTTTTACAGGAGGGTGGGAAATTCTCTTTACCTGAGACTGGTCACTGCCCCCAGTATGACCTTAGATCTTTCAGATGTCCACTAGAGGATTTTGGAAGCTGTAGTTTGAAAATAACTTTTTTGTGATCTGCCAGGAATGAGGCAGCTTCCTGTTATTGTACTTCTTCCTTTCTTGTCCCTAGTTTTAAAACAGATGCATTTGAATATAGGTCTTCTAAATGAACTTCAAACATAGAATTTGCAGAGGTCACAATGAATTCTGAGTAATGGATCCCATTAGAGGCAGCAACAATCAATACTGGGCTCCTGATGCTTTAAATATACAGTATTGATGAGCTGATGTCTCTCAGATCATCATCAGGGAATTCGGGAATCATTTTGGTACAGTCAGGATGACTGCTGTTGGCTTCTGTAATCAAATTAGAGCTGCAGGAAATACAGCAGGAGACACACCCTTGAAGGCTGCAGAACCATTTGCAGGACAGAAATGCGACACAAGTTGAAGGCTTGAGGGTAGGAAAGATATTGAGGCAACCGCCACCAGAGACTTCCTGTTATGAGATCGCAGAAGGCTGGATCTACTAAAAATGTCCAAGGAGGTGTAATTTTTCTCATCTATCTTATAAAGCAGTGGTTCCCAACATGGGGCACATGTCTCACAAGGGGACTTCAATTCCAAGAA
The DNA here is from genome assembly GCA_035047305.1 of Bradypodion pumilum. Lineage (NCBI taxonomy): Eukaryota > Metazoa > Chordata > Lepidosauria > Squamata > Chamaeleonidae > Bradypodion > Bradypodion pumilum. The sequence goes on along the minus strand of JAWDJD010000001.1, from coordinate 30,208,639 downwards.
GCCTAAGTCAGTACATTGGCTGATCAGTGCTTTGGGGAATCAATTTAGGCTTTTGGGAATTGAAGTCCAAAAACCAGAAGTTGGGAAACACTGTTCTAAAGGATGTCAGCATCAGGGATTGTGGGAGGTTTCTTCCAGGCTGCCTTCTAATCTTCCAACCCAGGACTGGCTATGTTTTCTGTCAATGTATTTCAGGCATAGGAGCTCAGGTTTTGTCAGAACAATTGTTGTCTAATGAATATCCTGTCTAATCCTCTTTAAGCAAGAGACAGGGAGAGCTGTTTGGTAGTGAAAGAGATTATTTCAAAAGGTGGTCCACTCCCCTTCGTTGGAGATTATTAATTAGGTTTTAGATGACCATCTGTTAGGGGATCTATCTGAAATCTGTAGGGGATGGAACATCTTAACCATTGGGAATTTGTCCCGCTTTGCCATTCAGTGATTTTCTTTTGACTTTTAAAAAATATATTTTTCACAATATTAAGAATATTGATCAATATATGCATTCATATATTTCTGTATAGTATATTACTTACCAGTGCTACCTGCCATTCTCTAGTATACCATGCTGCGACTGATACTCCTTATATCAGTGATAGTGAACCTTTTAGAGACGGAGTGCCCTAGCAGAGGGGTGGGGCAAAACTCTCCTGGGAGAAGGAGGAAGCACTCCCATTGGATTGCTGGGCAGAGAAGCAGGGCGAATTCTGTGCTGGGAGGAAGGAAGGAGCACCCTCATTGGGCTGCTGAGCAGACGGACAGGATGAACTCTGTGCTGGGGGAGGGAGGAAGAGCTCCCATTGGGCTTCTGGGCAGTGGGGAAGGGCGAACTCTATGCTGGGGGGAGGGAGGAAGCGAAGGATTACATGCCTGTCATGACTAGATCCAGGAAGCTCTGTATTTTGTGTACTGGAGAGTGAGGGGGAGGGAATATATTTATATGTCTAGTTGCTTTGTCACTGGATTGTTAGATTTGAATTATTTGGAATAGTAGCCACGTTAGTCTCTGTTTCAAGCATATCAGAGAATAAACAAAACATAATTCTGTAGCACTTTAAAGACTAACTGTTATATTTTAAAGTTAGCTTTCATGGATCAAGTCCACTTCAACAGACATGGGAGTGAGGCTACATGGCATCAGTTTATACACATCAGGTACAGAGGTACAGAGTGATTGGTTAGCATAGTAGATAAGTATACAAATCAATATGGTTTTATACATGTGCGGGTGCATATTATGGATGACTTAAGTGTGCTTGCTTCTACTTCTGGATGTGGTGGAGGCAGTGACAGACTGGATGGGATGACACTGGGTCCAGCCCATGGGCTGCTTGGTAACCCCTGGTCAAGACAGAGGACACCACCATGCTCAGCAACACACAAATTCCACCCATAAGGAAGGTCTGAAATCAAGGACATTTTCACTAGGTTCTAATCAATCTAGTTCATTTTACAACTCAGAATGATCTCCCCTCCCCTCTGACAATAGGTCTTATTCTGCTATCAGTAAATGTTTTCCAGACAATTTGACATGCAAAAGATGAAGGAAAGGACAAAAGAGGGAAATGTTAAAGAATCTGAAGTTGTCATGTCATGAGTTCAAAAATGAAAGTAAGAACCTCTTTCTTATCCCCTTCCCCAATTCGTGTTAACCCAAGAATCCAATCCATGACGACTAACTGTGAATTATGCATGCTAAAATATAAGGTGGAGAACAGTGTACTCCTCTGCCTTCCATATACGGACAGTTTGCATTGTGTGTTGGAATCTGATTCATGTAAAGATCTCTTCAATCAGTCAGCCTCATTAGCAGCAGTTTATATCCTCAGATCTTTTGAGGTAGAGACAGAAAAAACACGACTCCAGTCCTTGGCTGACAAACGATACTCATGCCTTCTCTTTATTCAGGCAGAGAGTCTCAGAAACGAAACTTAAGCAAGCAATGTATATCAGAAACGAAACTTAACAGAGACAAAACTGAGGGCCCACAGCCAATCAGAAGTGTCAGAGCCCAAATAAGGAGAATACTTTTTCACTATTCTACGCATGCAAGCAAAGAGGCTTTTGGTTACAAAATGTGTCAGAGACAGGCAAGACAGAAACCAGATGCATTCCTACATGTCCTCCTTTTTCATTTAAATTTGAGAGAGGGACGGCTAATCATACCCCTGCATGTCATCATACTCCATAACTACTCCTCCATATACATCATCACTGTCCTCCTGGACATCGCACCCCTCCTGACTCATGGTACCTTGTTCCGGAGGATGATACCTCATTGAGTACAATTGCCGTCGTGCAAAACTCGATGTCTCCCTTCTACGCAATGGACATGTGTTACACATAGAAATAAGATTAGGAATACAAGTAATGCAAAAATACAAAGGTATAAAGCAGATAATAATAATAAACCCATAAAAGAAAACTTGTCTAAGGACAGACAAATCAGGCAACCAAGAAGTCACCCAATCAAAGAGATTAACATCAGTGCGTACATTGTTAGTAATACTCTCCTGTAAATTCTGAAGTTCTTTCTCAATAGTATTATTCAGATAAAATAACCCAATGCTGCACATTGATATTGTCCTGGATGGAAATTCGTGGCAACTCCATTAAAAAAGAACCACATGTTAGGATCCTTGATTTGCCATCCATTGCAAATTGAACCACTATCTATAGCAGAATAATCAGGAGTAAACATAGGAAACACATCATATATATCTTCAATAGTAGTGTTAAACAAGGTATAATTAAGCTTATAAGAACTGTTATAACTACCCCATAACCAAAAATAATCATCACAACCCGTATAATTGCCTACACTCCGCAAAACCCTTTGTGCTTGAGTCCAGTACTTCCATTTACTATTCCAGACTCCAGAACTATGACAGCAGAAACAAAGTCCTTTAGTGTATTTCTTGAAAGTCATGCTTCGCCAGCGGGTGTTGTTAAATTGTTCTGGAGGATTAGAGAAGAGCATAGATCTATCAAGATGTTGCAAATGTCCAATAACCAACTCTGGCATGTTGAACAATGCCGGAAGAAAGGCCATTTGAGACACTGCCAGAGGATGCTCATAGTATAACGTTGCATTCTTACCATGAACCTCAAACATATAGTTAGCATGACAAAGCCAAAAGTTGGGGTTGCCCCCATGAGTTATTGTTCTTACAGCTGGAAGCACAGTAAGAAAGAAAACAAATGTCAGCAAATTTAGTCTACTGGTGAACCACCATCCTGGAGCTGAGTAACCTTCTTCTCTCTCCATGGGCGGATCGCTCGAGCAGGAATCCTTCCACTCAGGATTCCCTTGTTGCCAATAAATGACCAATGGCTTAGGAAGACACTCCCCTAAGAAACAGGAGCATGCCCTGTTATTACTAGTACCATGTAACTAAACATGAAACATGAGTGACATATAACACAAATGCAATATCACAAACCCATATACATGTGTAGGGTACTGAAAACTCTGCCATGTACTTCTGAAGGTACCTTGAGATATGCAGTTTCATAAGACAAAATATAACATAAGCAAAGACAGGTCTTTCTCCTGCAAGAGAATAAGCAAACATTTAAGCATAAACAAAACATGAACATTTATTTTCTTCCTTACATGAAGGAGGTCTGGTTGCATTTTAGAAAGCATTTCTCACTTCCCCAATTACATGAGTAAGGCATTAAATTTCTTCTTCTCCCACTGGTGTGAGTGAAAGAAGCATTCAATAACTTAAAATCAGCATAGCATGGTAACTCAAATACAGTACAAATCTCATTAAAGCATTTCACACTCATAGCCTGAGCAGGTAGACAATTTCTTTAAAAAGGCTGTCAGGTTTTATAATGCAAACAAAGCCAATTCTCCAAATCTTGATTGAAGCTTCCTTAAACACTCTCTCCTCTCCAGCACAGTTCTTGGTATGGCAAAGGTTGAAATTAAGCCATAAATTAAGTCTCACTGACTTCACAAGACAATCCCACACAACCCCCCTTTTTAGCCTTTCTGGCACACACACATTCCTTTATGCTCCAGCCACCCCCATCTGCATTAAGGCAGGCGAAGAGGTGTGAAGGCACAAAGAACTTCTCCAGAAGTTGCAAGTAATTTTCACACAGAAGAAAATCACAGGGAATTCCAAGTTGCTTTCCCTGCAATCCTGATGCCTGAAACTTGGAACAGCTCACTCTGGATCTCTTTGTTTGAGGGTTGGGCAGTTCAAAATCAGCCAAAAACTGTATGTCTTCTTCCTCCTTGTATTTTTGCAACAGCCTGCTGTCCATCGAGGAAATATTCACCCCCCTCTTCCTCTGTATTTCTTTCATCTCCAGCATCTGATTCTCAACCTTATGACAAACTGCATCTGTTAGTTTGTACTTGCACCCCTTTTTTGTCTTGGGTTTTGTGCGTTCCTCCTTTGGGCCATCCTTCCATTTCTGCAGGATCTTCCTGCCCAAACGTGAGGTATCAAATTTACTACTCAGCTTCTCCTGCTTTTGTGATGAGGATTGCTTCACAGGGGGGCTGAGATCCCCTATGCTGCTCTTTGAATAACACCCCTTGCTTCCTGCCACTCTGCATGCATTAATAGCTTCAATCTGTGATGAGGTCCCCACCATGTGTTCCCCATCAGCTGGCACTAGCTGTTTTTTAGACTCGGCAGGCAGTATTGCAGCAGAGAACAGGTCTTTTGTAGGGCTAAAAGTGCTTGATTGCTGCAAGGCAGGATATAATGTCCCATCTCCATTTCCACCTCCACCCCCATCAGGGGGCTGTTGTTTCTCATATGATGGAGGAGCAGTTGCCATAGCCCCTCCCTTGTCTGGTGGCAAAAGCTTTGGGAGGGGGCCATCAAGCCTCTGAGAGAATAACATATTCTTTGGAGTGAGTCTCTGAAGGCAGTCTCTGACTTCCTCCCATGTAAATAATATTGATATAGGAATTCCATTATGCTTCTGCATTTCTCTCCCAATCTGTTTCCACTGTTTTAAGTCCAGACATTGATCATATTTAACCCAAGGACTGATTTTTTCTATAGCTTTAACCAGCTGCTGTATCTTCTTCTCATCAGCCTTTCGCCCATTGTTAATCAAAAGATCTGAGATATCTTTACAAAGTTCATTCCCTTGCGAAGACAATATGCACCCCATTTTCCACTCACCCTGTTGTAATTCTCAAGCACTCGATTGGACCTTTCCTCTGGTCGGACCTGTCTGGTCGGAGGTGAATGAAGACCTTGTCCCCGGTCGATGAGGTGTTAATTGCTGAAGCAGAGTTCAAAGCATTCCTTTGAATTTCATTCAATGGCCTCGCGACGGGGCACCACTTGTTGGAATCTGATTCATGTAAAGATCTCTTCAATCAGTCAGCCTCATTAGCAGCAGTTTATATCCTCAGATCTTTTGAGGTAGAGACAGAAAAAACATGACTCCAGTCCTTGGCTGACAAACGATACTCATGCCTTCTCTTTATTCAGGCAGAGAGTCTCAGAAACGAAACTTAAGCAAGCAATGTATATCAGAAACGAAACTTAACAGAGACAAAACTGAGGGCCCACAGCCAATCAGAAGTGTCAGAGCCCAAATAAGGAGAATACTTTTTCACTATTCTACGCATGCAAGCAAAGAGGCTTTTGGTTACAAAATGTGTCAGAGACAGGCAAGACAGAAACCAGATGCATTCCTACAATTGTGAATCACTTTCCCATTAGAAAGAAGGGGCTTGGGACTGTGTCCTGCTGTCTCCCAACTGAATGCAAGCAAGGCTAACAGCTACTCCATGGTGCAGCGATCATTTCATTCTGAAATAGCAAAAGGAAATTTGCAATGGAGTCTTAATATCTTTCCTTTATGGCAGTTGTATTCTATTTTAGTACTTCTCCCATAAAGGATGGCTTCATTCAAAATTGCTTATCCAGACTGACAAAACTATTTTTATGACTGTAATGATTTTCTCCTAATCAGCTTGAAGTCTTATGTGGTGTAATATTAGGGCTAAAGCTGAGCAGATTGATAGTTTTGGGCTAGATACAGGAATTCCCCAGGTAATTGTAGTTCAGAAACAAAAATCTGCACGCTTCAAGCGAAGGCCTAACTCTGTGTTAGATTAATTATGTTGTTTCAACCTTTGACACTGGGCTTTTCATATGTAACACTCATCCACAGGAAGGGCAATTTCCATGATCAACACAGTCCTAAGGGAAGGGAGGTTTAACTTCACCATCTGCATTCCAAGCAGAAGATCCCTTTGCGCTGCAATGAGCAATAGAAAAATGAAACTTATCCCACCTTTTTAAAAACTATTTGCAGCATGTGAGTGCGTTGGGTGTGTACTCTTTTGCCTGGATTGTGGCTGTGGAGAGAAAAGGCAGAAACCTCTATCCCTGCACATTGCAGTCTCAATGATACTAATGAACTCCATGCCTAGGATTCATTTTGTGTTAAATTCCCTAATATGCTACACTAGGATTTTAACATGTATTTTAAATAACTATCTTCATGAAAAAGCTACTCTCATTGTTGACCAGATATCTCAGTGCTGTTATACTACATCTGCCACACATTCAAGAATATAGTGCTTCTTCTTGAAGTGCCATATCCGATTCTGTATATTGGCTATCATCATGGTGATCAGCCATGAAGATTGTCCTGGGAGCAATACAATGCAGTGGCCTTCCGCATTGCAGCGTGACACCTGTACCACTGACCCAGTTCCGCAAGTCACTTTTTGGTCCTGAGAACTTTTGGCACACAAAGTCCTCCCCAGCCCCAGGCCAATATTGATGAAGCTGCTGCCCTCCATCAAGATGGATTCAAGTGTGATTTAATCCACTTGAGGAACGTCAACCTTCACTGTAGACTTTGCCACCCAAGGCCGTTTAGTCCTCAGGGTTGTCATGTTAGTTAACTGCCACCTGATGATCAACGTTGAGTCACTGGCAATATGGTCTACTCCAGTGTTTCCCAATCTTTGGTTTTTGGACTTAGCCTAGAATTCCCAGAAGACTAAGTCAATTCCCCAAAGTACTGATCAGCCCATGTATTGACTTAGGCTTCTGGGAATTGAAGTCCACCAGTGTTAGGAAGAACATAGTTTGGGAAATGCTGGTTCTACTCTATTACCATAGCAGGATAACCTGGCCAGACTTTCTTTGCCTGCAGAATAAAAACGAGCTAGCCCAGGTATGGATTGTTTTCAAGATTATAAGATCTCCTCTGAATTTTTTTTTACTAGATCTCCAAAATCCAAAAATTAGATCCTGGTGAAAGATAAGAATGCTTGGAACATAAAACATTTTGAGTCCAGGAATTTTGTCTTCAGTACCAGAACTGAAGAGATATCATAGTACTCTTGCATCAAAATATATTCCTGGTTTAGTCCAGGTTTTTTTAATGTTTGTTGTCATTCCAGCAGTATAGGTAAATGGGGACAGAGAGACATTTTGTCATTTGTTAGTTTATTTATTTGTTTATTTTAAAATGCATAGTGTATATCCTGCCTTCCTGCCAACTATGGTGATCAAGAGGGCTTCCAATAATGAAACAGAGCTTAAATGTGAAATTTTAATTAAAACACAGCATAAAAATAAAGGCATGAAACCACAAGTAAAAACAAATTAATAAACGAAAGAGAAAAAAACAAGCAATTACGTACACATGTGCGCGCACGCACGCACACACATACACCAGATATGCATCAGTTTATATGTAAAAGGTGTGCCTGAGTAAAAGTTGTTACTGTTGACTTGGCACAGACTATCAAAAAAAAAAAAAAAAACAAAAAAACAGAAGCAGAAAATGAGCATATAAAATGTAATGTGACAACATAAAAGTAGATCCATCTTTGAAACACGAAACACTTTGACTAACTTTTATCACATTAAATTTTAGATGTGCATTTACAGGTTATTTTTTACTTAGAAGATTAGAAATATACACATTGCTTCAGCCCATATTGTTTTATTAGGATATACTGTCAGATCAGCTCCATCTTTTGATGCAGCATTCCATTGCTCAGAATTTGTACTGTCACAGTGGTTAAATTGCTGTACTGCAACCAAAAGGTTGTAAGTTTATTCCACCCTATACAGTACAGTACTAACATATAACACAGATGCTCTTAAGAAATGGCTATTAAGAGTACATGCCATTTTTAGAAGAAAGTCATCGTCATGTTCATGATCACTTTTCCAATATCTGAAATATAGATTTAAAAATAAATTTTCTATAATTAATGTTAGGGCTGTGTCTAAATTTGGCTACTGTTTTTAGGAAATGACAATGTACTTGTGCAAAAATGGTGATTGATTCTCCACTCAGTGGCTAACATTTATTATCAGATAAGAAAAAACTAGCGTTACTTTGATAAGGGGTCAGTGGCTAAGCAGGGGTCGGAAAGACCAGAGATAAGGGTCCCCCAGATCAACAAGTTGCCTTGATTCATCTAGATTTTGAATGTGCTAAATGGTACGCAATTAGTTTTAAGCTTTCATTGCAGAAATGAGAGATTTTTAGCCTTTATCGAACTGGATTTAGAAAGCAAAATGTGCATTCCTTGTACAAAATGTTTGGTTTGGGTTGTTGTTGTTTTTTGGGGGGGGGGGATACAGCAGAGAATTGAACATCATCGGGGGTAGAGGTGCCAACTCCCCATGCAGTTGGAAATCCATTTATAACTTTTGACACTCACAAAAGTCTGTCCTTGTCAGCTGGCAAAGATGCCACCTCTGGCATTCAATTGACAGCCAACTGGCTTGAGGACTTCCTCTCCTTCCTTCCTCCTCAGCCACCCTTCTGCTTTGCCTCTCAGTATGCCCCACACTGGCTTTGCTCCTTTCTCCTCCTCCTCCTCTGGACTGCAACGGCTCAAGTGGCACTATTACTACCACCAGAAGCATCAGCAGATACCTTCACCACTGACAGCTCCCAGCAGTAGCTGATCACCTATGACCTGGTGCCTGGGCAGTACAGGGGCTTGGTCTGTTTTGGCCTGGTCAGCATGAATCCACATATACTGTATGTGGACTCAACTAGCTCAGCACCACATTTCTCAAGGATCCACTGTTAGCCTTTCAGTGCCATTAGCTAATGAGTGAAGCCATCCACAGTTTAACAGGAACTCGGAGTCAGAAAGACAAATGGATCAACATTGCCCTTATGCGATTGCTCAATCTCGGCAAAGTTGCCTGCAAACAATTAAGAGAAAGCAGATAGCCTGTAGTCATGAATGGCAACCCAAAGATCGCAGGAGCTAAAGTCTGCAAAAGAAACATTTCCAAAGTATGATAATGCACCACTTAATGCATTGCTTGCTTTGACAGGACAGTTAGTTCTACACTTCTATCATTATATGGCTGAAATCTTGTCTACAGCATAAGCCAAATATAACTTTCTGTCCTTTTACACTCTGCCATGATTTGAAGGGAGGGGGGCATATTTCAGAGAACTGTGCGTGTCTCCCCCCCTCCCAATTTCTGCTGTTTGTTCTCTCTTTGGCATCCCCCACCCCTGCAAATCAGATGAAAGTGTGCGTGGGGGATTCTTACGGTAATCTCATGGACCTGTTGAAGGTTTTATACCATTTTAAAAAATCAGCAAAAGCAACAAGACAGGTCATGAGAATATAACCCAAAGTCCCAAGTGCATGGCAAAATACCATTCTTTATTTATAGGTACTGTAGCAGCAATTGTACACAGCTGCTTTATGTGGTTCTCCTCTCCCTGGTTTATGGGAAAAAAAACAACTATGCAAGGGATGTTTGCCTGATGATTAGCTCGAGAATCCCAAGTAAGCTATGTGACTAAGCTGAAATTTGGACTTGGGTCTCCCTGTCCCTCATACAACTTCTTCTTTCATGTCTAGGTCATAGTTTGAACTGCCAAAATAAACACACTTCTTAACTTTGTCATTGGTCATACTTATATCCTCATTGGTACATGTTTCTGGTTATAACTGACAGACCAGTAGTTGAGCCAGGCTCTGTGTCTCAGCATGTTGTCCGCCAGAAGTTCCCACTTGAGCATGTTGGTTTTACATTTAGGCACTCTGACCCTCAGTCTATTCAGGGTCCTCCAAGCAATGTAGGGGAGGTTGAGTTCATCAGTCATATCCTCCTTTAATGTTATTCCTTGTTCCAGTGAGCTCCTCCATATTTTAATTTGATTTTGCTCTTTCATATCTTCAAGAATGTTTGTTCTTGCCATAAAGCTCTTCCTGGATTTGAGTCGGTAGACTTGAGGCATGTTCGGAGGATGCCAAGGGTCATTCTCTTGTTACTTCTTTCCTTATTTTAGGTGGAGCGATACCAACAAGAGGATATATTTTCTCAACTGGTGTAGGTTTGCAGCATCCTCTCACTATGCACATTTTTTCACCCAATACTAACCACTACATTACACTGCCTGTTTTAAATCAGTGGTGGCTATTGTTATGTGACATCAAGTAACCTCCAACTTAATGGTAACTGTCAGGTGGGATTCCTGGAGGGCCAGTGGCCTGTCAGTCCCCACACCAGAGTTTCCAACCTTGAGCTCACCAATAGATAGGAGCCCACACAGATAGGTTGAAGAAAGGAAAGTGGCTGAAACCTTTCCCAAGGAGGGAGAAAGTTCTGGAAGAATGGAGGAGTAGGCATAGAGGGTGTTAAATTGGAGGAGAATGGTCTGTGGTAGCTGGAGGGAATAAAAGGCACCCACTGTGGAGATAGAGGAAATTTGGGAAGGATGAAGAAAAGTAGCTGGTTGCAGTGGATGCACCACTGACTGAGGTCTACCATGGAATGGATGAGGAGCCAGAAGGTGCAGAAGGGCAGGTGAGGGAGCACAAGGAAATTAAATCACCATACTGGGGGCAGTGCCAGAGGCAGGAGAAGGCATAACATCACTGGGCTTTGAAAGAAGGTCCAGGAAGGGGCCATCTAGGGAGGCCTGTTTTAGTGCCACCTGAAAACTGGACATTACTTTGATGTGATGGATTGGACTGAAAAGCTGGCAGGACTGGTGCAGTAAACCTAGACCTCAAGTTCACAAGGGACAATGAAGGGAACTAGCCCTTTTGTGATTTATTTCCAGGTTCCTATTGCCTTTGTTGTCAATGGAGTTATTTGAAGAGCACTCCAGTTTTGGACCTTTTGTCTGGCCTAATAGGTGGGTGGGGTCACAGTGACCTTATGAATGATCAGTAGTTATTGAATGGAAAATGCCAAAATAGAGACATCCAGGTAGAAAAAATAATGCAATAATTAATTTGCTTAATTTTTTACATTAATTTGCAACAACCAACATAATGTGTATGCTTTCATAATATGCAGAATAGTTTGCCTAGATTTTGAGACTTGTGCTGTAACCATTTGCCAGGGAACATTATTATTGAGAGGGAATCCTCTTTTGGATGCTGTACGTGTTGGTTGTAAAATAGAAATAAACGTGTCAACAGGAAATGATTTAATACATACTCAAGCAAGATTACATTAGATGAAATGATGAGAGATAGTTTCTTTTTTTACTGAATCACAAGTCAATGCATATGAATATTTATGATTCATAGAAAGAATAGCAATGTACATCAAATTACAAAGGGGAGGCTGAGGCAGCATAGATACTTTCATATTTGGAAATTATTTATTGAGTAGTGTCAAAATAAAAAAGAGTAGGGAAGTTACATTTTGGGATTATAACTCTGAGAATCTGTAGACATTGATAGTTCAAAAAGTAGCTATAAGAATTGTAATTCAAAATTGGGATTAATCCAATTTTTGCAGAATAAGAAGAACTGCAATTGACCTAACTTATTTATTCAGTGTTTTGAACAGAATTCAATACTGGGTTTGTCCAAACAAAATATTCTTTGCTTTGTACATACACAATTAATACCAATATTTTCCCTACCATTGAGACAATACAAGACTTAAACCAGTACTATCTGTGGCAAAGTATGACAACAACAATAACACTGTTTTTCTGTGTTTTTAAAAATTGCTTTCAGAGATTGTAAAGTAAGCAATTACAAGTAAGAAATTAATTTGCACCTAGTTACTTCTGGTTTTGGAACTGGAAAATCATAAAGTTGCAAGATATCCTGTGAAGCCCCTGAGGATTGTAGCCTGGCACTCTAATTTAATTTTTTTTAAAAATAAGCCAAACTCATGTGCACTTGCCTTATGAATACTTCTCTTTGAGAGTTTTTCCAAGAATTACATTAGTTTTTGCCATTTCCAATTTCCAGAATCTGTTTTTTATAAAAAGTTGCTTTAAAGTGTAGAACAGTTTAAAATTCTTTTGTGGATCAATTCATTCCTACCTCCCTGATGTTTTGATGTGATTCTTTTAACTGTTCCATTAAGCCTTTAAAAGGTCTATCATTCATGTTGGATTACAGCATCCATTAGCTTTTTAGAAATGGGATATTATGTCCAAAGAAAATGTTTCAGTTGTGTTATTTCCTCAAGTATTCCTAATTCCATTTCCAGTAATATCATTTTTCAATAATAATGTGATTTATAAGGTTAGAGCTCTTTTTCATCCCCAAATGTGCCCCTCTCCTTCCTTTAAAGGGTAAATGTGAGAGAAAGAATCGTTGTTCTCTGTCTAATTAAGGAAGAAAGGAAATGATCTGTCTAATTAGGCTAAAACCATTGCGGATGAAGATCTTTCCAAACAAGAGCCCAGAACATGAAGATATAACTTTTTGGATTAAAGTTTCCAGATTCCCCTAGTCAGCTAACTACTGCATTCTGGGATTTGTTCTCCTAAAATTTATTTGTTTGTTTCATAGACTTTTATACTGCCCATATGGTATATTAAAGGTAAAGGTCACCCTTGCTCAAAATTTCTATCCCGCTTCCCTCACTCGAGAGTGACCCAAAGCAGCTCAACAACATAATTAAAACAACAATAAAACAATTTAACTAACACCCCATTAAAAGCCCATTTTCAAACCATCTAAAAATATCCCTTCCCTCCCAACACAGTTAAAAGCAAACTGGACAAAGACCAATATGGGCTAAATGAGCCAGCGGGACTGGGAAGTTGATACATCCATGCCCCACTCCCACTGGCATAGCCATGTTTTCAGTTGTTTTCTAAAGGGGAGTAGCTCCGTCTGTAGGTGTAGTTCGAGTGGCAAGAGGTTCCAAAGGGCCGGAGCACACACAGAGAAGGCCCTCCTCCTGCTCCCTGTAAGGTGGGCTACTTTCGCTGAAGGGACCATAACCTAGCCCCTCCGGTCTGCCCTCATAGGATGGGTTTGACACCTTGGGGTGATGTGGTCTCTTAGGTAACCTGGACCACTGCCATGAAGGGCTTTAAAGGTCAAAACTAGCACTTTGAATTGCACCCAGAAGCACACTGGCAACCAGTGCAGCTCCCAGAGCAGTGGTGAGGCAGGAGCATAATGCCCCCACCCCATCACCACCCAGGAAGCCACGTTCTGGACCAGCTGAAGCCTCTGAATGGTCATCAAGGGCAGCCCCATGTAGAGCGCATTACAATAATCTAATCTGGAGGTGACCAGGGCGTGAGTGACTGTGAGCAAGGAGTCCCAGTCCAGGAGCAGGCATAATTGGAAGATGACACGGAGCTGTGCAAAGGCCCTCCTAGCCATGGCCGCCACCTGCTCTTTGAGTAGCAGCCGCGAGTCCAGGAGGACCCCCAAATTACGCACTGGGTCTGTCTGAGGCAAAGCTGCCCCATCCAGAACCAAAGCTGGTTACTCCAAAGATAATGCGGGGCCCCGAACCTATAGCCACTCAGTCTTGCCAGGATTCAGCTGAAGCCCGTTGTCCCCCATCCAGACCCGAACAGCCTCCAGACACCTGGTTAGGACTTTGACTGCATTACCCGGGTCCCCACGGGCTGAGATGTACAGCTGGGTATCATCTGCATACTGATGATACCTCACCCCGTGAGAACGAATGAACAAAATGGCAGCCACAACTATTTTCAGCTGTTGTGCGGTCCAGGGACCTCCTAGGAAGGCGGGAATAGAGCAGAAAAGGTCCTCCCACCTTCCCAGAGCCTGCTGGGGAGGCAGAGAGCCAGAAAAATGCACCTAAAGGTTGTGGTTTTTTCGGCCCCAAACAGCATGAAAAGGTAAGAGATCAAACATGATCCATCGGATAACGCTAAACGGTCGTTATCCAATGCAATTGTTTCCCCCAAATAGCTGGTCGTTATCCGATTTGGTCATTAGGCGATGCGGTCGTTATCCAAGGTTTTACTGTACTCTCTTTTTTGAGATTACAAATGCATAAACCACAGTTATTAGGCATTACTGTACTGGTTGTATATCAGTGATTGATTGATTAATTGGTTGATTGATTATTGGGCATTTCTTATTCAGTTAAGCCTGGTCTGGTCTGTGTGAGCACTCAGTCTGTCAGTGCCCCACATGAGCTAAATTTAACAGAAGATTATTGAGATAGAATACACTTGAAATACTAAATAACAGCCTCAGAACAGATTTCAGGGTCTCAGAACTATCTGAGCAGGACAGATGTTAAAAATAGCCTTAATCACTATTGCATTAACTTAAGCTAGTTTCAGTTGCTTTTGAAAAACTGCAAATAGTACCAGGAAAATTTCTGGCAGGGGAGCTGTGAAGGATCAAGCAGTTGGCATAGAAATGACATGATTAATACAAAAAGAGCTGAGTGCATTCCATAGTGATATTATACTTGTCAATAAATAGAACTATTCTCATGAATCTTGGTCTTCTCTTTAAGAAGGGAGAGAGATCAAAGAAAAATTGAAAGGACTTCAATTGAAGGAGATATGCAAAATGTTTTTCAGGAGAGGCACTGTGGAGTAGCAGTCAGACTATTGGATTAGAATTTGGAAGAGATTGGAACTTGGAAGAAATGTGTATCTTTCTCCCACAGATACAAATTTGTGGCCCATAGAGCAGGGGTTCCCAACCTACGGCCCGCAGGCCGAACCTGGCCCATGACACCATTCCAACCAGCCCATTGCCCTCTCCCTGCACCTAGAAGTAGAAGCTGGTACATCTATGTCAGCTGTAAAATGAGCCTACAGCTGACGTAAACGTGGAAGTGGGTGCATTTACAACAGCCGTAAATGCACACGCTTCCACCTCCGGGGGCGTGTTCCAGCCCACTCAGCTGTTCCAGGGGCATGGTCAGGCCCACGGCACAAAAAAGTTGGCCACCCCTGCCATATGTGATGTAGTCTTGAGTTCAGTGAAGGAAAGCAGAATGTAAATATTCATATAACTAATAATTAAAATAAATGAATGCGTATTGAATCCAAAGGCAGTAGACCAAACATAGCCAACAAGAAATCAATCCATAGCTCGAGTTTGCATATTACTTCAGTTGTGATAGTAGCATACTACAGCAGCAGACTAGTTTCCAGTGGGCACAGGACTTGCTGTGTGGCATATACCACCCTATTCCCAAATAGTAGGAAACTGATAGCAGGAGCCATATCTTAGTAAACCTTCCTTTTTTTGGACTGCAACTCCCAAACTTTTCCAGTTTAACCATATTGGCTGAGAGATTTACAAGCTGGAAATAAAAAAAAAGAGAAACTTTTCAGAGCTTTATCCTGCCTCAGAATAAGGCAGTCTCCAGTCATCATATTTGTTTGAGAAAAATATAATGTCAAGCTGGCTGTGCAACTGGTTTAGGTATTTGATTATGGAGCCGAGAGTTGGGAGTTCAGTTTCCCATTGTGCTTCTTGGGGGAAGAGCCAGCCAGTTGTATGATTTAAAGGAATTTCTGTCACAGTACTCCAGTACCATGATGAGGAAAGTATTCCCGATGCCTAAGGCACAGCAAACACTTATCCTCCACCTTTTAAATCCTAGATCAGGGGCTCCCAACCTATGGCCCGAAGGCCGGCCCCGACCCATGGCACCATTTCTTGTGGCCCGCAGTCACCCTCGTCACTCCTGGAAGTGGAAGAAGATGTGTTTACATCAGCCATAAAACACACCCGGGCATGTGTAAACACGCCCATGCCTGTTGTAAACGTGCCTGCTTCTGCTCCGGGAGGCATGTTCAGGTCCACTCAACTGTCTGAGGTCAGGCCCACAGCATAAAAAGGTTGTGAACCCCAACCCTAGATTCTAGGTTGTTGCCAAAAATCCAGTATCCTCAAGAAAATTTATGTCCCAGCATATATGCATAAACTAATCTGTAGGCGTTCACCCTTAGGTATATTCCACCCTTAGGTATTTATACTAACTGCTGTTAGTAAGAGGCATGGAATGTGACAAAGTTCCCCTTTCCCTTTTTTTAAACTACATGAATGGATATGAGTAAATACAAACATATATGACTTTCTCATTACAAGATGACAAAATATCTTGGGCAAGTTGCACAATCCCAGGATGTCCCCAAAATAAAGGAATGTGTATTCTGTGCATTCTCTATCTAAAAAACCTTGGAAAGGGTTGCCATGTGCCAGATTTTGACTTGACACACACAATTAATTAAATACAATGTCATTTGTCTTTTGCATACTTCTTCTTCTTCAGGTGCCGTATCTGTTCCAGATATTGGCTATCATCATGACGATAGTCTTCCTGTTCTTAATTTCTTGGAACAGTTCTTCTGAGGACATGCCACACCAGTCTCTCAAGTTCTTCAGCCATAAAGTCTGTCTATGTCCAGGGCCTCTCTTCCCAGGGATCTTTCCTTGCAGAGCGAGTTGGAGTACTGTATTCTATACTTTATGTTGTATGCTTAGGACTGCTCTATCCATTACATGATGTATCAATACTTTTCCCACAAGGAGCCTCAAAACAACTGGCTGCTTCCTGCAAACAGAAGTCGCTTGCATCTACACTTGAAAGACAACAACCAACCCCTTGGCTCTGAGCCAATAGACAAGCTCATTCATCACTCTACCAATAGTCAAGGTTATATTAATGTAATCAACATTTTGAATGATCCTTTTCTGTGTGGTTACTACTTCTGTGACTTTGAAAGCTTTTTACTAATTTAATAACGCAGCTCTCATCGTCACTTTCCCATTTCCCTTGGTCTCCAACCTACAACAATTTACATTCTGAATACAAATCTTTAGCCAAAATATTCTACTCCATTGGATTGAGGAAATGAGTTTATAATGAAATAAATGTCACAATACTGGTTTTGTCGCACATGTTTCAATGGAATATACCTAAGCTTTTGCTTAGCTTGTTTTTGGTGTTTTGGTTTTGGTCAGTGGTAAAGCAGTGTGCATGTAACAAACACAGATTTTTTCTTTGCAGAAAATTTGAAGTAGCCATGTCTCTCAGCCCTATAGCCCAAATAAATCTTCCAAACTCTGGATAAATCTTTGCCAGCTACAGATATTCCATCTAAATCCCTACTAATTGAGTTGTAACAGCATATTCTGCATCTGTCTCATAGAGGTGCAGTTTATCAAGTGTACAGTTCATCTCAGCTCTTGTTTATCTCAGTCCAGGAGCCCAAAGGGTATTATTTACAACCAAAACAAAGCTTTAGCAGGAAGAGGAAATTAAAAAAAACAGCAGATAGAAATATTACATTGTATTATACATGTCAGGAAGATTGAGGCTTATCCCTTGGAATTGAAATTTTAAAAAATGAAACACAGTTTGATTTGTAGCAATAAACCTGGCAACTCATTCATAGTTTCTCCACTTCTCAAGAATTCCACTCTGGTTTTTTCTGTCTTTCCTCTCCTCTTTAAATATAAAAAGACCCTATAGGGTTGCAGTTTTATGAACCTTTGTTACATCTTTATTTTCTTCAATGGTGTTAATGTTTAGCTCTATATTGGACAATCAAGAAAGGAAATGTTTACTGATTCTTAGAAACCAGTTTTAAATACTACAGTATAATATCTGAGCAGAACTCTATTCCTATTAATTGTCTTGACTGCTGGAGGCTAAAGGTTGTGTTTCTCCTCCCTTTTAATGAACATTACTAAAATGTCAGTTTCCAGGGGATCTTTGAGAGGAGCAGGGTGGCAAAAGAGGAGCTGCAGGGAGAGCAGAGTGAAATATAATTTGTTAATTAAAACATCTGACCTCATCAAGGATGTCCAGAGAAAATGGAAATCATTGGCTTTTCTGTCTTTCTTAAACTCTTAGGATAATGGTTGCTGTTAGTGATCGCCAGTTAGAAACCTGCTAATTTCTTTGATACAGTTAACTTTTCATAGTGGATTTAGTGGGAGAATTTAATGTAATTTTGGATTTAAAGGCAAAAGTAATATCCGGTAGTCGATACATTAAGTGATAATGAAAACCTTAATAGGAAGGCTTGTCTCTACCCAGGCGTATGTGGGATACACACACACTTTAAAGTCCTATCAGTATTAGATAGGTGGTGTTTCACCTCACCCTAAATCAGGTATTCTCAATCTGGGGCCCGTGGGCTGGATGTGGCCTGCTGCGCCATTTCATGTGGCCACTCACTGCCTTCACTACACCAGGAAGTGCCATGTGGTGGAGGAAGGGCAAAATGGCCATCCGGCCCCTGAACCTCTCTGAGGGAGCATGACCTGGCCCCCTGCCCTAAATCATCCACTTCATGGATAGGAAAAAGAGAAAGGGCCTTTTTGGAGTGGAATATGTGTCCTGTAATATGTAGGGAAGCCCATGTGTGTGTTTCATTGTTTCCACTGTTTGGCAATAACAGAGCTCTTTGAAAAAGCCTTTCAGAAGTTGGTATGTTCATTAGTATTTGTCTTTAGCCAGGCTTCTTCATTGCTTTTGTGGGGGAGCACTGTTAATTAGAATTGACCTGTTTGACTATATATCCTCTTGTGGCAGTTTAGTGTAAGGGACCAAAGACAATACAACAGCCGAAGGGTTGGCTTAACACAGGTTTATTGCATGATGATCCGGGGGAACATGTGGTAATGGCGGCTGGGTAGCTCAATATATACAGCTGGCTATACATTTGAATGTGGCTCGTTGACAGACTATTGGTTGCTGCCTGCGTGACATCGTAGGAGGTCACGCCCTTCTTGACCAGGTGAGGAAGTCGCGGGGAATCTTCCCGCGCTGCTGAACCAGGTGGCTGATGATCCATGAGAGCTGGACGCTCGCTACTGCCCTCTGGTGGTCACTAGCTCGCGTCCCCTTATTAGGCTAACATTGATACAGGTGAAGGTTATAATGTTGCACCAGAAAGGTTACATTGACAACACATGGTAGAGGTACATTGTTAAAGGCACTGCTTTACAGAACACAACAGGCAGGCACTCTATAGCCCACAATAATTTGAACTTGCTTTTAATTTGTAGAAGGCATCCACTGAAGCTTCCACTTCTTTTTGGCTATATGAAACCTTTGACAATCAGGGAACATAGGAACATCCAAGAAACTATGTCCTTTGACTTTAAATGGCCAAGGAAGAGTGTTATTTTGGTTCAGAAATGAGTTGAGTCAGTTTTCTGATATTGTAGGGTTAATGTCTTGGCTTCTTCCTGAGCCAATCTTAGTTGAGTCAGGAGTAGCTAAACTATCTCTTCTTAGTGATTAAATCTTCCCCACCTTATTCTACTCCACTCTAGGAGCTGGGGAAGATATGCCAGCTGTTGTCTCCACCTACGCTACTGTGCAAAATGCAGACTGTGTTCTTTGTACAGTACTCTCTGTGGGTCAGAGGTGACAAGGCCATTTTTATCCATGTTATACAATCCCCATCTTTCTCCCTGGCAAACCATCCCCATTTTGTCTGTTAGCAATGGAACTTCGACACCTCTTCATAAAAGCAGTGAAAGTAGTTAGGGACATTGGACAGGGGAGGAGACTTTAACCTCCATCTGTTCTGTGAACCAGAAACATGTGCCTTCCCTCCTCCAGTGTCTGCATATGTTCACATATGAGTGTAGTGGAGCTGCCATGGCCTCAAGGTCCTAACTAATCTTATAAATTCCCATGCTTCCCTGAATTTCCAAGCAAGGATCCTAATCTTAGTGGGAGAAACCATGCATTCATTTATATAGTCTTTGAATCCTAAGCATGTGTCTCCATCCATTTTACAGCACATGCTCTTGATCATTGACTCACCACGAAGAACTCTGTATGTGGTCTTGTGTTTGCTTCCCTCTCAACCTTTCACTGCCTCTCCTCTGTGAGTTTGTGTCCTTGTGACATCATAAGTACCTCTCACACACACCCTGAATTTCATGTTTTAGCTACCAAATCTCACAAGATGAAATGCTTCTGGCCTAACAAATCTAGAGTTATACATACATGGCTTCCAGTGGATACCCTTGGACCAGAAAAGTTATGCACTTCTACCTTAGAATAACAACATAATATAAAACCAAGATTGCTGAACAAGTGGAAGAGAAGCCTTTGGTTGCATCCAAGTGCCATTCTGAAGTAGTAGAGAAAAATGGAGATCTTACCTGTAGATTATTAAAACTGGATAACTTCTTCATTCAGTATTACCCTTGTAAAGGACAATTATTATTAAAAGGGTTCGAAAAATGTAACAATCAAGATGTTCTTATCTACACCATTGCATTGTGTTCCTGCTGAGATGGATGGTACAGTGCAAGCCAAAATGTTTTGTTCATCTTTTCCTTGGCTGTGCCCTTTAGCTGAGCAAGAATACTGTATTGTGGTTTTTTTGACTTTCCAAGTGTTTGTTGTGGTTTTGTTTCATGTGTCTAGGTCCTTGGACTATGAGAACAATGACAGTATGCTTTAGACTTTGGTCTTTAGACTTGGTGATATATGAAGTAACTATCTGGCATCTAGAGTGTTGTGTACTTCATGTTCTAGTCTACTACATTTAACTCACATTCTTTTATTCTGTTACATTTTGCACAGCAAAATATGTTTTGTATGCATGCAAAGGAGAGCCCCACTACTATTTTATATTTTCTCTTTCCCCTGCCTTGTGATCCTCATGATATACATAGGATAGAACTGAGAGAAGTGCAAAGATGAAGAGATGCAGCAGGGAGCGAAAAACGAGGAACACTAGAGTAGTTATAATCTTATATTATGCTGTTGCTGTTGCCTGAATTTTTAAGAGGAGCAATCTGATTATAGGGTTCAGAAACCTTTTGTGTTTCAACCCATCCCTTCTTAGCCATCTTCCCTAACAGTGGCTGAATGTTCCAGAATGGAACCATTGCAACATCAAGCCGAACACAGATCAGATCGTTATTCTTTTTTTTTTTTTGAAAGAGTCTTGCCTTTTCTGCAGGAAAAAAAGGAAATTTGAGAACCCTAGAGTTGCATAGGAAATGGGGTAGGGAATAGGTTTTACTGGTGCCCCTTTCCCCATTGTATTTTCTCATTTGTGTGTGGTACATATATTCTTTTTCTCCAAGGACGTTGAGACAGCATACATGATACATCTCCTCTTCACAACACCCTGGAAGGTAGACAAGGGTGAGAAACAGTGATTGGCCAAAGGTTACTCAGTGAATGTTGTGAGCGAGTAGGGATTCTAGTTAGGGGAATAGAAAAGTGAAAGAATAGATCTCTCTGTAGTGTCTCTCTTTATTTTATTCATTTATTTATTTTTGCACATTTATATCCCGGCCTCCTGGTGGGTACACCACTCAGGGCGGCTAACAATATAATACAAATTACAATATAAAACATTTCAATGACAATAGCTAAAACAAGACCCAACAACCCCAGCTAAAACCAGCATTAAAACACAACAAAACATACAAATCATCATTAAAAAAAAACAACCCTCCTCACCCTACCCACGTTAAAACAGAATAACCAAGCTGGGGGTCAGCCCCTCACATAGGCTAAATCAGCCAGCAGACCTGACTAGTAGAGTCAAGCATGCCCCAAGCCTGCTGAAAGAGCCATGTCTTCAACATCTTTCTAAAGAGGAGTACTTCCGTCTGGAGACACAACTCAGGTGGTAAGAGGTTCCACAGGGCTGGGGCAGACACAGAAAAGGCTCTTTTCCTGGTCCCAATAAGATGTACTTCTTTCACCGATGGGACCACCAGTGAGCCCCTCCTGTCTGCCCTAGTAGGATGGGCTGAATTCCTTGTGGCGATACAGTCTCTTAAGTAGCCTGGTCCAATGCCATGAAGGGCTTTAAAGGTCAAAACCAGCACCTTGAATTGCACCCAGAGGCACACCGGCAACCAGTGCAGCCCCGGAGAAGTGGTGAGGCACGAGCATAATGCCCGTACCCCATCACAACCCGGGCAGCCACGTTCTGGACCAGCTGAAGCCTCCGAATGGTCACCAAGGGCAGCCCCATGTAGAGCACATTACAATAATCCAATCTGGAGGTGACCAGAGCGTGAGTGACCATGAGCAAGGAGTCCCGCTCCAGGAGTGGGTGCAATTGGTAAATAACACGAAGCTGTGCAAAGGCCCTCCTAGCCACGGCTATCACTTGCTCTTCGAGCAGTAGCCGTGAGTCCAGGAGGACCCCCAAATTGCACACCGGTTCTGACTGTGGCAAAGATGTCCCCACCAGGACCAAAGATGGTAGCTCCCGGGATAACACGGGGCCCCACATCCAAAGCCACTCAGTCTTGCCAGGATTCAGCTGAAGCCTGTTGTCCCCCATCCAGACCCAAACAGCCTCCAAACACCTGTTCAGGACTTCGACAGCATCACTCGGGTCCCCACAAGCCAAGATGTACAGCTGGGTATCATCTGCATACTGATGATACCTCACCCCATGGGAACAAATGATCTCACCCAGTGGTTTCATGTAGATATTAAACAATAGAGGTGAGAGTACCGAGCCCTGAAGCACCCCACATGGAAGCAACCTAGGACTGGACAACCCACTCTCTAAAGACACCGACTGAGTCCGGCCCATCAGAAATGAGGAAAACCAGGACAACACAGTGCCCTGGGCCCCCACTCCATGGTGCTGGCCCAGAAGGATACCGTGGTCGACGGTATCGAAAGCCGCTGAGAGTTCAAGAAGAGCAAGGAGGTTGCCTCCATCCTGCTCCCACCAAAGATCATCCAAGAGTGTGACCAATGCCGTCTTGGTACCATAACAGGGCCTGAATCCTGACTGAAACAGGTCCAGATAATCCGTATCATCCAGAACCCCCTGGAGCTGCCGAGCCACTGCTTTTTCCAACACCTTCCCCACAAAGGGAAGGTTGGAGATAGGTCTGAAATTAGAAATAACCGTAGGGTCGAGTGATGGCTTTTTCAGGAGAGGGCGAACCAGCGTATGTTTGAAAATTGCTGGAACCACCCCCTCCCACAACGAGGCACTCACCATCGCACCTACCCAACTGCCCATTGTTGCCTTGGCAGCTCTAACTAGCCAGGCTGGCTAGTGATCAAGTAAGCAAGTGGTATCACGCACAGCTCCAAGGAGCCTGTCCACTTCATCAGGGCCAACGGGATCAAACCGATCCCAGATAACATGGCTAGACTCTGCTCCAGCCCACTCCAGGCGATCAATTTCCACATCAGGATTAAACCCCGAATAGATGCGAGCAACTTTCTCTGCAAGATGGTCAACAAAATTGTCAGCTGAACCCTGCCACCCAGGACCAGGCCCCTCCTTACCCAGAAGGGACCTAGTGACCTAGAACAGGGCTGCTGAACGATTATCAGCAGAGGCAATGAGGGAGGTGAAGTACTGACGCTTCACCACCCTCATCGCCACGAGGTAGGCTTTAATAGCATTTCTAACTCGTGTTTTGTCTCAATTACACCGGGTCTACACCCAACGGCACTCAAGGCGTCTCCTAACCTGCTTCATCTCCCTCAACTCATCAGTATACCAGGGAGAGCTGCGTGGTCTGCGAGAAGGGAGAGGCCGCATTGGCGTGATTGTATCCAAGACCGATGTTGCCTCCTTTTCCCAGAGAGCGACCAAGGTCTCAGTCGAATCATGCAGCCTGTCCGGAAGAAAATGCCCCAGCTCCGTCTGAAATCTCTCAGAGTACATAAGTCACCGGGGTCAGACCAATTTAATGGGTCCAGCCTCCCTATGGTGAGGCGTCGCTCCCCGAAAATCAAGAGAGACCAGATAGTGATCTGACCATGGCACTGGTGTTATCTCTATATGATGTAATTTCAGATCAGTCAGCCACCACTCCAAAAGGAAAACTAAGTCAGGGGAGTGGCCGCTACTCCTGGTGGTACCCTCAATTACTTGAGTCAGGCCCATAGATGCCATGGAAGCCATGAAATCCCTAGCCACCTGAGAAGCCAGCCCCAGCGAGGGCAAATTGAAGTCCCCCAGGACCATAAGCCCTGGGAGCTCCAGCGCCAATGCCGCAATTGCCTCAAGCAGGTCAGGCAGGGAATCTGCAACTCTGCAAGGGGGCAGGTACAGAAGTAGGACTCCCAACTGACTCCTGAGGTCCAACTGAAGAAGCAGCAGCTCACAACCCTGCACCTGTGGAGCGGTGGCCCTGGTAACTCCCAGTGATTCCCGGGCTACAATCGCAATGCCACCGCCCTTCCCCATACCCTGCATTTCTGCATTTCCTTCACAGTAGGAATATTTCCATGTGGCTGTAGCTATTTAAGGAGGGGAAAAGAGCAAGATATGTCTGGTACACATTGTGGTGTAGTGGACAGATTCAAATCTCTGCTCAGCCATGGAAGTGGTAAAACCACTCCTTAATTTCTCAATTACCTTGAAAGTCCCATTAGGGTTGCTGTAAGTCAGTTGTGACCTGAAGGGACAAAACAAACGTGTGTATTAAGTGAATGTCTAATTTAGGTTTAACTTACTAGATTGATTTCAGTGGGAATTCTAGTGCAAGCCTAATATATTTACCCAATAGTAAGTCCCACTGCCTCCTCAAGGATTGTTGCCTTGCTGCGGTGAGGAGGCTTGTGTAATTTGATGAGGCTATGCTGGATAGGGCCACCCAAGATGGACAGGCCATAGTGGAGAACTCAGACCAAATACAATCCACTGTAGAAGGAAATGGCAACCCATTTCAGTATTCTTGCCAAGAAAACCCAACAAACAACATCAAAAGGCTAAAAGATATGATGCAGGAAGATGAACCCCTCAAGTTGGAAGGTGTCCACTATGCTACTGGGGAAGAGCAGAGGGCAAGTACAATTAATCCCAGAAAGAGTGAAGAGGCTGGGCCAAAGCCAAAAGAAAACTTAGCTGTAGATGTGTCTGACTGTCAAAGTCTGATGCTGTAAAAAGCAATACATATTGCATAGGAACCTGGAATGTAAGCTTTACGAATCAAGGTAAGCTGGAAATGGTCAAACATGAGATGGAAAGACTGAACATTGACATCCTGGGAATCAGTGAACTAAAGTGGACAAGAATGGGGCAAATTTAACTCAGATGACTATTATATCTACTACCCCTGATGCAGAAGTGGTCAAAGTCAACATGTTCAGTGAAAACCTATAATACTGTACTTCTAGGACTGACACCAAAAAAGATATCCTTGTCCACATAGGGGACTGGGATGCCAAAGTAGCAAGTCAAAAGGTAACTAGAATAACAGGCAAGTTTAGCCTTAGAGATCAAAATGAAGCAGGGCAAAGGCTAACAAAGTTTTGTCAAGAGATCATAGCAAACACTCTCTTCCAACAACCTAAGAAGTGACTCTATACATGGACATCACAAGATGGCCAACATTGAAATCAGTTTGACTATGTACTTTACAGACTAAGGCAGAAAAGCTCTATACCAGGCGTTCCCAAACCTTTTGCGCCATGGGCTGGTCACGTGGTTGATTGGGGCAGTCACGTGGTTCCTCCCACCATAAAACACATCCGTAGCTGTCATAAATGTATTTACAACAGCTACGTGTGCATTTATGGCAGCGTTTACACATGCGTGGGCACATTTTACTTCTGCTTCTGGCAGTGTTTACACACGCATGGACGTGTTTTACTTCCGCTTCCAGTAGCAGTGAGGGCAGTGCAGGCCAGATGATTTGGCGATGTGGGCTAGGTCCAGCCTGCAGGCTGTTGTTTGGCCACCCCTGCTCTATATAGTCATTAAAAAGGGAGACCTAGAGAAACTTTCCTACTTAAGAATTTTCTTCATACAGTCGACGGCTGTTTCTAACATCTGTTTCTAGTCTACAATTTTCTTCTTCTTTGAATTGCTTTGGAAATTGATTTCTCATCCAGCTGCTGTTGCTATGGAAACTCTATTAAGAGCTCAAACACAGAGGTGGGATTATCACACGCTGCTATCAAATGTTCTTGGTTAAAGTGGCAAAAACAGCATCTTCTATTAATGATTTGTAAGAATTGGCTGCTTTTGTTCAGCTCTCATGAAACTACAATGGAGTGAGTGGGGTTCTGAAGGGCTTCCCTCTCTGATTTTAGATAATTCTGAATAATTTCCCAGTACAAAGAATCCAAAACATAAATAAATGCATTCTGTGCAGAGGAAGTTCTAGTAGAAATTGTCACAGCTTGTCATCCACTTTGCATGGATGGCAACAACAGGAATTCGGTACACCTCCTGATTTTTCCACCTGCATTTGGACTGAAACAAGGAGCAAGGTATTAAGCAGCTGGCAGATCACAGTACATTGCTGGCAAGCTGTGTTTGGTTTCGTAGGACACAAAGAGTATGGGTCTGTCTCAGAAAATGGGTTTCTGATAATACTTTGTTTTACATCTACCAGAATGAAAGTATAATTACCGTATCTCAAATGGATCCTCAACCTTATTTATTGAGACATTCATCCTTACATCGAATGAGCAAGATATAAAGTTCTTAAATTTGGAAGTACAGTACTACATAGTCAAACCATCATCTTGACAGCCTTCATCTTTGTTTTTAAAATATGTTTATTAATTAGTAGGGAGTATTCCAACTAGCCCTTCTATAAAAAAAGAGATGCAATATGGTTGTGAAAAGTTTTTAAAGACCCACCTTGTACCATGTACCATGCACATTTGCAAGCATGTAACCAAGCCTCAACTGACCCTATTTAGCTTGGAGGGGGTGGGGGAGATTAAGAGGAGATGTGGCTGCCATCTTCAGGTATCAGAAAGGCCATCCCTTGTAGTTTGTTAGGAAGAACTTCATAGTGGTATGAGCAGGTTGAGAATGAAACAGATGGCATTAGAAACTGGTGGAGATTTCTTAATTGAAGATTTGAAAGCTGGTTGGCCACCATCTGGGATGCTGAGGATTTCAAGCTGCATCTTGAAGCTGAGTCTAATCCCAGTCAATTTGCTTTGCTCAAAATGGGGTTCTCATTCCTCCTCTACCACATCCTTGCCTATCTCTCACCCCTTTCCAAAGGGACAAAGTCACTTTAGGGGAGTTAGATAACAGGTAAGAGAGCGAGCCAGGATGGGCCTCTGTAAACCATCTCCTGCAAGTGATCATGATGCCCATGGAAATGCCAGATTAGATAGTGAGTAGATCCCTTGTTGATCTGTAACTGAAACCTTTACTCTTAACAGTTGCTGTGGAAATACCAACAGGGGAGACTCTTGCTTGTGGGCTTCCTATGGACATCTATTTGGCTGCAGGACTCTTTCTCTGGTCCAGAAAGTACAGATCATGCATTCTTGCCACATCTCCTAGGGAAGGCTTTTCAGTTTGGTGTGCTTGAACATCCTTCCAATCTGTACTATACTAATAAAAATAATTGAATTTAAAACATACATGATCTTTTAAGAAATATTAAAAGCTGTCTCTGTGAAAAAATGAGATTATTGTCATTGTTATCATCATCACCATCATCATCGTCATTATCTTCTATTCTGAGTTCAATTCTGGTAATGAAACAGAAATTCAAGATCCAGGGTGGGAAATTATGAAAGCAAATTTCAGAAACATTTCCATTTTGTTCAGTGGTGGGATTCAATTTGTTTTTACTAACTACTCTGTGGACGTGGTATGGTGGGCGTGGCCAGGGGGAAAGCACTGCATTGCACCCGAACTAGGACAATTTATTTCAAAACTTGGATGGGCAGGGCCTGCCGGAATTTCTGCTACCGGTTATGGCGAACTGGGGCAAACCTGCTGAATCCCACCACTGATTTTATTCATACAGAGTTTCAGAAGTTCAGGAAAGATGTAAACAGAAGTCACCCAAAATGGTGAAGAGAATCAGAGTCAGTTGTCCCTGTCAAGTTACTTGAGCAGTGGCTCAAGTGGCTAAGACGCTGACTGGAAGGTGGAAGGTCAGCAGTTTGATACCAGAATACTGCAGGACAGAATGAGCTCCCATCTTTGTCCCAGCTCCTGCTAACTTAGCAGTTCAAAAGCAAGAAATTGCAAGTAGATAAATAGGAACCACTTTGGTGGGAAGATAAACAGTGTTCCGTGCACTCTGGTGTCTAGTCATACTGGCCACATGACCTCAGAAACATCTGCAGAAGCAGACAACGCTGGCTGTTTGGCTATGAAACAGAGATACAACTGGCTTTCGAGCAAGGGTTACCTTTACCTAGTTACTTTCTATGGCACAAAAGTTGAGAAACCGTGTTTATTTGGGCATATTCCTAAATAACTTCAGCAGTCCACTTTCTATATCTAGACCAGTAGTTCCCAATGTGGGGCCCATGCCTCACAGGGGGACTTCAATTCCCAAAAGCCTATGTCAGTACCATACCTGTCAACCTGCGGCTCCGCAAAAACGGGACCTGCACACATCGCTTGTGCGCAGGTTGGTTTGCACGCATGCGTGGGAGGGTTTTACCCCTTCCACGCATGCGCGGAAGCGCTACGCCGCTTGCGCAGCCCCTACGCAAGCGGCGTAGCGCTTTCACACATGCACGGAAAGCGTTTTCCCCCGCTGTCAAATTACGGGGTTTTGGCAGCGGGGGGTGGGTTTTGATGTCAATAGACGTCAAATTACGGGGTTTTCCCGGCCAAATTGGGGTGGTTGACAGGTATGGTCAGTACATTGGCTGATCATCGCTTTGGGAAATTGACTTAGGATTCTGGGAATTGAAGTCCAAAAGCCAAAGGTTGGGAAACACTGATCTAGACTCCTTTTTTTGTACCCTGGAAATTCAGAAACATTACTTTAGTGGGCATATTGCCAGATTGGTGGGATATAATTAAATGGCTTTGTGATTTAGAGCCATGGTTTTTCTGGTCAAGACCAAGACTCAGAAGAGTCCCGGAAGTTGCCATTGATGGGACTGGCAATTGCTTTGGTCTCAGAGTGGCTCTTCTCAGCATCCTTGGCATGGAGTGTGTTTGTCCATCTCTGGCCAGGCAGACCAAAGCCATTACAGATTTATTTTGCTGTTTAAGAGGTTGAGATGCCAGCCATCTGGAGCGTTGACACAGTCCTGCAGTGGCTCTGTCAACACCTTGACCAAGTACTGCATTATGGGCTTCAAGATCTCCCATCAGGCTACTGAGTATTCACACATCAAGAAGCCATCGAGCAGATAGCGGTGCTTGAGCACATTTCCACAAATCTTGGGTGCAGCTGAACATAGCCTCTCCAACAGCTTCTCACTCAACTCCTTTAACTCCATCACCTCAACCAACCTAGAGTGGGACAACAGTACCATTGCACCTTCCAGTGTGGGCTATGATTTTGATTTTGGAGAAGAGCCAGAGGACAACTCCCATGAGGAGTGAGCCACAAAGAACACTTGGGTTCCATGTAAAAAGCATTCTAAGAATAGCAGGCATAGCACCATAGGAAGAATAAGGAATTGGAGGTTGTACACCTAGACAATGAAGCCGTATGCCTGAATATCTTCAGCTCTAATGAAAAACCTTGTGTTGGTTGAAATACTGCAACTAAAATATAACCTTGGCTCAGCCTGCCTGGAGAATAGTTCCCAGGGAAACAGATAATACTTTGGTTCCTAGGAGTTGTCTCTGGTGACAGAGTCCATATTCTGAATGCATTTCTGAGAAGAGGTTAACTTGGAAGCATTGCCCAGCAGGTATGATTGAGGTGGAGGTGGGGGAATTGAAGACCATGGAGCATCCCATTCCCTTTCCATTTGGTATGGCCCCTGCAGGAGAGAATATCTGCTATGTGAAATGATCCAAAGTAAAGCAATATACCATCCTCAAGGTATTTACTGTCCTAAGGTTTCTCTCTCAATAGAGAGGATTTTAATTCTATGTCAGGAGTTCTCAACCTTTTAAAGCCAGGGGCTGGGTCACGCTCCCTCAGACAGCTTTGGGGGCTGGATGGCCATTTTGCCCTTCCTCCACCACATGGCACTTCCGGGTGTGGTGGAGGTAATCAGGGGGCCACTATGTTGCATCATCTTTCTTAGCAAACATTAGAAGCAAGGAGAATGCACCATGTTCTACACTGGAAATGGCAATCCTGTAAAATAAAATCCAGATGTTGGAAGAGACAGTAGCAAGTTACAGAGTGCCCTCATCTTTTCCAAAGTTTCAGTTGTTGATAATAATGTGATTTTCCATGTCTAGGTCAACTAGACATTTGCTAGTGTAGAAAAAAAATTACCATTGGCAAGGGATTATATGTTCCTAGTACTGTAAAAGGATCATTTCTTGCCCAATAAAATTTAGGATTATATTGTCACGTATAAATCAACACAAGCTGTTTTTGGTTTTGCCTGCACACTGAGCAGAAATACTTTTCATATCCATATATTAAATTTGATTTAGTATTGTAGGAAAGAAGGAATGCAAAAACCAGTATTAATTCTGTGGTTAAGGAAATGTTCTTTATACAGCAGTGATTTCTAACCACTAAGAAACACAGCATGATCCAGCATGTTGGGGGTGAACCTGCATGCTCTCATGAGAGCCACTTGGTGAAAGAGTTTGTATTTCAGTAAGGTGGAGTCAATGAGCCATTTGGACCTTTCACAACAATACATTGGCATGATTCTGAGTTCTGTAAGAGTGTAGCTGGAGTTATTGCAAAATACCTTTCTGTTTCATTAGACTACAGAATTAAAACTGATTTTTGCATGTAGGACAACATCCTGGATGGTGCCTGGGAAGAGGTATTCCCCACCCATCTTTCATAATCTATGAATTGAAAAACTCATCGTAGTTCATTCTCTAGCTATTCTGTGTCCTTGTTCAATTCTATATTAACTGCAAATGCTGTGATAGCAGTATGTGGGGGTGAACCACACTTATACTTGCTACTGCTTCTCTTTGTTTCATAGGCATTTTGTTTTTTGTAAACTGAGGTACTCAGCTAGAAAAGCTGGCTGAATAGCTCCATGAGTTAGGTACCTGGCTGAAGTTCCTTCATAGAAAAGGCCATGGCATTTAGAACAGCACAATGAGTTGCCACAGGCAGCAGATGCTTGAGGAGAGCAGAGATGGTTTTCTGGCTTTTCCTGTGAGTTCCTCCAGCCGAGGATAACACCATACATGAAATGTAATCAGTTCTGCTTCTCCTACCCCTAACTATCTTGGTAGTTTTGCTGATTGTCAGTGTTAAAGAACAATTCAGTAGGGATACATATTAGGATTTGGAAACATTTGGGCCTCACTGAATAATGCCATTAGTATAGGTAAAGGTAAATGTTTTCCTTGCTCGAAAGCCAGTCGTATCCAACTCTAGGATTCAGTGCTCATCTCTGTTCAAAGCTGAAGAGCCAGCGCTGTCTGCTTCTGCAGACGTTTCCATGGTCATGTGGCAGGTATGACTTGACACCGGAGCACACAGAGCACTGTTACCTTCCCACCGAAGTGGTCCCTATTTATCTACTTGCAATTTCTTGCTTTCGAACTGCTAGGTTGGCAGGAACTGGGACAAAGACGGGAGCTCATTCCGTCCTGTAGTACTCGGGAATCGAACTTCTGACCTTCTGCCTCCCAGTCAGCATCTTAGCCACTTGAGCCACTGCAGTCCATGTTAGTATAGTTCCATATATATATTGAAGATCTCAGTCTCTCCTAGGTCACCTGGAGGACCCTGAATAAGCTGAGGGTTGGAGTCCCTAAATGCAAGACCAACATGCTCAAGTGGGGACTGCTGGCAGACAACAACCCAAGTGTGAATGTGGAGACAGACAGAGTCCAGCCCATTTGCTGGTCTGCCGATTGCTGCCAGAGACTTGCACGGATGAGGACTTGGGTTTGGGCAATGACAAAGCAAAGAAAGTGGCTTCATTTTGTCAGTCCAGGGTTTGATCAGGACATGAAAGAAGAAGAAAAGTAGTAGTAGTAGTAGTAGTAGTAGTAGTAGTAGTAGTAGTAGTAGTAGTAGTAGTAGTAGTAGTAGTAGTAGTAGTAGTGTAGTTCAAAATTTATCCAAACCTGAGTTTGGTAATATTTGTCATAAGAATTCCTAATATTTGGAGTAGTGCTTACACTTATAGATTAGAAGCAGAAGGCTAATTTTCTGCTTGCTAGGGGAAGAAGTAAAAGTGAAACCTATAAAACTTAAATTCCTCAGACATCTGGCACTAAGGGTGTTGGAGGAGGTAGATCATTCATTGTCTCCTGAATGAGGTTGCCATGGGTTTACCAAGGGAAGGGGGCTGAAAGTGAGAACAAAATCTGTAAATGATGTATGTCTGCATCACTGATATCTAGAAGCAGACACAAATAACAGAAACCGTTTATCACTTTTTTTTCCTTCCCAAATGAAAGATAGGCATAGCTGCTTATAAATCCTCTGAGCATTTGCTGTTAAGATATACTCTGTGACTCAGGTTTACATTCTCTACATCTCATTGGACATAATATAGTTAGGAATAAGATTTAGGGTTACTAGATCCATAGAGTCAGTCTGGCCAGGTTGTCCTGCTATGGTAATAGAGTAGACCATACTGCCAGTGACTTAACGCCGGGTGTCAGGCAGTGGTTAACTAACTAACCTGACAACCCTGAAATCTCATGACCTTGGGTGCCAGAGCCAACAGGGAAGGGTGATGGTTCCCAAGTGGATTCGTCACTGGCTGCAACTTGTATCCAATAATGTATTTTTTCCCCTGAAGCAGGAAAAATGTCATTGGCGTGAATTTGTTTAAGGTGGATCCCAGCTTGCCATGAAATGACCCACACACTATGATCACAAAGCTGTCTCCTGTGGCACATATGAAATGAGACATGCAGGAATTGACACTGGGACTGCAATGGACTGCCGCAGCCTTGAAGATATATTATCAAGGCATGCCTTCATAGACAATCTGTCTGGCATGGCCTCGTCCACCTCCATGACCATTAGGAATCAGAGTTCCTCCTCCGTTCATTTTGCTGTTGGGCCCAATATGATGGTTTCCAGTGGCATTTCCTCCACCGAGGGGGATAATCACCCCACCTAAAGGGGCTCATCCACCCATAGTCGTTGGCCCCTTTAGGGAGTCAGGTTAGTTACTGTAACTGCCGCCTGACACTTGGCGTTGAGTCGCTGGCTGTATTGTCTACTCCCATTACCATAGCAGGATGTCCGGCCAGACATTTAAATCCCACTTGAATCCATCTTGATGGAGGGCAGCAGCTTCATCAATACTGGCCTCGGGCTGAGGAGGACTTTGCGTGCCAAAAGGGCTCAGGACCAAAAAGTGGCTCATGGAACTGGATCAGTGGTATAGGTGTCATGCTGCGATGCGGAAGGCAGGTGAAGGGCCACTACATTATAGTCTCAGGACAGTCTTCATGGCTGATTGACATGATGATTGCCTATATTTGGATTTGGATACGGTAGAAGAAGAACATCCTTCTTCTTCTTGACAGTCTTTTGAAAGCTATCAATCCATTCTCAACCTGTGACCCACAGGAGGATTTGAAACTAAAGTGGGAACAGGGTTTGAACATAAAGATAGAAAATGATATATGGAGAAATAAATGGAAAAAGAGGATAATGAGAACTATGTCGGTTAGAATAAAAGAGCATAATTATAAAATGTTATGGAGGTGGTACTTGACCCCAGTGAGGTTACATCAAACTGATAATAAAAAGGATAAAATGTGTTGGAGATGCAAAGATACAATTGGAACGTATGAACATATGTGGTGGGGCTGTACTGTGGTAAAAGATTTTTCGAAAAGAGTTGAAAAAGAGATTGGTGAAATATTGGGAAAGATAATCAAGCTGGTGCCGGGTACCACTATGTTAACTGATGTGGAATGTATTAATCTAAACAAGGTGGAGAAGGAGTTATTAGAAATAATGCTTACAACGGGGCGACAATGTATTGCTAGAAATTGGAAAAATGATGTAACTATACAAACTGAAAAATGGTATAAAGAAATGTGCAATTTAGCTTTAAATGATAAATTGACTTGGGAGATAAAAGAAAAAAGGGGTAGTTTGAAAGAAAATATATTTTGGAACATTTGGAAGCCTTTTGTGGATCACTTCCTTATGGGAGTTGAAAGAAATAGACCTGTACCCGATCAAAGTGGTTTTTGGAAGTAAAACAATGAGACATTCTGAGTCCTCCAGGGCAATGTAAATAAAGCACTGGGTGTAATATTATGTGTAATGTTATTTTAGTTGTTGTTTCCTATCCAAAATAGTAGTGAATGTTTTATTGGGAAGATATTAGTTAATGTTAAAAAATAATCATAAAATTATAATTAAGTGAACTTATGTTTAAAGGAGCTTTCAGTGTATTTGAATTATAAGGAGAGATATAAAATGGTATTAGGATAGGCAGAGTTTGTCTTTCTTCTTTTTTCTCTCTTTTCTTTATTTCTTTATTATCGTTTTGTATACTATGTACCTTAGTTACTTTTTTGTATTATGTATTGTATTGTAATTGTTTGAAAAATTTAATGAAAAAGTATTTAAAAAAAGAAGAAGATCCATAGAATAACATGTCACAAATCAACAAGGAAAGCTTGTATTAGGTTTAGGCCTCTTTGGGATATGTTAGACAGGGGAATAAGATTTTGTTATTTATAGATCTGCAAGAGTTCTTTGAGTGGTGTTAATTGCAAGCAGTATGTATATCTCTAGTGATCTAAGTCTGATATAAATACTAGGATTCTGACCTTGAGTTTCTGTTTAACATATCTCTTCTGATTCTAACTGTGTGACCTCCAATTCTGAAGGGCCCTAAGGTAAAGAAACACCTTCCAACTCTGCATTTGACATGGGTGTACAGTACATTGCTCCAACATGGTTCTAATATGTTTCTAGCTTTACATGAGTCACGTCAGTCTGTTCCTTCCTTCCTACTGTACTTAATCTAGACCAGGGATTCTCAACCTGTGACCCACAACACCATTTCTTGTGTCACCACCACCACCTCCACCACACCAGGAAGCGCCACTTGGTGGGAAAAGGGCAAAATAGCCATCCAGCCCCCGAAGCTGTCTGAGGAAGTGTGACCTAGTCCCCCCCACCACCACTTAAAAAAAAGTAGAGAACTCCTGATCTAGACTTTTGTTATTGCTACCATATGGTATGGACTTTTTGTGCTGACAAGTGAAGTCAGGGCAGCCTGAAAAGTTTTGCACAGATAGCATCTTAATTATAAGCAACAAAAGTAAGGATACAGTCAGTGATGAACTGAGGCCAGTTCTCAACGGTTCTTGTGAACCGGTAGCGGAAATTTCCCCAAGCCACTCCCACCTGGCTGACCACGCCCACCTCCCTACCCCATTGTGCAGGATGTTCGGGCATCGTGATGGTTGCACTGCTCACGCTGCACTGCCTGGGCATCCTGCTGCCAGGGGAAGAGAAGAGCAGACAGAGCAGGGAGGCAACAGCGGGGTGGAGGCAGCTGCTAGAGCAGTGCAGTGGCTGCACCTTCCCCGCAATGAGTGCCAGGTTCGCCGCCACTGCCACCATTGCCGCCACCTCCTGCTCCGAGTCCTGCACTCAGAGCAGGAGGAAAGGCATGTGGCAGTGGCAGCATCGCTGCCTTCGAAATGCCCCTGCTGCTGCTGCCACCACTGCCCGCCCGCCCTTCTCCACCATCCGTGTGTAGTCAAGGGAGGAGGGGGAGGCCAGCGGCGGCTTCAGTTCCTCGCTGTGGCCCACATCCTGCAACTTCCCAGTAAGTGAGTCTCCTCTCTCTCTGGGGGTGGTGGTGGTGGTGGAGGGGGAGGTGTGCATGTGTGTGTGTTTGTGTGTGTAGGTAAAGGTCACCCTTGCTCAAAAGTCATTCTCTTCCCTCTGTGGGGGTGGGAATGGAGGGAGAGGTGTGTGCATGTATGTGTGTGTGTGTAGGTAAAGGTCACCCTTGCTCAAAAGCCAGTCTCTTCTCTCTCTGGGGGGGATGGATGGAGGGGGAGGTGTGTGTGTGTGCGCGCGTGTGTGTGTGTAGGTAAAGGTCGCCCTTGCTCAAAAGCCAGTCGTATCTGACTCTAGGGTGCAGAGCTCATTTTCATTTACAGCCAAAGAGCCGGTGCTGTCTGTGTTTGCAGACATTTTCATGGCCATGTGGCAGGCATGACTAGATCAGTCACAAAGTCACATGGCCAGATTTAACCCTGCCCACAGATTTGGCCCCGCCCACAGGGGTGGCAGTAAAAATTTTTAGAGTGCATCCCTGGATACAGTATTATTAGCAATTGAACATTCTTCAGTGCCTTTGATCTGCCTCAAACCTACACCAGTTAAGGAAAATAGACCCTCTTGTTGGTATTGCTCCACCTAAGATCAGGAGAGAAATAGCAGCGGATGCTGAGAGAACTAAGCAAGAGAATGACCCTTGATGCCCTCTGAACGCATATGATCCTCAGGTCCGCCGGCTCAGATCCAAAAAGAGCTTTATGCCAAGAACAAATGTTCTTAAGGGCACACAAGAGCATTTACCAAATTATAAGATGGAGGAAAGGAGCTCACTGGGCAATGTACAACATTGAAAGTGGATATAGCTGAAGATCTTAATCTCCCCGCAATCACTTGGAGGATTCTGAATAGACTGAGGGTTGGAGTCTCTAGATGCAAGACCAACATGCGCAAGTGGGGACTGCTGGTGGACAACCACACAAAGTGTGAATGTGGAGAGGCACAGAGTCCAGCCCATTTACTGGTCTGCCGATTGCTGCTAGAGACATGCACCAATGACAAAGCCAAGAAAGTGGCTTCGTTTTGGCAGTCCAGGGTTTGATCAGGACACGAAAGAAGAAGAAGCAATAGAACATTATTCATGAATTTTGTCTAAGTCATAATTCAGTATTCCACTATACTAAATGCAGCAGGCCTCTTCATAGAGAGATGAGATAGGCTGTACATTATCTTCTAAGAGGCAGGAAGGACCTGGAGGATCAGGAAGAACAGTCAGAGGATTGCTCCTGCCCTGCTGGTTTTTAACCTCCAAAATGTGGGCCTAATGAGACATTCCCATCTCTCTCCTGTACAATGAGTGGTTGTACTGTATAGCCTCGCCCCACCTTCAGAGCCTATAGAAAGAAAACAGGGAGGTACTCTTTTCCCTTCCACAACATCTCACAACAGAAAACAATGGCCACTGTTGTTATAGATTACATGAACACAGTAATATGCATTTGCCTTTGTGGCCCTCCAGCATCTATTTAGCTTAAAAATGCTATTCTGAGAACTGTCCTGACGTTAGCTGTGATGCTGGTGCAACAGCTAAGATGCTCTCCTATGATAAAGGGGGTTATATAAATGGTAGGTGCTGGTGGTGGTGTTAACCAGGGAGAGTTGTGTTGAGTGTAGATAGATAAGAATCATGGGGAAAATATTCAGCTGAAGTGAGACAGTTGACAAGGGAGTAGGGAGGGAGGTGCATGGCCTTTGCTTTGGCATAAAGGTAAGGACCCTGAGAGAGGGAAGGAACACAGAGCATGAGATGAAAGAAAAAGTGAATAAATTGGCAAGATAGGGAAATGCAGTAGCCTACCAAAAGTCACAGAACTGATGTTTATTATCTCCAGATAGGTCTGGACGACACACATTTCCAGAAAACCTGTGGCTCTTGGCCTTCTTTTAAAAGCCTTCCACATGCTGTGAAGTTTGTTAAACTCCCTAGACATTTGTGAGTCTTCTCAGAGAGAGAGAGAGAGAGAGAGAGAGACCCCAAAAGAGGCAGATGGCAAGGAGAAACAGAGAAGAGCTTACCTGTTTCTAGTTCTTGACTCACACATCAGTAGTTCCAGTCATCCTTCTGATTCTGCCTCTCACTAGGTTGTATTTTCCAGTGCCCCTAAAAGGGAAGGTATTCATTAACTCATTGCCTAGTTCTAAACTAACGGGTACTACATGATGGTTTGAACGCCCGTCTCTGTCCCAGCTCCTACCAACCTAGCAGTTCGAAAGCAAGAAATTGCAAGTAGATAAATAGGAACACTTTGGGGGTGGGGGGAGAGATCTTGGGCAAAGATCGTGAGTTTCTCCAGCAAAAATCCTTTCAACCCAGAATAATTTCTGACATGAAATTATTATAACTTATTGGATAAAGGTCTGGCTCATTGTAAGTCCTGTAGTCCTTTGTTTGACACAGTCGTATTATTTTGTGCATTATTCTGCACCCTTTGTGCTGCTCTGTCTGCCACATGTATGTAAAAATGCCAGATGTGCCCATTACAAACACATGCTTCAATAAATTAAAAGAGTTGAATGTGTAAAAGAGTAAATCAGAAAGCCTGTGCTGGATACTGTGTAAGGAGTGAAGCTGTTATACAACTGTGTTGAATGTCTTTGCCTGGAAACAGAAGATATACATGTAAATCGGAATGATGAGGTTTATAATTTAATGATACTCCCTTAGTATTAGGTAAAGGTCTCCCTTGCTTGAAAGCTAGTCATGTCTGACTCTAGGGGGTGTTGTTCATCTCTGATGACAGCCAAAAAACCAGTGCTGTCTGCATCTATAGACATTTATGTGGTCATGTGGCAGGCATGACTAGATAGATGCCAGAGTGCATGGGCACGTTTTACTTCCACGTTCAGGAGCGACGAGGGCAGTGCGGGCCAGATGAATAGCAGTAAACCCATTCGTATGGATTGGCAGGGCTTGGGCTTCTAGGAATTGAAATCCAAGAACATCTGGAGTCCCAAGGTTCGCCATCACGGGTATAGGACCCCTAAGTACCAGACACCTTTGGAGCAGCAGCAACTTCTGTGACAAGAGTCCAGCCAGACTCTCAGTGCCAGGTAGACATGTTAGGCCCCAGATCCACCCATGATAGTTTAGCTTATTTAGCTTATTTAGGCCAATCTGCAAGTGTTTCCAAAGCGGCTGTGGTGGATTTGGGATTAAGAGGCTGAACCTGATGACTAGAAGGTTGGCAGGTCAGCAATTTGAGACCCGAGTGCTGCATGACAGAGTGAGTGCCCGTTGTCTGTCCCAGCTCCTGCCAACCTAGCAGTTCAAAAGCCAGAAATTACAAGTAGATAGGTATCGCTTTGGTGGAAAGGTAACAACATTTCGTGCTCTCTGGTGTCTAGTCATGCCTGCCACATGACCATGGAACACTTTGGCTGTAAATGGAGCACTGTACCCTAGTGTTGGATACAACTGGCTTTTGAGCAAGGCGACCTTTATCCATGTTTCACTGCAAGATGAAATAAGCATGAAGGTGGCGATTTCCACTGCAGTGCAGTGAAAATGAAAAAGTAGATCCACTGAATACAGTCTCAAGCAGAGCTTTGAAAAGTTACTTTTTTGATTACGGCTTCCAGAATCTTTCAAACAGCACCGCTGATTTATTGATTCCAACTCCTAGCACCTCTTAGCCAACCTGGCCACAGCCTATCTAAGTATTCTATAGTTCTCAAAATTACATCCAAGCTCTAATTTTAGGTTAGCTATGCATTATGGGTTTGTCACTATCATAATTGGGACAATTATATTTATCTGATATTTCATGTTAGCTATAAGATCTGCAACTAACAATTTTGGCACTTGGGGCAAGAAGTGCAATAGGCACTCCTGCAATCAATTACGCACTTCATGAGATGAACATAATACAATAAGTATTATACTGTATTCATCTCATGAAGTTTTCTGGATTTTGGGCTTTGTTTCTGTATTGTTGTTACTATAAAATAGTCCAAACAGGACTATCAGAAGGAATGATACTTAGGTAATTTCAGTGCCTGAAATCCAGTAATAAATTGCAACTAGAGTAGGCCCATTGAATCAAAAGGGATGTGGTAAATTAGTTCCTTTGAAACGTGTTGATTCCATGGCGTTCTTCTACTTGCAACATATTGCTGGATTTTAGCCAAGTCATCACTGTAAATTTTTACAAAACAAGGTAA
Source organism: Bradypodion pumilum (assembly GCA_035047305.1). Classification (NCBI taxonomy): domain Eukaryota; kingdom Metazoa; phylum Chordata; class Lepidosauria; order Squamata; family Chamaeleonidae; genus Bradypodion; species Bradypodion pumilum. The sequence goes on along the minus strand of JAWDJD010000001.1, from coordinate 30,168,657 downwards.
AATTCGCCAGGGATATCAATAATGACTAAACAGGATCTTGTTTTATGTCCATGGCATCTTGATTAGCACAACTATCGTTGCTTCCTTTGCCTTTATTTTCTCTTAATGAAACCACGTGGAGGTTTCAGACTGTATCTGTGCTTGAGCTGGTCATGTTGTACATGGCACTCAGTTTGATTTCTTTTCTCCAGCACAAAGGATAAGAAATGGTGATGGCTTTCATTTCTCGTAGTTTCCATTGGAAATACTGTAACTTTTTAATAGCAGAACTGTTGCTTAGCAGCCCATTTTGTACATGTCATATTTTATAGCATTTAAATCTATGCTTTCCCCCATGTCAACCTTCATTTCGTTTTTTCTTTCATAGAATTAATTTAAATGTGGGATGTACATGAACGTATTAGTTCTGGTTCCCTGTGGCCTTCTTGAATTTTATTTTAATCTGTTCCATTATGTCTTCATTCATACTCTCAGGGTTACTTATTAGAAATCCAATGCAATTAACAGGATATTTTTGGCTTGTCTTTCATCTGTACTTGCTAATGGATACATGAGAACAACCATAGTCTCACCTGTTGAAATGCACCTTTTAGAAGTCACACCCAATTTATTGTGTTGTCGGAAATCATTTACAGTTGGGTTACAACACTAGGCACAGTTACCTAGGAGCAAACCTCTTTGAATTGAGGGAACCGGAGCGCACGGAACGCTGTTTATCTTCCCACCCAAGTGGTACCTATTTATCTACTTGCAATTTATTGCTTTTGAACTGCTAGGTTGGCAGGAGACTAATGTTAAATTAATAATTCATCTGTTTAAAATCTAAGATTTCTGGCACTTTCTTTTGTTGTTGTTCAGTCGCATAGTCGAGTCCGACCCTTTGCGACCCAATGGACCATCGCATGCCAGGCACCCCTGTCATCCTCCATCCTCCCTCAACCTGCCCAGCTCTGTGCCCATTCCATCAACAATACCAGCTAGCCATCTCATTTTCTGCCGCCCCCTTCTTCTTTTGCCCGCAACCTTTCCCAGCACCAAGACTTTCTCAAGTGAATCCTCTCTTCTCATTTGATGTCCAAAGTACTTTCGCTTCATCTTCAATATTTGACCCTCCAAGGAGCAGTTGGGGTTAATTTCTTTTAAGATTGACCTATTTGTTCTCCTTGCTGTCCAGAGTACTCTCAAAATTCTCCTCCAACACAATATTTCCTTTTACTAGAAGAATTATTAGAGCATTGGACTAGAACACGTTCAAATTTCCCACTCAGCCGTGAGGCTCACTAGGTTGACCTTCAGCCTGCCAATGTCTGAGCCCAACCTCACAGGTTTGTTAAATAAATAAATTTCTCGTGTCAGAAATTACTATGGGTTGAAAGGATTTTTGCTGGAGAAACTCCGCTCAGGGGACGCCTGACAATTAAAATGGGGAGGAAAATTATTTGTGTCCTTCTAATTTAAAGGAGAAGCATGATATAAAAGTAAGAAATAAATAGACAGCATAACAATTTATGTACTTAGCAGAGCATGGTCTAAGAGTGATCTAGCTTTTTAAAAATGAGACAGTAAATATAGAATATTAAATCCAAATTTAGTCCCAGCTATAGCAGACTCACCGACCGTGTTTAACGCTAGTGTATGTCCCATTGATTTCAGTGGGTCTAGCTGGGACTAAAATCAGATGAAATCTTGAGGTTTTTGTGCTAGTTTGACAATTATGGGTATACTCTGTGTTTAAGTGGCTATGTAAAACATCAGAATTGTGGTCTCATTATAAACCTACAATACTGTAACAGACCAAACCAACCACAGAACTTTCCTCTGCCTCCAGAAGCCCATATTTAATAAGTTTTGTGATGTCTTCAAACTACTGGGTAGAGCTGAGGAATAATATTTAGCCTTTGTTTCTCTCATGTGGTTCACGTTTTCTGTAAAAGATGATCCCATTTAAAAAAGACAGAAAATGTATTTATATTATTTTTTTCCCCTGCCTCCGTGAGACTCTAATCCTACAAAACCACATGTTGGTGAATGCCACATGTTTGCAGTTCACAGAAAGTTTATGTCTGTTTTTCTTTCCTTCCTCTCAGTGATACTATAGATAATGGGTGCCCAAACTTATCAGGCCACGGGCCAGTCACATGTTTGAGTGGGCCAGTCACATGGTTCCTCCCACAGGAAGCGGAAGTAAAATGCACCCGTGCATGCACACAATGCTACTGTAAATGCACCTGCGGGCGTCATACACATGTTTATGACAGCCACGGGTCATTTATGGCAGCGTTTTGTTTGGGCACATTTTACTTCCGCTTCTGGAAGCGGTGAGGGTGGGCTGGATGGAACGGTGCTGCAGGCCATATTTGGCACCTCTGCTTTATATGGAACACCTCTCACTAAACAGGACTCTGTGAAAAATGATCATTACTCCTCCTTTTTTGACTTTAGTCTCATCTACAGCTTGAAAATAAGGTTTTAGATTTAGGCCTTCAAGTGTAAAAATGTGGATTGTGTGTTTGTGTGTGTCTGTGTCACTCTCACACACGCTCTGTTAAAACAGAAGGACATGTAAATTGGTGCATTTAATATTTTGGAAATAATATTTTTAAAGTAAAATTTTAACATTTCTACCAAAAAATTGTTTTGAAAAACTAAGCCACAACAGTTTGCTTGTTTTTCTCTCTCTTGCACTAAAGTAACAATTTTAGTGTTAACCTTTTAAATCTAAGCTATGAATCTTACCCTTTAGTGTTGGATGCAAAGGGACTCAAAATACAACATTTCCATTTGCAGTAATTGATGGACCACAGCAGGCTCCCACAGATGTCAGAAGGGAGGGGAGATAACAAAGATGTGAGTTGACATCTGTGCAAGAGTGAGGCAGTGCCTGCCAGTGATTTTATTATGGATTTAGACCCACCTCTAAAAATCAGAACTATAGGTTAAAAGGTTTTATCACTTAGTGTTCAAAGGGAGGAGAATGAAATAGACTTCTCCTGAATTTATGCTTAGCAGGCAGGATTCAGTTATCTGCATGAATCTTAATTTGGGAGAGCATGTCCATGCATGCTTCTAGTTGCTGAATCCATGTGTTTCTCATATACTTAAGTGTGATATCTGTGATAGAAAATTTAAGTATGTAGGCTTCTTGCACAATTTGAAACCTTGATCAGCCAACAGTGATGGCTAGAACAATAGTTCCATCCTCACAGGTACATCTGTGAGTTTGCCCCATCCTAAGAAAAAGGAAAGAATTCAGAAACTCCACTGATATTTTTCCCATCCCTTAATGCTTATGCACACCCTAAACTGTACAACCAATAGTTTCATTTCCAACAGCTTTCACTCAGTTCTCCTTACCTTTGGGTTGGCAGCATGAGACAGATGACAATTATGAAAAAGCCCTACTCTTCCCCTATGATTAATACCTTTCATTGTAGTCTCCTTTCTTCTTTAAATATAATTACTGGGCTTTTTCATTACTTGGGATTTTTACATTTTTCCTCAGCATTCTTCTTATTGTTGTTCTGCTGTATCCGAATCTGAATATTGGCAATCCTTATGGCAATCAGCAATGTAGTCGCCTTTCATCTGTCTTCCACATCACAGCATGACACCCATACCACTGATCCAGTTCTGCGAGTCACTTTCTGGTCCTGAGCCTTTTTGCATACCTGTCAACCATCCCAATTTGGCCAGGATTACCACGGAATTTGACGCCAATTGACATCATAACCCGCCCCGCGCTGCCAGGTCCCATTTTTTCCGGAGCCGCGGATTGACAGGTATGCCTTTTTGGCACACAAAGTCCTCCTCAGCCCCAGGCCAGTATTGATGAAGCTACTGCCCTCCATCAAGATGGATTTGAGTGGGATTTAATCCACGTGGTAACCATCACCCTTCCCTGTAGACTTCGGTACCCAAGCCATTAGTCCTTGCGATTGTCAATTAGTTAACCGCTGCCTAAGACTTGACATTGCCAGAACCTCTCTTCCACTTACAGTTATATGAGTTCAAAAATACTGTACTCTATAATAGTACAGTATAGGTGTTCAATAGGGGGGTGGGCATTACAATTTTGGTTTTATGCCCACTACAGGAAGAAAGAAGCACTGTTGCCCCACTTCTACTGTTTCTGATTTTGTTGCCATCCTGCACATGGAGGAAAACAAATCTGAAGAGAAAGAAATGTGATCTCTGGATGCTTTGCACAGAAGCCCAAAGCCTAGAAAATCAGGTTCCTGACAAATGTGGAGAACATCTACAGATTACCGATTATTTTACTTCAGTTTTTCTTTTTGCCTTCCATGGGTGGGAGAGAGATGAAGTTAGAAATGAAAGAGTCAGGGCCAAAGTGCTCTTCTCAGCTCATGGGGAGTATACACTAAATTCATAATGCCTGAAGAGACCTTAAGTTACACAAAATATACTAATAGTGATTAATGAGCAATAGGTGTTTATGGTGACGAAGTAGGATTTATTGCCTTATACAGCATTAACACAACTTGAGATTATAAATGAACATCTCCTCTCTTTCCTGGAAAACACAAAACCTTTCACCATCCCACAGGCTCCTTTTCACTCCACTTGTTCGATTTAGCATCCTTTTCATTCAACATTCTCACTTTTAAGCAACTGTCTCACTTAGTTTCCCAGAGGAGTAGCAATGTTTCTTTGTAGACGCAACAAAACCAACAAAGAATCTTAAATATTACTAGATTTTATCTGATCTAAGCTTTTGTGATTGCAGCCCACATCTTCAAATGCATTTTTTTTGATAACTATATGGTTTGACTCTGGCAACAATAAACATAGAAGAAATAGTGTGGCTATAATAGTCAGGTGTCACGTGTTATAATCAGGTAGGGTCTATAGTTTAAAATTTAACAAAAAAATGGTCAGAATCCTATTGCTTCATGTAGTAAATTGAAACAGGAGAGGCATGTGGAATCATTGGGTATTTAGTGAATCAATTCCTCCATAAGTTCAGTTGGTTCAAAAGGGCTTACTGTAGCTGCAATTTATTATGTTCAAGTGATTTACTAGGCTAAACAGCACGATTTTAGCCAATATCAATCAGACTTCAGGAAAATCTCATTACATAACAATAATTCAAACCTCCTCTAACTATAGCTGCTGAAGAAGTAAAGAGTGCAGAATATGTAAAGATGGGTTCAAACTACAGAAAACCAGATACAGTATAGGCTGAATATCAAGGGATATTTCTTAACTGTTAGAGCAATATAACAAGGGAACCATTTATTTTGGGATGTGATGAGTGATCCAACGCTGGAGACATTCAAGAAAATTGAACAACCATGTCTCATATCTGCTTTTAATTGTATTCCTGTATTGAGCAGTGGGTTGGACTCGATAGTCTCAGAAGCCCCTTCCAATTCAATTATTCTATGATTCTGTGCATCGACAGCTGCTAAAAAGTCCAGCAGAACAAACAGGGACATGCTCCCCCATTCAGTTACCAACATAGGTAATCCCCCAAGGTGCCAAAAGCTGTCTCTGTTATATAATCAGGCCTGAAGCTAGACTGATAATCCCCTTTATCTGGGAACTTCTGGAGCTGACAATGATTCATTCAAATGTGGTGGAAAGGGTTACTGATACCATAATCCAGGGATTCTCAACCTGCGGCCCATGGCACTCTTTCATGTGGCCCGCCACCACCTCCACCACACCAGGAAGTGCCATGTGGTGGAGGAAGGGCAAAATGGCCGTCCAGCCCCTGAAACTGTCTGAGGGAACGTGACCTGGCCCCAAGCTTTAAAAAGTTGAGAACTCCTGCCATAATCTGTCAGAAAGACAAATACTGTATTTTCTGGCGTATAAGACTACTTTTTAACCCCGAAAAATCTGTGCCAAAGTCGGGGGTCGTCTTATAGGACAGGTACTTAACTGCAGCTTGTTTCTCCGTGCTTCATATGTACGGCGCATATGGTGGGAGGTGCCGCGGCCGAGTTCCTGCTCTGTGCGGGGAGTTTGAAGCAAGGGGAAGCAAGCTGCACACATCTTCCTGTACCTCGAGCAGGAGAACGTGAGCGTGGATTGGCTCTCCACCAGAACCTGCCCATTCGACTCGGAGGGCTGCACGTCTTCAGGTTCAGTGTGGGTTAATTTTTATTTGGTGTACATTGGAAGAGAGGTAGTCTTATACGGCAAGTATATAACTCTATATTTTAACTGGAAAAGTTGGGGGTTGTCTTATACGCCCAGTCCTCTTATATGCCGGAAAATACGGTACATATATTCTACAGCAAATCAAGCCTGAACTCTAAAAACCTAAAATGAATAAACTGAGGCTATTGTTCTTTGGTCATGTCATGTGATTTACTAGGAAAGAACAATAATGTTGAGGAAAGTAGAAGGTAGTAGGAAAAGAAGAAGACCTACTGTATATACTCAAGTATACAGTAAGTTGGTTTTTTTAGCCCTCAAAATGAAGTCCAAAAATGGGACTTGACTTATACTTGGGTCAGTGTAAACACTCAAAACCATGCCCACACAAATGTCTAAATTAATTAATTTTACTGTGTTTTCATGTATTTTAATTATTAAAACTCACTAGCAGCTGCTGCATTTCCACCCCCGACTTATACTCTGGTCAATCTATTTTCCTAGTTTTAGAGGTCCAAATTAGGTGCCTCGACTTATATTCGGGATGACTTATAGTCAAGTATATACAGTAGTATGAAATGAATTATCTGAATAAAGAAAATCCTTACCTTCAATTTGTGAGAATGGGGCTGTTTGTGGCAACTTTTTGAAGTATTTAATTCATAGGGTTGCTATAAGTCAGAAGTGCTTTGACAGGTTATAAAAAAATTTATATGAACAGTATATTATCTCAAAGCACCCTGTGTAAGGTCAGCATTGACCAGCTCCTGACCCACAAGTTAAGCCACATGTTGAATGAGCCTTGTTGGAATGTATTAAACAGTACTTGTGGCTGAGCTTCCAATGTTGCATCCTTTAACTTATGGTGCTGACAATTTCCAAAGCTTTAACTGCATTCTTTAAAATGTATTTAATTCCCTTATTCCACAGCTTCAGCTGTCAGGGATTGTAGTTTAGTCTTCTCAAAGCGGATGGCAAAGCTTTTAAAATATCATTGATTTTCACACTGCACTGATGCTGGGCCTTTAATACTTAATTTATTTTGCTCTGCTTAAAAATAAATTAAGTTTATTTTCACAGTCAGGATTCAGTTGTGACTCTGGCCATCATGTACATTAAAATTCCTTTGTATTAAACAGCAGTCATCTCAAAGAGAGTCCTAATTAATGAGGGAACACTTTGGCTACAGTGAACTAAAGATATATCAACTAGAAGAAAAGACAGAAGGCTTTACAAGCAGATGCCAGAACATTGTGCTTAAATGGCCTCTTCAAGTTCTCCATGCACCATGTCACAAAATGTGAAAAAAGTTAAAATTGTGGCCTATCATTCTCAAAATCTCCTTCCTAGTTTAGCCACTGGGGATACTGGGAACTGTAGCTCAAAAAGTAGCTCAAAAAGTAACTTTTTCAAGATATTTTCTGCCAGATATTTTGGACAGCCACTCCCATCAATATTAACCATACAAACTGGGAGTTGGACATTCCAAATCCATGGAGGGCCACATGTTGACCAACCCAGCTAATTATTTAACTGCTTTTACCCAGCATCCTCTGAAGCCTTAGACCCCAATGGGTCTGTTCTGCTCTACCTGCCAATCTGCTAGTTATGATTCTCAGGAAATGCAGGAATAGTGGCCAATATCCTTATTATCACAGTTTTAGGTTTTCTTGACACAATTAGTCACCTCCGTAAGGACTCTTCAAGTGCTACAAGATTGCTTGCCATCACTGCAACAGCAGAATAAGGGGCTCTTTATCTCTCCATCCAAATCTTCACAATGTGCGCAAACTGTGTCTGCACAAAACTAATGTTTTTCCCTTTGAAGAGGAAAATGGCATGCTCCTACACTCACAGCAAGCACAGAAGAACTTGTTGGGTGTTCAGAAATAAGCAAAGAACTCATCCAAGGCTTTTCATTCTTAGGTCATAAAACAAAAAACAAAAAATCTGTTGAACGTTGGCATTATTTGCACAAAAATGTTCTTGCTAGTGTGAAAACATTTGTCAAGATTGAAAATATCTAGCCCTCTCAAAGGAGAGTAGGTTGGTTGGTTGGTTGGTTGGTTTGATGGATGGATGGTCCCACATACAAGAATGAAACATGAAGAATTATATTTCTAATGTGCAAGGAGTCAGGGAGCAGAGCAAACACAATCTACTAGATCCAGGCTTACATACTGCAGAACAGATAGCCTGGTGTCACTCTATATGAGAAAAAAGAAAGAGGAAACTTAGAATGAAATCTGACAATGCGGTTACAGGCATAAGCATACATAATAACAGGCACGTCTCTTTCAGTGACAGCTGCAGAGCCTTTGAGAGCTAGGCAGGGAACAAAACAAAGGCTAAATCAATGTTTAACAAAACCATAAAAGGACAAAATTGATCCTGAAAAAATTGCTGTTTTTCTCCTCCAAGGTTTCAGGTGGGAGTTATATGAAGTACATGTACAGAGTTACACACATACCCAAAATACGAAATTGCTATGTATTGACAAGTGAGTAACCCAAAACCCTATTCACTATTAAGCAGATGGATGGCTTCCCATGGTCTCCAGCTGGAGTCCAGATGGAAAGAACAATTAAGTTATGCTTTTTAAAAAACAACACAGAACTTAGAACAAGTTCTTTTGGGGACAAAAGCTTCTGGTGGCTTTGCTGGCTGGGGATTTTGGGACTTGTAATCCAAAAGGTAGCTTTTTCCAAAGTCATCTTCCCTGGAATGAGAATACCAGGCAACTGAGGTCAGTGCCAGAGATTTCTGGAGAGAGAAGCCACCAAATCCATGGTTTCTCTTTTGTTGACTGGTTTGTTTTCTTAAATGCATTCCTGGACTTATCAATTAGGCATCTATGCTTTGCACAACTGAGCATAATTGTTTTAAGGAGTACAGGATCCATAGTTCATTTTAATGTAAAACAACAAAATGTAAGTGCTGCTCAATCATTCCTGTTATTGCTGTGTTTGAGGTGAGTGCTGTGTAGCTAAAACAGCATTACCCGCTAACAACAGGCCTGGGGAAATCCCACAAGGTTTTTAGAAGTAACCTCAAGGGGTATCTTAAGTCTGCTCAATGGAACTGAGCAGAATACTTTCAGCTTCAGAATACTAACTGAATTATAGGGACAAGAAAATGGGGAAATGGCAGTCTGAGCGGAAAGTATCACTGAGTGGCTTGAATTCTGAACATCAACTCTCCATACTACAATATTTTGTTGTAAGTCCTACCTTTTAGATATCATAACTCATCACCCTCTGGGAAGGAGGACAAGCAATGCCAAATTAAATCTGGCTATTCTAATCCAATAGTGAATTTACAAAGACTGCCAGGAGTCTTTTTTGTTCAAATAAGCCTTTGCAGCATAAAGTGTCTTTCTAGTTTGCAGGATACCGTGGGGTGGGGCGGGGCTCTGTTTCTTCTGACTGCTAACTAACTGATTGTATTCTATTGATCTGTTTTCATGTATTTGATCTTATGTAAGTCTGCTTCGAAAAGCAAAGTTATTATAAGATAGAAATCCAGGGAGGTCAATATTTAAATAAGTAAGTCCCCGCTAATGGAGATGTGTAATTAAGTAATGCCCAGTCACTTCTAATTTAAATTAGAAAGCTTACTTTCTAATCTTGCAATTATAATGAAACTAAGAACATTGTGTTTAACAGTGGATTAATCTATTATTTTATCTGTTTATTGGTTGCATGCATATCCTGCCTTGCCTCCAAAATGCTTCTTCTTCTTCTTTTGTGTCCAGATCAAAGTCTAAATGCCAAAATCAAGCCACCTTCTTGGCTTTGTCATTGGCCAAACTTAAGTCCTCATAGGTACAAGTTTACGGTAGTAATTGGCAGACCAGCAAATGAGCCAGATTCTGTATGTTGGTCTGGCATTTAGGTCCTCCAACCCTAAGCCTATTCAGGGTACTCCAAGAGGCATAGGGGAGGTTGAGTTCCTCAACCATATTCTCCTTTAAAGTTTAAAATGCTTAAGAAGGTAATTTACTTCCCTCCCTACTTTATCCACACAGCATGTCTGTGAGGTTAGTCAAGATGGGAGACAGAGACGTCACCTGATGTTTTACATGGCTCAAAGGGTGGGTGGGTATTAAACCCAGGTCTCCTGTGTCCCAGTCCAACACTAACCAGCCCCTCAATTAATGTTTGCTTCTGAGTTAATGCTGGCTTTGTGGCCTAGGAAATAATTTGAAAGGGATAATTTTCTTAAAATGTAATTACTTTGGTCTCAAGCTACTCATTTGGCTTTACGTTTTGGGGGACTTGGGACTCTTCCTATATAAATGACCACCTAGATTGGTTTACTAGATGGTAGCACTAGAAGATGTCATCAAGAACAGACCTGACCACCCATCTGTCATGGGTGAAAACTGGCTGCAATTTTAATCTTCTCAGTGCCCCAGTGTAATATTTCTCCTGGCCAAGGAGGGGGAGGGGGAGAGATTCAGTAATGATTTCCTTAGCAATCAACAAGATAGTCCAGATAAGATATCACCACTGGAGTCTAGTACGGATGCCCAATGATGTTATGTGCTTATATGATTTAATGTATGATGGCCCCCATTCCAGTCTTCCACAGTTGAAAACAGGAGCATTCTGACATTCTATGAACACCTCTATGTGCATGCTAAGTATGACATCTAGTATTTCAACAGGGCATTTCCCCAGTCATTATTAAAGTGTTTGTACTTCACACCTAATGAAGTAAATGTGCTAGTCCTATCTTGCTCTGTTGTTGCTTTCATTGTGTGAAAGCAAATGTCTGAGAAGGGAAAAAAGATCTGTCCTATCCATGTACATCACTCTACCAACAAAAGTACGCATAGTCAAAGCAATGGTATTCCCAGTAGTAATATATGGTTGTGAGAACTGGACCATAAGGAAGGCTGAGCGCCGAAGAATAGATGCCCTTGAAATGTGGTGTTGGAGAAGAATTTTGAGAGTGCCCTGGACAGCAAAGAGATCAAATAAGTCAATCCTGAAGGAAATCAACCCTGACTGCTCCTTGGAAGGAGAAATATTGAAGATGAAGCTAAAGTACTTTGGCCACCAAATGAGAAGAGAGGACTCACTCAAGAAGGCCTTGATGCTGGGAAAGATCGAAGATTGATGCTGGGAAAGATCGAAGGCAAAAGGAGACGGGGGCAGCAGAAGATGAGATGCATTGATGGCACTGTTGACACAATGGGTGTAGAGCTGAGTGGGCTGCAGAGGATGGTGGAGGATAGGGTTGCTTGGTGTGCAGTGGTCCACGGGGTCACAAACGGTCAGACTCGACTATGCAATTGAACAACAACAAAAATCCATGTACTCTCTTTGTGTGAGCAGCATATTAAAAAGGCAGCATTCTGGCTCACATGGAGAGCCTACACCAGGGGTGCCCAAACTAGGGTCTGGGGGCTGGATTCCGCCCCCAACACCAATTCACCCAGCCCATGAAGCCCTCATCACTCCCGAGAGCGGAAGTAAAATGCGCCCAGGAGTGATGAGGGCTTCATGGGCCGGATGGTTGGTATTGGTGGCTGGATCCGGCCCCCAGGCCATAGTGACCTGCCCCCTGAATCATGTGACTGGCCTGTGGGCCAAAAAGTTTGGGCACCCCGGCCTACATGGATAGAACAGGCTCTCTTCAACCTGTTGCTTTTGGTTTGATGAAAGCAACACTAGGGCAGTGGAGTTGGCATGCTTACACTCATCACATAAAGAATATCAGTTGTTTAATAAAGACTGAATAGGGCAATAATGGATAGTGAATACAGGGAAACTGTGGCCAGGAACAGTGGGTTTTCTTTGGGGTTTGTTAACTAATTCGGGTTTAATGAAACATCATTCCCCATATTCAGGTAAGACAGGAATATATGGTACAGTATATTACAAACTGAGGCTAGAAGGTTTTGCTTCCCCTCTCCCTCTGTAAAGAATGAGAGAGGAAGAGGAAGGAGCTACTAATAAATCTGTGCCTGTGGACACTTATTACAAGACGTATTTTGAAGCATGAGAAAACAAGATGTGCTCCCACAAACAAAGGGGGGCAGCTAAGGGCCATAATTTGAAAGGGTTTCTTTAGTAAGAGAGTATCCTGGATTACAGATTTGTGGAAGTTATTCTTTAAAGTAGGGATTCTCAACCTGCACCTTGTGGGTCGGATGCGGCCCATTGTGCCATTTCATGTGGCCCACAACCACATCCACCTCACCCAGTAGTGCCATGTGTGGTTCCTTTTTAATGTGCAGGTAAGATAGCTGTCCGGCCCCCGAAGCAGTCTGAGGGAGTGAGACCCGGCCCACGGCTTGAAAAGGTTGAGAACCCCTGCTTTAAAGCCTAAACCCAGCATTTAATTTACATTAGAGTAAGCCCAATAAATGGGTGTGACTTAATTTAAAAAAAACTGTCCTGGAACTCTTAAAAATGGAGTTGCTGTGTTTGAAGCTACCATTTTAACCTCCAAAAAGTAACTTTTTAAAGCTCTGCCCTTTCTGCTACTTTCAGTGGGACTCAATCACATAAATGTTTTGCAAACTATGGCTGTTTATGTAATGTTCACCTTCACTTTCTGATGAATTTCAGCTTTGTAATAATAAGAAAATTACAAGCATCCAGTGGTGATCAGCTCATTCTAATAAGTTACTGAAAATTCGTATTCGGTTCTTTATAGAAAGATACATTTAAAGATACATTTGTGGTTATTTTTTTGAAACAACAACAGCCATTTATGTGCAAACCAATGTTCTATAGTAGTGATGATGAACCTTGGCATTCCAGATGTTCTTGGACTTCAATTATCATAAGCCCAGGTCAACATTCCTGCTGATCAGGGCTTCTGGGAATTGAAGTCCAAGAACACCTGGCGTGCCAAGGTTAGCCATAATCACTGTTCATGGTGTACATTTCTACTGAAAAGTTTGTCACTGGCAGAAAGGTTAGAAGGAGGCTTGCTCCCACACATATTGGTTGTTTCTTCCGCAGAGTTTTCTTTCACGTGTTTTGTATGAAAGTCAGTTGTTGGTGGTTACTGTTGAGAAGCTAGCTTTTAAGGCCTCAGTACTTCAGCAATTAAAAGAAAAATTCAAAACATTTGATATTGTTGTAATTGCCTAGCTAGAGTGACCCCCAGTGGTGTGTAAGAATAATTTAAATTGCTGACCTGGAGGAAATCATTTGTGTGGGCTTGACAGATTGTATAATTTGACTCCTGTATTAATGGTTTGCTACAAATGATCACATTTTTAATGCTTATGGGGCTCATATCTTTGCATAGGTAAGGTGAGGAATATATTTAGCACAGAAAGCAGTCTTATCTGGACTGACAGAAACAATTTAGCTTTTGTATATTTGTCAAATTTTCACAGCATTTCACAGCTGCTTAATATTCTTGGACTGTAGATTTTTTTTAAAAAAAAATATTGCTACCTATATAATAGTCATATATCCCAGACCTTTATTTATTTATTTATTTGCACAAGGGTCATTGCAGTTTCACCAGGTCTATATTTGATTCCATTTCCTTCCTTCTTTTCTGGAGATGCTAGTCAATTCCAATCTGGTTTCATTTCCCACATCACTTAGCCTTGATTTTTCAGTTCGGTAAAGCCATCCCAGGAAATTTTGGGGCCTGAGGCAGATACCAAAATGGCCATCTATACATTTATTTTTCACCTGTAAAAACTAAGAGGTAAATCAGGTGTGGGCAACCTACAGCCCATGGGCCGGACCCAGCCCACACCACCAGAAGCAGATACAGACATGGATGCATTTATGACACCCGTAAATGCACCCACAGCTGTCTTAAACACGTTTCCAATGGCCATGGACACATTTTATGGCAGCGTTTACAATGGGGGGGGACCACCTGTCTGGTCCACTCAACTGTCTGAGATAGTGTGACCTGGCCCCTGGCTTAAAAAGGTTAGCAACTCCTGAGTTAAATCTTCAACACTCAGAGTGGGGCAGGGTCCTCCACACTACCTGTGGGCATCAGGTTAATTTAGGGGGTGCAGACAGATAGTTCTACCAGCCGACACCTGCTGGTTTTCCCTTTGGTCTGGTCGTCCCTGGGAGTTGCAGCTGGTGGTCATTCCTGCAGCTAGGACGACAGGAGCCATCGTCAACGTAGTTCCAGCTGATGCCATGGCCACCGCTTGGAGTTGGCTGGGGTGGGATGGAGGGCGACGGGACTATTTGGATCTACAGCTTTGTCGACCTGCCTGGCTTTGAAGGCAGGCAGCCATGGTTGGTTTCTTTGGTTACTGTCTGGGATGTTGTTGGGGTGGGTTGGTACGTGTCGGGACAATTCCATCTTGAGGCTCTGACCCTTGCCCCCTGTTGGGTTTTTGAAGACTGTGGTGGTAATGAGCGGTATTGAATGACTGCTGATGCTAAGTACAGTACATTGAGCTTTGCTCCGTTATGTTTGTGGTACTATGGCATATTTATTTTGTACTGATTTGTAATTTTGTAACCTGTAATTTGCAATTGTATGCTTTATTGTATTTTGTGTGTTGTTCATATTGTTCATATTGTATTTCATTTGTTACACTGTATTTGATTTACCTGTTGTAAGCCGCCCTGAGTCGGCCTGGGCTGAGTAGGGCGGGGTATAAATCAAATAATTAAATAAATAAATAAATAAATAAATAAATAAATAAATAAATAAATAAATAAATAAATAAATAAATAAATAAATAAATAAATAAATAAATAATAATAATAATAATAATAATAATAATAATAATAATAATAATAATAATAATAATAATAATAATAATAATAGTCTGGAACACAGTCATTGCTTCTTCCTAGCATACAACCCAGCCAAATAATAGGACTGGCTATGCGGTTGGGATAGTCTGCTATCCTACGTTTTGTGTTTCATGCACAACCTCTCCATGTCTGTCAATGGGATGTTGTTGTTGTTGTTGTTCCAGAATATTGCTTAATCCTTAATAAGATCTTGAAAAACAAAAGTAGAAATATTAGCAAGGCTAAATGCTGTGTCCCTCCCAGATTTGGCTCGTATCTGTTCCACACATAAATTACAGAAAATGGCTTAGATCCAGCTAACTTCCTCACAGAAGCACAAAACTGGAGCAGCGGCTGTCAAATTTCCATTACTTAATTGAGTTGGTAGTTACAGAGGAACAATAAATCCTGACGTTGATCTATTGAATGGAATCTGCTTTTCACATAGGGTTCCATCTGGCCAGAATTAAGCAGTTGCAACACTTTCTCTAAGAATTAAGCACCTTGTATCTAATTGGGGAGAGTCGAGTAACTTCTTTCCCCACAGTAGAATGTTCCCAGTGTATTGTGGGGAAACCAAGATGGTAACTGGTGGGCTACTTAAAAGGAAGGCTCGTGCCTACTATTGTTAACCATTGCCAAGTGGTAAAAACATTTAAAATAAAAAAGGGAGTTTTATTATCCAAAAACACTTGGAAGGAGAAAGATTGCCTAGCCCTGGTCTAAAGGTTATTGAATTCAATCTGATTGTCCTTTATTATGTTGATAGAAGTATTCTGGGAATTCTGGGAAACTTTTCCAAGTCTTGGTGTTGAGATTCCATTCCAGTTTTAATTTATACCCCGCCTTTCTTGGCCATGGCTGACTCAAGGCGGCAACAACATATTCATAATAATACAGTACAGGATACAATATAGACACACAATAGTTTAATAATACAAGCAGAATGCTATACAATATAAAATGCAGTAATACAAATATAAAAATTACAATTACAAATTACCCAGGAATCCCCCAGGAGATGTCACTGGTGACTCTTTGATGAGGAAGAAGGCTCACTTATGATTTTTTCCTGCTCTTTTTCCTTTAAAAATTAACTCCCATCATTTCACAGTTGTCTCATATTCTTGGACTGTAGTTATGTTTTTAAAAAAAATTGTTGCCGGTATTGTTGTTGTTCAGTCGCACAGTCGATTCCGACCATTTGCGACCCTATG
This sequence comes from Bradypodion pumilum, assembly GCA_035047305.1. Taxonomy (NCBI): domain Eukaryota; kingdom Metazoa; phylum Chordata; class Lepidosauria; order Squamata; family Chamaeleonidae; genus Bradypodion; species Bradypodion pumilum. The sequence continues at coordinate 30,152,564 of JAWDJD010000001.1, read as the reverse complement.
GACCATTGTTCTCCAGGTGCCTCTGGCCTCCACCATTCCCCTCAGTCCTCCCAGTTCTGTGCCCATTGTGTCTACAATACCATCTATCCATCTCATCTTTGGCCTCCCCCTTCTTCTTTTGCCCTCCACCTTTCCCAACATCACGGCCTTCTCAAGTGAGTCCTCCCTTCTCATTTGATGCCCAAAGTACTTTAGCCTCATCTTTACTATTTGACCTTCCAATGAGCAGTCAGGGTTGATTTCTTCTAAGATTGACCTATTTGTTCTCCTCGCTGTCCAGGGTACCCTCAAAACTCTCCTCCAACACCACATTTCAAAGGCATCTATTCTTCTGTGCTCATTTTTCCTACTGGTCCAGCTCTCACAATCATACATAACCACCAGGAATACCATTGCTTTGACTATTCTAATTTTTGTTTGCAATGTGATGTCTCTGCTTTTCACTATGTTCCCCAGGTTTCTCATAGCTTGTCTCCCAAGAATCAGTCGCCTTTTTATTTCATGGCTGCAATCCCCATCTGCAGTGATCTTTGATCATAAGAATGTAAAATCTGTCACTGCTTCTACTTCTTCCCCATCTATTTTCCAGGAACTGAATGGGCCTGTTGCCATTATCTTGGTTTTCTTGATATTGAGTCTCAAGCCAGCTTTTGCACTCTCTTCCTTCAATCCAATCAAGAGATTCTTTAGGTCTTCCTCACTTTCTGCCATTAGGGTGGTATCGTCTGCATATCTCAGATTGTTGATGTTTCTCCCAGCAATTTTTATCCCATATTGTGATTCCTCCATCCCTGAATTGCGCATTATGTGCTCTGTGTATAAGCTGAATAAGCAGGGTGACAAAATGCAGCCTTGTCTTACTCCTTTTCCTATTCCAAACCACTCTGTCATTCCGTGTTCTGTCCTAACTGTTGCTTCTTGATTCATGTACAGATTTCTCAGGAAGCATATGAGGTGCTCTGGTATTCCCATCTCTTTAATCACTTGCCACATCTTGTTGTGATCCACACAATCAAATGCCTTAGTGTAGTCAATAAAGCAAAAGTAAACTTTTTTCTGGTATTCCTTTGTTTTCTCCATGATCCAACGTATGTTGGCAATGTGGTCTCTAGTCCCCCTGCCTCTTCTGAAACCAGCCTGCACCTCTGGTAATTCTTTCTCCACATGCTGCTGAAGTCTATCCTGTATTATCTTGAGCATCACCTTGCTGGCGTGTGGGATGAGCGCAATTGTTCAATAATTTGAACATTCTTTGGCATTGCCCTTTTTGGGGATTGGAACATATACTGATCCTTTCCAATCCTGTGGCCACTGTTTTGTTTTCCAAATCTGCTGACATATTGAATGCAGTAATTTGATGCCATAATCTTTTAAAGCTTTGAAAAATTCAACTGGGATACTATCATCTCCACTAGCTTTGTTGTTTGCAGAGCTCTTTAGGGCCTTTCTGACTTCACTCTCGAGGATGTCTGGCTCAAGTTCAATTTCTTCATCATTGTGACTATCAGGAGTGTTGAGGTCCTTTTTGTATAGTTCCTCTGTGTACTCTTTCCATCTTTTCTTAATTTCTTCTGCATCAGCTAGCTCCTTTCCGTCTTTGTCCCTTATTTTAGTGTATGGGACCAAAGACAACAGAACAACCGAAGGGTTGGTTTAACACAGGTTTATTGCATGGTGTTCCGGTGAAGCATGGGGGTAATGGTGGTGGTACATCTCATTATATACTGAGGACTATACATTTGAATCTTGCAGCACGGTAGCTCATTGGCTACTGTCGGCGTGGCCTCGCCCAGGCACGCCTTACTCTCGCAGTTGTATCTTCTTCCTGCTGAATGCGAGTATCTTCATTCTGCTGAATGCGAGTATCTTCATTCTGCTGAATGCGGAGGCATTTCCCGCGGCTATCTGTGATTGAGCAATGTGAACCATGTGAGGCTGAACGCTCGCAGCTGCCCCAAGGGGTTGCTTGCTCGCGTTCCTTTCAGCTGAGATACATTGTAATTGTGATGGAACATTTATATCTTGATAGCTTTACAGTACATTGATATGCATACATAACACCCCTCCCCCCTAGGATGGGACGAAGTCCCGCAACCATTGTGGCTTGCCGCACGTGCGCTTGGGGCGTGCTTGCGCCTGACCTAGTACCGGAGAGCCTGTGATCCCTGACTCCGTGGGAGCTTGTCCTGCTACGGGAAACGGGGATTCGTTAGTGGCTCTGTGGGGCGTCCGTGCCTGCCTTGCGCCCGGGGATGGGAATGGAATGAATAGTTGGGAGGTGAACCCCTGCCTGTTGCTCTCGGACCCCGGGGACCCTCCTATTGTGAACCGCGGGACCGATGAGGTCGCCCTTGAGGTTCTGCTACCTTCTGATCCCCGCTCGGGGGACCTTGAGACTGTGGTGGGCGGACTCGCTGCTGCCTCCTGTCTTGGGGGTGTCGGTCTCCGGGAAATTGGCGCTATATTGCATTCTAACTCACAGGGGCTACTGGGACTGGAAGTACCAGGGGCTGAACTGAAACCCCTCTTTTCGCTAGGACGGGTGGGGGACCACTCCGCTAACTCCCCCTGGTACTGTAAATCAACGTCTAAACTTCTATGGGCGTCTGTGTCTCGGGGAAACTTCCAAGGGGTATGTGTGTGGTCGGGGCTCTTCCTTTCCGCCGCGGACTCCCGCAAAAGATCTCTGTGGATCGATTCCCTTTCCTCCCCCCTTGGTGGGGACCCATGTTCCCCTTTTCCTCCCCCTTGGGCTAAGCGGGTGGGGGAGTACCCTAACGCTGATTCGACACTATTTTCATCTCCGTCCTGCTCTCCGGGAACCCTGCGCCTGAGTTGGTCCACGTGTCGCCTCCACAGGAAACCTGTACTGGTCTCCACGCGGTATGAGACGGGGCCGGTTTGTGCTATTACGGTGCCCGGCACCCAGGCTGGCCCCGCGTTGGCGTAGTTCCTGCAGTGCACCGGGGCGCCTACGCTGAAACTCTTTGAGGGTTCCACCCCTATGTTCCGCCCTTTGTCCTCTACTCTCGTGGGGTCTAGCTTGGAGATTCCCGTGGCCAGCTTCCTGCGCATCAACAGCTCTGCGGGGGAGTACCCTGACGCCAATGGGGTGACCCTGTACCTTAGCAGGAATTGGCACAATTTCAGGTCGAGGTCTCCGGGGCCCATGCGCAGCAGCGCGTCTTTCGTGGTGCGCACGAGGCGCTCTACTTGGCCGTTGGTGGCCGGGTGAAAGGGGGCGGAGGTGATGTGCCGAATGGCGTTGCGCTCCATGAACGCCCCGAACTCGGCGGACGTGAAACAGCTAGCGTTATCGCTGACGAGGGTGTCGGGTAAACCGAACGTGGAAAAGACCCTCCGTAACTGTTTAATTGTTGTGGCCGAGGAGGTGCTCGAGACTGGGATGACCTCCAACCACTTGGAGAACGTGTCCACCACAAGGAGGAAAAGCGTTCCCCTGAACGGGCCAGCAAAGTCTACGTGTACCCGGGACCAGGGCCCCCTTGCTGCATCCCACTCCCTATGTGGCGAGCGGGCCTCTTCTGGCCTGGAGCTTTGGCACGCTTCGCAAGTGCCGACCATGTGTTCGATGTCGGCGTCTAGCTGGGGCCACCAAAAGTAACTGCGGGCCAGCGCCTTAGAGCGGACGATCCCCGGGTGGCTGACGTGCAGCAGTTTAAGCACCCTCGGCCGGAGAGACGTGGGGATCACTACCCGCTGTCCCCACAACAGGCAACCCCTCTCTAGGGACAACTCTAGTTTCTTTTTGAAAAATGTGTCGAATTCCACTGCTGGGGAAGACACGGGCCACCCTTTCTGTACCCAGGAGCAAACTGTGGCCAGCGTTTTGTCCTTGCCGGTCGCTTTAGCGATGTCGGCCGGTACTACTGGAGGGGAGTCTAGGACCTCTATCATTAAGACCTGGTGGTCCCTCTCTACCTCGCCCACGTGGCAGCAATCCCGGGGAATGGGGGACCTTGACAGGGCATCCGCATGGCTGATCTCCTTCCCGGGCCGGTATACCAACGCGTGCTGATACGCGTTGAGAAAAATGGCCCACCTGAGCATTCTCGGGGACAGGATTTGGGGTGTGGGCTTATCTGCGGTGAAAATGCCTAGCAAGGGCTTATGGTCAGTCACTATGGTGAAGGGGCGGCCGTACACAAAATCATGAAATTTCTTAGTCCCCGCAATTATCGCTAGTGCTTCCCTGTCTGTCTGGGCATAGTTCCTCTCCGCTTGGGACAAGGACCTAGAGTAGAACGCTATCGGGGCCTCCCTCCTGTTCTCCAGTACGTGGCATAACACCGCCCCCACCCCCACCGGGGATGCATCGCATATCAGGACCACTGGGCGTTTGGGATTGAAATGGGTCAGTACCGCATCTGATGCCAGGAGTCGCTTCAGGTCATTGAAAGCCCTCTCCTGGTCATCGGCCCACTTCCATGCCTCGTCCTTTTTTAACAATTTGTGTAGCGGTTCCGCTACTGCTGCCTTCCGCAGAAGGAAGGAGTGGTAAAAGTTGAGCAGTCCAAGGAACGACTGCAACTCGGGCTTGGAGGTGGGGCGAGGGGCCTTCTTGATGGCGGCCACCTTGGATTGGGATGGCCTGATTCCCTCGGGAGTAACACGGAACTCTAGGAACTCAACCTCAGTTGCGAAGAAAACGCATTTGTCCTTCCGCAACCGCAACCCCGCTTTCTCGAATATTGTCAGGACCCTTCCCAACCTGCTTGCTAATTCGGCCCGGCTCCCCCCTGTAATCAATACGTCATCAAAGTAGGGTAACACCCCCTCTAACCCCTTCAGGAGGCGTTCCACGAGTGACTGGAAAATCCCGGGCGCCGAATTCACGCCGAATTGGAGGCGCGATACCTGGAACGCCCCTTTGTGGGTGACTATGGTCTGTGCAGCAGCTGCGGCGGGGGTCACCGGGAGTTGCTGGTAGGCTTGGGCCAGGTCGAGTTTAGCGAAACACCTCCCCCCGTGTAACCTGGCCAACAAGTGGCTGACTACCGGCACCGGATAAGCATTAGGGCGGATCGCCTTATTGATGGTGCACTTGTAATCAGCGCATATGCGGACCTCCCCGTTGGCCTTGAGCGCTGTTACAATTGGAGTTTCCCACTCCGCAGAATCAACAGGAACAAGAATCCCCTGGCCCACCAATTTGTCCAACTCCGCCTCTATTTTGTCCTTTAGTGCGAAAGGCACTCTGCGCGGTTTAAGTCTGATTGGACGTACTCCAGGGTCCAGGTCGAAAGTCACTGGGGGGCCCTTGAATTTTCCGAGCCCCTTTTTGAAAACCTCGGGGTGCGCGTCGCACACGCTCTGTATTGGATCAGTCCCGGTGGCGTGTGCTCCCACGGCGTGCACCCCCCCAATGTACAACCCCAGGGGCTGGAACCATTGAGTCCCGAGGAGGCTGCATTTTCCTCCCTTGAGGACGACTAGGGGAAGCGTTGCGGTGTGCTTTTTAAACTGGACCTGGAACTTCCCAACCCCCAACACTGGGATGCGGTTCCCTTGCACGTCCTTCAGTGTGGCCCTCAACGCTTTGAGCTTGGGCCGCACGCGGGGGGCGATTTTCATGAACTCTCCCTGGGAAATAATAGAGTATGACGAACCCGAGTCCACCTCCATTCTAACAGGGGCCCCTTGTATTACTATCTCAATGAAGTAACGGGGGTGCTCCGTGGAAACGCTGCAAACCGGAGCGTCGTCCTCGCTGTCGTCGGAGATGCGCCCTACGCCGTCCCGCGTCCTCGTGGTCCGGGTGCCGTCCTTTGGCCTCGTGGTGCGGTCCTGCCTCGCCGAGCGGTCTGGAGAACTCCTTGTGGCCTCGCGCCGTTTCCGGCAGACCTTGGCGATGTGCCCGCGCCGGCCGCAGTTGTGGCACTCGGCCTTGCGGAATGGGCATTTGGCGCGGGCGTGGGCGGCGCCGCAGCCGTCGCAGCGCCGGCCCTCTCTCTGGACCCTCCGGACGTCCTCGTCGTCGCTGCTCTCCGCAGACGAGTTCGAAACTCGCCGGGCCACGCGCACCGAGCTCTCTGCCTTGGCGGGCTTCGGGCGCCAGTCCTGAAGCTCTTGCACCCCGGCAGTCGTGGCCTCCGCGGCCTGCGCCGTGTCGAGGACTTGTTGCCACGTGGGAGGCGGCTCCTTTTTCATCAGCGCGCGCTGAGTCTCGGTATCCCTCAGACCGCAGAGCAGGCAGTCCCGGAGGGTGACTTCTGGGGTCTCCCACTTGCATGGGCCGGCGGCCAGCCGCAGGGCCACGGCGAACTCGGCGACCGATTCCCCGGGCGCCTGGACTCGCCTCCAGAACGCGCTCCGAGCGGGGAACATCGCTATCGCTGGCCGGAGATGGGCGCGCAGCGCCGCCAGGAGCTCTGTGGCTTTGAGGTCGCCCACCTTCCTCGGCGCGATCAGGTCCACCAAGGTCCTCTTGGTCTCGTGTCCGAGCATGCGGACGAAAATGGCCCTCTTCTTGGCCTCATCTGAGACTTCGAGCTCCACCAGCGCTGCGTTGAAGTCTATCTCAAACAGCTCCAAGTCTCCCGGCTTCCTGATCTCGTAGCCGGCGCATGTCTTGGTCCCGTGGGCAGCCATATCCCACCTTCGTCGCCAATTTAGTGTATGGGACCAAAGACAACAGAACAACCGAAGGGTTGGTTTAACACAGGTTTATTGCATGGTGTTCCGGTGAAGCATGGGGGTAATGGTGGTGGTACATCTCATTATATACTGAGGACTATACATTTGAATCTTGCAGCACGGTAGCTCATTGGCTACTGTCGGCGTGGCCTCGCCCAGGCACGCCTTACTCTCGCAGTTGTATCTTCTTCCTGCTGAATGCGAGTATCTTCATTCTGCTGAATGCGAGTATCTTCATTCTGCTGAATGCGGAGGCATTTCCCGCGGCTGTCCGTGATTGAGCAATGTGAACCATGTGAGGCTGAATGCTCGCAGCTGCCCCAAGGGGTTGCTTGCTCGCGTTCCTTTCAGCTGAGATACATTGTAATTGTGATGGAACATTTATATCTTGATAGCTTTACAGTACATTGATATGCATACATAACACTTATCATGGTCATTTTTGCTTTAAATGTTCCCTTGATTTCCCCGATTTTTTTGAAAAGGTCTCTGGTTCTGCCTCTTTTGTTGTTTTCCTCCATTTCTTTTAGGTAGTTTTCCTTATCTCTCCTTGCTTTTCTTTGAAATTCTGTCTTCAAATGATTGTATTTTTTCCTTTCTCCTTTGACTTTTGCGTTCCTTCTTTCCTCTGCTATTTTAAGTTAAGAACATAAGAACATAAGAACAGCCTTGCTGGAACAGGCCACAGCCCATCCAGTCCAGCATTCTGTCTCACACAGTGGCTCACCATTTCCTTCAGGGTATTCCCAAGGAGATGCCTTCACCTGCTTAGGATTCCCTGGAAATGATATTGAGAGATATCCTGCCTATCTCTCCAACCCAGAGGTTGTCCTTAAGTATCCATAATTATAGCCATTGATACTCTTGTCCTCCATGAACTTGTCTAATCCTTTCTTAAAGCTGTCAAGACTGACAGCTGTCACCACTTCTTCTGGCAGGGAGTTCCATAGGCCAGTAATCCTCATGGAGTGTCCCCTAGTTCTAGTGTTATGCGATAGGGAAAACAGTTTTTCCTTATCTACTTTGTCCACACCGTGCATGATTTTATAAACTTCAATCAGGTCACCTCTGAGACGCCGTCGTTCAAGAGTGAAGAGGCCCAACCGTTGCAGCCTCAGATGGTAAGGAAGGTGTTCCAGTCCCCTAATCATTCTGGTTGCCCTCCTCTGCACTTTTTCCAGCTCCATAATATCCTTCTGGAGGTATGGCGACCAGAACTGTACAATAGTAATATATCCCAGACTTTTTTTTAAAGGACCATTGCAGTTTCCAAAATGTGCTGAAGCTGCAGCAGCCTGTTAATGAGAGGCCACCAGATGAAGACAGGGATAAAAGAATAGCTAAAAGCAGGCAACTCCTGCCAACCTAGCAGTTCAAAAGCAAGAAATTGCAAATAGATAAATAGGTACTGCTTCAGCGGGAAAGGTAACAGTGTTCCCTGTGCTCCAGCATCTATTCATGCCTGCCACATGACCACTGAAATGACTGCAGACACAGGCTGTAAATAGAGATGAGCACTGCCCACTGGAGTAGGATACAACTGGTTTTAAAGGCAGGTAAGGGGGTGATAGAGGATTGTTAACACCAAAGATGTGGGAAGATGCTGAAAACAGTGAAGAGTGTTTTGGAGGGGAGTTGTGGGGCATTCTCTCTTCATCAGCCAGCCTCTTTGCACAAAAGCTGAGGACTCTAACCTCTTTCTTCCCCTGAGACCGTGCCTGTTCCACTGTCTTCTCAGGACACGGGCTTGAAGAAATCCCAGTAGAACTAACTGGTTTCTTGAATAAGGAAAAGTCACCTAAGCGGATAGTGAGTTTAACTCAGCCCTTGGTGACTGTGGATAAATGTACAGAAGCCTTAATAAAAGTTGTTGTGAGCAAGTGGAGACCCTGAGGCCATGGAGTGTGTTTTGTGTGGTTGCTGGAGACTCTAAAAAGTTTTGTTGCTATTCATAATTGATTTAGTTCATTTATTATTTATGTCTAATTTTCTATTGCAAAGATTTTTTAATATCTCAGAAGCTGTTAAAATCTTGTAAGCCATGCAGAGTTGGAAAATATCCCAGATGGGTGGGATATAAATAAATAAATAAGGATTGTCCTGAAAGTGGTGGCAAGGGGTCTATGTATTAAAGCAGGGATTCTCAACCTGCGACCTGCAGCACCATTTCATGTGGCCCCGCACTGCCTCCACCACACCAGGAAGTGCCATGTGGTGGAGGAAGAGCAAAATGGCCATCCCGCCCTCAAAGCTGTCTGAGGGAGTATGACCCAGCCCCCAGCTTAAAAAGGTTGAGAACTCCTGTATTAAAGAATAATTTATTGTAAGAAAGAACATGGAAAGATGCAGGAAAAAATATTCTTACATGTCTGTTGTGTACTGAATGTAGTGCGTTGAATGTATTTGTAACCACACGAATGGGTACAGGTAACACTGTAACCTTCTGTATGAGGACGCGAGCTAGTGGCCACCGGGGGCAATAGCGAGCGCCCAGCTCACATGGTTCACATTACCCAAATGCCTTCAGCCGCGCGGGAAAGATTCCCGCGCTCACCTCACTTGGACAAGAAAGGCGTGACCAAGGATGACGTCACTTGGACAGCAGCCAATGCCTGTCGAAGAGCCAGATTCAATTAGATAGCCACCGTATAAAAAGAGCTGTTTGTCTGCCATTACCACATGTTCGTGCTGTACTCCATGCAATAAAGATGTGTTAGGCTAGCTTACAGCCGTTTCCATTGTCTTGATTCCCAAACACTAAATTGGCGACGAAGGTGGGATTATGGATTCCCACGGGGACAAGACAATAGCTCAGAAGCCAGTTTTCGACGTGACCCATCCCGAGCGATGGGACTGGTTTGAAATGCATTTTAAGAGTACGGTGGCATATGCGGGCATCACCGACGCTGGGAAGAAGAAGGGTCTTCTCATCACGATGCTCGGTTTCCACGCCGTGCAAGCGCTGATGGATCTGGTGGCACCACGAGAGGTGGACCAGGTTTCGGTGACGGAAATACTGGCGGTTCTGCGGAACCACTTCAAGCCCAAGGTGTCCTTCTTCTCCGCCAGGGCAACCTTCCTGAGGAGGGACCAAAAGCCGGGTGAGTCAGTATCCGAGTATGCAGCGGCCCTCCGCGTCTTGGCAACCCCATGCGAATGGCGGGAAATTCTAGACGTGGCCCTAAGGGACAGGATGCTCTGCGGGATGAGAGACGGGGAGACCCAGAGGAAGCTCATGAACCGAGGCCACGACCTCACTTTTAAAGAGGTACTACAAGAGGCCCTAGCAGCTGAATCCACGTGGGCCGGGTACAAGCTTCTCAAGGCAAAGCCCCCACCAGTCGAGGCAGCTGCATCCGCCGTCCAGGCAGCCTGGAGAGCGACCCCTGCCCCACGCTCGCCCACATCCTCAGAGGCTTCTGCCACCCCAGGCTCCAGTGAAGATGAGGGGGTCCGGAAGGTCAGGAAAGGGCTGAGCGAGAAGAAGGGGAAGGGGGGGCCGCGCTGCGATGGGTGCGGAGCGTCCCACGAGAGGAGCAAGTGTCCATTCCGGAAAGCTGAGTGCCACAACTGTGGGCGGAAGGGCCACATCGCCAGGGTCTGCAAGCAATGCCGGGGAGAGAGTAAGAGCTCCACGAGCAGCCGGGATGGCGTCGGCAGGGTCTGCGATGGTGGCGACGACCCAGAGGGGAACCACGTGTGCCTGCAAGTGCACGCGGAAGACGACGTGGCCGTCCACAGCGTGCCTCTAGGGCAACCATGTTTTTATGCTGAGGTACTGTTGCAAGGGGTCCCTGTTAAGATGGAGATAGACTCGGGGTCTGTTTATTCCCTCATTTCTCATAAGGAATTTTTGCGGATTCCCCCCCCCCCCCAGGAGCGACCCAAACTCAAGGAGTTGGGGCCGAACTTAAGAGATGTGCAGGGAAATGTAATTCCAGTATTGGGGATTGGGGACTTCGAGACACGGTACAAGGGACTCCGAAGGGAACTTCCCCTGGTAGTTCTAAGAGAAGGGGGGTGTAATCTCTTGGGGACTCAATGGTTCAAACCCCTGGACATCTTCATAGGCGGCGTCCATGCCATCGGGGGGAATGAGATTCAGGCAGTGTGCGACGCACACGCAGAGGTATTCAAGAAGGGACTCGGGAAGTACAAGGGGCCCCCAGTTTCCTTCGACCTGGACCCGGAGGTCCGCCCAATGAGACTAAAGCCACGTCGGACAAAATTGAGGACAAAATTGAGGCGGAACTGGACAAATTAGTGGGACAAGGGATTTTAGTGCCGGTGGACTCTGCAGAGTGGGAGACTCCTATTGTTACAGTATTGAAAGCAAATGGGGAGGTGCGAATTTGCGCTGACTACAAGTGTACAATTAACAAGGCGATCCGCCCTAAAGCCTATCCTGTGCCGGTAGTTAGCCATCTGCTGGCTACTTTACATGGGGGAAAAGTCTTTGCTAAACTAGATCTGGTGCAGGCGTACCAGCAGCTTCCAGTAACCCCAGCCACAGCTGCTGCGCAGACCATTGTAACTCACAAGGGGGCATTCAAGGTGACGCACCTACAGTTTGGCGTGAACTCGGCGCCGGGGTTATATCAGTCTCTTGTGGAACGTTTGTTGAAGAAATTACCGGGGGTCTTGCCATTTTTCGATGACATATTGATATCTGGGGAGAGCGAAGCAGAACTGGCCCAGAGACTAGATAAGGTCCTTACAGCCTTCGAATCCGCGGGGTTGAGGTTGCGGAGGGACAAATGTGTGTTTCTGGCCAGGGAGGTGGAGTTTCTGGGGTTCCGTATAACCTCTGAGGGGGTGAAACCCGCTGAGTCCAAAGTCTCAGCCATTCAAAACGCTCCTCGCCCCACCGCGAAACCGGAGCTGCAGTCTTTCCTGGGGCTGCTGAATTTTTACCATTCCTTCCTGCCCAGGAAAGCGACGATTGCAGAGCCCCTGCATGGGCTGCTGAAGAAGGATGTGGTTTGGCGGTGGGGGGAGAAGCAGGAGCGGGCTTTCAGGGAACTCAAGCAACTCCTCTCCTCGGAGGCTATTCTAACCCATTTCGACCCAAAGAAGCCGGTAGTCTTGGTCTGCGACGCCTCACCAGTGGTGGTGGGGGGCGGTCCTGTGCCACGTGCTAGAGGGGGGGGGCGAGAAGCCCCAGTTGCATTCTACTCGAGATCATTGTCCAAGGCAGAACGAAATTACGCCCAAACAGATAGGGAGGCTCTTGCCATTGTTGCGGGCACAAAGAAGTTCCATGATTTTCTGTATGGTCGCCCATTCACCATTGTCACCGATCACAAGCTGCTGTTGGGTATCTTCACCTCAGACAAGCCCACTCCACAGATCCTCTCCCCCAGGATGCTTAGGTGGGCGATTTTTCTGAATGCATACAGGGGGGCGTTAGAGTACCGTCCCGGGAAAGAGATAAGCCACGCGGACGCCCTTTCAAGGTCTCCTCTGCCCCACCTGGGGGACCCAAAGTGTGAGGTAGAACAGGATAGCCAAGTCCTCCTCATTGAAGCCCTAGATGCACCCCCCATTTTGCCCAAGGAAATTGCTGCCGAAACGGCCAAGGATAAAACGTTAGCCCTTGTGAGATCCTGGGTACAGAAGGGGTGGCCCGCAGCTCCCCCCGCAAACGAGTTTGCGGCATTTTTCAGGAAGAGGGTTGAGTTGTCTGCAGAAAGGGGGTGTCTGTTGTGGGGGGAGAGGGTGGTGGTCCCACAGGCATTAAGAGCAAGGGTGCTACGGCTTTTACATGTCAGCCACCCAGGGATTGTGCGCTCTAAGGCGCTGGCCAGGAGCTACTTCTGGTGGCCTCAGCTAGACACGGACATTGAACACATGGTGAACACCTGCGAAAGTTGCCAGAGCTCTCGACCTGAGGAGTCCCGCCTCCCACACAGAGAATGGGACACAGCTAGGGGGCCGTGGTCCTGACTCCACATAGACTTCGCAGGGCCATTCAGGGGTTCATTCTTTCTGCTTGTGGTGGACGCATACTCCAAGTGGTTAGAGGTAATTCCAATGCGCAAACTGATATGCACCTTCGGGATACCTGACGTCATTATTAGTGACAATGCGAGTTGCTTCACGTCTGCCGAGTTCCAGGCGTTCTTAGAGTCCAACGCCATTCGGCACATTACCTCAGCCCCTTTTCACCCTGCAACAAATGGCCAGGCGGAACGTCTGGTACGCACAATGAAGGAAGGGCTGCGGCGCATGGGTCCCAGGGATCTGGACCGGCAGCTCTGCCAGTTTCTGTTGGCATACCGGGTGACGCCATTGGCGTCGGGATTCTCCCCCGCGTAACTCCTCATGAAAAGGAAGTTACACTCATTATTGACTAGATTGGATCCCACCAGGGTCGAGGATAGAGGAAGGAACATTGAGCACAGCCCCACCAAAAACTTCCAAACAGGAGAGCCTGTTCATTGCAGAAACTACGCCACCACAGTGCCAGCATGGGTGCCGGGGGTAGTCATTAATCAGACAGGACCAGTCTCATACTGTGTCGAGACCAACACGGGTCTCCTCTGGAGGAGGCACGCTGACCAACTTAGGCACCGAGTGATGGGGGGCCGGACAGAGGGGCTCAGCAGCAAAATTCAGCGTTAGGGTCCTCCTCCACCCGTTTATCCCAAGGGGGAGAAAACGAAGGGCAACAGTCCCAAACAAGGGGGGGAACAGAGGTTCAAACTCGTACCCTTTTCATACGCCAGTTTTATCCAGTCCTTTGAAAGAGAGGAACGAGTTCGCCCCTGTAGTTCTACCCAGTCCCTCGAAGGAGGGGAATGAGTTTGCCACTGTTGCCCCTGAATTAGATTTTGAGTTACCAAACGGGGGGTTTTTTCGGAGTGTTCCCCCACCCGTCCAAGTGAAGAACGGGGTTTTTCTTTAGCCCCTAGTGCCCCCGGTTTGTCCACATCCACGTCGGGAACCCTTCCTCCCCCTTCTCCTGGCCATCCCAAGGCGGCAAGCCCGCGGCGAGTCACTAACGAGTCATCCTCTCCAATTGCAGGACAAGAACCAGGAGGACACAGACGAGGGGGCATGGCCGAGTCAAGCATAACGGCCGCACGGCCAAAACGCACATGCAGGAAACCAGTTTGGTTAAGGGACTTTGTCCCATCTTAGGGGGGAGGGATGTTGTGTACTGAATGTAGTGTGTTGAATGTATTTGTAACCACACGAATGGGTACAGGTAACACTGTAACCTTCTGTATGAGGACGCGAGCTAGTGGCCACCGGGGGCAATAGCGAGCGCCCAGCTCACATGGTTCACATTACTCAAATGCCTTCAGCCACGCGGGAAAGATTCCCGCGCTCACCTCACTTGGACAAGAAAGGCGTGACCAAGGATGACGTCACTTGGACAGCAGCCAATGCCTGTCGAAGAGCCAGATTCAATTAGATAGCCACCGTATAAAAAGAGCTGTTTGTCCGCCATTACCACATGTTCGTGCTGTACTCCATGCAATAAAGATGTGTTAGGCTAGCTTACAGCCGTTTCCATTGTCTTGATTCCCAAACACTAAAATGTCTATGTGCATTTTACTTCTGCTTCCAGGAGCGATGAGGGCTTCGTGGGCCAGATGAATTGGCATCGGGGGGCATATCCTGCCCCTGGGCCATAGTGACTGGCTCATTGAACCATGTGACCGGCCGATGGTCTGAAAAGTTTGGGCAACCCTGGCTTAGAAGCTGAAAAATACCCTAGTATCACAGAATGCTTGGAGCATATGATTTCATTAGAAAACACAAGAACTGTGACAGTTTTGCTCTATGTTGTGCAGGCAAAGCTAATTTTGCGCTGCGATAATTAGCTTTTCTTTCTAAATTATTTCAGTTGTATGCTACTGGTTTGTCTAGAATTGAGATAATGGATTTTGACACTTCTGCTGGATTAAACCTTGTTTCAAAACACACACACCCTAAAATTCCACTGAGCATGTACAATAAATTAAATTAAATAATGATTTTTCATTACATCATTGATTTTGGTGTGATACAAGTGCCTATTTTAGACTTCCAGGAAACTGAAGTTAGAAAACTATATTACTGAGTATTTCAGCAGTTTTTTAAAATAAAAAGCACAACATGGCTCACACCGATGTAGAATACCCTTCTTGCCTTTTCAAACTATGAGAATGCAGGTACAAGGGAATATAATTTCCCTAGATATGTCCCTACATATGAATGCTTGGAGCAGCATTCTACTGAATCACATCATAGCATGAGCTCCTTGAACTTAATTACCCAGAGCTCTAAATCATAATGATTTCTTGAAATAAATAAGAGACATTTGTTATTGGTCTAGGGAGATTTTCCCCTTTTCCAAGACCAACTTTGATGTGATTCTGCAAAATGTGCATTTTTGGAAGATTCAGTATGTGCATAAAGTGGCAAACTTAGGATCATTGGATGGGTTGTTTGTGTCCTTTATTTCTGTCAGTGTATCTTTTTCTGGTTGCTATGTGTGTGCCTAGAAAAATGTTTGGCCGTATGCAAAATTTGTGGGTAAAATTTGGAAATCATTACAAAAAAGGTGCTTGCTTGTATAATCTCCCATTTTGGAGAAATATTTGGAAGACTGTCTTGAGATGTTGAGATTGCCTGTTTCAAAGAGCAATGGGAAACTATTAAACTTAAGTTGGAGCCCATACATTTAGAGCACAGCTTGGGATATCTTTTTCCAATTTTAAACTGCAATTTACCACAGTCTGGTTAGACCTGCAGATTGGAGGGCTACAGAAGTTGTAATTTATAACAATAACTTTTCCAAGATCTGAATCAGAAAACAGGTCTAATTCTAAGCTACAGCACTCCCTGCACAAGGCAAACCATAGCAAATTACTTTTCATGTGCTAAAAGTGGGATCTGCTTGCCTGTTTAAAGTGAATTATGTTTCAGATGTTGCATATCTGGTAAACATCAAAGTGTGAGAATTCCAGAAATGTCTGAGATGTACTGTGTAACCACCCCCATAAATAAATTTTCTCATCCTCCATGAAAAAATATGTCTTGATGCATTGAAAATAAATGTTAAAAACCTTGTCAGTTACTGGAAGTCGTCTTGTTTCTGCATTCTAGTGAATAAGACCAAGGTGTGTTTTTTCATCAGCCAAAGAAAGAGAAGTTTTTGCCCAAATATCTCACAGAAGACAGGTGAGGTAGTCTGGTACTCCCATCTCTTTAAGGACTTGCCACATTTGTTGAGATCCACACAATCAAAGGCTTTGGCGTAGTCAATGAAACAAGATGTTTTTCTGGTATTCCCTTGCTTTCTCCGTGATCCAGCAAATGTTGGCAATTTGGTGTCTAGTTCCCCTGCCTCATCAGAACCCAGCTTGTACTTCTGGAAGATCTCAATCCATGTACTGACGTCTAGCTTGTAAGATCTTGAGCATGATCTTGTTAGCGTGTGAGATGAGTATGATAGTCTGAACATTTTTTCATATTGCTCTTCTTTGGATTTGGAACGCTAACTGATCTTTTTCAATCCTGTGGCCACTGCTGCAGTTTCCAAATCTGCTGGCATAATGAGTGCAACACTTTAACAGCTTCGTCATTTAGGACTCTAAATAGTTCAGTTGGAATACCAATTGTTGTTAGTAATACGTTCTAGGGCCCACTTCACTTCGCACTCCAGGATGTCTGGCTTGAGGTCAGCAATCACACCATCATGGTTGTCAGGGACATATCAAAACCGACTTATATTAACCCTAATAGGACTTTCAGCTGACTGGATATCTCAGTGGTTTAGGTTTCTGGCTGCACAGAGGTTAAGAGTTTGATTCCTCACTGTGCCTTCAGAGAAAAGAGCCAACCTGTGTAGCCATGGGCAAGCTGCAGTCCGAAAGTGCCCCCAGAAGAAGGGAATGGCAAGCCACTTTTGAGTATTCTCTGCCTAGAAACCCCTTAAAATGATCACAACAAAATCAGAGTTGACTTGAAAAATATCATTATTAATGGGGTTTTCAGTGTTAAAGGTATCCCTTTGCAACCACACCCCCAGTGTCCAGATAAAAAAACATAGCAGAATCAATGAAGCTGTTGCTGAATATCATAAATTTTAATTTAATTTAATTTTAATTTCCAATTTGTATAGCTGCCCAACTCGGAACGACTCTGGGCGGCTTACAACATTAAAATCAGCACTACAATCTAAAAACTTAAAACATCTCTTGAATGACAGATGGTCATTGGCCAGTAGTAGCAGTCACCGAGTGGTATCCCAGAGGAGTAAAAAGACCCCTTGGCAGTGGGTTTTCAAGGCATTTGAGATATTTTACAACCTCTCTTCTTCCACAAGTTTCCATAGCCAAGCAGAGATTTGAAACCTAGCCAGTTAAATCCCGAGGTGCCTTTGTTGAAAAGAACTTATCACTAGGTTGGAAGGTGCTATTTAGCAAAGCGCCATCTGATATATCTTTTCCTATATCACTGTTACTCAAGAATTGGTAATGAGTAGTACTGTACTTCAATAAGCATCTGGCAGTAATTTCAAATGTTGAACAATGTTCTGAAAGTGCATGTGGGAGAGGAGGAATCTACATGGCAGTTCTTAAGTCTGGTTACCGAGAGCTCAGAGTGCCAGGGGAGAAGTTGTTTAAGGACAAATGCTCCGCCAGAAGAAAAGCAGCTCTTGCAAGGTTTGCAGGAATGGGTTTTAACTGCAAATCATGTTGTGCCTTAATGAAACTCTAGGACTCTAAAACTAATAAAAACGGTGTAAATGTGAAGTGTCAGCAAGTTGCATCGGCTATACTGTACGGTGGTACCTTGCTTAAAGCGCATAATGCGCTCCACGGGATTGCTCTTTAAGCAAGTTTGCTCTTTAAGCAAAACACCATTGTAAGTGACCAATTCTGACTTCTGGCGGGGGGATTGCGAACCCCGATTTAGTTGTTAAGCGAGTTTTTGGTTGGTTTTACTTGTTAAGTGAGGCGATCATTCAGAGAAAATACAGCTCTTTAAGTGAGTTAGTCTCTAAGTGAGGCACTCTTTATGCGAGGTTTTACTGTAATTGTGTTCTCAAGACAATGAAACAAGCAATCCCATTACTTGATTGCTAAGTGCCAAATGTCCAGTATAAGCCAAAGGCACCATTCCAGCTCTGCAGTTCTAAGATTATCTGTAAGATCGCCTGCAAATATTATTTTGTCTTTCTTCTAAGCATAATAAATACAGCATCTAGACCAGTGTTTCCCAATGTTTGGTTTTTGGACCTCAATTCCCAGATGTATCAGTCAATTCCCCAAAGCACTGATCAGCCAATGTACTGACTTAGGCTTCTGGGAATTGAAGTCCCCCTGTGGGGCCCGGGGCCCATGTTGGGAACCTCTGATCTAGATACAGGGGTAGTGTTAGCCCAATAGCGTAATAGATACAGGGACAGTGTCAACACAGATTTAAATGTTTCCCCCTTTGAAAAGGTTCTTTTACATGTGGAAGGTCTTGATTTGTTTAAAATGGGACTGTGGAAACTCTTTCTTCATCTTCTACAGGTGTAAGCCAAAAACTTCAGGGGGTTCAGGACATGCAAAGAGATCACACACACACATTTCTGTTCCCAGCTGTGACTAAACCTTCAAAGCAAAGCCCTGCTGTTATTTGCTCTGCTGCTTCTAGCTGTGTTACATTTCACTAAGTGGGACAGAGTTCCTACCCCCCAATTCCCATCTTTCTGGCAGGGATGGGGGAGAAAGAAAGAGAAGAGGGAGCTCACAGGAACAATCTGAGCCACCCAGCATCAATTTTAGGGCTTAAATCTAGCCTTCACAAAGTTCATCCTGCAGCTGGTTGTCTTTGGCAAGAATGGATCTACAGGAGGAGGAACGAACATGGACTTTTCCAACCTCAAAATCAGGGTTTTTTGTTTTGTCCCTCAAAATCAGGGGTTCCCAACCTAAGGACCGTGGGCAGGATCCTGCCCATGGTGCCATTTCTACCTTCCTAAATCAAGACAGCTCTTGATTTAATGCTTTCAAGGGCTGCAATGGCTTAGTGGTTAAGATGCTGAACATGATGACTGGAAGGTTAGCAGGTCAGCAGTTTGAGACCTGAGTGCTGCACAATGGAGTGAGTTCCCATCTCTGTCCCAGCTCCTGCCAACCTAGCAGTTCGAAAGCAAGAAACTGCAAGTTGATAAATAGGTACCACTTGGGGGAGGAGGTAAACAGAGTCCGTGCACTCCGGTGTTTAATCATGCCTGCCACGTGTCCATGGAAACATCTGCAGACACAGACAGCCCTGGCTCTTTGGCTGTAAACAGAGATGAGCACAGAACCCTAGAGTTTGATATGGTTGGCTTTTGAGCAAGGGAGACATTTACCTTTACCTTAATGCTTTCCAAAATGGGAGAGTAAATGTTTTGGCTCGCAGAATTCTTAAAAGACAAGCCAGGCAAGGCCACAAACCATCAAACCATCCATTGGCCTTTCTGGACCAAGGGCATCCAGAATACTTTCTTATAGCTCACAGCATTATTGCAAGGAAAGCCCATCTCTTTCCTTGGCTGGGGTGGTGGGGTGGTGGCAGGGAAGAGAAGACTGTCATAGGAATGGCTGGTCATATCATATCGTATCATATTGTCCCACTGATAAAAAAAACCCGGTTCCTTTGACATCCACCCCCATTTGGAGTCCTGGCTCTCCTGCAGTATTACCAGTGAACATTGCAAGGAGACAGAGAAAGAGAAGGGCAGGCAGAAGGAGACAAGGTGGGGGAATCTTAATGAGATAGAGAAATCATTATCAGCAAAGTACATGGCAGAGATTGACTCCTAATGAAAGACTGGAAGGAAAGCATCTTCTATAGTCTGAGGTTAATTCAGAGCAGATGTGTGTCACCAGTTGCTTGGTAAACAGAGCCTGCACCTGTTGTGCTTCTTCTGCTACTAATTAGTTCCTTTATTCAATCATCTCACCGGAGCAGCGCTCCAGAGAACATGTATAGTTTGAAGACCGTGTAAGCTTACACTGAGGGTGTTGATTTCATCACGCGATATGGCGAAGCCTTGGAAAACCAGCTTCTTTATGCAGAGCCTGGAAAAGTTACTACTGCTTATTGGAAAATTATGAGAGTTGGAGTCTAAGAGAGCAACATTTTTAGGCTTTGCATTTTTTTGCAGGATGGTGAAGATTCCCTTTTTTAAAAAATAGCTTTTATTAAGAACTGAAATAATACAAAAACAAATAATGCAAATAATACAGTAACAAATCTATACATTATAAAAAAACATAAAGCAATAAAACAGTATAACCCGACCACCTGTGCTCTGTCGGGGGATGTCGGCGGGAGCTTCTTGACCATTTGCCTTCAATTCTATTTCCAAAATTGGATCGTGTCAGGGCTCGGGTTAAACTTGTTATCACCTAATAAAGCAAACAAAGGAACCCCAAATCTCCCAAAATGGTGTCTTTATTGGTAACCCCTTTTTCTGGTGGACTTGGATAGTTAATTTCTCATTGAGAGCCAATTGCCAAACATCTGCGTACCATCTAGCTTTACTAATATTAGTTCCACTCTTCCATTCCTTGGCAATTAGCTGTCAGGCTACCATCAATAAAGATAACAATAATTCTTTTTTATTATTTTCCAGATGTAAATCATCCACTTCACCCAATAATGCTATCTTTGGACTTAGCACTATTGTTATTTTTAATATTTTATTCAATTCCTCTTCTATAACATCCCAGAAATTCCTCATTTTACCACACAGCCACCACATATGAATGTAAGTCCCTTTTCTTTTATTACAGCATAAATCAGAGTTCTTATTATTTATTAAATGTAATTTGGCTGGAGTGAGATACCACCTCCAAAGTACTTTACAATTATGTTCTTTTTCCTTTATTGAAAGTGATTTCATACTTCTATGGGTCCATTTCTTTTTCCAGTTCTCATCTTTTATTATAATTCCCAAATCCTCCTCCCAAGTTTTTTTAAGCCAATGCTGAGTATCTTCACTAGAATTTAACAACTGATAAATCTTACCCACTTTGTTGTTCAGTCACACAGTCGATTCCGACTCTTTGCGACCCTATGGACCATCGCTCCCCAGGCACCTCTGTCCTCCACCATCCTCCTTAGTCCACACAGCCCTGTGCCCATTGTGTCTACAATACCATCTAGCCATCTCATCTTTGGCCGTCCCCTTCTTCTTTTGACCTCCACCTTCCACAGCATCAAGGCCTTCTCAAGTGAATCCTCTCTTCTCATTTGATGTTCAAAATACTTCAACTTCATCTTTGTTATTTGTCCTTCTAAGGAGCACTCAGGGCTAATCTCTTCTAAGATTGACCTATTTGTTCTCCTTGCTGTCCAGGGGACTCTCAAAACTCTCCTCCAGCACCACATCTCAAAGGCATCTATTTTTCTTTGCTCAGCCTTTCTAATGGTCCAGCTCTCACAGCCATACGTTACCACCGGAAATACCATTGCTTTGACTATGCGGACCTTTGTTTGCAGTGAGATATCTCTACTTTTCACTATGTTCCCCAGGTTTTTCATAGCTTGTCTCCCAAGAATCAGTTGCCTTTTTATTTCATGGCTGCAATCTCCATCTGCAGAGATCTTGGATCCTAAGAAAGTAAAATCTGTTACTGCTTCTACTTCTTCCCCATCTATTTTCCAGGGACTGATATGGCCTGTTGCCATTATCTTGGTTTTCTTGATATTGAGTCTCAGGCCAGCTTTTGCACTCTCTTCTTTCAACCTAATCAGGAGCTTCTTTAGGTCTTCTTCACTTTCTACCATTAGGGTGGTATCATCTGCATATCTCAAATTTTTTATGTTTCTCCCAGCAATTTTGATCCCATATTGTGACTCCTCCATCCCTGCATTGTGCATTATGTTCTCTGTGTATAAGTTGAAAAAGCAGGGTGACAAAATGCAGCCTTGTCTTGCTCCTTTTCCTATTCCAAACCACTCTGTCATTCCGTGTTCTGTCCTAACTGTTGCTTCTTGGTTCATGTACAGATTTCTCATGAGACATATGAGGTTTTTCTGGTATTCCCATCTCTTTAATTTCTTGCCACATTTTGTTGTGGTCCACACAGTCAAAGGCCTTGGTGTAGTCAATGAAACAGAAGTAAGCTTCTTACCCACTAAACCTTTTAAATTCTTTTTACCATTCCTTACTTCAAGAGACAGATTTTCGAAGGGGGTTGATGCCCGATTTATTGTACTGTTTTCCCTCATCTTTCTATTCCACACCTCCATCTGGAGTTCTTGAAGCCAATTTAAGCCCAACTCCACATAAATACTTTTTCTTTGGAAGATGGTATTACAATTATCAATCCAATCCGTGATTAATAGAGTTTTTTTGTGTATTAAAATTTCTCTTGTACTTATTGTTACCTCTAAAGGACAATTTTGTTGGTCTAGAATTTCCATTATGGGTGAAGAATTTGGAGATCATATTGGTTTTAATCCTTTTCATATTCTAAATATATTCTTTAAAGAAAAATTACAAAATTGGGGATTAGTTCTTATCTCACCTAAAAATAATTCGCCCTGATGGTGAAGATTCTTATAATGTAAAACTTACCTTGCAGCGATGGCCAGCTCTATAAGGAGGCAAACCGATGCTCACTCCTCTGGTGATGAGTGAGCAGGCCCTACTCGACCATCACTGCCATTTTTGCCTTTACCTACTGCCTCCATGGCTGGAAGGTCGGCGGGTCAGCAGTTTGAGGCCTGAGTACTGCACAACAGAATGAGCTCCCGTCTCTGTCCCAGCTCCAGCCAACCTAGCAGTTTGAAAGCAAGAAATTGCAAGTAGATTACTTGGGTGGGAAGGTAAACAGTGTTCTGTGCACTCTGGTGTCTGGTGTCTAGGTATGCCTGCTACATGTCCATGGAAACGTCTCCAGAAGCAGATAGTGCTGGCTCTTTGGCTACAAACAGAGATGAGCACTGAACCCTAGAGTCAGATACAACTGGCTTTCGAGCATGTGTGACTTTTACAGCCTGCAAATTCTTCTTTCAAATGGCCTACAGCCATACCACCCTGAACATGTCCAATCTCATCTGATCTCACATGGCCTTATATATAGTTGTACAGCATGCTTTGTTTCCTAATGTCCAAGGGAATAGCCCTCACCATCCTTCAGAAAATGGAAATGGCACCAAGCCCCTTCATTTTGTAAACGATTCCATTTGCCTTGGCTGTGATTCTTTACACTCTTCTTGCAAATAACTGGAGTAAGAGCCAAAGAGGCAATAGTGCCAGTTGTGGTGACAGTGGCAAAAACAGCAAACAGACCATTTCCTGCTTTTTGGTGGGCAGCAGAAGAAATAATAACAATGCAGCAAATTTACGGCATGCTTGCTGGGATCCTGTTCTATAAATTATGCTGCATGATGATGACATCATTAACGTTACTCTTTGTAACTTATGGAACAGGATGTCAGCTACCAAGTGCATTTCTGGTGTGAAATATTTCATTGTTATACAAATCTGAGTTTATCAAGCTTTAACTCAAGAGACTAAAATCTATACAGAGATTCTGTTGATTCTCTGATGCTTTCATTTTTGGTGTGTTTGTGTTGCCTTTGCACAGTGTTTTGGAATATACAGATCTGTGGTTTTTACATACATTCGATCATATTTCCTCAGCCTTGGAAGGCCTGCACTGGTTACCTATTGCCTACCATGTCAGATACAAGGTGTTAGTGTTATCATAATAAGGCCCTATATGGTTTGGGACCCTGTTATTGGTTGGAACGTCTCTCCTTCAGAACAACTCCCCACATTGCCTGTTTGTCACACTCTGCACAGCTCCAGGCGCCGAACCTGAGTATGGCTAGAAATAGAACCTTCTTGGTGGCGGCACCAATGCTGTGGAACATACTACCAGTGAAGCTGCTCCAGGCCCCATTACTGGCAATCTTCAAAAAACAATTTAAAACTTTCTTGTTCAATAAGGCCT
Source organism: Bradypodion pumilum (assembly GCA_035047305.1). Classification (NCBI taxonomy): domain Eukaryota; kingdom Metazoa; phylum Chordata; class Lepidosauria; order Squamata; family Chamaeleonidae; genus Bradypodion; species Bradypodion pumilum. Next base: position 30,128,961 of record JAWDJD010000001.1, on the reverse strand, counting down.
TTCAGGGTGTTTAACTATAAATTAGCAAGGCAGTTGATCCTCTGTGCCCTCAGACACCTTTGTAATGTGGTGTTGGAGGAGAGTTTTGAGAGTACCCTGGACAGCGAGGAGAACAAATAGGTCAATCTTAGAAGAAATCAAGCCGGACTGCTCATTAGAAGGTCAAATAGTGAAGATGCTTAAATACTTTTGGACATCAAATGAGAAGGGAGGATTCACTTGAGAAGGCCTTGATGCTGGGAAAGGTGGAGGGCAAAAGAAGAAGGGGGAGGTCAAAGATGAGATAGCTAGATGATATTGTAGACACAATGGGCACAGAACTGGGAGGGCTGAGGGGTATGGTGGAGGACAGAGGTGCCTGATGGGGAATGGTCCATAGGGTCGCAAAGGGTCAGAATCGACTGTACAACTGAACAACAACAACCTGTATTTTTTTAGTTGGTCTGTTTTTGATTTGTTGTGTGTTTTGTTGTGTTATATGATATTTGTATGTACATCACTCAGAGTGGGAAATTTCCCAAATGGGTGGTATAAAAATCTAATAAATAAATAAAAATACAGTTGGCTGCTCTGAAATCAATCTGCTGATGAGTATTCCATTTCCATTCTTCGCTTTTTGTACCTGGAATTTTGCTGTGCTGACCTTCCCCTTCTCTCTCTTCTCTCCAGCACCCAAAGACAATGAAGAACGTGTGTTCAGGGAGCGGATGCGCCCCAGGAAGCGCCAAGGAGCAGTGCGACGCAGGGTACACCAAGTTAATGGACACAAGTTTATGGCCACCTATCTTAGACAACCAACCTATTGTTCACACTGCAGAGACTTTATATGGTAAGAAAACCTGGTCTGTTAGTGTGTGTGTGTGTGTGTGTGTGTGTGTGTGTGTGTGTGTGTGTGTGTGTGTGTGTGTGCGTGCGTGTGCGTGCGCGTGCGCGTGCGTGCGCGTGCGTGTCCACACGCGCGTGCAGCTTTGACTGAAATTGTTAATTTTGGGGAGGGGATCGATACAATTATTATTAATTATTGATATTTATTTTCAAATATGTGTGATAGAAATCACATTTTTGTGCACCACACCAGTGAAATAATTGGTGGAATCCTGTATCTGCTTTGCTTGGAATAAGTAGGAATGCAATGGAGACAGATTGTTCTCTGATTCAATCTAGTGGATTTGTTTATTATAGACAGTGGTGACAGGACATCTCAGGAACCACTCATGGGGGCTCATCTCCCTCTTTTTTATGAATGGGGTGGGTGGGTTTTAATGGGGGTGGTTTTATCTGTTTTTACTTTTTACGTTTTTATCTGCTGTTTTTAGCTTTTTGTTATTTGTGATTGTGCATTTAGTGTGTGTTTTTTGCTTGACCGCTATGTGAACCACTCTGAGTCAAGTTTCCTGAGTGGGCAGCATATAAGTATGAAAATTAAATTAAATTAAAAGTAAATTCAAGGAGTGGGTGCCCTTCCCCTTGAGTTTCCACAGTTGAGCATGTGTTTCTTGAGTCCTGGCTTTAGTCTCCATTATACTGGCTCTCAAAGATTCCAAAAGTTATTTCAAGAAATAATGATGAAGCACATGTAACTTTACAGAATTATATTTCCTCTTACTGTGTGAAGTTATAATGTTAAGAAGTTAACCAATTTAGAATGAAGTGTCAATAAGTTCTAGGAACTGCGTATTTTAATTTTTGGCATGGAATGAAATATAGCTCGGTGGCATTTCAGAACAATGTAGGAGGGAGATGAGAATAAATGAGGTTCAGATGTGAAAAATCCATCTGCACACAGAATAATATCTCTATATGTATTTGATAAGTAACACAATTAATTAAAAATAGAAAGTAACCATTATTTTTAAATAGCAGTGTGACATTTTGTACCAGGATTGTTACTCTTGTCAGTAAACATTTTACTTACTAACACTACTTGCTTAGTCAAACATGCAAGATGCTATTATCACTACTGATGTGGTACCTTGAAAAATAACAAGCAAGCATGGGAATAGAAATTATTAATGGCCAACAAATTGCTTACAAAATTGTAAAGTTGAAATTTCATCTAGTGCAATGTTTGATAAGGTGTTTTCACCCTAGGCCAGTGTTTTCCAACCTTTGGTTTTTGGACTTCCATTCCCAGAAGCCTGTGTACTGACTTAGGCTTCTAGGAATTGAAAGTCCCTGTGGGGCATGGGCCCCATGTTGGGAACCACTGCCCTAGTGACTACAGTAAACGCTCGCATAAAGAGTGCCTCGCTTAGAGACTAACTTACTTAAAGAGCAGAATTTTCTCTGAATGGTCGCCTCACTCAACAACTAAAACCAACCAAAAACTTGCTTAACAACTAAATCGGGGTTCGCAATCCCTCCCCCCAGAAGTCACGATTGGTCGCTTACAATGGTGTTTCACTTAAAGAGCAAACTCGCTTAAAGAGCAGTCCCGTGGAACGCATTATGCTCTTTAAGTGAGGTACCACTGTATGTCTCTCTTTGGCATGTCAACATGGTCCTGGGAAAAAGATAATATGATTTTCTCCAATTTGTTCTCTATATGTTTTCATCTGCAGGGGAGTAATAGGAAAGCAGGGGTACCAATGTCAAGGTAAGAAGATTTATTTATATTAAAGTATGAATTGAATAAATTATAAACTAGTACATTTGCCACTACTGTATATTCATTGATTGCTGCAACAGAATCACTTCTGTTTCTGAATCATTAGAGAAAATCACTTCCAGTGAGCAGATTTTCTGTAAATATATTTCAACATTTAATCATTTTTGAAAAGTGATTGGACCTTAGGGTTGTTTTTAATTGAGTGTTCTTCATTTGCATAACTTTGGTGTATGCATCGAAAGTATAAAGTGTTTTTGGCAAGTGTTTACAGCAGGGATTCTCAACCTGTGGCCCGTGGGCAGAATGCGGCCCATGGCACCATTTCATGGAGCCCCCATCACCTCCACCACACCAGAAAGTGCCATGTGGTGGAGGAAGGGCAAAATTGCCGTCCGGTCCCTGAAGCTGTCTGAGGGAGTGTGACCCGAGCCCCCAGCTTAAAAAGGTTGAGAACTCCTGGCTTACAGTGTCTTTACTTTCTACATCTAATGAATAATGAGTTCTCATTGATCCTGAAACACTGCAGTTTATGGGGACTTGGAGCTGTTTGTTACATGCCATCAAGTCACCCCTGACTTATGGCAACCCTATGAATAAGCCATCTCCAACATTTTCCATCCCCAACAGCCCTGCTGAGCTCTTTATAAATTCAAGCCTGTGGCTTCCCTCACAGTGCTAATCCATCTCATGTTTGGTCCCTTCCTCTTTTTCTGCTGCATTTCAACTTTCCCAGAATCATTATCTTTTCCAGAGTCTTGGCTTCTCATGATGTACTTGAACTAGGACAGCCTCAGGATCATTATTTTGGCCCCCAGATATGGCTCAGGCTGGATTTGCTCCAGGTCCCCAATTGTTTATCTTTCTGGAGCTATTTAGGGCCATTTTAATATATTAAAGAGCATTTTGTAATTTAAAAAAGAGGTTTAAAAGTAACAGATACACAATACAGTGGTACCTCACGTTACAAACGCTTCATTTAACATCATTTTCACTTTGCGAATGAAAATCCATTGAAAATAATGTCTCGCTTGTTTGATTTATTTTTTCACAATATGAAGCAAGTTTCCCTATAAATTACATGGTATACAGTGGCCTCTAATGGCCACTTCTGGTAATACTGTGTGTTCTGCATTGTGTTTCACTGTACAAATTTCTCATAATATGAAACGTCCCGTGGAATGCATTAATTTCATCATGCAAGGTACCACTGTATGTGAGCTTTGGAAATAACAGTTAACATCAACATGATACATGGAAAAGCTAGGGCCGATAAAATTACATTCCAACTCAGGAGCATTTGGAAACGTGACCTCTTTTAGACTATAAAACTCAGAATCTCCACTTCCATGTCCAGTGGCCATGTTAACAGGGGGTTCTGGCAGCTGTAGTCCAAACATTAACCTCTCCAAGTTGGGATTGGAAGGGCATCTCTATGAGAACCTTCATCCTATCTTCAGTTGGGTCATGTAGCCTAAAATTATTCTATTTACTCTTCACTTATGCGGAGTATATAGATTTTAGTTCTTACCAACTACTTACCACTTCAGACCTGGGGCAGAGGAGGAGCCCACAAGAATTGCCCATTTGAAATCCAAATTCTCTCTCTCTCTTTTGTTTGTTTGTTTTATTGTGGCTGAGCTAGTAGAATGATTCTTTCAAACCACCCAATCCATTACTATTTCTTTTGTCCACAGTTTGCACTTGCGTAGTTCACAAGCGATGCCATGAGCTTATCATAACAAAATGTGCTGGCTTGAAAAAGCAGGAAACCCCTGACGAGGTAAACATTTATAAAAGAAGTACTCCAGCTAAAAGGAAGCAGTCTGTGGAGGGGAAATGTTTTATACTGCATTGTCATTGCCACTTCCCTGGCCTGAAGGAAGGACGGGCCTTGTTTGCGTGACTCTGGGATGGGTGGGGTTAATATATTGTTTAGATTTTCTTTTCCAGGGAATAGCCGTGGCAAATTTCTGTGGGAACTGTTGTTATTTGTTCTTCTTCTTCTTTATGATATTTGTACATACCTATGCTACTTTGCATGATCGCATATACCTAAGCAATTCACACACTGATCTTCCAAAACACTGAGAACTCTGAAAATGCAAGCTTTTCCTAGGGTTAGTTTCTTTTGAATGAAATCCCTGGAGGTTTAAGGTGTTCTGTAAGGTTTCCTTTTGATATACAAATATGCAGGCTGAACGTAGGTCAAGATTCATGATATATTTCCCTGAGACATACTTCTATAAAGCCTTGGAATGGTTAGTTTTTAGACTACAATTCCCATAATTCCCTGGCCAGTATGGCTAATGGGAGATTCTGTGAGTTGTCCAGTTTTTTTAGGTTTAGCAGCAGTGGTTGGCACTACGTTCAAGGTTCCAGAGAAAACACCCAGCTCTACCTTCCTAATTGACTATCTTGGTTGGCTGGCTGGCTGGCTGGCTGGTTGGTTGGAATCGTGCCAATCATCAGTGTTAGACACTATTCTGGGCAGCTCACAATAAGTTTTGTTGTTGTTCAGTCGCACAGTCGATTCCGACCCTTTGCGACCCTATGGACCATTTTTCTCCAGGCGCCTCTGTCCTCCACCATCCCCCTCAGTCCTCCCATTGTGCCCATTGTGTCTACAATACCATCTATCCATCTCATCCTTGGCCACCCCCTTCTTCTTTTGTCCTCCACCTTTCCCAACATCACGGCCTTCTCAAGTGAATCCTGCCTTCTCATTTGATGCCCAAAGTACTTTAGCCTCATCTTTACTATTTGACCTTCCAATGAGCAGTCAGTGTTGATTTCTTCTAAGATTGACCTATTTGTTCTCCTCGCTGTCCAGGGGACTCTCAAAACCCTCCTCCAACACCACATTTCAAAGGCATCTATTCTTCTGCGTTCAGCCTTCCTAATTGTCCAGCTCTCACATCCATACATTACTACTGGGAAAACCATTATTTGACTATTCTAATTTTTGTTTGAAATGTGATGTCTCTGCTTTTCACTATGTTCCCCAGGTTTCTCATAGCTTGTCTCCCAAGAATCAGTCGCCTTTTTACTTCATGGCTGCAATCCCCATCTGCAGTGATCTTAGATCCTAAGAATGTAAAATCCATGACTGCTTCTACTTCTTCCCCATCTATTTTCCAGGAACTGATCGGGCCTGTTGCCATTATCTTGGTTTTCTTGATATTGAGTCTCAAGCCAGCTTTTGCACTCTCTTCCTTCAAACCGATCAAGAGATTCTTTAGGTCTTCCTCACTTTCTGCCATTAGGGTGGTGTCGTCTGCATATCTCAGATTGTTGATGTTTCTCCCAGCAATTTTGATCCCATATTGTGATTCCTCCATCCCTGCATTGCGCATTATGTTCTCTGTGTATAGATTGAATAAGCAGGGTGATAAAATGCAGCCTTGTCTTACTCCTTTTCCTATTCCAAACCACTCTGTCATTCCGTGTTCTGTCCTAACTGTTGCTTCTTGGTTCATGTACAGATTTCTCAGGAGGCATATGAGGTGCTCTGGTATTCCCATCTCTTTAATCACTTGCCACATCTTGTTGTGATCCACACAATCAAATGACTTAGTGTAGTCAATAAAGCAAAAGTAAACTTGTTTCTGGTATTCCTTTGTTTTCTCCATGATCCAACGTATGTTGGCAATGTGGTCTCTAGTCCCCCTGCCTCTTCTGAAACCAGCCTGCACCTCTGGTAATTCTCTTTCCACATGCTGCTGAAGTCTATCCTGTATTATCTTGAGCATCACCTTTCGTGTGGGATGAGCGCAATTGTTCGATAATTTGAACATTCTTTGGCATTGCCCAAATAAATACAGAAAAACATTAAAATTGTCAATCTTTAATACATTTACATATTGATTTGGCACATCCTGGAGGGTGGAGAGAACAAGTCCCGCCTTGTTGCTTGTCCTCTAATAGATATTGGGGTTAACACAAATGAGATTTTGACCTGTTGCCTTCCATAGAGAGTGGGGAAGGAAAGATGAATCTCATTTAGAATTTTAAAAGAAATTGATCATGTTCTGATAGTTACCTGTAAGTTGGTAATAAATTTTGCTTTTCTCCATATGCAGCCTTTTGTGAGGCCCTGTGATAACTATTTTAAAGTTCAGGCTAAAGCCCAGAATAGGTTCATTGCCAGTGCAACACAAGAGGACTGCTTCCACAAGGGGGCAGGGGGCAGGAGGAGAGTTATTGGAAACAGGACAGGTTGCTTGAGACACACCACTCTGTTCTGGCAGATGGAAATGTATAGAGCCTGAAGAGGAATTGCCAGGTGGCTGCTGTTGAACCCACCACCACCATTTGTCCTGCTCTGCCTAAGGATAGGGCCAGCCCTAATGCCTTTTGTGAATTTTCAGTACTGCCAATGCAGCAGTTCTTTTACCTTTCCAGGTAGGCATTTGTAGAATAAACCAGCTTATCAGAGTTTGGGACCTGAAGAAAGTCTTCTTCATCCCACCTCACGTGTGGTTTGCCACCACACCTCTCACTTTGAGATAGCCAGCGTGTCTTTGCTGTAGCCTTATTTCCTGGTGGGGTGATGGTCCACTCAGTGGAGGAAATGCCACTGGAAACCATCATATTGGGCCCAATGGGAAAATGAGCAGAAGAGGAACTCTGATTCCAAACGGTCATGGAGGCAGAAGAGGCCTCCATGTCCATATCCTCAAGGCTGCGGCAGTCCATTGCAGTCCCGGTGATAAATCCTGCATGTCTCATTGGATATGTGCCACAGGAAATGGCTCTGTGATCATAATGTGTGGTAAGCTGGGATCCACCTTAAACAAATTTGCACCAATGACATTTTTCCTACTTCAGGAAAAAATGCATTCTCAGATTGCAGCCGACGATGATTTCCTGATAGGCCTTCCCCTTCCAAATCTTTAGTATCATCCTTTAAGCCTCCTGAACTGACATCAGTACTTTCTAGAGTGTACTGTTGTCTTGTGCCAGATGATGGTCCTCCCTGCTTATGCCATGCCTATCTCTATACCAGCAGGAAGGCGGGAGTTCCTGTGTTAATTTGTATTTTCAGGCTCCAGACGAGAGGAAGCTTTACTGCATTTCTGAGCTAGGGATCCAAATTGTTTAAGAGAAGTCACTGGAGGGAAGCCAAGCAAAGAAGGATCCAGAAGGGAGGGGGAAATGCAATGTATCCTCATCTGCAGTTGGAGTTTCTTGTTGAAATACCCAATGCTATTCACTCTTAGTGCATGTTCCATGGGGAACACAAAAGAATCATGAAAACAACCTCTGGAGAGGCAGGGAGAAGGCATTGGTTAAAACTCTGTAGAAAAGACAAGCCTTCCACAGAGGACATCTCAGGGATGATTTCTCCCCACACGCTAGAGATAAGTTTCTGCCTTGGGGAAATTACTTTCTTGGACTACAATTCTTAGAAATGCACCCACCCCAGCCATCATGGTCATTGCATTTCTTTGAGTCCGGCTAAGAGATTCTCAGAGTTGGAATGACCTTGCAGACTGGGAGAACTCCTGCAACTGCCCCCCCCCCAAATAACTTCTGCAAACTCTACCTCAATGGTATCAGAATGTTGCTCCTCCAACTCTTGTGTTGTGATGACTGTTCTGATTGAGAAGGTCCACAGCAGAAGAAGCCTTATCTGCCACCTGCTTGATCCACTATAATTAGAGACTGAGGAAATAAATCTGAGCTTTTCTGCTTACAAAATACTATTAAATTGTGGTCCTTGCTTAGAAGCATACAGTGTATTTCCTTCATAGCATCAATGTCCGGTTTATTCCTTCTTGACCAGTAGTTCTGTAGAGTGGGATGCAGAGGGAAGAGCGACCCTGCTCTATGGCAGTTATTGGTCACAACTCATTTATAGGGGGAAAGATAGAGGGGGTGCATCTCTGAGGGTAGAGCTAACTTTGCTTCCTGCTTATGGTGTGCAGAAGCATCTACGGATCGAAGAGCCCTGGTGGTGCAGTGGTTAAACTGCTATACTCCAGCCAAAACGACTGACCCTTTGAGTTCGATCCTGATGGGACTTCAAGGCTGACTCAGCCTTTCATCCTTCCGAGGTCTGCAAAATGAGTACCCAGGATGTTGGGGGCAAAAGCTAATTACCTTGTGAACTGCCCAGAAAGTGCACTGAGTGCTGTGGGGTGGTATATAAGTGTAATTGCTATTGCTAAAAACTGGGTCAGCTCTATCTGCATAGGTTAACCTCTTACTTTACTTAACTGCTTCTTCAACCCTGTTACTTAACTATGCTGGACAGCAGTAGGAGAACTGAGTTTGCTGTTACCATATATCAGTGATGGTGAACCTTTAAGAGACCGAGTGTCAAAACTGCCATCCGCGCCACACCCTCACATTGCATGTGAACCGCTCACCTTACCCCAGGCAGGGGAGAGAGGAAGCACTCCCATTGGACTGTTGGGCAGAGGGGCAGGGTGAACTCTGTGCTGGAGGGAGGGAGGAAGCACTCCCATTGGGCTGCTGGGCAAAGGGGTGGGGTAAACTCTGTTCTGGGGTGATGGTGTGCATGCCCACAGAGAGGGCTTTGAGATACCTTTCTGGCACACCTACCATAGGTTCACCACCACTGCCATATATGATATAGTAGATGCATTGTAAGTTATTGATGGGAAGAAAATTGTTACCAATGTGATTTTTCTCTCTCTGTTGCTTTACTCTCCCCCACCCCCCACCCCAATCCCCAGGTGGGCTCCCAACGGTTCAGTGTCAACATGCCTCACAAGTTCGGTATTCATAATTATAAAGTGCCCACCTTCTGTGACCACTGCGGTTCATTGCTCTGGGGTCTTTTGAGACAAGGTTTACAATGCAAAGGTAAGGTTTCAGTCTTCCTTTGCAGCCAGCATTTTGCCATTCATGCTGCAGGCTCAACTGCACAATCCTGAATGTGATGGTTCAGAAATAAAACCTCATTACAGTATTCATTAAAATACTCTGGCTTTCCAGCATTTCCTTTACTTAAAACTACATGCAAAGGTTGTATTTTTCCCCACCAAAGCTGGGAAAAATTCAGATTGCTTTAGGCCAACTTTAAGATTTCTTTTTTTATTCAACAGGAGAAGAAAGCCTCATATACAGGCATTTGCAAAAGTGTTAACATGAAAACGATAGCCCAGTATTTCTGCAGTCTGTCTGTTTCCTATGTGTTCAGTAAAAAGTTCATTCTGTGCTGTTTCCACATTTCATACCATTCTACAAATTTTAAAAGTCATACAATGAGTCACTTAAATTGAACACATTGCCTCCTGGAATATGTATTTTTAGACATAGTTTTGCCTTAGATTTGCGTTTCTGATGTTTCTTTTCTTTTCTTTCTTTCTTTGAGCTATGAGTTGCATCAGAAAATTCAGAGGAGTATAATCCAAAGGATTGCTGTGTTCTGATCCATGCATTCCTTCAGGAAGAGCAAATCATGTCAGTTTAAAAACGCCAAGAAAGCAAAATCTTTTGGCATTCCTCATGGCAGCAATAGTCCTCTAGCTCTAGCAGACTGGGCAGGACTAGGGTTCTTCGGACATTTAATCAAATGTTTATTTTTGAGTGCCTAGTTTTACATTCTTTGCCACTATACTGTCACTTGCTCAAAAGCCAGCTGTGTTCATCATCATCATCATCATCATCATCATCATCATCATCATCATCATCATCATCATCATCATCATCATCATCATCATAGTTTTATTTGTACCCCGCTTCCCTCAACCCAAGGGTGACTCAAAGTGGCAAAAACAACAGTGGCAAAGCAGTACAGAACAATACAATAATACAAAGTAAATAAGTCAAACAAAATCAATAATACAGTAATACCTCATACAAAGTCCGCTTCGTACAACATCGAATTCATACAACATCGCCTAATTCCTTGAAAAAAGTTGCCTCATACAAAGTCGCTGCGACTTTGTATGAGGCATTGGGGTTTTTCCCAGGTTGCATTGTGCCTGGGCAGTATAAAAGGCAGAACACATGCATGCATTGCTCTTGTGGGTTTTGCATGAGGCGAAGAGTGTTTAGGATTGGTTTTGAGCATGATTTGGGATTTTTTGACATGTTGTTTGACATGTTTTTGTAATGTATTTAGCCTTTAGACAATGATTTCTTAAAGTTATGTCAGTTTCCTGTCTGTTTCCTTGACTTTGCCCTGAAGTCTGCGCTGTTACAATACAATGTATCTCTATGGAAATGATGTTGTACGAGGCATCGCAGCAAGGATTTGGACGTTGTATGAGGCATTGCAGCTAGGATTTTGCATGCCTCATACAAAGTCCAAATCCGTATAAAGTCGAAACTTGTGGAACCAAGTTTGGACGTTGCATGAGGTATCACTGTACATATCAAATTCCTTAAATATACAATAAATACAATAAAAAATTCATCAGTACAAAATGATCCATATTAAAAACACATGAGAGATAAGAGAACACCCCCCCCCCCTCTGTAGTCCAACCGCAGGTCTACCATCAAACCAACAGCACCTAACTGCCATTTTGCTGTGGCAGCGGCGGGGCAGTGTCTCTGGCATCCTTTATACTCCCTGCCCGGCTGGGCCAAGGGGAGGGGTGCCGGGCACAGCTTCCTCCCATCCCAAGGCTGTTGACGTGGGCCCCGGGAGAGGCTCACAAGTCCTCTGGCTGCAGCGGTGGCGGGGCAGCATCTCTGGCATCTTTTATACTCCCCACCCAGGTGGGCCAAGGGGAAGGGTGCAGCTTCCTCCCATCCCGAGGCCATTGGCATGGGCCCCGGGAGAGGTTCGCAAGTCCTCCAGCTGTGGCAGCAGCAGGGCAGTGTCTCCGGCATCCTTTATACTCCCCGCCCGGGTGGGCCAAGGGGAGGGGTGCCGGGCACAGCTGTCTCCTATCCTGAGGCCATTGGCATGGGCCCCGGGAGAGGTTCGCAAGTCCTCCAGCAGCGTCTCCAGCGTCCTTTATACTCCCCACTCGAGTGGGCCAAGGAGAGGGGTGCTGGGCGCAGCTTTCTCCCATCCCAAGGCCGTTGATGTGGGCCCCGGGAGAGGCTCGCAAGTCCTCCAGCTGCTGCGGCGGTGGGGTAGCGTCTCCGGCGGCCTTTATACTCCTGCTCAGGCGGGCCAAGGGTAGGGGCGCTGGGCGCATCTTCTTCCCATCCCACCCTCAACTCTAGAGGGCAGTGCTCATCTCTGTTTATAGCCAAAGAGCCAGCACTGTCTGCGTCTGCAGACATTTCCATACTCATGTGTCAGGCATGACTAGATGCTGGCATACATGGAACACTGTTACCTTTACTGCCAAAACAGTGCCTATTTATCTACTTCCAATTTCTTGCTTTCAAACTGCTAGGTTGGCAGGAGCTAGGACAGAAAAGGGAGCTCACTCCATCATGCAGTGCTCGGGTTTCGAACTGCTGACCCACTTACCTTTTGGTTGTCAAGTTCAGCATCTTAACCACTAAGCCACTGCAGTCCCATAATAGGAACCTAGGAGCTGCCTTTAATGGAACTAAACTATTGGTCTGTGTAGCCTTAGTTCTCTAGGGTTTCTGTCCTATCCCTCCCTACAGATCTTAGGTCCTTCCTCTCATCCAAGCACGCATCATAGCCTGACCCTGCTTAGCTTCTGAAATCAGGTGAACTTCTGAAACCAAACCCAAACCAAATCAGATGTGTTTAGAATAGGAACCTGGGGAGAAACCCCCACCCTACCATTTACCATACCTGGATTGGATTCATTTTTGCTTGCCTGCCCGAGGCATGTGGCACTGAGAATGTTCCAGAATAAAAGAGGACAGGATAGTTGGCCTTCTTGTAGCAGCCACTGCCTGCCAAACCTCTTGACATGTTCAGTTCTTGGCAGATTTCTGGTGGTTAAGGCTACTTTCCTGCCTCCTTATGTTTGCTAATTGAATATCTTGACTTCTTTAGGAAAGCTTTTAGATTTGGGGTGCTTTGGGAGTATGCAAAATGGTTGTAATCTGGGCAGTCACAAAACTCAAAAACAGTTCTGTAGGATCTGTCACTATGAGGAAGATTGACCAAGATTTTTTGCTGCCTGGGGTGAAGGGCAGATTTGCTCACCGGCCAGTTTTACATACAGAACCAAATCAGAGTAGCTGTTGGATATTTCTTCAGTACTGGCTGTTCTTTTTACATTTCGGGGAAGCAAAGGTTCCAAAGTACACATGCAGTTCTGTCTGCCCACATCTTCCTTGCTTTTTAGGATTTACTGCTGGAATTAATCTCCTGATTGCCTAATGATAGTAGGAAAGACAATAGGGACAAGGATATCCTCTCAAACCTATCACCCACTCTGGAAATATACCTGTGGATACCAGTTCCTGGGACAAACCAACAGTGAGGGCTTCTGACCTCCCATTCTGCTCATGGGCTTCCCAGAGAGAGCTAGCTGGTCACTGCTGAAGACTGAGTTCTCAGTTAAATGGACCCTTTCCCTGAATCTATAATCCAACAGGGCTTCTGTTCTGTGATCTTGTGTGAAATTGAGCAGACTCAGGTGAGATACATGTATTTTGCTTAAAAGGAGTCACGTTGAATCACACCATGGATGTTAGGTGCAAATAAATGCAACTCTCCTTCAGTGAACCAAGAGCAATTACCAGATTTCCTTAGCCCCCCTCCCACAACTCCTTCTAATTAGCTAATGTAAAATTCAGAATCAAACTCTGCATTATAGAGATTTTCACACCGCTTCCAATTTGCAAATTAACATGCTCCATTTTAGTATTTGGACTTCTGGTTGTAAGCACAGTTTGCAGGTCTGATTTTTCAGGCATAAGAGCCCATTAGAATCCTATCTCTGAAATGCTAACATAGTTTCAACTAAGATACCTTACAACGGTATCTCACTCTGATTCTGAAATGCCCAGTTTGAGCGTGCATGTGTATATATATTTTTGTTCTTTTCTCTTCCACAAGAGGGCACTCAAGAATAAGGGATGCTAAATAGCACTTGGCTGTCACTAATAAAGCCTGAATAATAATATGCCTATTGTCTGGCCAGGTTATCCTGGTATGGTATTAGAGTAGACCATACTGCCAGCGACTCAACACCGAGCATCAGGCGGCCGTTAACTAACCTGACAACCTTGAGGACTAGCGACCTTGGCCAAGTCCACAGGGAAGGGTGATGGTTCCCAAGTGGATTAAATCCCACTTGAATCCATCTTGATGGAGGGCAGCAGCTTCATCAATACTGTCCTGGGGCTGAGGATGACTTTGCCTACCAAAAGGGATCAGGACCAGAAAGTGACTCGTGGAACTGGTACAGGTGTCACGCTGCGATGCAGAAGGCAGATGAAAGGCCATTACATTATATTCGCAGAACAGTCTTCATCGCTGATCCCCATAATGATTGCCAATATTCAGAATTGGATATGGAACAAGAAGAAGAAACAACACTTAGCTGTCACTAATAAAGTCTGAATAATAACATGCCTGATTATTGTCTGTTCACTTTTAGATATTTGAAGGCAGAACTCCCCAACAAATTTTCATGTGAAGAATATATCATATATTAACAGTCTTAGATCAGACCTACAGAGTATGGGATGATTGTGTCATTGGCTGTTTGTGCCAGACTGTGGGGGAATGATGGGGGTGGTGGTCATATTTTATGGTCTTTTTCCATTTCTGTCTAGTTAATAATCCCCCACCCCACATGAGAACACACAAATATATTGTGGTGCAAAACTGGAAAATGACAGAACTATGGCACGGAAAGAAGGGAGGAAAAGAGTTACTAAGGGAGGTAGAGAGGTGTGGCATAAGGAAGTAGAATAAAAAACGATAAGAAAGATGTGAATGCAGAGAAATGTCTGGTAGAGCAGAGAATAAAAGAGAGAGTACAATGATGTAGGTACTGCGGTGGCTTAGTGGTTAAGACACTAAATTGGAAGGTCGGCAGTCAAGACCTGAGTGCTGCATGATGGAGTGAGCTCCCATCTCTGGCCCAGGTCCTGCCAACCTAGCAGTTTGAAAGCAAGAAATTTAACAAAACTAATAATAGTTATTCCATAGCTGTCAAGTGTCCTGTATTGGCCGGGAACCTCTCGTATTTTACCCTCTTTCCCGGCTGCGGCCCGTATCAGACAGACTGCAATGTCCTAATGCTGCCACTGGACGGCAGCACAGGATAAGCATAGCTGTCAAGTTTCCTGTTTTGTCCGGGAAATTTCCCTTATTTTCAATCCACAACTTGACAGCTATGGTTATTCTATTATCTCTCCCTCCCTCTGAACAAAAACAGATTAAACACCATCTTTGAAATTAGAAGCACTGCTTCTTTAAAAAATTAAAGAACATTTGTTTTTCCAGTCATGAGTTTGCAGCTCTACAGTCACTGGGAAATAATCACAGGATTCATTTGATGGCTGATCACGCAGACATAGCTGTTTGTAAAAATATATCTTTGGAGAGAGATTTGATCACCTAAATATGAGGCTGGCTTCTGTTTCTATTCTTGATCTTCTTTGAGAATGAGAATGTTACCCATTACCAGTGTGTTAGTGATATGGCCACTATTGTAATGCTTCCTATTTATTTTGTCAACTTTAAAAAATTAAAATATACTTAAAAGTTAGAAAAGGCCTGAAATCTTCCAAAGTGAATCCTCCAAGCAATATTTTAGGAATAGCAAATAGGTTTTGTAATATTAAGAAAAAATTCAACCTTGCTAGATGTAACCTTATTTCAGAAGTCCTCCCAGCTATGCCCTCCAAAGCAGTGTGCTACAGTAACATCATTACTTTTAATGCATTATTTCCAGAGTCTGGACATATGGACTAGAACTCACAACTACACTGGGTAGCAGTTCTAGCAAATCTAGTCCAACAAATTGTAACTATTGTATTGCTATTGCTGCTGCTGCTTTTTAGATTTTGTATTTTGTATCATGTATATTATTGCTGTGAACCGCCTTGAGTTGCCCACTGGGTAAGAAAGGTGGTATAGAAATAAAACTTCAATCAATCAATCAATCAAATTTTGGAAGCATAAGCTGGAATGTCCAGGTGTGATATTCTGCATGCTTAGATTGTTGAAATAGTGGTAATTTAAAGGGGCTATAGAAAAAGTTGCTCTGAAAATGAAAGTACTTTTAAAATTGAGGCTTGGGAAATAATGTAATACAAATATTCTATAGTCATTGCACAACAATTAACCAGCTCTGAGCAAGGTCACTGCACCATTATCTTTTTGACAGTTGAAAGTGCATATGTTGCAATGTGTAAATATGGAAGTGGAGGCCGCAGGTCCTGTACTACAATGTAGCCCAGCATAGCTGATGGAACATTGTTGTGCTTAAGGAATATAGAAGCAATGTAGATAAGTAAAGTCTATAGAAATAGGCTTACGGATGTTTCTGGAAAATATTGCAACAATGAAAAAACCTTTACTTTGATACCCCTGGTGAATTTTTGTGTGATTGGAAATGATTGTGTGGTTTCATTCTGGATTTAACCCTTTATTGGGATGAATGCCAGCTGTAAATAACATGGACAAGGAAAATAGCTTTTCCTTAGAGATCTGTAAAGTTTTATAGGGTTCTTGGGGATCACTCCAAGAGCCCTACAGGTGTCAGGTTCTCTGGCTTCGCAGAAGAAGATTGTCCCTGCACATAAGATGTTATGAACTAAACCAGCAGAAGTGACCAGCTTATTCCTTTCCTAGCATTTTCTTAAAACCAAGCATGTATTTTCCCCTGCAGGATCTTGCTTTTCAGTATATGCAACAAAGACAGATGGTAGATACTGATATATCAAAACAGCATAATGTAATGTCATCCTGTTTTTTCTGTACCCTTCCACTCCTTCCCTTCCTTTGTTTTAAATTACAGTTTGCAAGATGAATGTACATAGACGCTGTGAATCAAATGTAGCGCCAAACTGTGGAGTGGACGCTAGAGGGATCGCGAAAGTACTTGCAGATCTTGGTGTCACTCCAGATAAGATTACTAACAGTGGGCAAAGGAGGAAGAAGGTAACCAAAGAAGCCACCTTTCATCCTGTCTTCCTCACCTTTGCAGCATGGAAATGTGTATAAAAATGTGTGCCTTTAATATATGTAAAGGTAAAGGTTTCCCTTGCTCGAAAGCCAGTCGTATCCAACTCTAGAGTGCAGTGCTCATCTCTGTTTCAAAGCCGAAGAGCCAGCGTTGTCTGCTTCTGCAGATGTTTCCGTGGTCATGTGGCAGGCATGACTAGACACCGGAACGCACGGAACGCTGTTACCTTCCCACCGAAGTGGTCTCTATTTATCGACTTGCAATTTCTTGCTTTCAAACTGCTAGGTTGGCAGGAGCTGGGACAAAGACGGGAGCTCATTCCATCCTGCAGTACTCAGGAATCGAACTGCTGACCTTCCACCTCCCAGTTAGCATCTTAGCCAATTGAGCCACTGCAGTATGTAAGCAGGTACAAAAATGTATACATTTTCTGGGGGGAAATGACAACAAAATTTTCTCCAGGTAGGGGCTGCGTGGTTGTGTCTGCACACCAAACTGAAATGGGACAAAATGAGAACATGGGTGAGAAGCTAAGAAGCTCAATGAAATTAAGGCTGACAGGCTTTTCACTGTCCTAGGAAGCAACCCAGGGCACTTGGTATGAGAGGTAGATCTTGCATGTGGAATTGTATAGGGAATTTTCTTGGTTATATTGGATTAAATAACTGCTTGTTTCTTGCATCTATTTGGACTCTCTCTCAGTAACCTCAAGAGGACAAAAGAGTCCTCTTTCCTGTCTTCCCCTCATTGTATAATCCTGTCAGGAACATTGGGCTGAGATGCAAGGTCTCTTAGGCCCACACTCATTTCGGCACTGCGTCACCGTGTGGGTTTAATGGTTAAGTGAGGGTGTTAAGTAGATCTTATGCAGCAAGGCTGGCCTATTATAAAGAGAACCCGGAGAGACACAGGCCTTGGCTTCCCCCTCCCACCCGCTATGGTCAGCTTTGGTGAGCCTCACAGAGGATACCTGTGGCAGGTGTAATATTGAGGCTGCTACTGCCACCGTTCCTTAGAAGGATTCAGGCTTTTAGGTACAAATCTGTGTTGATTATTATTATTATTTTTAAAAAAGTAGGTTCAAATGACAGCAAGCTAGAAACTGAAAAAGAAACTTACTTCAGAGCTAATAGTAGGATGATCTGGGGGATTTTTAGCTGCAGAGAACCAATAGAACTTTGAATAAAGAGCCGCACATGTTTATCTTTTGCCGTCCTCACTCACGGTAGACAAAGAAAAGGCTCCTGAACTCTGCTTGTTGCCTCCTCCACCATTCTGTTCAGCTTGCTGTCTCTCAGTTTAGCTGCTTGGGTGACTTGCCTACATTGCTAATCCCAAATGCCAGCCTTGCCCCCACAGTCCTGTTTCTACACGGTTACCATGACTGAGCTCTTGATTCTCCCTAGTGCATCTAATGGGTGTTATATATTCTGAGCAGCACATAATTTTCCCCAGCCCTCTTGTGTGTAAACAAGAGATCTGTCTCTTTTTGTTTTTCGGACTACACCTCCTAGAATTCCCTAGGTACTATAACTGCCTAGGGGAGGGGTGACCAAACTTTTTGGGCCACAGGCCGGTCACATGGTTCAGGGGCCAGATCTGTCCCCTGATCATACCTGTCAAGTTTCGGGAAATTTCTGTCAAATAAGGGAAATTTCCCGGCCAAAACAGGAAACTGGACAGCTATGCTTATCCTGTGCTGGCCTCCAGTCTAACTCCAGTCTAATTACAGTCTAACTAATACAGGATGATGGTGGGAAAGAGTGTAAAATACGAGGGTTTTACAGAAATTTCCCGAAACTTGACAGGTATGCCCCTGATGTCAATTCATCTGGCCCATGCCATCCTTGTCACTCCCAGAAGTGGAAGTAAAACACGCCCATATGGTGTGTTTTACTTCCGCTTCTGGGAGCGACAAGGGCGGTGTGGGCTGGATAATATGGGTGCATTTGACTTCCACTTCTAGGAGTGGCGAGGGTGGCGTCGGCCGAATGAATTGGCATTGGGGGCCAGATTCGACCCCCGGGCTGTAGTTTGGGCACCCCTGGTCTAGAGAATGCTGGGAGGTATAGGCCAGTGATGGTGAACCTTGGCACTCCAGGTGTTCTTGGACTTCAATTATCAGAAGCCCAAGTCAGCGCTTCTGGTGATCAGGTCTTCTGGGAATTGAAGTCTAAGAACACCTGGAGCACCAAGGCTGGCTTTTTTCATGAGATCTCTCAGTGTTCACTGAACACCAATGGATGCTAGGAAGATCTGAGGAGTTCTGTCCCCCAAAAAAGTGACTTTGTCAAACTCTGGGCCTAATGCTGTTGTGGCATTTTACTCTTCACATTCAATGAACTGTTGGCTGGCTATCCTCATCTATCTGTGTTCATTTAGGGAGCACAAGGTGATAAAAATCAAAATAGTGGTTAAATTGTGCAGGTCTGAATGCATAAGTGAAAAAGTTGCATTAAACTGTATATTAAATTTAAAATATAGCATGCAGGTTTACCTCCTGATTTACTCTAAGTAATTACAGGGGTAGGGGATGCTATATGAGAACTGACCATGTAGGAAAAGAAAGTTTTTTCTTTTACTTTCTATCTACATCCTGTAAATGTCCCTCAAACAACAGAGAGAAACATCAATTTAAGTAAAGTCCAGTTGATGTAAATTGCACCTTTTAAAATTAGAGTTCCTAGCCAGCTGGAAAACCTGATTTTGAGACTAGAGTAGAACTGAAGAAAAAAGAGATAGATCCCTCATCTCTTAAGTACTGTGGTCTCCCATCAAATATGTCCCATAGCAGGGGTTTCTGAGGGCCAAGTTGCATGCTACGAATTTAGCTTAACATGCCCTTGGTCCTTCAACTGACTTGACCTGAGTCACAATAAAGTCATAAAAGGCTTTATTATTTTTCAGTTGTCAGAAGGAATCTGTACTTGTCAGAATACCATGTAAACATCAGAGCCATGACTTTGATGTCCATTTGTGGGAACACATGCGAACGTAAATATTCTTATCTAGCTGGAAAACTGGCACAAGATCTTTGCTTGCCAGATGTTCCTCTCTGCCCTCCATGCTCTCACAAGGATGACAAATGGAATCCTGCTGGAAGAACATTCTTCAGAAAGAGCATCTGGATTTGGCAGATGTTTGCAAAACCACTTCATAGCAACTGATTGATCCCTTCCACACTGAGATAAAATTAAAAATCATCATGAGCCACTGCATGGGTACAGTAATGGTCATCCCAAGAGTCATACATACCTCCATTGCAATCCGGTGTATGCCTGTTCAGAAAGAGAGGAATGTCCTGTACCTGTCTACTATAAAGCTGTTTAAAATGAAAGTTTCTGGGGTGTGTGGATGTGGAAAAGGTTACAATCCTAATTCAGCACTTTTATGGTTGAGAACATGAGGATTCAAATCTAGAATTTTAGGAGTTAAACACCCAAGTACTGGACCTCAATGGACGAATCTCAGTTTTTGTTGCTCTCATATTCCGTTTTATTCACTCCAAAATCTGCAAGTTAAAGTAAGTTATTATAAGCAGCGAAAAGGAACAAAATTCCTAGCTGTCTCAAACATATGATTTTTGCTCTTAGTTCCCTGTATATTTGTGTAAAACTACTGCTCATTACCCTTGGGAACCAAAGGACACACACAGCAAGAACACAGAGATTGCTATAAAAGATGCAAAGAACCCATCCAGTGCTACAAATTCTTAAGTAGCCATTAAACAAACCAGTAGTCCTAATTTTATGCAAATCATATAACTTGCATAAAATGCAGCAATTTATTCAATTCTTTCTGACATCCACACAAAATTTGCAGCATGGCTCTTTAGACCAGAGACTCCCAACCTAAGACCCATGGATCTGGCCCATGAGGCCATTTCATGTGGCCACCTACCCCTCCAAGGGCATTTGAGAAACAAAATGTCCACCCCTTTGACGCTGTTGGGACAAAATGGCTATCCCATCATGCAGGCAGGGCAAAATGGATGTCTGGCCCTTGAAGCTGACTGAGAGAGCGTGACCCTTCCCTAGGCTTGAAAAGGTTAGGAACCCCTGCTTTAGATGCTTCTTCAGCTTGACACCATTCAGATGTGATAGACTACAAAACCCATCAATCCCTCAATGATTTGACATAATGAGAGTTGTAGTCTAAAACATCTGTAAGGTTGGAGAAGGCTACTTTAGACCCTTAGAGATTCACAAATATCAGCATGATGTTAAGCATCCTCCCATTTTAATGTTCAAAATCTGGTTTACATCCACCAGACCTCTGATAATCCAAAACTCCTGTCCATGTTAAGTCAAGGTTGCGTTGCCGTAGTCCTCAGTGAATTACAGCCTTTGATTCAGATAGGATTGAAATTCCGTGGAAGAACTCTGTTAAGCAAACACATGCTGGACACCCACAGAACAGGTTTGAATATCAGCCAGGGGTTTCTGGGACATTATCAAATGCAACAACTGATTAGCAGTCTCAAAAATATGAAGAAGAGGGAGAGAGGGATGTTTTTAGGATAGCTGACCTCTAGCTGTGCCTCAACCCATAAAACTTCCTCAGTCAACTCACTAGGAGATGTATAATGTCAGATGCATGTCAAAATGTTTATTTTGTAAACCTAACCACTCAAACTATTTTCCATCAGAGATTCACCTGACAAACTAATTGCATTTTATTACCGGTTGTAAATTACTCTTTGATTTACATCTCCGTCTCCTGAACCAACCAAATTTGCACAGCTACTCTGGGCCTCTATATGAAATGTATAGCATGAAAATCCACTCTTATGTCTGAAGACGTGGACTTGGCCCATGAAAACTAACATTAAAATACAGAAGTTAGTCTTTAAGGTGCAACAGCATTTTTTGTCATTTGTTTTGTTTACTCTCTGATATGCTTGTTTGGGAGGTTACATGTAGTTTTAGTGGTCTCACGTGTGGCTGAATTGAAGTTTTATCTAAATTTATTTAGCATGCACTTGACAAGCGAAGCAGTATTTCCTGTGCTGGAAATGTTATGTTTGTTATATTATATGTGGGATGGTAGTATGTTGATAATTTTGTATAGTTATATTTTGTTTAGATTTTGTTGGGTTGATAAGTGGTTTTTTTTCAATCTCATTGTTCTGTGCAGGACAATGACAATAAAGATTTATCATAAATCATATCATAAAAGAACACCTGACAGTGGCTAAGCTTTTCTTTTACCATCTCAGCTTGTTCCAGGTGCAGAGTCCCAACCGCCAGTTCTAGGATCCTCACTAGGAGACGACGACAGGTCAAAGTCAGCGCCCACATCACCATGTGATCAAGGTCCACCAACTTTTACTTTCTAGCTGCATAACCATTGCAATAATATTGCATCATTCTTGGTTTTTCCATCAAGCTGTTGCACAAGAGCAGGCGTTCTCAAAGTTTTTGCACCACAGGCAGGACTACTCACCCTCAGACATCTAAGTGGGCCAGACGCAATGGCAGTGGGCATGTTTGCACATGTGTCGGCATGTCTGCTTCCGAGGTCATCACCATGGGCCGGATGGAATGGCGTCAGGGTCTGGGTCTGGCCCACTGGCTGTAGGTTGTGAACCCCTGCACAAGAGCAATGTCAAAGTCTATGGTGCCAGAGGTGGTGGTGAGGTGGGGCCATCTCTCAGCTCCAATTGTCGGTCACCTATTTCGGTAGTTTCATTTTAACAAAGCTAAAAATTTCAAACAAACAAAAACAGTGTCATAATGTCACTGTGATCTGCTCTAGAACCTCCATTACTGCCAAGTACACAATTGTGGAGGAAAGACAGATTGGAGAGAGTCAGACCAAAGAGTAGCTTTCCTGAGCGTTGAGCACAGATATGTCATCTAACTCAGGGGTCCCCAACCACCGGGCTGCTGACTGGTGCCAGGCTGCCAGCTGTCCCAAACCAGGCCGCAGGCGGTGGTGGTGCTGGAAGCCCCAGTGGCAGCCTTATGCCCTCAGCATGCTTTGCCAGGTCTGCCTGGCGGTCGAGGTGGGGTGTGTGGGCATCAGACACAGCAGATGGGCAGGTGGCTGGGGCCCTCCTCCATGTTGCTTAACTATGGTGGAGCTCCGCCCCCGCCTGTGTGCAGTGTGATGCCTCACAGCCCGAGTTGGACGGTGTGTCTAATGGACAACTGGGCTACTACTCCTTGTTTTTGAGGTGCAGCGGGGCTCCTCTCCCTGCCTGTGAGCAGTGTGCACTTTGTCATATTTTGTTGTGTGCTTGCGCCGTCTGGTCCTTTTGCCATTCTTTCAAAAGGTTGTTTGGCATGAAGCCAGTCCATGGTGTGGGAAAGGTTGGGGACCCCCTGATCTAACTAACTACTTGTTGTTTTATCTTTTTTACAGAAATCAAAGAACTTGAAAATAACATTAGGAAAGCATTATCGTTTGACAATCGAGGAGAAGAACACAGGGGAGCAGCCACGCCGTCAGCTGACAACCAGCTGAACATCCCTGGGGAGAATGGTGAAAATGGAGAGCTCAAAGGCCAGACAAAGCGCATGGGCCTTGAAGAGTTCAACTTCATTAAAGTGTTAGGAAAAGGCAGCTTTGGGAAGGTGGGTAACCTTTTGTCATTGCTCAGTTTGTGGTGGGTTGTTTCTCCTCCTCCTCCTCTATCCACTAACTGACAGAAGCAAGGAAGTAAGTGGATGATCCTGAATATTCCCATCCCATCCACAGTCATGCACATTGTTGGAGCTATGATTTCTGTGGATGGAATCCTCCCAGCTTCATATTTATTTCCTTAAACTTTTAATAAAATTTTAATGAAGCAAAAAGACACCCACCATTCACGTTCAAGCCCTATTTCTGCGCGATCTGTGTGATCTGACTTATAGGGATCCTCTTCTGGGTTTTCTAGGCAGAGCACTCGGGTGTGGGTTACCATTCCCTTCTTCTGGGAGTATCTTGGGACTGTGCAGCTTGCCCAGGGCTAAACAGTCTGGTTTTTCTCCTAGGAGGCACAGTAGGGAGTGAAACGTCCCAGCCAGATACCTAAACCACTGAACAAGCCAACCGGCAACCAACCCATATCCTTCCAGTTTTAGCCTCCCCAGTTCACACCAGTAACTCCACAAATGTACACACAGCTATTGATTAAGTCTACTGACACATAGTTGATACTCATTTACAGATGTACAATTATGGATAAGGCAACCACATAAGCAGAAGGAGACAGGAGAGGGGAGATGGGGGGAGGTAGGCGACTAAGTATAGCAGTTTTTAATGATACCTTGTGAAGATCTTTAAAATCAGCTCTTAAAAAAGACTGCACAACTCTTGTCTGTATTTTTTGTCCACCTCCCATTTATGAAATGCCTTTTTCTGTTGTTGGCCAAATCTACAAGATCCTGTGTTTGGAGTTCTAGGGGTGGTGTGGGAGAGAAGGAAAGGAATTCTTCCAACAGAACAGAGGGAGAAATTATCTCCTTGGTCACATGAGCAGAAATTTGCTCACACATATTTCATTCTAGCAATTCTTCTTCTTCTGTGTTTAGGCCAAATGTGAAACTGCCAAAATGAAGGCATCTTTTGGTGAGTTAACTCTGCAGTTTCTTTCACCGGACCTAGTGTGAGAAAGATTAGCTGGCAGCACAAGGTTGCCATTATCAGGGTACGCCCAATTGTTGGTCAAAAAATACCACAATCTTCAAATAGGATCTTTCTGTGTATCACATTCTAGCAATAGCAATAGCAAAACTGGACATACTTTTACTAGTTCTGCCATGTGGCCTAATTTGTCAGGGATACAGACCAGAGACCCAAGTGAGTTTCACGGCTAAGTAGGAATTTGAATTCATCTAGTTTGACACCCTAGGTGGGTGAATTCCTTGGCACATTACACAGGAGAGGAGATCGTACTTGTGAGTCATGCTATCTTGTGAGGTAGAGGAATCAGTAGAAAATGTAGGAGGGGGATCATTAGCCATGAAGATAATTTGAATCACACATCCTGTAATCCATCATCACTACTGCGGTGGCTAGTGGTAATGGATTACAGGACGTGTGATTCAAATCATCTTAATTGCTAATAATGATGGTCGAAATCCAAAATGCCCTGAAAGCCAGAGTTTCCTCATCTCCTGACGTAAGGGATTTAGATGCAGAAGACCACAGTTTAAGTCCTTGCTGAGATGACAGTTGTCCATGTTGTTTACTTTGTGGTTCTTCCCCTCCTACATTTACTTTGGAAAAGACACTGTAGGATCCAAGCATTGAAATGAACTCAGAACTTAAATGACAGCTTTCAGAATCCAAATGAATCCTGTGAGATATACTCCAAAGAAGTTACAATTTCAGGCTCTGAAAAGCATGTCAGTTATGTTCGCCAGTTAAATGTTGAACTGCAGTGGGTGGAGAAAACAATAATTTAATTTAATTTTTGCACTTCTCCGCCACCCACTCAGGCGAACCCGACTCAGGGCGGCTTACATAATACGAAAAACATATAATACAATTTTAAAAACCTGACGTTAACTCACCCATCCACCCCATCTGCCCACCCTATACATAAAAAAGAGAGGAAGAGAAAAAGGTGCCCTTGATCCTTATCTTGATATGAGCCAACAGGCAGGGGCCGTACTTCCATTTGGACCCCACACCTGCCCTGCCAGCCAGGTTTTCAAGCCTTTTCTAAAGGGCAACAATTCTGTCTCTAGTCTTAGCTCTGTGGGCAGGAGGTTCCATAGGGCTGGTGCAGACATGGAGAAGGCCCTCCTTCATGTGTTAGAGAGATGAGTCCCTCTAGCTGATGGAACAACAAGAGTGCCCCTCCGGTCCGTTCTGGTTGGGTGGGCAGACACTCTTGGGGTGATGCGGTCTCTCATGTATCCTGGCCAACTACCATATAGGGCTGTAAAGGTCAAAACCAGCACCTTGAATTGCACCTGGAGGCAAACTGGTAACCAGTGCAGCTCCCGAAGTAGCGGCAAGGTGTGGACATAACGTCCACACCCCATCACCACCCAGGCAGCGGCATTCTGGACCAGCTGTAGCCTCTGAATGGTTGTGAAGGACAGCCCCATGTAGAGCACATTACAATAATCTAGGTGACCAGAGCATGAGTGATGATGAGTAAGGAGTGGGCGCAACTGGCGAATTACTCGAAGTTGAGCAAAGGCCCTCCTGGCCGCGGCCGCCACCTGTTCTTCCAGCAGCAGCCAAGAATCCAGGAGGACCCCCACATTGCGCACCGGGTCTGACTGGGGCAGCACTACCCCACCCAGTACCAAAGATGGCAACTTCCCAGATAACGCGGACCTCCTAACCCATAGCCACTCAGGCTTGCCAGGATTCAGCTAGGAAAAGTTGAAAGCAGCAGGAAAAGAGGAAGAAGAAATATGAGAAAGATTGCCTACTTAAAGGAATCCACGATGTTGAATTTGCAAGAGTTGAGTGGGGCTCTAGAGGACAGAATCTTTTGCAGGTCACTTATTCATAAGGTTGCTATAAGTTAGAAGCAATGTATCAAATAGCACATACCTTGGATACCTTGAAGTCATTATTCAGTGAGGAGTCTGTGCAGTGGTAGACATCTCTGCAATGACATTCCACACATGCAAATGGACCTGGGAAATCAAGTCCATCTGCATGCAGTTTTTTAGCCATTTGGATATTTTATTTTATTTATTTAAATTTCTATACCACTTTTCTCATCCCGATGGGAGACTCAAAGCGGTTTACAACATTCACAATAACCAATAACAAAGTACAGTGTAAGTAAAGAGAAATAATACAAATAAGTTACAATAGAACTATCCACAATATGGCAATTTCTACAATATTAAAGATACAAAATTACAAAGTCTAATACAGATCCTAACACAATAAAAATTAGCATTTAAATACCAACTAGTACCCTCGGCTGCTACAAGTCCAAGACGGAGCCCAAAAAACTCAGCCATCCACGGCGGAGTTCAGTGGCTCAAAACGTCCCAGCTGAAGAGAGAGGATGTCCCGCCACATGGCAGCTGTGCTCCGGCAACAGCTGTGCTCCCACCCACCCCGACCAAGGTCAGTCGAGGGGGGGAGTCGGCAGAGTTGTGGTGGCTCAGCAATGGTGGCTCTTGTAGCCCCGTGGCAGGAACCCAGGGCAGCTGCAGCATGCTCCTACCCACCCTGACCAGGGCGAGTCAGGGGGGAGCCGGTAGTGTTGCAGCGGCTCGGCGGCAGCGGCTCTTGTAGCCCCGCAGTGGGAACCTGGGACAGCTGCAGCATGCTCCCACCCACCCCTGACCAGGGTGAGTCGGGGGGGGAGCAGATGACGGATATCACATCATCTGCTGGCTAGGCGGACCATGACGTGTGCCCTCCACTTTCACCTGCCCCAAGGAATCTGATGGAGGACGCTTTGGTGAGTTTTAGGCCCAGCCTAACATCATTGACAAGTGATGAGCAACACTGCCTAGTTAGACTGCTCAAGCTCCTGCGCCTCAACATGGCTCTCACCTAGCAGTTGAGCACATGCCAAACGCCAATTGGTGTCTTATCTCACAGATACTGCTCTGTAGGAAGGCTGAGGTTTCCTCTCCTTGAAGGAGCTTTGCTTCGTATCCCCTGGTTTTGCAAGTCAAACATTTTTTTTTCCAACTCCCCAGCTGTGCAGACTCCACAAGGCATGCAAAGTTAGTCAGTGTTTGTTCTGCCTCCTGCTAGACCACCATATATAGCAGGGGTTCACAGCCTTTTCAAGCTGGGAGCCGGGTCACACTCTCTCAGTGGGCTGGACAGCCATTTTGCCCTGCCTGCATGATGGGGGATAGCCATTTTGTCCCAACAGCTTCAAAGGGGCAGACATTTTGTTTCTCAAATACCCTTGGAGGGGTGTGGGCCTTATGAAATGGCACCGGGGGCCGGATCTGTCCTACAGGCCTTTGGTTGGGAACCCCTGATATATAGGATCAGCAGTGGTGATTTTAATGACAGAAGTGGAAGCCTTAAAGCTCCTTGGATTCAGATCTCTTGCAATTCCATGCTGACAAGTACATGTGGGATGTTTATCTTCTTCTCAGTGTATATGGCAACTGTTTGTAATCTGAAGCATCAACGAAGCCACACTTTTCACAGTAGAGGGATTCCCAAAATCATTTTGCATTTCTGCTCATCCAAGCCAAGGCCTGCCAAGTGATTTTGGCACCAGGGTCAGAGAATCTATCCAGGACCCTACCCTATCTTTAGCAGTAGACTACAGTAAGTACTAAGAAACTATGCAGCCATCCATTTACCAACCATCTCATGAAATCCAAACTCTGGGGGCCTGAGGCAGTGTCTCTCCTTTTGCCAGGCCTGTCAACAGCTAAATCTCAAGAGAGGCATGCTAAACATCCACTAAGCCACAGGAAGCTTTATTTGCCAGGCTTAGTGTCTTGTGAATCTGGGCTTGGTTTGAGTCTTTTAAAAGAATCCACACTTTGCTCTGGTCTTTCTTAACAGTAAATATGTCAATCAGCAGTGGCCAAATGGGACC
Organism: Bradypodion pumilum; assembly: GCA_035047305.1. Taxonomy (NCBI): domain Eukaryota; kingdom Metazoa; phylum Chordata; class Lepidosauria; order Squamata; family Chamaeleonidae; genus Bradypodion; species Bradypodion pumilum. Next base: position 30,100,859 of record JAWDJD010000001.1, on the reverse strand, counting down.
CAGGTGCCAGGCTCCCAAACACAGTCCCCAGCATCACAATCCATATTTTTCAACAACAGCAATTAAAATTGCTTCTACATCCCCTTGTGCCCTCTAGGGTGGCATACATACAGAGGGTGCAAAAATGTATACATATTTTAAGAAATTATCTATGCCTTTCCTGCCAACCTAGCAGTTCGAAAGCAAGAATGTGCAAGTAGATAAACAGATGCTGCTTTGGTGAGAAAGGTAACAGTGTTCCATATGCTCTGGCATCTAGTCATGCCTGCCACGTGACCACAGAAATGTCTGTAAGCACAGACAGCACTGGCTCTTCAGATGTAAACCAGTGGTTTCCAACGTGGAGCACATGCCCCACAGGGAGATTTAAATTCCCAGAAACCCAAGTCAGTACACTGGCTGATCAGTGCTTTGGGGAATTGACTTAAGCTTCTGGGAATTGAAGTCCAAAAACCAAAGGTTGGGAATGTTTGTCCCAACAGCTTCAAAGGGGCAGCCATTTTATTTCTCAAATACCCTTGGAGGGGTGGGGGCCATATGAAATGCTGTAAACAGAGATGAGCACTGTGCCCTACAATCAGATATGACTGGCTTTTGAGCAATGGTGACCTTTACCTACCTTCATCTTAATTTTTGAAGTACGGAAGTAGTCCATGTTTTCAAGATAAACAGCAACGCCAAACTTAATATAGGTGGGTATTATTCAGGTGGTGCGACATTTTATGAAAGGAAAGGTACGTGCCACTCCACTTTCCATGCTAGCCATCCCCATTCACCCTTCTGATATACACTACCACTTTCTCCCCATGTACATAAGGGCTCTGTGTGCTGACCCACCCGAGTGGGTACAGTCGCCACACGGTGGCGCTACACGGAGAGTCTGTTCAAGGAGAGTCTAGATATCAAAGCCGAGGTCTGTTTACCATAGGCCAAGCAAATGGGCTGATCACTGTCAGAGTCAGACCCCTGATCTGACAAATCAGCTGCCGGGGGAAACAGACTTGGGCCAGGCGCAGGCTGATCCCTGGCTCAGGACATCCTCAGGTTTGGGTGCGGGCAGAACTGGACTGAGCATAGGGAGTGCCTCCTGATCCAGGCCATCCTCAAAGTCCAACGAGAATTGGATCACAACACTCTGTGACTAGATGGACTGCATGGCAGGTAGTTCAGCATGCAGATTTTCCCCATCCTCATATTTATGAAATGTCACACTTTTTATATTTGTGCATTATGTCTTTTAAAATCCTGCAAAAGATATGTGGTTCAGATTAGACAAGTTCATGGAGTTCAAGGGTATCAATGGCTATAATTATGGATACCTAAGAACAACCTCTGGGTTGGAGAGATAGGCAGGATACCTCTCAAAGCCATTTCCAGGGAATCCTAAGCAGGTGAAGGCATCTGCTTGGGAATAATACTCTGAAGCAAATGGTGAGCCACTGTGTGAGACAGAATGCTGGACTGGATGGGCTGTGGCCTGTTCCAGCAAGGCTGTTCTTATGTTCTTATATGTATAGAATTTACTCCACAGCCTAGGAGACTGAGCCTTGTTATTTAAAACCAGATCTGAGGATGGAAAGAGGAAAGTGGTAGGGTTCTCCTCTGTTTGAATGACTCAGTAGAGGTGAAGAGTGCTGAGACTGCATCTGTGGACTAGCTAAGGTAAAAGTGGGCAAGGATGTCTGAATCAGTGGTAGGAAATGTGGGTGCAAGAGGCAGGAATTGTGGCAAATACGTCTCGTCTCATGAGTGCCCAGAATGCTGGCCTAACATGAAATAAGGCATGCATGCATGCACAACATCTATTTGGGGGTCTGGCAGCTTGTCATGATTGTACATACTGTATGAATAATCTTACTGAAAATCTTGATTTACTGCTATTCAGAAAGAGGGATACCTGAATAGAAACTTTGAATCAATTGCTGAATGGGGAGTCAATTTTTATGTAGTTCTCATTGATTGATTTGGTCTATGAAGTTGACCCATTGGATTCAGGTCATTGATTGTACGAAATCTTGACCTGCTTGGTGGGAATGATCTCATTGACATCAGTAACAGTACTCTAGTGTATCCTGTAGTATGATTGGTTAATGGTAATATACAGAACACCATTCTGTCCCAGAGGTCCTTTAATAGTTGTGTGCCATCAAGTCAATTCTGATGTATAGTGATCCTTTCCAGGGTCTTCTAGATATCGAACACACAGAAATGGTTTCCTACTCCCTTCTTCTGGGGGTGACCTGGGACTGTGCAGCTTGCTCATGATTACATAGGCTGGATCTTTCAGTAGCAGGCCCAGTAGAGAATTGAACTCCTAATGTCTTGCTCTGTAGCTAGATACACAAAGCATTGAGTTATTCAGCCAGCATCAGAGGTTCTTTAGATGTGCACAAATTTATTTATGCATGAAAGTTTCTTTGCCACTGCCACTGATATTGCAAGCACATGGGATTGCTTGTACCTATGAAAAACGTCTAGTGGACACTTAGATCTTTATGAATTGCTGTGGATTTAATTAGGTATTTCTTGGGGGAAGTTTGTTTTAAATATGGAGAGTATAGATAAATTCTTTGTGAAAGTTAAAAATATTCTCATGGGACCTCTGCTGATGTGCGGACTCCTTGCTGAATGACAACTCCGCAGTATCCTAGGTAAGGTTAATAAATTATAGTTATCAGTTATTTTAAGTCTTGGAAGGCTTGCAAATGTCCATAGATCTATGATAGCATGGACTGCTGAAGTGGCTTGTGTTTTAATAGTCTTTGCAAACGTTGTTTTGGTCTATTGTGTATGTACCTACTTTTCTGATACCCCTCCAGCTATATGTTTAGTGTAGTTTGTAAAATATGCAATGCAATTTGTACAATATGTATTAATTTCACAAATAGGATTTCTTTTAAATTCTAGGTCATGCTAGCTGAACTAAAAGGTAAAGATGAAGTATATGCAGTAAAAGTCCTGAAGAAAGATGTTATCCTACAAGATGATGATGTGGATTGCACAATGACAGAAAAACGGATTCTGGCATTAGCACGGAAACATCCCTACTTGACACAGCTCTACTGCTGCTTCCAAACCAAGGTAAATTGACTTAATCTCTAAAAATAGAAAACTACTACAGGTCACCTATCTATATTCATGGGTTCCAAAGCATACAGTGGATATCTGAAACAACAGATAACAACAAACCCTACATTTACATTGTAGACAGTGGCTGTTAGTGGCCAGCTCTGGTAATGCACTATAGAAATACATATGTATCATATATTTTAGGGATTTGAATTGAATATTTTTAGACCTACAGATAACTGAACCTGTGAATGCTGAACCTGCAGATATTCAGGGGGGGGGGTACTTTCAACTCGAAGAATACAGTAATTGCTATGACAACTAAGATATTCAAGAAGTTGCAATTCAAAGACGTAGCCTTTTCCATCTCCAAGCTGAATGTACAAAGATTGTACAGAATCTAGTATGTGTGCTGGTCCTTGGACCATTGCTTGTAGAAATGTATCAGAAACACACAAAATGGAAGTCAGTGCCTCCTTTTTTTTGTTCATGCTTCAACATGTAGATCCTACAAACTGACCCTATGTTTAGTCGTCTGAGGAGGTTAATAGTATATATTCAATGTAACTATACAAAACTGGATTTGAAAATGGTTATTTCTTTCAGAATAGAAAAGCAAAAAAATGTAAATGCTTAGACAGGGTGAGGGAACTTGAAACCCCTCTCAAATGTTGCTGCAGTCTCCCTACCATCATTACAGGCTATTGGGCATGCTTTAGTCTCAATATACATATCTCAATGACTACATGTTCCCACACTCATCATGAAGCATAAGAACATAAGCATGTAAAAACAGTGGGAATAAAACAGAGCATTTTAAGAGTTCAAGAAGCACCTCCTAGAATTATTTGAAGAACTTGCTGCTTGAACATTCTTCCAGAAAATGATTTGATTTGTACCTCTTTGGCTAAAGTCTTAGATGTTGACAAGGAAGATCTGTGGATTCTGTAAAAACAGTCAGTTTAAAGAATTTTCTAGATCATGGAGAATTCCTTTTTAAAAATAATTTGTTATGGAATTAATTGAAATATATAGCAAAGTAAGTAACTCATGGCAATTTTTAGAATAAGTTTTTGTAAGTTGCTACTGCAGTGGCTCAAGTGGCTTAGACGCTGACTGGGAGGCGGGAGGTCAGCAGTTCGATTCCCATGTACTGTAGGATGGAATGAGCTCCCGACCTTGTCCCAGCTCCTGCCAACCTAGCAGTTTGAAAGCAAGAAATTGCAAGTAGATTAATAGGGACCACTTCGGTGGGAAGGTAAACAGCATTCCGTGTGCTCCAGTGTCTAGTCATGCCTGCCACATGACCACGGAAACATCTGCAGCAGCAGATAGCGCTGGCTCTTTGGCTTTGAAACAGAGATGAGCACTGAATCCTAGAGTCGGATATGACTGGCTTTCGAGCAAGGGAAACCTTTACTTTTATTGATTGCATTATTCAATATTCTTTTTTATTACTGTTCAGTGTATTTTTTTAAAAAAAATCTGAATTATAACAAAATCTCCTAATTTTTATAAAAATTCCTCAAAATACCTTAAAGTATTTTTTCCTGGGAAAAGTAATATTGCTGGCCAAGCTGTGCAACAGGATTTCAGCCACCATGTTGCAGTTGTGTGCACTCCTAAATTGTACATGAATTATGCCGCTTTACCTGCATTGTGGAACATTTTGTGTGGGTACTGCTTCTGAAGGAAGCATGATTCTCAGCTGAGTGGTGCTGTTTTTGTTACCGTATGGCACATTGTTTGGGGTCAGCCAGACTCCTCCTACATTCTGTAATCTGTATGAGTCCTAACAATGAAAATGAACTTCCAGTCATTAGCATGTTGTTGTTTCCCCCCCTCAATTTAATATTTGCCATTGTTTAGGATTTACTTTAGCACCTTTCTTAGAGTAAACCTATTTCAGTAAATGAAACTAACAGAGGTGTCAACACTCACCTAATCCCCATTGGTTCAGTGAGCCTACACTAGTGAAATTTCTTACAATAAGCAACAGAATTTTGACTTTTAAGTAAAACTTAAAGTAAACTTAAGTAAAGCTCTAGCCAAGTAAAGCCACATCAGAATGTGGCTTTACTTGGCTAGAGTTAGAACCCACATGACTTACTATATTATTGATAGTAAGGACTGCAAGGTACCCAGGGTGCGGTTAATTTTGGAATAGCCCTACTATAACTGATTGGAATTACAATCTGAAATTTCTGGAGAGTACAAAGTCGACTGTATTAATTGATACCTATTGTTCCACTAAGACATTGTGTATTGTAGAGAGTTGCACTTAAAAGGTCAGGTTTCAATACCCGAGTGCTGCATGAAAGATCTTGGGGACATGAAAGGAGCCTCATTTTGGTGTTCCCTGAGTGGAGTTTCAAGTCAAGTTTTTTCAAGTTTAATTTCTATACCGCTTTACTCACCCAGCGGGCAACTCAAAGCAGTGTACATAGTAACAATAAGATAGTACATTAATACAGGTAAACATAACACAATAAATCAACAATACAATAATAAAGCAATAATGTCATCAAATTACAAGATTACAAGTCAGAAAAAAACATAATATAAGTAAAGGGGGAAATGCAAATAAGTTACACTAGAACTCTCCACAATATGGCAATTTCTACAATGTTAAAGATACAAAATTACAAAGTCTAATACAGATCCTGACACAATACAATTTATCATTTAATACCAACTAGTACCCTCGGCTACTACAAGTCTAAGACGGAGCCCCTAAAAACGTCTCAGCTGAAAAGAAAGGAGTGTCCCACCACATGGCAGCTGTACTCAGGGAACAGCTGTGCTCCCACCCACCCCTGACCGAGGCGAGTCAGGGTGGGGAGCCGGCGGTGTTGCAGTGGCTCGGCGGCGGCAGCTCTTGTAGCCCCGCGGCGGGAACTCGGGGCAGCTGCGGCATGCTCCCACCCACCCCTGACCAAGGCGAGTCAGGGTGGGTAGCCGGTGGTGTTGCGGCAGTGTTGCAGTGGCTCAGCAGTGGTGGCGGCTCTTGTAGCCCCGCGGCGGGAACTCGGGGCAGCTGCAGCTTGCTCCCACCCACCCCTGACCAAGGCAAGTCAGGGTGGGGAGCCGGCGGTGTTGTGGTGGCTCGGCAGCGGTGGCGGCTATTGTAGCCCTGCGGCGGGAATTTGGGGCAGCTGCGGCATGCTCCCACCCACCCCTGACCAAGGCGAGTCAGGGTGGGGAGCTGGCGGTGTTGTGGCGGCGCGGCGGTGGTGGCTCTTGTAGCCCCTCGGTGGGAACTCAGGGCAGCTGCGGCATGCTCTCACCCAACCTGACCAAGGTGAGTCAGGGTGGGGAGCCGGCGGTGTTGCGGTGGCTCAGCGGCGGTGGCGGCTCTTGTAGCCCCACAGCAGGAACTCGGGGCAGCTGCGGCGTGCTCCCACCCACCCCTGACCAAGGTGAGTCAGGGTGGGGAGCCTGCGGTGTTGCGGTGTTTCTCCAGCAAAAATCCTTTCAACCCAGAGTAACTTCTGACACGAAATTTTGTTTTATGCAACTTTGCTGGGTCTTTCCTGTGTTGCATCCCAATTGCCAGAAGGTGGCACTAAAGATATAGATAAAAAAATATTTTGTCACTCAAAAGAATATTGGATGGTTATGTAACTTCATATAAATGCTGGTAGGCTTCGCACTGTAATCAGTTTTACATTCTCTAAAAGTTTGTTCAAATAAATAAGCACAGTAAGAAGAAAACTGTAATATTTTTATTGGACAGGTGAGCTGTCATTCTGCAAATCTTTAACTGTTACAAACAAACAATTCTAGGCAAATAGTTTTACATACCAGGATAGTTAAAGATTCTGGCTGCTTTTGGGGCTGATTTTTTATGGATGTACACAATGTGTAGTCATTGCTGCTTGGCTCCTCCTACAAGTGGTAGTGGTTAAAATGATCAGAAAGTTACCAGTACTAGAGTAGAAAATCCCTGGTTACTTCCAGACTTAACTTTTAGTTTGTCTCTCCAGAGCCGTAATTAGAAATACTGACACAGGAACAAGTGACATTGTATTAGTCTCAAACTCTTTGCTAAAATATGAGTGTGAACCATTAGCCACTACCAAGAGAAAAGAAGAGTAGAAAATAATACCTCCCCACAAAGAAAACATAAATTCTGTTTTCAAAGAAAGGCAAATAAAGACACCAGCCCTCTGTCTTTTTTTAACAAGCCAGGACCTAAAAAAACAGGGTATTGTGGTCTGAACAGGGTGGATGGATGGAGGCTCATTCAAGAACAAACTCTTGTTACATAGAAGACGCCAGAAATGCAGATTTGGATGTAATGCTCAGTTTCCTGCTATGGCTATTTCCTGTTTATTTTAATTCTTTCTGCATGCAGAAGGCAGCATCTATCAGTGAACTTGTTTGTTGTTGCTAAGCTAGAATGATGAAGAATTCTGGCTTTGTGTTGTGATGCAAACTGAGTCCCAGTAAAAGGTTAAGGATAAATGACTTCCTATATCTTTCTTCATGCAGAAATATTTCCATGCTGTAAAATGCAATGAAGATGCACACAATTCTTCCAATCTTTATCAGATCATATAAAACAGGGGTTCACAACCTATGGCCTGTGGGCCAGACTTGGTCCATAATGCTATTCCATCCGGCCCATGGCAGTGACCCCTGGAAGTGGACGCACTTACAACAGCCGTAAATGCACCTGTGCAAATGCGCTCATGGCTGCCACACTTTACGGCATGTGAACGACATGTGCAGCCCACTCAGCTGTGTGAGGGGGCATGGTATGGCCCATGACGTGAACAGGTTGAGAACCCCTGATTTAAAATTAGCGCTGCCACCTGAAAAAGATGGTTTTAAGAAAATTCCAAGCCATAAAATACCTCAGCCTTTATGAACAGTAGTTTGGCTTGCTGTGCATCCAAGGAGTTGTGTTACCAAAGCACCTTTTCCAAACTGTGATTTTAGTGCTGAAAACTAGCTGCACAATAACATGGCACACACTTTAGAAAAAAGAAAAAATGAGTGTTTGTCTCACTCTGTTGCTCAATAATAATGCGAGGTTGCAAAACTTAATTTCTTGGACTACAGCTCCCAGAAGCCAAATGCTAGCATAGGGAATTATTGGTATTGTAGTCCAAAAATCTAATTTTGCCATCCTCTGATTATGGTGATGTGTTTTTCCCCTCATGGTGGGCAACCCCCCTAGAGATGTCCTGATAAACAATTATGTTATGACAACTTTCCAGTAATTGCTTTAAGAAGAGCAACCTGCATTTTTCTCTTAATAATGGCTTCAGGGCCAAGCTGCGTCACTTGTGATTTAGAGTGCAAATTAGCCAGATTAAGTGGTCACACGTCTATTTGTCTGGGACTAGTCAATGGATTTGTAATCTGTTTTACCTGATTGTTTTGTGTGAAGGTTGCTAAAGTGCTAAACCTGTCATGCAGATTGGGCTCTGTGGATGTAATCCATTTAAAGTGCATTTACGTTTTCTGATATTTCTGCTGTATGTCACGTTACAATCTTGGGAAGTCTATATTTCAAATGCTGTACCTTAATGGGAGTTGTTAATAACTGCCAGATGTCAGTGTCAAACTGCATATATGACAGTAGATATGGACTATTTATATTACATATGGTGTGGTCCAAACAGATATGGGTATAAATATAGATTTAGCTGTTTAAAACACAAATGGACTGTGATTTTAAAAGATCCACCACAAGACATTTAAAAAGTATTAAATAGCACATGGCAATGAAGAATGGTGTGTATAATTACTTTGCTTCTTGCTTTTGCTTTGATTTCAGTTATCATTTTTGTAATAAATTACTAATTTAAATTTCTTCATAATCAGGATGGAAAGAACTTTAAGTTTAGGAAACTGTTGTTGTTGTTCAGTCGCACAGTCGATTCCGACCCTTTGCGACCCTATGGACCATTGTTCTCCAGGCGCCTCTGTCCTCTACCATCCCCCTCAACCCTCCCAGCTCTGTGCCCATTGTGTCTATAATACCATCTAGCCATCTCATCCTTGGCCTCCCCCTTCTTCTTTTGCCCTCCACCTTTCCCAACATCAATGCCTTCTCAAGTGAATCCTCCCTTCTCATTTGATGTCCAAAGTATTTTAGCTTCATCTTTACTATTTGACCTTCCAATGAGCAGTCAGGGTTAATTTCTTCTAAGATTGACCTATTTGTCCTCCTCGCTGTCCAGGGGACTCTCAAAACCCTCCTCCAACACCACATTTCAAAGGCATCTATTCTTCTGCGTTCAGCCTTCCTAATTGTCCAGCTCTCACATCCATACATTACTACTGGGAAAACCATTGCTTTGACTATTCTAATTTTTGTTTGCAATGTAATGTCTCTGCTTTTCACTATGTTCCCCAGGTTTCTCATCGCTTGTCTCCCAAGAATCAGTCGCCTTTTTATTTCATGGCTGCAATCCCCATCTGCAGTGATCTTTGATCCTAAGAAAGTAAAATCTGTCACTGCTTCTACTTCTTCCCCGTCTATTTTCCAGGAACTGATTGGGCCTGTTGCCATTATCTTGGTTTTCTTGATATTGAGTCTCAAGCCAGCTTTTGCACTCTCCTCCTTCAGCCCAATCAAGAGATTCTTTAGGTCTTCCTCACTTTCTGCCATTAGGGTGGTATCGTCTGCATATCTCAGATTATTGATGTTTCTCCCAGCAATTTTAATCCCATATTGTGATTCCTCCATCCCTGCACTGCACATTATGTGCTCTGTGTATAGGTTGAATAAGCATGGTGACAAAATGCAGCCTCGTCTTACTCCTTTTCCTATTCCAAACCACTCTGTTATTCCATGTTCTGTCCTAACTGTTGCTTCTTGGTTCATGTACAGATTTCTCAGGAGGCATATGAGGTGCTCTGGTATTCCCATCTCGTTAATTACTTGCCACATCTTGTTGTGGTCCACACAGTCAAATGCCTTAGTGTAGTCAATAAAACAAAAGTAAACTTGTTTCTGGTATTCCTTTGTTTTCTCCATGATCCAGCGTATGTTGGCGATGTGGTCTCTAGTCCCCCTGCCTCTTCTGAAACCAGCCTGCACCTCTGGTAATTCTCTCTCCACATGCTGCTGAAGTCTGTCCTGTATTATCTTGAGCATCACCTTGCTGGCATGTGGGATGAGCGCGATTGTTCGATAATTTGAACATTCTTTGGCATTGCCCTTTTTTGGGATTGGGACGTATACTGATCTTTTCCAATCCTGTGGCCACTGTTTTGTTTTCCAAATCTGCTGGCATATTGAATGCAGTAATTTGACGCCATCATCTTTTAGCGCTTTGAAAAATTCAACTGGGATACCATCATCTCCACTAGCTTTGTTGTTTGCAGTGCTCTTTAGGGCTAACTAACATGCATCAAAAAACAAAACTGATAGATTCATCTGTCTATGTTCAGGGTTTTAATTTCTCAGTTCAACCATGTTAGTGCCAGTTTAGGATTATCTAAAGAGGGACAAATCGGTCATGTTACAGCCTGTTCCGATTATTGTTTTTTCCCCAACATTAAGTGTTTCCTGTTTTCACACCAGTTTGCAATTATTTTTCTGCAACCCTAAACAAAATTTTATATTTTTGTGCACATTTCTTTTAATATATTCATTTAATGCACACATTTTCTAATGTATATTTTCTATTTTTTATTGAACATTTTAAAAATATGAACATACAAAATACAAAACTATAACATACAAAATAAGACAACATTACAATTACATTGTAAGTAAAACACAAACAAACTGAAAAAACACTTCAAAAGAAAAAGAAGGAAAGAAAATTCTTTGATATAAAGAGTTCTTTTTGTATTAATAAACTTGTTTGCATTCTTGAAATATAAGTTTATATATCATTGTTTAATTATAACTACATATATGCTTACTCCATTATATCTGAACCAAATAATATAAACTACACCCAGTATTTCAATAAACATACAAAAGAAAAACCCCAGTGATATCTACAAAGCCCTGGAGATTGCATTTATTCCAGCACTATATTAATGCTTCCAAAAACCCAATTGATCCGGAATTGGTTTACCACCTTTACCCTTATGCAATGTATATTCCACAAATGGTTTCCATATATCCCAAAATTTATTTTCTTTAATTACCCCCTTTTTCTGATTCAACTCCCATGTAAACTTATCATTTAACTCTATATTCCACATTTCTTTAATGTATACTTTCTAATGTGTACTTATAATTGCAGATGTTTTCCCATGTTCCTGTACACCTTTTCTATTATTAGCGTTTTGAGTCCATTTGATTTTGCAAAGTCTATCCCCAAATTCAGGAAAGTGAAAATGCTCCTGTTTAATTGCCTTCTGCTTCATGTATATCTTTGAAATGAGTGCATTTAGTAACTCTACATTAAGATAAAAAGAGAATAAACTTCTCCCTCCACTGTCAGTTTTCTTCAGCCTTCAGCTGTATGATTAGAACCCATTGTTTTGACTGATAGATGTAAAATTGGGGGGGGGGGATAATTCTATTTTTAAAGCAATTGGAATGCCTAACTTAGACTAAGAAAATAGCAAAATATTTCCAGTCCCAGTATTTAGAAAAAATAGGGATAGGGGAGAATTCCCAACCCCCCAGTTAGTATCACCACTCTGGTTCCAGGAGCTATAATCCAACATTGTATTTTTTTTCTTAAATTCTATCTGGATTTGTGGTTCCCAACGTGGGGCTCACGTCCCACAGAGGAACTTCAATTCTCAGAAGCCAAAGTCAGTACATTGGCTGATCAGTGCTTTGGAGAATTGAAGTCCCAAAACCAAAGGTTCAGAAACACTGGTTTAGATAAATATTCTAACAATAATAGCAACAATAATAAATGCATGCAGTTAAATCAATTCTGACTTATATTAACCCTTTCAAGGGTTTTCTAAATTGAGAATACACAGAAATTCTTGAGCATTCCCTTCCTCTAGGGGTCACGCTGGGACTATGCAGCTTGCCTGATGCTACATAGGCTGGCTCTTCTCCATTGAGGCACAGTGGGGTATCAAACTCCCCACATCTGGCTCCACAGCCATATGAGGGAGTTTTGATCCATGAAAACTAGCATCAAAATACAGCAGTTAAAGGTGCCACAACGTGTGTTTTTGTTTGTTTTTTGTTTTGTTTACTCTGATATGAGGGAGTGATTCAACTAGTGTTCTGAAAAGCAGCATCTACACTCTGAAAGCCCCTTCCCCAAGAAGGTATGTCAGTTTGCCTTAATGTACAGTTTTTGATAGTGTATGGAAAGCTTTTGTTTAGCCACCTTTCAGGCTTGTAAGTCTCTCTTTACTTGTTTTCATTGCTTTTATTGCTTTAAATAAAAGTTTTGTTTAATGGGTGTCGAAGATGAAAAGTTTTAAAGAGTTGGTTTAGGGAAAACTCCCACAAAATCTCCCCCTTTTTATTATGCTGCAGTTATTTATTTTATTTATACTTGTTTGTTTTTATACTTATCTGTAGATACTAATTTATCTTGTTGTTTAGTTATTTGCTAACTATAGTCCAGGACCAAACTGTTTATATGTTTTCCAGCACAAAGGTGAGGAATAAGAAGGATGGCAAAGTTTCATAACTGTTGATAGTTACTATTGTTGTTATGTCTAGATTGCTGACCTGATTTGGGAAATCCTTGCCAGTATGATGCATAGTAGTTTTTTGTGGCTGTTTTTGGATAATTATTAAAGCCTTGTTAGCCTGTTGAAGTTCTATCGTTTCAAGCATAGCTCTTTTATTTATTTATTTATTTATTTATTTATTTATTTATTTATTTATTTATTTATTTATTTATTTATTTATTTTTAACACATAGCAGTATAAATCTAGCCAGTGTTCTGGCTGGCTTCACTCACCTAGAACTAAAAAAATAAGAATCATATCAATGTACTTATTAAGACATAACATGTGTGTGTGTACTGGTGGCATTATGGAAAGTTGACAAGGAATCCAAGACCATGTTCAACAGGTCCCTTTAACCAGTGAAGGAGATCTTTCCACAAGTTATATGTGATCATCTTGCACACCCACTTTGGGAGAGGGAATGAGGGATGATTTTATAACTTCCATAGCCAGCATAGTTACTGGTCATGCTGGTTGGTTCTGAGAGTCCTAATCTCAAAATTTAAATTTTCCAAGCTCTGGCCTTCTTTTCTGGTAGAGATGGAGGGAAGGAATTCTTGGAGTCGCTATTCAGTGAGGAGTCCTTGTATGAGTAGACGTCCCTGCGACTACATTCCGCACAACTTCTGTGCATATTAATCTGTCCCTGGCAATTCTTCTCCATGTTGGTCCAATATTTTTCTTGAGAAAATCTTCCCATCTGTGAGGTGGTCTTCCTCTAGGTCCATGATGGTGAACCTTAGTACTCCAGATGTTCTTGAACTTCAAGTGCCAAGGTTTGCCATCACAGTTCTAGGTCTTTTGTGATCTCTTGAATACCAATTCATAATTCTAGCACTCCATCTATTGTCACTTGTCTGTGTTATATGATCAATCCATCTTAATTTGTTAGTCAGGTATTCTGTTACCACGTCTTTTATCTGCACATTTATGGCGCACATTTTACATCCACTTCTGGGTGGGAAGAACCACGTGACCAGCCCTATCAGCTGCCCAGGAGATGTGGTCAGGCCCACGGCCTGTAAGCACTGAGAATTACTATGTTAAGCATTACATATAGAGAGATTCAGTTCTTACTCTCAAACATTTAAAACTGGAAACATTTAGTTGGTTGTAGTAGTAATAATATGGGACTGCAGTGGCTCAAGTAGCTAAGATGCTGACTGGGAAGCGGAGACTCAAATGAATGTTGACTAGACTGCCAATAAGTTGTGTGTACTCAAAAGAAGGCATGACATTCTAGTGCCCTGCTTTGAACATTCCTCTTGGCAATCCATACAAGTAGTTGTGGAGTTCTTCACGTTCCTCCTCCATGCTACACCAATGGGAAGTATGGCTCAGGAGACAATCAAGATTCACATAAAAACTTTGCAGTAATGGCCAAGGGAGGAGTTCACTGTTCTTCCTAGCAGCTGCTCATGTGCTTCCTTAGGAAATGCCACTTTGAAAACAGTGGCTGAGGCTGTAAATTGACTTAAACTCTAATTGCTGCCATGTTTCTGTCCTGAGCATAGAACTCAAAAGAAATGAGGGCACTAACTCAACATTTGAGGACTCAGCTGAGCAAAGAAAAGGCTGCTCATATGTAATCAAAGCTATGGCTTACTGTAACAGGTAGCAGAGAATGCAACTTCAGGTTGCGTGATGTGCCTGCCTATCAGTTGCTGGGTTTATTTCTGCTGTTGATCTTGTCAATATTGCTAAATTTGATGTGGAACCAATAGCACAATTGTGTAGCACATGTTTCCATATAAATATACACAGTTTCAGTCCCTGATATCTTCCAAGTAGGGCCAGAGATTGGATCATTCATGCTGATTGGAAGGTATCCTGGAGAGTTAGAGGAGCCAGGCCCCTGGGATTAAACAGAATTTTGAGCCAAAGGTTGAGGGTGGCTAACTAGAGTCTTGCCTCAACCTTTATCATACCCGTCTCTAGGCAAAGGGTGGTGTTGGATACACGGCAGGGGGTCTGGAGAGCTCCATGTAAGAATTTGGATTGTACTCTTTCCATATGGGCCAAGTTGTTAGGTGAGGGCCCTGGTTGGACTCCATAGAGTAGGTGTGACAGTATTTTGGCTTCATATAATTTGAGCACGGCTGAGATGTATTGGCATCCTTGTGCCCTCAGGAATTTAATTATGGCTAAGGAGGATCATCGAAGGGCATTTATGTTAGCCCGCTATTAGGCCCTCCCTTCTGTGGTTCTTGGTTGTATTAGCTTGTCCAGTCCATTTTCATTTCTGGAAATACAGTAGTTCAATGTTTGACATTTTGACCTCATAACAAATTGACTAATGAATTAACCAACAAGTTGAACAAGCCCTTCTGAGTACTTTGTATGTAAGAAACCATTGGAAGAGTTGCTATATGTCAGAATTGACTTGGTGGGACACAACTAGTTAATTAACGTTACCAAGCTGTGTTTGGTTTGGGGAAAGACTCCTGTGTGAATTTGGAAGGGTACTGCCAGTTAACATAAGCTGTACTTACATTAGCTGTACTTAAAAGTTAGTGTAAGATGTAATGTAAGTAGCCTGATGTGCTAGAAAGCAACTCCTGTGTTCCCTTTTTGGCCATTTTTTTCTTTGTTCCAGCTTTTTAATGATCTCACAGTGCTTCTGTATTAGCAAGCATGGCCACCATCAGGGCAGTACTACCAGTACTGCCATATAGGGCCTGGAGCTGACAGGGGCCCTGCCACCGCCAGCCATAACTGTGACATTACTATGTGTGTGGGAGGGGGCAATAGGATTGTTCAGTATGGGGCCCAGAAATTTCTGATGGCGGCCCTGCTAGCAAGTCTGGAGGTTTTGAGTTAGAAGAGAAAGTTTTCAGTGTGGGGTGAAGTAGTATCTGGGGTCTGATCACCTCATGAACAGACAAGATATTTCTAGCCTTTCCCCACTGCCCAACCTGAAACAAGAGTTGAGAAGAGAGGCAACGGAGAAATAGAGCAGAACTGTGAAAAAGGAACTGATTTCTTTGGTTTTCCATAGGATGTCATACTCGAAACAACAAACTATGTGGCAGACTTAAACTGTGGCTTAGTATGACATGCTCGATAATAATGATCATTTTGTGTCAGAAATAGGGGCTGCAGTGGCTCAGTGGTTAAGAAGCTCACCTTGTTAGCTGGAAGGCTGGCAAGTTGGCAGTTTGTGATCTGGGTACTGCATGACGGATTGAGTGCCCGTCTCTGTCCCAACTCTTGGGGACATGAAAGGAGCCTCAATCGGGCTTTCCCTGAGTGGAGTTTCTCCAGGAAAAATCCTTTCAACCCAGAATATTTTCCGACACAAACTTATTATTATAGTATGACATACTGATGCTGCCATCAAGTGCCAACATTTCTAGTATCATCTGAACAATTCCATTATTTCCATGTACTAGTTAGCAACACAACTTTGTTCTGCTGCCGGGTACCAAAGAAAACAATCTGTGAAAGGTAATCTCACTTTAACACAATGCAGTACAGAGAATAATTTTTTCACTGGACTGGTCTCCTGATCTTTACCAAGACTCCTAAATTCATGTCTCCTTTTTTCCTAGTACTGTATCAGTCCCGTTCCCTAGCACTCATCCACTGAAAAACTTGTGGAATGGGAAGCTATTGCTGGAAAGCTTCCAGGTATCTCTCACCTGACTAATTTGTTGTAGCAAGTTGGCAAGATGTTCAGCTGTCGGAGTGGTGTGTTATGCCAAAGATTTACCATGCATTTGAAAGTGAAAACTGTTGTTCTTATGTGCTGTATTCTACAGGGTTTCCCAAAAGAAGATGTACATAGAAATAATTGCATAACAACAGATATCTTGGAAGGTGTTCACCATGAGAGTCGAGTCACTGGCAGTATGGTCTACTCCAGGGTTTCTCAACCTCGGGTCCCCAAGTATTCTTGGACTTCAGTTACCAGAAGCCCAAGTCAGCACACTCTGGTCTATTCTATTACCATAGCAAGATAATCTGGCCAGTCACATATATGCCCATAATTTCTAAATTCCAACCTGTTCCCTTGTTCAAGAGAGTTTGAGACTGAAGGCTGACCTGTACATTATAGATAAACCACCATTCAAAGAGAGGAATCCTTATCTGTGGAAAACATGTGATTATCATAGCAAGAATGCTATGTCACTTACTTTGCAAATTAGCTTGTTTTGATTGTCTTTGAGAGGTAAAGACAGGCTTTGTTTGTACATATGATCTGTCAGACACAAAAGTCTATCTAAACATCTCTAATGTGGTTTCAGCTGTAATCAGGGGTTATGTGTACAGATCATTTACAAATAGAAAGCCATAGGGGGGGGTGATTTTTGAGCATTCCCTAAATGTAAAGATCACCCTTACTCGAAAGCCAGTCATATCCAATTCTAGGGTTCAGTGCTCATCTCTGTTTCTAGCCAAAGAGCCAGTGCTGTCTGCGTTTGCAGACGTTTCTGTGGACATGTGGCAGGCGTGACTAGACACCGGAGTGCATGGAACACTGTTTACCTTCCCATTGAAGTGATCCCTATTTATCTACTTGCAATTTCTTGCTTTCAAACTGCTAGGTTGGCAGGAGCTGGGACAGAGATGGAAGCTCACTCTGTTGTGCAGCACTTGGGTATTGAACTCCAACTTTCCAGTTTTCAAGTTCAGTGTCTTAACCACTTGAGCCACTGCGGTCCATTGCCTGGTGAACAGTAAACCACATGCAATAATGACGCGAGGAAAGCTTATGTTTTATATCAATGGACTGGGTTGGCTTTCTAAACTTGTTTACATTCTTGGAGTAGTTGTGGAAGAATAACTGCTTGGAAATGTCAAAAGGACACACTTTTTGTTTTGCTTTTTAATAAGGTGAAGTGAAAGGCAAGTTGTATTAGTAATAAAGCTGTTTCCCAGACACAAGAGAGAACATTGTGTCTTAGCAGACTGGGTGGGGAAATGTTTCTGTTGTCTACTTAAATAGAGACATCTAAGTGGGACGGGGGCACATAAAAACAACAGACAAAAAAAACCTTCCCCTAGACCTGTGATGGTGAACCTTGGCACTCCAGATGTTCTTGGACTTCAATCTCAGAACCCCAAAGCACCATGTGAATCTACGTAAATGGGTTTACTGCGATTCATCCGACCCACGCTGCCCTTGTCGCTCTTGGAAGCGGAAGTAAAATGTGCCTATACTGAATTTTTGGTCTACAGAATGAATAGGCTGGAGAATTTTGAGAGCTGTGATCCGAAAAAAGTAACTTTTTGAAGCTCTGAAGCAGCAAAATATTATACCAGGGATGGGCAAGCTCTAGAGTCGAGGGCCAGTTTACTGCAAGGATCCCTGATTGGCTGCACCATACCTTAACTGGAAGAGGAGAAATCACATCTGGAAGTGGCCAGAAGTCTATAGCAAGTTTTTTTTAAAAAAAACTACCACCCTTTTTGGAGTGTTTGGAAGCAAAGCAGACCATGGGATTACAATGAATACGGGAATTAGGAAAGGAGAGGCTAGAAGAAAACAGCCAGCAATGGACAGGTGTTGTTTTTTAATCTAACTGGTCTTCTATTTTTATCTGTCCTAATTCAGGGCAAATTAGTTACTATGTTAACCATGTCAATGCAGTCTTCCACCTCTTCTAGTGTTTTTTCTTGGTGAGTTCTCTGTAATGCCAGAGATAGCACATACCTACAGTAAACTCTGAGCATGTATCCAGATGCTAAGTAATATTTTCCATCTCTTCCTGCTTTGAAACATCAGGCTGTGATTCCATTCACCACCTCGCTCAGCACACCCCCCCCCCCCCACACACACACACACACACACTTCTGAGATAACTGGATTTTCCCAAGAACAGTTTGCACGCAATCCTCCTTGTAATTCAAAGTATTTGAGGATTATTTCCACAATATCCCACGTTCATAAACTGGAGTGTGTTATAGGTTTTTTTTTGGTAAAGAACTGAATTTTATAGCTGAAAAGAAGACTTTGTTATAGTCTGGGAATTAATATTACATTTTCTTTCCAAAATATATCATGAAGGATAGAACGTGAGATAGAAACTTGAGCTATTCTTAATTTATTACTGCCTAAAACACATATTTATCCTTATCTTCTACAGAATATCAACTATAGTATAGAATATTAATATAAAGCGAAGAATGTCTTCTTTTTTGGGGATTGCTACACTTACCTGCACATTGTGAACCACCCCAAAATGATAGCTCTATAGAAATGGAAACACTAAAATAAATTACCTCATAGCTTTATTCTGACAGATGTACCACCTCAATTTTCAAAAAAAGCTGACCTTTGTGGGAAGGACATGGGAGATTATACAATTTATTGTGAACACATTCTCTACAGAAGAACATTGGTTGGTTGGTTGGTTTTATATCCCACCCAATTAATGAAACCACTATTCTGGGTAGCTTACAACAAATACAATCAAAATATAACAAACAAATGCAATAGAAATCAAAATAACATGCACCTCAAAGAGAACAAATAACACATAAGCAATAAAATGAGAATATAACCTTCAGGTGCCCCTTCAATGATCTAGACAGCTCCACAATAAACATGCTAACTCTGGGGTTTCTCAATACTCAATATATATTGAGTAGCTCAGCATTCCCCATGGGAACTAGCTACTGTAGAAGATGTGTTAAAAGCCAATAACTTAGAATGTGAGACCATGTCTGGAAGGAAGCAATAGTTTCCCCAATGCCTTTAGAAGCTGTAATCTATACCTATAAGAAGGGGGTTGGGCCGTGCCTGTCCGGCATGCATGGCCACATCCAGCCCAACCATCCTGTACCGAGCCGGCCACACTTACCTTAAAACCCTGCAAACATTGCCGCAAGGGTCTGGCAGCCGAGAGTGGGGCAACTGCCCCACAAACCAGAACAAAAAAAAACCTATGCCTCCTAACGTCCTCCACACTGCGCCACCCCTCAGCCAATCAGGCGGGGCAAGCGGCGTGCGTGTAAAAAAAATGGCCAGCCAATGTGCAAACCACTTCCCTCCAGGAGACACTTCGTCTCCCGGAAGGAAGCCATCCCCAGCTCACTCTATGTGCCAGCGGGCTAGGCCGCTCACCTTCTGTGCCTCCGTGGCATAGCCTGTCCTCTGTCCCTGCCTGCACCGTTGCCTTCACCGTTCGGGTGGGGGGCACCAAAAGCAGGTGGCCCAGCTGGCAACCTACGCACCCACCTGACCGGTGAAGGGCCGGCGGGGATGGAGGACAGGCCGCGCCATGGAGGCATGGAAGGTGAGCGGTCTAGCCCGCAAGGCTGCACCGGGAAGTCGCAGAGAGCAAACAGCCCAGCCGGCTACAGGTAAGTGGGGCTGAGGACAGGGATGGAGGGGGAAAAAACAGGCCCGGGGACTACGCCGCCGGCCCTGGTCTGGGAGGAGAAAGGGGAAACACAAACCTGCCCTCCACCTGTCCCCCCCTCAGTCCCTGGCCCCTGTTGCCAGCTGGGCTGTTCGCACTCTGCGCCTCCCCGGCGCGGCCTTCTGAGCTGAGCCGCTTGCCTTCCGTGCCACTGCGGTCCAGCCTAAGACACATAGAGCGAGCGGCCCAGCGGCTTTGGCGGGGTTGCGGGGTGGAGGGGGAGCACCCTCCCCTCCAGGCAAGAGCTGTACATGTGTATGTGTGTGTGTGGTTGTGTTGTGTGTGTGGTTGTGTTGTGTGTGGTTGTGTGTATTGTGTTGTGTGTGTGGTTGTATTGTGTGTATATTGCATGTGTGTGTGGTTGTGTGTGTGGGTGGTTGTGTTGTATGTGTGGGGTTGTGTTGTGTGTGGGGTTGTGTTGTGTGTGTACCCCCCAAAACCACCCCAACCACCAACACACAAAAAACCTGCCTGGCAAGGCCGGGCAAAAATTGCTAATATAATTAAATAAAAGGATCAGAAACTTTTACTGTTGACCAAGGCTCAAAGGACTCAAAGCATATGTTTTTATTATTCTTTCTGTGATTGGTTCTCTGAATTTGGGAACAGATACATGTTTGTTCTTTTTGTACCTAGTGATTGGTATTACTGGGCTATTATTCAGACAGATAAGAGTTTAAAAGCAAGGGCCCCCAACCAGCACCCTGTGTGTCACATGCAGCTCCAGGCTTCTTTCCTCTTCAACCTGCTTGTTTACTACTATCATCCTCAAGGCATTTTCCCTCAGACCCACACTGCTCTTCGTGCCTCAGGTGGCAACGTCTATTGCTGTTTTTCCTGTCCGTTTCTTACAAAAAACAACCATAAAATCCTCACAAAGCAATCTTGTTTCTTCTGGTTTCTGTGGTTCATTTTATCAACCCTCTCTTGATCTTGTAATTTTACTACATCTCGATTTAAGATGTGGCCCTTTGTAGGCACTGGGCACTCTAATGTAGTCTACATGCCCCAGAAAGTTGGGGACCATTGTTATAGGATCATGATATTGACTGGCATTGACCCTTACAGAAAAAATGTGGGCTAGCGATATCTTTTGAAAGAACACAGCATTGCTGGTGTTCAGACCCTGAAGAGGAGTCTCTAGAGGGCAACAATAGAAAGTGATGCATGAGTCTTCTTTTTTCATGTCCTGATCAAACCCTGGATTGCCAAAATGAAGCCACTTTCTTGGCTTTGCCATTGCCCAAGTGCAAGTCCTCATTGGTTCATGTCTCTGGCAGCTGTCATCAGACCAGCAAATGGGACTCTGTGTCTCTCCACATTCACACCCTGTGTTGTTGTCTGCAGCAGTCTCCACTTGAGCATATTAGTCTTGCATTTAGGGATTCCAACCCTCAGCCTATTCTGGATCCTCCAGGTGACATAGGGTTGATTGAGATCTTCAGCTATATCCACCTTTATGTTGTTCCTTGTCCAGTAAGATCCTTCTTCCATCTTCTTATTTGGTTTTGCTCTTGTGTAGCCTCAATAATGTTTGTTCTTGACATAAAGCTCTTTCTGGATCTGAGCCGGTGGATTTGAGGCTCATATCTGTTCAGAGGGTGTGAGGGTCATTCTCTTGATCATTTCTCTCAGCATCTGCTGTTAGTTCTCTCCTGCTTATGTGGAGCAATACCAACAAGGGGGTATATATTCTCAACTGTTGTAGGTTTAAGGCAGGGATTCTCAAGCTGTGGCCTGTGGGCCTGATGTGGCCCGCAGCACCATTTCATGTGGTCTACCTCCACCACACCAGGAAGTGCCATGTGGTGGAGGAAGGACAAAATGGCCATCTGGCCCCTGAACCTGTTCTAGGGAGCGTGACCCTGCCCCCCAGCTTTAAAAGGTTGAGAACTCCTGGTTTAAGACATCCTGTCACTATCCGCATGGCTTCATTAACAGCGGTGTTAACTTCTTTTGCATGTGTGAATGTGTTCCATACTGGGGCAGCATACACTGCTGCAAAGACACTCAGGCCCAAGGTGATATAAGAAGGAATCATCAGACAAATGTCTTAATTGTGTAAGATCAGATAGGAGAACATCTATTGCATGTAAATAGTTGTTTGCTGAAGAGAACTAGATGTATGAAAAGCCCTTTTTGATCTAGAAGATAGTTCAGAACTAAAGAAGGAGATATATTCAGCTGCAAGGGCTAAATCCAAATAATTGTTGGAATTCATTTGGACTATAGAAAGGAAGCAATCCTTTATGGTTCCTTAAATTTTTTCAATTTAATGTGGACATAATCCAAAGGATTTTTCTTGTTGCTGGACTGCATTATAGAGTAGAACCCTGGGATTCTCAACCTGTGGCCCATGGGCCAGATGCGGCCCATGACACCATTTCACCAGGAAGTGCCATGTGATGGAGGAAGGACAAAATGGCCATGTGGCCCCCAAAGCTGTCTAAGAGAGCATAACCCGGCCCCCAGCTTTAAAATGTTGAGAACTCCTGGTATAACCTAACACATCCACCTGTTTATATTATAGCCATACATATTGTTATTTTCCCCTTTATTTAGTTTTATGTATTCAGGTGTCATCTGTTTTTGAAAGTGGGAGTCATAGGTGTTAAGTGACACTGATAAGTCAAATGCCATAACCTGTAATCTAAAAAATTAGACTAGTCTAGGCTGTAAATTATTTTGTATTTTATCCTTCTAGCCCAGAATGAAACATTTTAGGAATTTTCTTCCTGCTGGGTGAGATTGCAAGACTTATGTTTCTGTCTTCACATTTTAGCAGCTTTTTTGGTTTAAAAATTCAAAGTATTTTGCATTTGAAAAATAACTTGCGCAAAATATGACTTGTTTTATGTAAAATAGGTTTTATGCCAAAAAGGAACAGTTTGTTGTTATTGTTGTTGTTTGCTAATGCTGATGATGATACACCCACACACCAAAAAAGATGCTGGTCTATTTTTAGTCATATGCAGTAGCAAAATAAAATTGCTATAGTTGACAATTTATTCTGTGTGATGCCTCAGTATGACAAGACAACATTATTCATAAGGGTGAGACTATTTGGCTCCATTCATTGCATGCTTAGTCAGGTATGATGCAAACTTTAGTAATAATAATAATTTTGTGTCAGTAATGAAACTGAATGACAAGACCTTATTCTTGTTAAACAAACCTGAGCCAGTGAATTAGGAAATGAGATGTTTAGCCAAATGTTAGGGCTGCCATTGGCTAACTACACTGTTTCCACCTTCAACCTGAATTCTAACCCTGAACATTTTGAGACGCTATTTGCTCTTTAATTACAAGAAATGAGTCTCAATCTGTTCTAGGATCTGGCATAATCTTTTAATTCTATTTACTAATTCCCTTCTAGACTTGTTGGAACATCCCAGAGACTACATAAAGATAAAAATTCTTCCCATCCAGTAGGAGCATATAAGGAGAAAAGGAGAAAAAGGGTTTCAGTTTGAAAAATCTAATTTGAGAACTTCTTTTTTCATGTCAGGGTCAGATTTTAAACTGCCAAAATGAAGCCACCTTTTGGTGAATTCATTCCGTAGTTCCTTTGGCCTGACCTAGTGTGAGAAAGATTAGCCGGCACAACAAGATTGCCATTGATCAGGGTATACCCAATTGTGGTTCAACAATACCATAATCTTCGTGGAGGTTCTTTCTTTGTACCCCTGTATTTGAGAACTGTACAGTTGGAAAAGAAAACACCATGATAACATTTGGCCCCAAATGGTAGGTAGATAGGTAGGTAGGTAGGTAGGTAGGTAGGTAGATGGGGAGGGAGAGGGAGAGAGATTCACTCACTCACTCACTTATTCACTCACTCACTCACTCACTCACTCATTCATTCATTCCTTTGGAGTTTCCAGATTGTCCAGGATTTGGGAAGTTGTAGTCTCCAATGTAACTTTGTTAAATTCCTATAATTGTAGCATTTCCCACTGCAAATATATAAGGCAGATTTTCCCAACCAATGTGTTGGTTGTCCAACTGTCATCATCCTCAGTCAATATCTGAAAGGTGCTAGGTTGAAGAAAGCTGATGCAGCCCATAAATAAGAGGTAGCGATTAAGTGACAATGGTTCCTTAATGCTGAAGAAATCAAGAAAGTCCTGATCCATCCACCCTTCCTTCCTTTCTTTTCCCTCCTTCCTTCTTTCCTTTCTAACATCTCTTGCTATGATAGACAATATGGATGTCCTGGTTTTCAAAACAGCTGTAGTTTTCTGCTTACTCTCTGAACTTATTTAAAGAGGAAACATGTTGTTAGTGTCTCCTATGATTTACAATTCTTTTTTTTAAAAAAAAACAGGGTATTTTTGCAATTTTACAGCTATCCACACACCCAGCTCTTCTTTGTCAACAGTAACCTAGCTAAAAGCTGATGGGCAGTGGTTCAAAGTAAATGTTCTAGTATGTGGCTAAAGCAGATTTTTTACCCTCCAGACACCCACAGATAATCTTGTTCTGTTTACAACTTGTACTTTCTCACTTTGTGCTACATTTTCTAAGAAAACTCAGTTCATTTCCACTGATGTAAAAAAAAAATATTCCTGATTTTCACAAAAACTGACATCTACCAGATTTTCAGTTTTGTTAATCCTCTGCAGCTATGCCTGCATCCTGCGCTTCCTATACTGTGATAATGCAGAAAATAATATTTGGAACCGTGGATTGATTGATTTGTCTCCTCTCCTGCTTTAAGAGTCGTATCCTTACACAAAATTCAAAGTATTATTTCTGAAAATGTTCCACAAAACAGTTCCAAGATATGCACACAAACCTTTATTGGCTCACTCAGCAAGGGAATTTTTTTAAAAAATATTTTGTTCAGTTGACAGAATGATTTTTTTAAAAATTGCATTCCTACTGATATGTTGTATATGTTTTTAAAAATGAATAATATATTTTTTACTTCTTTCCTTATCACTGTTCATCATGACAGTCTTCATAGTCAGCTGTCCTGTATAATAGAAATTAAAAAAATGCAAACAGCTGAATCAGTCCCAAAAAACAAACAAGGAACAGATATTTTGTAAAGTTAATAGCTCTTAATGCACCATCTGAAATCTAGGTATACTCAATTTCTTCGCATTACTACAAGGGGGTGGATGGTGTCATAGCCCATTCTGATGTTGTGAGCCACCTTGGGATTCTCAAACTGTGGCCTGTGGGCCGGATGCAGCCCACAGCACCATTTCATGTGGCCCACCTCCACCACACCAGGAAGTGCCATGTGGTGGAGGAAAGACAAAATGGCCATCTGGCCTCCAAAGCTGTCTGAGGGAGCATGACTTGGCCCCTGGCTTTAAAAGGCTGAGAACTCCTGGGCTCATACCTGTCAAGCGTGGCTCCGGACAATATGGGACCTGCGCAGAAGGCTTCTGCACAGAACCCTTCTACGCATGCGTAGAAGGCTTCTACACATCCCCTTCTGCGCAGAATCCTGCGCATGCGTAGAAAGGTTCTGCACAGAATGGTATGCACAGTAACAACTTTTCCCCCGCTGTCAAATTACAGGATGGCAGCAGCTCCAGGCGGGAAAGTAGAAAATGCGGTGCTGAATTACGGGAAATCCCAGCCAATACGGGATACTTGACAAGTATGCCTGGGCTAGATGGAGCATTGGTCTGGCTTGATATAAGGCAGTTTCCTCTATTTCTTTAGTCTGAGGATTGTCCAGTCTATCAAAGAAGCTTAGTAGCTTGATGGAGGGCAGCAGCTTCATCAATACTGGCCTGGGGCTGAGGAGGACATTGCATTGCAAAATGGCTCAGGACCAGAAAGTGACTCGCGGAACTGAATCAGTGGTATGGGTGTCATGCTGCGATGCAGAAGGCAAATGAAAGGCCACTGCATTATATTCTCAGGACAGTCTTCGTTATATTTGCCATGATGATCGCCAATATTTGGATTCAGATACGGCAGAAGAAGAGGCATTGATGAAGGCCTCTGGGAGTTGTAGTCCATGAACATCTGGGCCCCAAGATTGGAAACCATTGGTCTATAGGACACTCACTACCCAAGTATTATATTAATATTTATATTGGTTTTTATCTTATGCAGCCTGAGTGGACATATTATAATGCAACATATAACAGAATACAGTATCTATCCTACTGTATTGTCATGATCACAACTAACTGCTCCAAAAACATTGAAAACAGTTTTGGAATAACTTCTGAAGCCAGTAAAATTCCTTGCTGATCACTGCTGTTCTTTCTGTTTAGTAGATTTAAAAAGGTACAACAAACCACAGCCTTTAAGATAAGCAAAGCATGCCACACAAACGATCCTTGTCGGAGTGTCTTCTGCCTTTCTTCCACCCTCTTCCTTTATATACAGCCTTTAAAAAGTGGGGCATTGGTGAGGAATAACTGCAATCTTTGTAATAGCAGTAGACCAGCTGTACAATACTTCCTCTGCTTAAGTGAAGTTCAAAAAGCCAGCTGCTTATAAAAGGAAAATGTTTATTGTTGAAATCTTACCCTCCCTCTTTCCTTCTTGTCAAGGTTAACTGTGCCTTCCTACTCAGTGGCGCTTTGGTAATGTGTCCCTAGATATTTCAAGTAATGCCTTGAAGATGATGAGCTATGTGAAAATATCGATCCTTGTTTGGTTTTTTTCCTTCCCTTCCCACACTGAGGGCTGACAATGTGGGCTTCATTCTTTCCCCCTGTCATAAAAGGTGTCATCCTTAATCATTTCTCTAACATGTGAAGAGATTTTTATCTCATCAACATCTTTTCAGGAGTCTTGTAAAATCGTAGTTGTTTTTCCTTCACCTGATTTGCTTATCCCAGGAAAAAAGATAGGCCTTGATGAAAGAGAAGGAATTGCATCCTTCTTCTGCCATGCCCAAAGTACCATCAATTGTAGCCACAGAAAGAGCCCTTGGCCTTCGGTAGGTCAAAGATCTATCACATTCAAAATCCTAATTCCCAGAATGGTTAATTGAACCCTTCTGGGAAGCTCATAAGCAGAAAACTGATGTGGCATTACATAGGAATGTAACAAGCAATTTTTTTATGCTGGCAGTTCTTAACATTTTGTCCTGATGGAGAATCACTCCAAGATTTCCATGAGACAGGAGATTTCCTGGAGTAGTACCAAAGAGAAATGCTGAGCACTGGATTTTTATATATATATATATATATATATATATATATATATATATATATATATATATATATATATATATATATATATATATATATATATATATATATATATATATATATATATATATATATATATATATATATATATATATATATATATATATATATATATATATATATATATATATATATATTTGTTGTTTGCTTGTTCTTTATTTTCCTTTGTTTGTGTTTGCCTTTCTACCTGATTTCCTGCACAAGATTAAGTTTGATTTTTATATCTTTTTTGACTTGTCAATTTCATTTATTTATTTTTTTGCAAAGAATGGTATCTAGGATTTGTTAATTTCATAATCTTACAGTAGACTCTTTCAAATAGCTCTGAATTGAATGGTAATTAACCCTTTGGAATTTATCAATGTAAGAGCCTGAAACTGACAAGAGCAACAGAGAGATGCAAAACTTTTGCCAAATATAATACTTTAGGACTATCAAACTTAATCATGCACATTAGCAAGAAGAACCAAAAAACCTACTGTTATGTTCTCAAGCCTGGAGAGCAAGGCAGACAAGTAGCTTAATCATATATTCACAGTGCTGTGTGGTGTAATGTAATAACATAACTTGAATCCCATAATGCATCATTGAATCCCATAATGCATAATTGAGTCTGGCCAGGTTATCCTGCTATGGTAATAGAGTAGATCCTACTGCCAGCGACACAACACAGATCGTCAGATGGCAGTTAACTAACCTGACAATCTTGAGGACTAACGGATTTGAGTGCCAAAGTCCACAAGAAGGGTGATGGTGCCCAAGTGGATTAAATTCCACCTGGTTCCATCCTGATGGAGGGCAGCAGATTCATCAATACTAGCCTGGGGCTGAGGAGGATTTTGTGTAAAGGGCTCAGGACCAGCAAGTGACTCACACAACTGGATCAGTGGTATGGGTGTCACGCTGTGATGCGGAAGGCAAACAGGAGACCACTGCATTATATTTTTCCCAGGACAATCTTCATGGCTGATTGCTATGATTATAGGCAATATTTGGAATCAGATATGGCACCACAACAAGAAGTAGACCAATGCAGGGAGGGTTGGGGAAGAAAGGACCTATGATTTCACCTGGGTGGTGTCCATCTGCAAAACAAGAGTAATCATAGTCTTCATTGTTTGCTATTCTACTGGGCAACTAATTGTCCATAAAGACTAGTGTTCAGGGGCAATATTAACATTCAGTACCAATATCCTGCCACAGAAACCTACCTGTACATATGATGTCAGTGATGTCAGCCACTGCAGCAAATTGCACTTTCTTCCTATTTGGGGACACTGAAGTTATATGTATTCTACAATTGGTAGAAAGGGAACTTTTTCAACAGCAGAAATCTGTCACGACTCGTGACGTCACTCCCATTTTACAGTTGAAGCTATACAACAGGGTCCTGGCAATTGTTTGCTTGCATAGTAGTAGGTGAGATTTATCTTAGTGGTAATAAGGAATCCTGCAGAGAATGGAATCAGTTCCTGAACAGCATGTAAGAAATTATCTGCCAGATTTTGCACGAAGAAACTGAGGACTTTTTGGTGGCTAGGAAATCCCAGAGAGTGGGGGGAAAGGCAGAAAATCCCACAGAAAATTATGGGACTGAGAATCATCTAGCTCCGCAACCTCAGTGTAGAAATTAGGTTTTGGACTGAGGGCTAAATGAAACAATTACAATACTTGTAACAAGATATGCTTACTCATGTAGTAAAAAAAGACATCCATTTGTCATAACATGTGATGTTTCGCATCTACGCATCTTGAATTTAGCATGTGTCTTTGTTATCATTAATTAAAAATTACCATATTTTTTGGCTTATGAGACCCACTTCCCCCTCTTAAAATACACTGGAAAATGGAGTATGTCTTGTACTGTATATAGTGGCCTATAGTGGGCTATTTTGGTAATAACAGGATGTGTCTTATACACCAATGTGTCTTATACACTGGCAAATACAGTAATTTTTAAGTCTGATTACTGAGATAACATGTATCTCTGAAGAACTGTTATCAAAGGAAAGATGGGCTAATTGTTGGGTATTTACATTCTCTCTAATTTCTAATTGACTATGATGCTTGAAAGATATTCAAGACTCCTCTCAGCCATGGGGCCCCTTGATGTACACTTGGGGAAAACTTTTGAAAGAAAATAAATACATTCCTAGATGAAGCTGCAGCACGGAATATCTCTGCCCTAGCTCCTGCCAACCTAGCAGTTCGAAAGCAAGAAATTGCAAGTAGATAAATAGGGACCACTTCGGTGGGAAGGTAGACATTGTTCTGTGTGCTCCGGTGTCTAGTTATACCTACTACTTGACCTTGGAACCATCTGCAGAAGTATGCAGTGCTGGCTCTTTGGCAATGAAACAGAGATGAGTACTGAACCCTAGAATCAGATATGACTGGCTTTAGAGCAAGGGTGACCTTTACCTTACCTTTGTACATATGTACATTTGTGACATGGTAGTGTCTAGTGTAAGGCTTTTAGATGAAAAGTCAAACAAGGGACCTGACTGGTCTGTGTGTGTGAGAAAGACCGCATTTTTAAAAGCAAGTTGACATAACTTTTTGCTTCATCCAAGTTCCTATTTTAGGAACTGGACAATAAAGTTCAGAAAAGAACAAGAAGTCTGAAAGCCAGGAATATTTTTTTTCCTTTTTGCTCCTATGTAGTGTTTTTGTTTTACTTCCTGTGCTACGGCAGCTGAAATAATTTTTTATTGTTTTATTCTCACTCAATACAGACAGAGAGACATGTTTTCTTTGGCTTGGGTCTTAAAAAGCCCACCTGACGAGAGCGGAACTTGTTGTCTAAGAGGCATTTGAGGTTGTGTGAATTGATTTCCAGATTTATTTCCCCCCTAAGTACCACTGGCAACATGGGTGGATGGGAATGCTCCCATGACATAAAATATTAACTTTATTGAGTTTAAACTAGACTTTTGGTTGGGAAGATCATGTCTGAGTATTAGGAAGTTATTCAGAGTGTCAATCTGCTTATATTAAGTTCACCTAGAAGTGGCTACTCAACACAGGTAGTTAGAGATCTGAATCAAAATGGCTTTCTCTGCACTTAAGACTTACTTACTTGGTTACTTGGTTGATCCGTACTTCACACATCAAGTTTGATGTGGCAGATTGAAGCATCGTCTCCCATAAGATTCTAGCGGACTCTCACCATTGGGAGGTCCTACCACTTACCATAGCAGGGTCTGATGGTGCACGAGGGCCTGAGGCCTGTGTTTCAGATGCTCCTATAGCCATTTTAAATACGACGACACAGCTGGCTGGGCTCATGTCAAAGTTGGCCATGTTAGAGCAATACACTGGACAGGTAGGTGCATTGCCTGAGTACCCAACCCGACTTAGCTGACCTGCGATTCCAGAATGGAGAACTTTTCTGGACCGGTAGCTGACACTTTTGTGGCTAGTTGAACCTGCCAGGGGAATACATCCCCGCCACCATAGCTGTTGGATGGCCAGCGTCACCGCAGCACCATGTTGAGGCGTGATTTGCAACAGACCTAAGACTTAATACTCAAGATTTATTAAGTACATTCAGGGGGAAATGGACTGAGCTTAGTATTCTCTAGCCAAGAGATTATTCTCAAACAAATGTCTGCCCAAACTCAGCAAAGATTTTGTATCCACCTTAACCAGAAACACAGTTTCTCTACAGCCTTGGAGCTAAATTACAATATTTGCTCAGAAAATCCTGAAATCTTGTTTACTAGTTTGGTACCTTTCCAGGGAATATTTTAAAAATGTGTTTTAAATTAAACACATTTAATTAAATTAAACAGATCAATTTAATTCTATATTAATTGCTGATTTCTAGCATGTGTGCATACGGCATGTGTGTGTGCATTGTGTGTGTGATTGTGTTGCGTATGTGGTTGTGTGTGTGTAATGAGTGTGTGTTTGGTTGTGTTATGTGTGCAGTGTGTGTGTATTGTGTGTGTGCATGGTTGTGTGTGTGGGGTTGTGTTGTGTTGTGTGTGTATTGTGTGTGTGTACTTGTGTTGTGTGTGTGTAACCCCTACCACGAAAAACACACACAAAAAAAGCAGAAATATGCTAGTAGAGGATAAGCCTCCCATTGACAACCAGTCATGAGAAGCATGCAGAAATTCCATGTTCAGACACACTCCATTTGCCTCTGAATATTTTCCAACTCGCTCTGAGATTCTCACGGTGGCTCACATCACCAGAATCTAGGAACAATCGTACTAGCAACATACTATTAAGCTGTATGTTTAAGAAACACCCTAAGCCTAAACTTGCTGAAATAACAAACTAGTTTGGGCTGGCATCTGAAAAGGAAGGCAAAGGGCCAGTCTAATCTCCTGGGGCATGGAGCTGCACAGCCTGGATACTCTTCCAGAAAAGAAGACTAGAATCCACGCTGTTTTGCCATCAATCCTAATTTTAGTAGTGGAATATAGAGTGGAGCTCCACTTTCTCCATGAAAACTGGAAGTGAACTGGTGGGATTGTAGTGAGGCAAGATATTTTTCAAGGAACATTCTCCCAGCAGGCCGGTTTCAGAAGAGGCAGGGGGACTAGAGACCACATTGCCAACATACGTTGGATCATGGAGAAAACAAAGGAATACCAGAAACAAGTTTACTTTTGCTTTATTGACTACACTAAGGCATTTGATTGTGTGGATCACAACAAGATGTGGCAAGTGATTAAAGAGATGGGAATACCAGAGCACCTCATATGCCTCCTGAGAAATCTGTACACGAACCAAGAAGCAACAGTTAGGACAGAACACGGAATGACAGAGTGGTTTAGAATAGGAAAAGGAGTAAGACAAGGCTGCATTTTGTCACCCTGCTTATTCAATCTATACACAGAGAACATAATGCGCAATGCAGGGATGGAGGAATCACAATATGGGATAAAAATTGCTGGGAGAAACATCAACAATCTGATATATGCGGACGATACCACCCTAATGGCAGAAAGTGAGGAAGACCTAAAGAACCTCTTGATTGGATTGAAGGAGGAGAGTGCTAAAGCTGGCTTGAGACTCAATATCAAGAAAACCAAGATAATGGCAACAGGTCCCATCAGCCCCTGGAAAATAGATGGGGAAGAAGTAGAACCAGTGACAGATTTTACTTTCCTGGGATCTAAGATCACTGCACATGGCAACTGTAGCCATGAAATAAAAAGACGACTGATTATGGGGAGACAAGCTATGAGAAACCTGGGGAATATAGTGAAAAGCAGAGACATCACCTTGACAACAAAAATTCGCATAGTCAAAGCAATGGTATTCCCAGTGGTAATGTATGGGTGTGAGAGCTGGACCACTAGGAAGGCTGAGCGCAGAAGAATAGATGCCTTTGAGATGTGGTGTTAGAAATAGGTCGATCCTTGAAGAAATCAACCATGACTGCTCATTAAAGGACAAATAGTAAAGATGACACTAAAGTACTTTGGACATCAAATGAGAAGAGAGGATTCACTTGAGAAGGCCTTGATGCTGGGAAAGGTGGAGGACAAAAGAAGGGAGTGGCCAAAATAAGATGGCTAGATGGTATTGTAGATGCAATGGGCACAAAGCTGTGTGGGCCAAAGAACCCTTTCCCCATTTTCTTGGGGGACTTTTGTTTTGTTTTCTTTCTTGTTTACTCAGTGGCTTAAGTGACCAAGATGCTGACTGGGAGACAGAAGGTCAGCAATTCAATTCCCGAGTACTGCAGGACGGAATGAGCTCCCGTCTTTGTCCCAGCTCCTGCCATCCTAGCAGTTCTAAAGCAAGAAATTGCAAGTAGATAAATAGGGACCACTTTGGTGGGAAGGTAATAGCGTTCTGTGCGCTCCGTTGTCTAGTCATGCCTGCCACATGACCACAGAAATGTCTGCAGATGCAGAGAACGCTGGCTCTTCGGCTTAGAAACAGAGATGAGCACTGCACCCTAGAGTTGGATACGACTGGCTTTCGAGCAAGGGAAACCTTTAAATAGGGACCACTTTGGTGGGAAGGTAACAGCGTTCCGTGTGCTCTGGTGTCTAGTCATGCCTGCCACATGACCACGGAAATGTCTGCAGACGCAGACAATGCTGGCTCTTCGGCTTTGAAACAGAGAAGAGCACTGAACCCTAGAGGCGGATACGATTGGCTTTTGAGCAAGGGAAACCTTTACCTTTAGCATATTGTGAGCAAGCAACATCCCCCACCCCACCCCACCCATCTCAAGTTAACTCTAGAACTCTAGAAACGGAATCCTCCAGCCAGGAGAGGCAGGGCAGAAACAGCTCAATAAAGCATGAGAGTGAGAGAGAGGTCTCTGTCCCCAGACCAAGAGCTGATTTGCCCCTGCAAATATGAAATATCGCTCACCTCTAGAGTAGACTCCCGTCCCTCCCAGGCAGCATGGTGGCTCCGAACAAAAACGAAGCCGCCATAATGGCCATGTGGCTGGCAGGAAAATAAAAGAGAAACTAAGAACGCCCCCCCCTTCTTTCTCTCCCCTTCCACACGCGAAAAGCCTGCCACACAGCGACCTCTGGTGGCCGGAAAAAAATACTGCAGCTTCACCTGTGAGGACTCTGGTCAGGATATATTTTTTAAAAAAATAAGGGGAAATATGGGGAAATTAATAAAACGGGAGGGGGTGGGAAGAGGGGTAAAAATATGGGGTTTTCCCGGGTAAAACGGGATGGTTGACAGGGATGCAAATAGGTCAATTCTGGAAGAAATCAATCCTGACTGTTCATTGGAGGGACAAATAGTGAAGATGAAGCTAAAGTACTTTGGACATCAAATGAGAAGGGAGGACTCACTTGAGAAGGCTTTGATGCTGGGAAAGGTGGAGGGCAAGAGAAGAAGGGGCATCCAAAGATGAGATGGGTAGATGGTATTGTGGACACAATGGGCACAGAGCTTGGTAGGCTGAGGAGAATGGTGGAGGACAGAGGTGTTCAAGACAGTTCAAGACCCAAGTGCTGCATGATGGAGTGAGCTTCTGTCTCTGTCCCAGCTCCTGCCAACCTAGCAGTTTGAAAGCAATAAATTGCAAGTAGATAAATAGGTACCACTTCGGTGGGAAGGTAAACAGCATTCCGTGCCTGCCACATGACTATGAAAATGTATGCAGACGCAGACAGCACTGACTCTTTGGCTATATACAATGATGAGCACCAAACTCTATAGTTGGCTACGACTGGCTTTTGAGCAAGGGCAACCTTTACCTAATGCACAACAAGTTGACTCTCTCTGTCATCTTTTCCTTTTGTGAAGTTAATCAGGCACATGCACCACATCCATGTCTAGTTGGTATTTGCTCAGAAAGTCACATACTTTTGCACAGATGACACCTACACCCAACCAAGTTGTCTAAGACACCCATTCCTTCTTCCGATGTTGCAGAAATCGGTCAATGAACAATTTCATGAATGGGAGATCAGGCCATTTGGTTGTAGCCATCAACATATCAAAACCCTTAAGCAGGCCCCTTGAATCTATAAATGTCTTCAGGGAATTCTTATATTAAATCACACGAGGTTGCAGTTTTAGTACGTTCCAACCATTTTTTAATGCTAACTCTCCATCCCAATTGAATTTCTCAATGGAGTTAAAAGAAATCTGGCTTTATGGAAATGCAGTGATTTTTTTTTTAAAAAAATGTTTTTTTGGGACTCTGTGTTCAAATAAATAGTGAAAATAAACTATTTCTTAGACCCAGGGCAGAGTTTGTGACCCAACAGTAATTTCTTTTTGGTAAATTTTCCACTCAGGAGAATCACAGTGCTCTTTAGACCTCTCCTGTTGCGTTGTGAGGATGGAACCCACTGTTGTCACTGGCTGACCTTTACTTATAAGTACATGGGAACTTCACTGAAACTCTTCACATGGTTGAAGAAGATGGGGGCGGAATTCATTTCCTGCCTTTGATAGCAAGCATGTGCACATTGGCAGCTTGTTCATAGCACTCAAGTGCACATTTCAGAAACATGTGGGCACAGCTTGGAAAAGTTACCTTATTGGACTACAAGTACATGCTGCCTAAGCAAGGTGATTCTCAAACTGGTAGTCCAGAAAGTAACTTTTCTAAGCCCTGCATGAATGCAATGAAAGCCTAATTATATTAGTTATTACTAAGGATGAACAGTTTCTGGAGGGCAGTTTGGAATGAAGAAACATTACTTTTTGCTGCTTTCCAGGAAGAGCACTCATTCATTGGACTTTTTAAAACACACATACATGCAAGATATAGTTTTGCCATTAGGTTGGACAACATAATGAAGCGTTGGCATGCTCTGATAAAAACTTCAGGTGAAAGATGATTATATGGTGGGTTTTTAGAATGCAGCTAGATGTAACAGTAAGGTAAAAGAGCTCATGACTCCCAGGCTCAGAAGCCATTGAGAAAAATAATTTATCTCCACTGATTATTGCTAAATAGTAGACAAAATGAGGGCTGCGGTGGCATAGTGGTTAAGATACTGAACTTGACAGCTGGAAGTTCAGCAGGTCAGCAGTTTGAGGCCTGACTGTTGTGCAATGGAGTGAGCACTTATCATCTGTCCCAGCTCCTGCCAACCTAGCAGTTTGAAAGCAAGAAATTGCAAGTAGATAAATAAGTACTGCTTCTGCAAGAAAGGTAACAGGGTTTCATGCACTACAGCACCTTAGTCATGCCTATCACATGATCATGGAAATGTATGCAGATGCAGACATTGCTGGCTCTTTGATTATAAATGGAGATGACCAGTCAGACATTAGGGGGTGGGTAGTTTTAACTGTTTTTAACATGTTTTTTAAATTGTCATTGTGAAGCGCCCTGAGTTGGCTTTGGCCGAGTGGGCGGTATATAAATTTGACAATTAAATTAGATTAAATTTTCAAACAAAGAAGACCTTGACTAGGCAAAATATCTTCTGTCTTAGCAGGCCCCAATGCAGCCAGATGTCTTCTGAACATCCCCTGTTTCAAACATGTACAAAGAGAACACCTGATACATCTTTCATGCCCACATATGGGCAGCCTCATAATGGCGTTCACATAGTGACAGCTAGAGTTCCGTGCTACTGATTCTTTTTGTTCATTGGGCTAAATCCTGTTTGTGCAGGCATAACATAAAGTTATACCTGAATAAGCATCACCAGCTATTAGACTCAGCAGTAGGGATGGTCAATCACTTGTGGAATTCCCCAGTGCAATTACTATGCAATGGACCAGTAGAAGTGCCTTGTGGGTGGCTGTTGTAGCTACTGCAGGTATAATGTGGCTTCTTACTCACAGAAGTAACGAGAGTAGTAAATGCTACTCACTGGTAAGACTGATGAAGCTGCAGGTCAGGAGATTGAGGAGGGTACCAGGGGAAGGCTAGTATAGTGCCAAACTAAGTCCTACAAGAGCAGATCAGTACCCAGAATTGGAAGACAAGAGAAATCAAAAAGTACATGGAATTATAATCAAATTGCATTTAACATGTA
Organism: Bradypodion pumilum; assembly: GCA_035047305.1. Taxonomy (NCBI): domain Eukaryota; kingdom Metazoa; phylum Chordata; class Lepidosauria; order Squamata; family Chamaeleonidae; genus Bradypodion; species Bradypodion pumilum. The sequence continues at coordinate 30,064,153 of JAWDJD010000001.1, read as the reverse complement.
CAGATTTGCTGCTTCTAGCAATAAACTCTCTGTATTATCTAATGTGTCTCTGCATCTCTTCAAAATGATGCAGGAAAGGGAGGCTATCTCACCTCTCCTGATAGCATCCAACCTGGTTTTGGATTTTTAACCATTTTTTCTCCATGACCAGAAGTAATTCCAAACAGAGTATGATTTGGGAAGAAAAGTAAAGCCAGAGGGAATGTTCCATTCCCCTTCCTGTGAGCCCATGTTGTACTTCAACTGACAAATCCCCGCTGTTATAGGGAACCTACAGAATCCACATTAGTCACCTCTAGCCATATACAAAGCTTGGGAAAGTGACTTTTTGAATTACAACTCCCATCTTGATCTGCTTGGTGGAGGATTATGGGAGTTGTAGTTGAAAGGCTCTACAAGTTAGGCCAGGGGTGCCCAAACTATGGCCCATGGGCTGGATCCATCCCATGGGCCGTAGTTTAGGCCCCCCTGGTTTAAGCAGAGAAAATGTTAGCCTAACATCTATCTCATCCTGTTGCAAAACAGATTGCAAGGCATGTTTTGCTTCCGGTTCCGGTGGGAGGAACCATGTGACTGGCCCACTGACCCACATGACTAGCCCACTGAACCACATGACTAGCCCACTGAACCACATGGCCAGCCCACTGAACCACATGGCCAGCCCAATGAACCACATGACTGGCCCATGGCCCAAAAAGTTTGGGCACCCCTGAGTTAGGCAGTACGCTTCCCACTCTCTCTGCCTTTTCTTCTCAAGGTTCATATCCGCATTAAGGGGACAATAAAGCTGGCCTCTCGAAATGTCTTATAAATGCTGAGTGGTTGTATTATTTTTAGAGGCTGGCTCATAAAAAGAAGACATATTTTGTAGATCACAGAAGTCAAACGTGTATTTGTGTAAGCTGAATTTGTAAAATGCCGCGTGTATCTTACTTTGTGATTTTTCTGCCAACTGTCCTCCAAAGACGAAGGCAACACAATTCAGAATGGAGTTTTGGCGTTCAGACACTTCTTTTGCTTGTATTTAATACTGTGCACTAACAGCCTAATGTGCCTGTGCAGTTTCAATCAGAAGCAGGAAATGTTTATTCAAACCCTAATGGGTGGGACAGTTGCCGCAGTTTTCAGTAAATTTTAAACAAACCGTTTGAACATCCTGTTTAAATAGTTAAGCAATCAGTTTTACCCTGGCTGGGAAAGAATTTCAAATCCCCACAGTTTTTGATTAAAACATCATCTTAATAAGCCATGTGGGTGATAAAATATATTTGTCTGGCTTCAGTTAGTCTCCTTCTTGACTTTTCCATTTGGTGGAGAAAACATGCTTTTGCATTTTATCAAGCACAAAGTAAGAAACTCTGAAGTTGCATCCAGTTAGGTACCAAATTTTTGCTGTATGAGGCAACAAACAAACAAAAGACTAACTGCTAATAGTTTAATGTGAGCTTTTGGGTATCAACTCCACTTCCTCAGACTTAAGAGTCAGATTATATGACTGTCATACTATTACTTCACAAAAAATTCAGCAATGGCCTTATGTTGGCAAAGGAAAGCAACATTCTATGAGGCAATTCTAAAATTCAGGCTGTCCAAACAAAGAATTATAATGTTTAAACTAGTCTTCAGATCAGCACCAAATCTGACACTAGTGTAGCAGATAGTCTTTTCTTGCACTGTGCCAAATTTGAGGGATTTGGGGCAAAGGGAATTTGAGGTTATAAAAATAAAACTGTTTTAGGTAAAGGTTGACCATGCTCAAAAGCCAGTTGCATCTGACTCTCGGTTTCAGTGCTCAGCTGCATTTACAGCCAAAGAACCAGCTCTGACTGCATCTGCAGACATTTCCATGGTCATGTGGCAGGTATGGCCAGACTTTGGAATGCACAGAACACTGTTACCTTCCCACCAAAGCGGTACTTATTTATCTACTTGCAATTTCTTCCTTTCGCACTGCGAGGTTGGCAGAGCTGGGACAGATAACAAGAGCTCACTCCATCGTGAAGCACTAAGATCTCAAACTGCTGACTTGCCGACCTTCCAGCCGTAAAGGTCAGCGTCTTACCCACTAAACCACCACAGCCCCATAGAACCGTTTTACCACCATTCAAAAATAGGTGACCCAAAATAATCCCAGATTTAAAACAGATCATACATATCGAAAAGACTAATCTGCACATCTTGCAAGAGAACAGTTGGCCCCACTCACTTTTCTTTTCTTTCCTTTTTTTTGAAAGAAGCCAGGCTGAAATATTGATCCTCAAAAAAGGCCTTTCAAATGGGAAAACAGCGACTTTGTTGGAAATTGATCGTGCCTGAAGCAGGTTTACCAGCTCTAAAACTTTACAAAGCAGATACAGTACATTGTTGCAGCTTTGTGGAGGATGCAGACCAGGGGTTCTCAACCTTTTCAAACCATGGGCCAGACCACACCCGCTCAGACAGCTGAGTGTGCCAGACTGGTGGTTCCCCCGCCATAAACACTGCTGTAAAACGTGTCCGTGGGCCACATGAAATGTTACTGCGGGCTGTGTCCAGCTCACGGGCTGTAGGTTGAGAACCCCTGATGTAGACTGTTGGCCAATGAAAGGTCACAGAAACAGAGTCAAAACACACACTTTCTTAGAGGAAATAATGGAGTGAGAGTCCTCCTGAAAGGGGGGCATTTTGCCCTGTATCTCTAGACAATTAGCATACAATTTTGCAAGGCAAATTCCAAGTATTTCTGCATTACAAAAGCACAGATCAGTTCAATTTGTTCTAGTCCTGAGTGCTTTCAGTAAACATTCTCTGGGGATTTCTGAGCAAGGTTCCTGAGACACATTATCAAAGGGGAAGTTTACTCTACATCTGGACAATCTGAACTTTTGGACCTGTCCATCAGGACCCAATTGATTTTTTAACACTTTATTGACCCAACTGGTTTCATGCTTTCAAGGGGATTGTTTGTCTGTTTTTTGAAATGTTTTAAAAAATATTTAAAAAACGAATAGAGAACAAATATTCAAAAACTCACTCATTCAAGTTTTGGAATTACATGTGTTTGTTTGTTTTTTGGCATACTCTGGATGATCTTGGCCTTGGTTTCCAACTGTCTACCATTACATTAAGGATATTTTCTCGTTCCTTCATAGCTGCCCTTTCAAGTTTCCTCTAGTTTTCTAGAATGTTGATGAGGAAACCAACTTTTAGATCATCCTTAACTGTTTTGATTTCTTTATTGCTCACTTTAAAGTTATGTAAATCTTAGGTAGTTTGCTGCTGTTGTTGTTCAGTCACATAGTTGAGTCCGACCCTTTGCGACCCCATGGACCACTGCACACCAGGCACCCCTATCCTCCACCATCCTCTGCAGCCCGCTCAGCTGTACGCCCTGTTGGATTGGGGCCATGAAGCAGCCGTTGGGTCCTGGAGGAGACTGGTCAAGCAATGAGACACAAGGAAAGATGGAGCAAAGACCAGTGATTTATTTAGGGAAAATCATCAGTATATATCGTGAGCGAGTCTGCGTGTGATGGAATTGTGATCTGACAAGAATCACATCTCATGTTTACACGAGTTAATTGGGAACCTCTCCCGGGGAAGTTAATTAACTAAATTAAACACTGACAGGGGAACTCCATTGTTCCATGCTTATCCTGGGGTAAACATGGGCACTGTTGGTTTTAGGGCTTGTGGTAATCCGCGGGTGCGACATTATCTATTCCATGATTTATGAGTCAGCCATCCAATTTCCTCTGGCTCAAACTGTTCGTCAGGTCAGCTGTGGGTGAATTTAACTATGGCTATTAATCCGCTCCCCAATTTCTGTCCCCTCGGAACCAAGTCTCGAAGGAGCAATCTCCCAAGTAATGGTTCTGTCAGGGACAGTATGCCAATTGCGTGCGCGGATCCCGCAACGCCCATTGCATCAACAATGCCATCTAGCCACCTCATCTTCTGCCACCCCCTTCTCCTTTTGCCTTTGATTTTTCCCAGCATCAAGGCCTTCTCGAGTGAGTCCTCTCTTCTCATTTGATGTCCAGAGTACTTTAGCTTCATCTTCAATATTTCTCCTTCCAAGGGGCAGTCAGTGAGAGATGGTTTCCTTCAGGATTGACTGATTTGATCTCTTAGGTAGTAATGATGTTCATTTTCAACTGTAATCCTGCTGTTGCATTTTGTGATTTCAGCTTCCTAAGGAATTGTTTCAATCATTATTGCTTTCTACCAAAAATGTTGGCGTCATCTGTATATCATAAATCCATCACTCTTTCACTCCTGAACCTAGTCCAACTTTTTATATGGTGCAGTCAGCATGTAGATTGAACAAATAGGCAAATAACATGTGCACCTGCCTCAGGCATTTGCTAGTTGAAACTATTCTATTGTTCCTTATTGCATCCTTACCTTAACTTCACACCCAGAATGTAGGTTGTTGTGGTACACCCATTTCTTTTTTGACAATCCACAGCAATATAGCTTACAGAAATACTTTCTAAATGAGAGAAGGGGAGAAATCTGTTGACACAGTGAACTCAAGTTTAAGGACTTGCTGGAATCAGGAAAAAAAAATTATTCACACCCATTTGTAGAAGAAACATAAAACCAGGGGGAAATGCCACTTGGAGAATGGAGATAAGTCTTATCAGCTGTGAATTCTAGTACTTGAGGGGCGTGTGTGTGATGCTTTTCCTGGTTTGGGAGTTCAAACCGTGCACAAGAGGAGGTCCAAGCGTCTTGGACCGGCGGTGACAATGTTAGTTGCCTGACATGCAGCACGGACACATGTCTCCATTTTTAAAATGGGAAACACATTGCGTGATATATTCTTGCTTTGAGGTATTTCAACTCATCAAGCTGTCATCAGCTGCCTGGTCCGGCCTCCGTGCTCTCAGCATTTAGCTGAGAGATGGGCCAGATTGCCCCCTTGGGCTTCTAGCGAGCAGTTTCTGGAGCTTGAAAATTTACTTTTGTGATTTACAACTCCTCAACTTTTCCAGCCAGCAACTCTCTTTCCTCCTAGCTGGGGGAATCTGGAGGTCGTAGTAAAATAAAAGTAACTTTCCACACTCAGGCAGTATTATGTATGTTTTCCTCAGTCTGTCATTGAATTCAGTGTTATTAAATTAAGTAGCGAGAAAACAAACAAAGAGAAGGTGGATTAAGTTCTGCTAGGATCCAGAGTAGACCATACTGTTAGCGACTCAATGCAAGTGTCAGGCGACAGTTAACTAACCTGACAACCCTGAGGACTAACAGCTTAGATGCCAAAGTCCACAGGGAAGGGTGATGGTCCCCTAGTGCAGTGATGGCGAACTTGTGGCACCTATGGCACCAGAGGTGGCATTCGGAACCCTTTCTGTGGGCACCCATGCAGTCACCCCAGCACGGAGTTTGCCCCACCCCTCTGCCTAGCAGCCCAATGGGAGCATTTAATTCCTCCCCTGTTGGTGTGTTGGCACATAAATGTTTTTTGGGTTGCAGTTTGGGCACTTGGTCTCTAAAAGGTTTGCCATCAGTGCCCTAGTGGATTAAATACCACGTGAATCCATCTTGATGGAGGGCAGCAACCATCAATACTGGCCTGGGGCTGATGAGGACTTTGTGTGCCAAAAGAGCTCAGGACCAAAAAGTGACTCACGGAACTGGATCAGTGGTATGGGTGTCATGCTGCATTATATTCTCAGGACAATCTTCATGGCTGATCGCCATGAGGATCACCTATATTTGGATTCGGATATGGCAGAATAAGGAGAAGGATCCAGGGGTCAAAAAAAGAAACAGTATTCTATCAACAGACTTTCTCAGGCTGAAAATGGTACATCAAAGGCACTACCTTTTGTTTGGCATTTACATGAAGGTTCATTCTTCCGCTGATGGTATCTATTCATGTCTAAACATTGCATAGTCAGTGGACAATCTTGGACCCAAACAAAAACTGACTGGCATGAATATTTATTGTTGCTTGCAGGAAGCTGTTGATCATCACTCATAAATTCTTGTGAGGAATGCCCAAATTTTGCTCTCGAATGTTTACAATTAGGTAGTCCTGGCTGTAATGACAATATGTGCAATACTTTCTCATAAGAGAGAAGATTGAGTTTTAAGCAGAGCTTGGAAATGCTACTTTGGGGACTACAATTCTCAGAATGCCCCAGGTATCATCAACGCTGGCCGTGCTGGCAATTGGGAGATTATGAAAGTTGTAGGCAAAAAAATGTAACTTTTCTAAGTTGTGGTTTTCAAGAATTTCCAACTAGAGAGGCATAAGGGCAATGAATTTGACTGCAACTCTCAGAATACTTAAAGCAAAATATTCTTAGTGGAATACTTTAGCTTCCCAGCACCAGCAACTCTTGAACAGATAATGGTGAAGCACCAGCACTTTTTGATGCAGTGAATCACTGCTTGCCATTGGAAGGCCATTAACTCATGGGTCCCTGTGTTAAGCAAATGGATGGAGGGCTAAGCAAACAAACAAGCAAACTCTCTAGTGCAAGGATCAGCAAACTTGGCTCTCCAGGTGTTATTGGACTTCAATTCCCAGAATCCCAAGTCAGCACTCTTGCTGATGAGGGCTTCTGGGAATTGAAGTCCAAGAACATCTGGAGAGCCAAGTTTGCTACAACTTAGTGGCTCTGCTCCTCCCTAAGGTCATGCACTACAGCTGTTCTGCTCAACATCTGAGTCACCTTACATCTGGGCCCTGCAGCAAATGAGTTTGGTGGATCTCAGACTTGGAACCTCAACAGACTTCCACTTGTTTGGCTGGGAATACCACACAGTTCTGTCATTATCTGTCCAAGGACCATAGAGGGAGTAACATTAGTGGGTTCCATTAAGTCTTATGGGGGAACCTGTTGGCTCAGTGCTGGAAAGATCTTACATAGTTTGTATAGTTTGTGGAATGGGAAGTTTGAAGTTACACAGGGGAAATCTAGTTCTGAATCAAAATATTGTTCTGTGTAGAATGTTATTGTCACTTCTGACCGCGTTGGCTTTCCACTGTTTCCAGGAGGAATTTTTAAAATTAACCCTACCTAGAGATCCTAAGTTGGGACTGTGGTGGCTTGGTGGTTAAGATGCTGAACTTGATGGCTAGAAGGTCAGCAGGGCAGCAGTTCGAGACCTGAGTGCTGCACGATGGAGTGAGCTCCTGTTGTCTGTCCCAGCTCCTGCCAACCTAGCAGTTTGAAAGCAAGAAATTGCAAGTAGATAAATAGGTACCACTTCGGTGGGAAGTTAAACAGCATTCCATGCACTTCAGTGTCTAGGCATGCCTGCCACATGTCCACGGAAACTTCTGCAAACACAGGCAGCACTGGCTCTTCAGCTATAAACAGAGATGAGCACTGAACACTAGAGTCAGATACGACTGGCCTTTGAGCAAGGGCAACCTTTACCTTAACCCAATGCGTATCATATAAATTTACTATGATTGACACCCCTTTCCTGGGAGAATACCTTTGGTGGTAATGTTCAGTGCTTGGATTTTGCGCAATGTGTTGCTCTTAAGCCCTCCTTAGCCACTTCCTTGTTTTTGGTTTTCATTGTTCTATGCTTCTCCAACCCTCCTATTGTCAACTGAGTAGTAGGGTTAGAGTGCTGGGACTTTTTAATTAGCAGGGACAATTAAAGGTCTGTTTGCCCTGTCAGATGCCCTTTCTTCCCACAACATATTTTTATGAACAGAGGTTTGAAAAGGTATATTTTTGTACTATAACTTCCAAAATTGTCCAGAAATGTTAACAGAGGGATTTGGGGAGTTGTAATTCAAAAATGTAACTTTGCCAAGCTGTGGTTGCACATTATCCCAGCTATTATGCAAAGTCTTTTGGAGGTGGATTAGTTTGGAACAGGCAGACACAACCTATTAACTTCATAAAAGAACTGCTCCTGGCAACGTTGAAAGCTGATCTGTTACCATGTCCCAACACAACTGCCAGCATCTTCAGATTTTTCCTTAACTCTGGGGACTGTCATAATGAGCACCTGCACTTCGGAATTCAGTTCTGCACAGCTGTCCTCTAGTATTTGGACAATTTAGAGGCCAGCAGGTCAATGGTCTGCTCCAAACTTCGACTGAAAGGAAAGGAAACAGGCAGATAGCTAATTCTTTGCAGCAAAACAGGAGGCTCTCCGAGATGTTGGATTACAACTCCCATCAGCTCGAGACAGCACAGGCAATAGTGAATCATGATGGCACTTGCAGCCCTGCAGTGCTTATAGGCCTGTATGTTGCTCATTCCTGAAATAAAATAGGGACCGGAAAAGAAGGCCACAAATAGCAAAGTGAGGAAGGATGTCTACCCTGATCTGAGAAATCAAATCCTGATTGCAATAGGGCAAGTCTGAGTTGGAAGCAGGGAAACATAGGACAGGCCCTGAAGAATTGTACGGGATGTAGCAGTTACTTCAGATGTTTTGCAGTGACTTCCCCTTTTGATGAATCATTTATGCCAGGAGTTCTCAACCTTTTTAAGCCAGGGGCCAGGTCACGCTCCCTCAGACAGCTTCGGGGGTCGGACAGCCATTTCCCCCTTCCTCCACCACATGGCACTTCTGGGTGTGGTGGAGGCGGTGGGGGGGCACATGAAATGGTGTCATGGGCCACTGGTTGAGAATCCCTGATTTATGCCATGCTCAGAGCTCTTCAAACCCACCCAAATGGCCTGACGTGCTGGGCAAAACAGGTGTATACACAACACTTCTATCAAGTACAAAGAAAGTAGAAGAAGGTAATAGCAGATGGTTTATAAGCAGGATGGTCTTTTCCTTGTCCCTTTCTCTTCCTGAACCAGCTACGTGCTCTGCTTAATCCAAGGAGATAAGCCACATTAGTGCCAGGTAGACTACTAAAGGGCCTTGTTGACTACTAATGGGCCAGGTAGACTACTATTTGCCACTGTGTCCTCTGACCATTGCTGAATTTGAAAAACAGTTCAGCACAGTAAAACCTCGGATAACAACTGCATCGCATAACACTAGAATCGGATAACATCCTGATATTTTTTTGGGGGGGGATTGCATAGCATAACGCTAAAATCCTATGGGATGCATCGGATAATGTACGGTAAAGCCTGTGCCAGTTACAATGCATCTCTATGGAGTTTTGACGTTATCCAGTGCATCCCATAGGATTTTAGCATTATCTGATGCATACATCGGATAACACTAAAAATCGGATAACACTAAGACTTATGGAACCAAGTTTTAGCGTTATCCGAGGTATTATTGAACTACGTTTTGACCAGTGATGGTGGCTATATGGAGAAAAGATGAGTAGCATGGAAACTATCTCTTTCCAACAGGCTGCCAACCATGATGGTGCAGATAAGGAGGCACTTGAGTTTGGTTGCCAAAGTTCCTGATCCACAGCCCTTGACACCTTACTATGTAAAGGGCCATCCAAAGACTATACTGTTTACAGAAGCCAACTAGGCAGGGAGTTGAAGCTTCTTTTTACACTGACCTTCTTCTGTGCCTAAAAGCAGCAGGCTAGCTTAAGGAGGCCATATTGCAATAGCAATTACACTTATATACCAGCCCATATTGTTTAATGCACTCTCTGGGCAGTTCACAAGGTAGCTAGCCGTTTGCTCCCAACATACTGGGAACTCATTTTACCAACCTTGAAAGGATGCAAGTCTTGAATCAACTGTGATCCCCGTCAGGATTAAACTCACAAAGTTTAGCAGTTTTGACTGCAGTACAGCGGTTTAACCACTGCACCATGAGGGCTTTTGTGACACCATTTAGCCGTATGGCACATAGGACATGCAGCACAAAAAAGGTAAAGGTTGCCCTAGCTCAAATGCCAGTCGCATCTGACTCTAGGGTTCAGTGCTCATCTCTGTTTATAGCCAAAGAGCCAGTGCTGTCTGCGTCTGCAGACGTTTCCGTGGACATGTGGCGGGCATGCCTAGACCTGTGGCAGGCATTCCTAGAGCACAGAATGCTGTTTACCTTCCCACCAAAGTGGTACCTAATTATCTACTTGCAATGTCTTGCTTTAGAACTGCTAGGTTGGCAGGAGGTGAGACAGAGATGGGAGCTCACTCCGTCGTGCAGTACTCAGGTCTCGAACTGCTGACTTGCCGACCTTCCAGTCATCAAGTTCAGTGTCTTAACCACTAAGCTACCACATCCCAGGGCAAGAAACCCATTCTATTAAAACATAAAACAGCTCATTCATTCTGCCTAATGATAGGAATGGCCCTCACTGAATCCATACTGAATAAGAAAAGCTAGCCACGAAAAAGGAGTTCAATTGCCTCTTCTGCTTTTGCGTTCTGCTTATTAGGCTTGAAATCCAAATGACTCTTTGAACCATTCTAACATCTTCAGATCAGGGTGGGGTGAAAGGTGGGGCAAAATCAGCAGTTTCTCCATGGGACTAGCCTGCTGGGATTTTTTCCCTTCATGTCAGAGTATTGTGTATTCTGCAGTACTTCTGGTTTGGAAGGATTGGTTGGCTCTATACCCAGGGGACACCCTAGTAGTGTACTTGCAATCCTTTTCACTTTTGGAGAAGACTCCTTCTATGTCACCTTGCTAGGATAGAAGGAAGCTGTGTGCCACGGATTCTCAACCTGCGGCCTGTGGGCTGGATGCGGACCATGGCACCAATTCATGTGGGCCCCCACTGCCTCCACCATGCCCAGAAGTGCTATGTGGTGGAGGAAGGGCAAAATGGCTATCCGGCTCCCAAAGCTGTCTGAGGGAGCATGACCCAGCCCCCAGTTTTAAAAGGTTGAGACTCCTGCTGTGTACAATGTCAAGAGCCTTGTACAAAAGTTCCTAATGGATTATTCCCCAAATAAATGCTTCTTTTAAAAGTGTGTGTGTGTGTGTTTCAGTTCAGTAAAGAAATACCATATTTGCCCAGTATGCATCAGAGTATAAGACGCACCCCATCATTACCAAAATACCCCCTATAGGCCACTATATACAATACATGATGCATCCCATTTTTTCAATGTATTTTAAGAGGAAAAAAGTGAGTCTTATAAGCCAGCAAATAGAGTATATGTCATTTTCCCAGTTCCTTTATCTTTTGTCCTAAAGATTTGTCATTTGTCATCAGCCAAACCACTGCTTTCTACTTTCAGCTTCCCCACCCAGTCAAAACTTGCAGTGCGCCTTTACTTCCTTTCCTGGATGCAGATCCTAATTTCCTAATGTGCCGTGCAAATACAGCAACATCTTTGTGTGACTGAAACAAAATCAGCCTAAATGGCTCTATTTTTGTGAATTTCAGGACCGCCTCTTTTTCGTCATGGAATATGTCAATGGAGGAGACCTAATGTTTCAGATTCAACGCTCACGTAAATTTGACGAGCCTCGCTCCCGCTTCTATGCAGCAGAAGTCACATCGGCACTCATGTTTCTCCACCATCATGGTGTCATCTACAGGTACTTTCTTTGCAGGGCTGAAATGAGAAACTCTTGAAGCTCTTCAATTACCTCTGGCCATCGTCCAGTGTCTCTTAGCAACTGGATGGGCTGTTTGTTTCTGCTTGCTTACATAGACCTTCACCCACCCTCCCACTTGCTTCTTTTTTCTTTTTTTTTTACACTGCAGGGGAAAAGGCTATTTATCATTCCGAATGTTAACATCTGAATCGTCTCTGCAGCCATCACCAGCTGTGGGTGCCAGTTGTGTATTAAAAGACAAGCAAAGCTTTTTTTAAAAGCTTGGCACACAGTGAACTAGCGTTGTCTCTGATTGCAGATCAGTGCATTCTCCTCAGATTTCTCCCTCTGCCACAGATTTCCTCAGTTTTTGAACTCCCTGCCACTTCCTGAGTTTGTTTGTCTTAGTTGTCTCCAGTCTGATAGGGCTGGAATAATCATTATGTATGGCTTTTTGCGCATGATGCCCTTTCCTCCTGACTATGGGGACGAAGACTCAGCCACTAACAGGAAGCACTTCTTTGTAGACAACTTGACTTTGCCCCTTACCCCTCCCCAGATCATCATCCAAACAATAACAAAAGCTAAATGGCTAATCTTTCCTCACAGAATGAAGAATGCGCTCAGGCATAAATATTTATTATTAGAAACAAGGGGCTGCTTGAGAAATTTTCACCTACTATCTTGGTGTTTATTGAAGCCTTTATCTTGTCGTTTCACCCTTCCTCTCCTTCTTTTCCCCATTTTTTTAAAAAATGTACCAAAAATTGGCTGGATTTTACTACTTCAAATAAATCTTGGCAGGCACATTCAGAATGAACTACAGTCGGAGACGTTGGCTGTAGAATCATTACGTTTTCATGAATTATTCGAAGGGTGCAATCCACAAAGCACAGTTCACAGTTTGTAGGGTAAAGGGGGATATGCCAGTGACTGGACTGGCAGGAATCAGAAAGCAGGAAGAAAAAGGTGTGTTTATACCGTAAATGCAGCTTTCTGGTTATATCAATTCCATGTTTGCAAATTTGCTTTTCCACTCTGGACTTCAGAATATTTGCCACTTTAAACCCCAATATATATCAGGACTGCTCTCAAACTTTCTGCATATCTTTGTCAATGTATCATCCCCCTCTGCTCTGTGAAGAATAATGGAAATTTTTGAAAAGCTGCAATAGTTCTTTAGAATAGCAATTTTAGAAGTCTGAGACCACTCAAACACCTCCTCAAATTGTATTCTCCCACCATCACCACCAGATGGATGACATAAACACGCTGGCTTCCACTTCTGGGTGTGGCGGACGCAGTGACGGGCCAGATGGGATGGTGTCATGGGTTGGGACTGGCTTACAGGCCTTAGGTTGGGAACCCTTGATCTCTGAGATTACTGTGGCATGGAGCAATGCAGATTTGTGTTTTTTTACTATAACACCCAAAGTTATCCAGGCAGCATGGAGGACATCATACAGTAGGGGAACACAGACTTTGCATGCAGAAGTTCTTTAGTTCAGTACCAGCCACCTCCCATTCAAAAGATGAGATACTAGACAGTAGAAGAAACCTTTTCCTGAGACGTTGGAAACTTGCTGACAAAGTAGATTATTCTACCCAGAAAAATACTTTTGCTGTATTTATGTATAGGATATTCTGAACTGCAAGTTAAGTTTGATCTGGATGGAACAACTATCAAGTAGAAGCATGGTTAATCATACTCAGAGAATGCTAATCAGTGGTTCCTTCTCAAATCAGGAGATGTTAATAAATCAGGTACTACAGGGCTCAGTCCCAGGCCTGGTGTTCTTCAACATTTTGGTTAATTACTTGGATGGAGGAGGTGCAGGGAATGCTTATCCACTTTGCAGATGACGTAAAAATGGGTAGAAATAGCTAAAAATGGAAAGCATGAACAAAACCCAAAGAGATCTTGATTGGCTCAAGCACTGGGCTAAAAAAAGAAGAATGCTTTCCTTTGATGCTGGGAAAGATTGAAGGCAAAAGGAGAAGGGGATGACAGAGGATGAGGTGACTGGATGACATAGTTGACGTGATGGGTGTAGACCAGTGTGGGCTGCAGAGAATGGCAGAGGACAGGGGAGCCTGATGAGTGGTGGTCCATGGGGTTGCAAAGGGTTGGACTCGACAACCACAAATTAAACAGAGTTAAGCGCAGGGTTTTGTTAGTAGATAAAATAAACCAAATGCACAGTTACAAGATGAGAGAGATTTGGCTGAGAAATGCAACATGCGTAATCAATAAACTCACTCCAAATATCTATAGAATCATTTTTCTTTGCCAAACCTTTCTTTAATTTTAATTCACATGTCAGTTTATCATTTATAACAATATTCCATAACTCTTTTTATACCAATCCTCCATTACAAATTCCATATACATTTCCTAGTTTTAGCCATTAATAATTTCATAGCTGTTACCATAATAACAGTCATGTCTTTCTTATTTTTGTCTACTTTTATGTTTCCAAAATCCATTAACAAAGCTATTCTAGGTCACATTTCTAATTTTAAAGACAATGCAGTATATGATTTATTTCTTCAAGCACCTTTACCCAAATCTTCCTTACAATCCCACGAAAGCATACGAATTTTGAAAAATTAAAATAGACATGGTGAAATATTCAACACCAGCAATCTAAAATGGTACAGCCCAGAAAGAATTTACCAGCTCTTCGTGTGTTTCTGTGAACTAGGTCTAAGGACCTAAACAAGATGTGGGTGTAAGGGATACCGTACAGGATCCATGATTGGATTTTCTGGTTTTTAGTTTTACAGTCCATCAAACATGCACAGCAAACCATTGGAAGCTTGCCTGGTCCTGCAAAAATCTCAGAGTTGTCTTCTTCTTCTGTGTCTAGGCCAGATGTGAAACTGCCAAAATGAAGGCACCTTTTGGTGAGTTCATTCCACAGCGTATTTCACCTTACCTGGTGTGAGAAAGATTAGCTGGCAACACAAGGTCGCTGTTACCAGGGCACACCTGATTGTGGTTCAAAAAGCTCACAATCTTTGAGGAGGCTCTTTCTGTGTACCCCTCAGAGTTGTCAAACACCTGCCATGGGTAATGGGTTGCATTAGATTTGATGGTTCACACATTTCCTGTAGAGTTGTGGTCTTCTTTTTCACTTTGTGAGTAATTATTGCCTTGTACATGTATAGCTTCATCCTCATTTTACCCTGAGTTCAAGGGGTCAACTCCTCTGTGGTTCAAGAGAAGGGCTCCACCTCTAGGTTCATGACATCTTTTGGCTGGCATGGTTGTGGGACTTGATTACAGGCCCGTTTTAGTGGAAATATATTTGAATGCAAGGTCTTATCTGATCCCTGTGTCGCGATGAAAACAAAAGTCACATTCTTAGTTTGCGTAAATATTTTAATAGAATGATCCATTGTTATATCAAAGTCTATCCTGTCCCAAAATGCTCTTTCATTTTTAGCACTGCCTTTAGAGATCTCCTTTAATTATTATATTAGACTCTTACAATACTAACCTGTTACAGAAGGATAGTACTTTTTGGTACCTAGCACTGCAGGTTGGAGATGTACAGATGCAGAATTTTCTAGTTTCTTAACTACTACATTCGGATTATGTCCTTCCTCTTTTCAAGAAAGAGAGGCATTTCAGTGTAAACAATGGAATTGTACTAGACTTGCACCAATGCTAAGACTAATCATGTTTTACTGTAAATCAAAGTTTGAAATCAGGTCTGAAAGTCCTATACAAACCCTGGGAAAGGAAAATCATGGTTAGTATTAACTCTGGTGCATTAAACTCTATAGCAGTTAAATGTTGAAAATATAAAAAAGAGAACATTCAAAAAGGAGATAAAATGAGTCTAAGAACAAGACCATGGGGATTTTTTGACCTCTTTCTCCATTGGACCATATAGGAACCAATACATAGAATTTTACTCTTAATCTCATTTCTCTGCCCTCTTTTCCCCTCCCCAAATTGCATAACATACTGTTTAAGCTTTTGAGCCTGATTCATGGGGGAAACAGCTTCAAGGAAGCAATATTTTAAAGAATATATATAATATATATAATGTATGATAAGTAAGGTATAGTACTGCGGTAGCTTAATGGTTAAGATGATGAAATTGACAACTGAAAGGTCGTCAGGTTAGTAGTTTGAGACTTGAAGGCTGCATGATGGAGTGAGCCTCTGTCCCAGCTGCTGCCAACTTAGCAGTTCAAAAGCAAGAAATTGCAAGTAGATAAATAGGTACCACTTCAGTGGGAAGGTGAACAGTGTTCCATGCACTCCTGTGTCTGCAATCCTGAAAAACAAAATGGTAGCCATTAGAACATAAAATAGCAGGTCCCACTAGAGATGCAGTGTTTCCTTTGCAGATGGCAACTGTAGCCATGAAATAAAAAAACGACTGATTATGAGGAGACAAGCTATGAGAAACCTGGGGAACATAGTGAAAAGCAGAGACATGACCTTTAAAACAAAAATTCGCATAGTCAAAGCAATGGTATTCCCAGTGGTAATGTATGGGTGTGAGAGCTGGACCATTAGGAAAGCTGACCGCAGAAGAATAGATGCCTTTGAGATGTGGTGTTGGAGGAGAGTCCTGAGAGTTCCTTGGACAGCAAAGAGAACAAATAGGTCAATACTGGAAGAAATCAATCCTGACTGTTCATTAGAGGGACAAATGGTGAAGATGAAGCTAAAGTACTTTGGACATCAAATGAGAAGGGAGGACTCACTTGAGAAGGCCTTGATGCTGGGAAAGGTGGAGGGCAAGAGAAGAAGGGGGCGTCCAAAGATGAGATGGATAGATGGTATTGTGGACACAATGGGCACAGAGCTGGGAGGGCTGAGGAGGATGGTGGAGGACAGAGATGCCTGGAGGAAAATGGTTCATGGGGTCGCAAAGGGTCGGAATCGAGACTTGTGCATTGAGTGAGGCTCTGTGGGGAACAGAAATGATGGCCAGGAGAGCACAGTCATTTCTGGGGTCAGGGAATGGCAAACAGACATCAGCACGATGGGTTGTGGGAAGGCCACAGGAGGCCTCAAAGCTTCAGAAGGTGTCAGATGCTGATGGTCAGATTGGTTTGCTCAAACAAGCAAGTCAAAAAGTAGATTAGACATGCCTAATGGTAAGGCACAGTGGCAAACCATGCTTTGGCCATTACCTATAGCTGTGATGGCAAACCTTGGCACTCCAGATGTTTTTGGACTTCAATTCCCAGAAACCCAAGCCCCCTGTGAATCCATACGAATGGGTTTACTGCAATTCATATCCCCCTCCCCCACGCTGCCATTGTCACACCCGGAAGCGGAAGTAAAACATGCTCGTACGGGTGCGTTTTACTCCCGCTTCTGGGCACGACAATGGCAGCGCAGGTCAGATGAATAGCAGTAAACCCATTCGTGTGGATTCACAGGGGGCTTGGGCTTCAGGGAATTGAAGTCCAAGAACATCTGGAGTGCCAAGGTTCGCCATCATGGACCTATAGGCTAACCAAGTCAGTTTGAAACTGAGATAGCATCTCAACTCAGGTCTTTACAATTCACAGCATTTTAGTTGGTGTGAAATGTCTTACTCAGAAGCTGATTTTACGGTCATTTAGGGCTCAGAACCAATCATGAGGTTAACCTCTTGTACTGCAGCCCAAACTGTTGCCATTGTGAGTTCAATCCTGATGGGGATCAAGGCTGACTCAGCCTTCCATCCTTCTGAGGTTGGTAAAACGAGGACCTAGCATGTCGGGGTGAAATGGGAATTACCTCACGAACCGTCCAGAGAGTGCACTAAGCGCTATGAGGTGGTATTTAAGTGTAATCGCTGTTGTTTAGCCCAATGTTTGAGCCAATGCTGTTTTGCTCCTAAAGGCAGTAACCAGACAACATAATTAATAGAGCAAACCAGCTGGTGCGGTCCTACCTGCACCTTTGGGTTTCTCTCTTTCTGTTCAAGTAGGACTGCTGTGTTTTGGTCCATTTCCAGCGTGTGTGGTATCTGGGAACAAGCCAAAGTGACTCGTCCTCTTTTTATTTGCTAATATCATGGAGAGAGCCACTTCACAATATTGGCAAATTTAAAAACCTATTTTGGCTACCTGGAGGAGCTGGGGGCATGTTTAATTTACCAACCTCGTGAAGTCTCTCTCTTCCAAGGCCATTTCACAATGCTAATGAATTGACAACAGGCTGCTGCAAACCGAATAGGGTGACTTGAGGTCCATATGCCATTTAGATGTGAGGATTGCACCAAAACCTCACACTAACCCTATTTAGCCTGATCCTGCCCAGCTATGTAGACAAGCCCCCATATACCATAGAAAGTGTTTATTGGCAAGGCCAACTCTATTGTTGGTGTGAGGTGGCTGTCTCAGGTAGCAAATGTGGAGTAGTACGACAAGAAGGCAAATTGTTTGGTACTTAATTAGAGGCTATTTTATTTTTACTGCCCGGGATGGGTAGAATTGTTTCTGGGGTATCATTTGCTATGCCCCCTCAGGCAGTGAAATCTCTTGTAAACAAAAGTAAAGGTTGACCTTGCTCAAAGCCAGTCATATCTGACTCTAGGGTTCAGTGCTCATCTCCATTTCCAGCCAAAGGGGCAGCACTGTCTGCATCTGCAGGCATTTCCATGGACGTGTGGCAGGCATGACTAGACACCGGAGTGTTTACCTTCCCACTGAAGTGGTACCTATCTATTTACTTGCAATTTCTTGCTTTCCAACTGCGAGGTTGGCAGTAGCTGAGACAGAGACAAGAACTTACTTTGCCGTGCCCGTGCAGTACTTGGGTCTCAAACTGCTGACCTGCCAACCTTCCAGTTGTCCAGTTCAGTGTCTAAACCACTGCAGTCCTGCAGAAATATCTTGAGGCTTCAGCAATTCTAATCTTTTGGAAAGGTAAAATTCTTCTCAGTTTAAAATCAAGAAATAGAACCTATTTGATTTTTGGTCTAGAAGCCCCAGAGTCCCACAACTGACACAGCATGTGAGATTCTGGAAGTCATAGGCTGAAAGCAAAAGCCACTATTTTTGTTTTTAGCAAAAGAAGGATTCCCTTCTCATAATGCTCTTCACCTGCATAATAGTGCTTCACACAGAACAAAGGCTTGACCTCCCCACTAGGAGAATTGTGTAGGTCAGGGGTGCCCAAACTTTTCAGGCCATGGGTCAGTCACGTGGTTCAGTGGGCCGGTCACGTGGTTCCTCCCACAGGAAGCGGAAGTAAAACATGCCTTGCAATCTTTATCACAACAGGATGAGATAGATTTTATACTGCCTTTTTCTCTGTTTATACCATGGGTGCCCAAACTATGGCCCGTGGGCTGGATCCGGCCTCCAACACCAATTCATTTGGCCCATGCCGCCCTTGCCGCTCCTGGAAGTGGAAGTAAAATGCACCCAGGTGAGTTTTATTTCCGCTTTCAGTAGTGGCAAGGGTGGCATGGGCTGGATAAATCGGTGTCAGGGCCAGATCCAGCCCACAGGCCATAGTTTGGGCACCCCTGGTGTAGGTCTTTTGTTAAAATGAGAGAGGGAGAAACAGTGGGAGTTTGCCAAGAAGCCTGCCAAGTTTACATTCCTCGGAGGGCAGCCGTTTTCCTGTCGGCTTTATAGGAAGGGGACCAGGGCTTTCTGCCCGATAACAACAGCAAACTAATTCTACTCAGAGGAAGTATGAGAACCATATTTTATATTCTGTTTCAAACATCAATTATGATAGATTATTTGGTAGCTCTATTGACTTTCTTTACAGGGAATTAAAAATAAGTGTGCATTTTCTTTCTGAATTAGAAAATACAGCTCTTGTCAAGAAAGGCAGACACCCATATGTTCCCTTTCTGTATGCCTAGTCTTCCCATATAACATTTGCCACGAGAATGAACATAGGATAAAAGAGAATAGAGTCATTTAGAAGCGATTACATAAGACTGCATCTTGGGAAGATTCTGGTTCAAGGCTGCATGAGCCACAAAACTCCCCAGCAGGCTTTGGGACTGTCAGCCTTTATCAGTCTGAACTAGCACCTAGTTTTGATGTGAAGTAAGTTATGTACTGTACACCACTTTGAGCTCATTGGAAGATAGATGTGATATAAAATGTGTAAACAGCAATCAACTAAGGCAGTTCTCAACCTTTTTAAGCCTCAGACAGCTTCGGGGGCCGGGCAGCCATTTTGCCGTTCCTCCACCACATGGCACTTCCGGGTGTGGTGGGGGTGGTGGGGGGTCACATGAAATGGTGCTGAGGGCAGCATCCAGGTTGAGAATCTCTGAGCTAAGGAATAAATGCATGTGAATATGTAACACATTGTAACATGGTGTCAAAAGGGAGTTCTGGAACAGTAATATTACAAAAATAAAAGTTTTCATTTTGCTATTTTGTGACCAGAAACAGAACATTTCATCTATAGCTCACGGAATTCCTACATTCAGTACACAATTATATGGGAGTCGAGGAAATGTAGTCCCTCCCATTATAAGAAGAGGGCATTCTTTAAATACCATGAATGTTGGATTGACACAGCTTTACATGCCTCCTTGTTTGCATCTTTGAATACTGGGAATTAATCACAGCCATGGGCTTCATTTGCAAGTATGATTGCTCAGTCACAAAAGGCTGTCTGAATCTTATACCTATAGCACAAATTTTAGTTTACTGTCTTGGGCTACCTATAGCAGTGTTTACCAATCTGACCAGCTGATGTACTGATTTAGGCTTCTGGGAATTGAAGTCCACCAGTGTTCTGCAGAATATAGTTTTGGAAATGGTATGTTTTAGCCCCAGTGATGACTGTAGTGTAATGCAATGGTAAAGGATGTACAGTAGGAAGTCTCAACTTAGCTATAAACATTATGTGGTACTGAGGATTTACTGTGGGCCATAATTGTCCATTATACTTTTAAAAGGTACAAGGACTCACGAACAAATAAACAGAATGAGTTAACTGCCTCAGCCAGCACATTCTGGTGGGAGCAATATACACAGATGCTAACCATTCTTCTCTGTTTGTGCATAGAGCATGTGTATGTTGTACAGCCTATCCAGCTGATAAAAATTTTCCCCAGTCATTGGTCAGTTGTATGACACTGCATTGATTAAATGAAATATAATAGTAAGAATCCATAAGAGACTTTCAAACACAAAAATACACTTTGTTTTAGGTAACTGTGTACTTAGGTAGTCTAAGGCATGCCCTGTGCCAACTCGCTGAAGTCATTCCAGGACTATTAGTTCTGTTCGTGTGTAGAATCTTTTAAAAGACAATCTATCTGCTAGAGTATAGAATTTCGATATTTAAGCAGTAGACCATATAATTGCTCTTGGGAACTTTCTGGTATCAGGTGAATGAATAGCCAAAGGTACTTATATTGTTTTAAACTTACCACATACACTAAAACTCCAACTTACATATGCCTCGAGTTACATAAAATTTGACTTACATAATGATTTTTGCACAAAAACCATGTCTCAATTTACATAAATGTCCCGATTTACATAACACAATTTTCTATGGGTTTGCTTTGAGTTGTGTAAAAAAAATATTTTTCCTATGGGTTTGGTTTGAGTTACATAAAAAAATTTTTTTACATAAAAGCCTACGGAACAGACTTTTTATGTAAGTAGGGGTTTTACTGTACAATTACTAACAAGTTCTGATCTCTTTGTTGCAATTTGCATCATGTTCCTACAGTCATGGTCTATATATCAATTGATAATTGTTGAACCAAATTTCTCCTGGACTATTACTATGTAATAGTAATTACTATTAATAGTAATACATAGTATTACATAGTAATAGTAATAGAATGCAGTGGCTCAAGTGGCTAAGACGCTGACTGGAAGGCGGGAGGTCAGCAGTTAGATTCCCGAGTAATGCAGGACAGAATGAGCTCCTGTCTTTGTCCCAACTCCTGTCAACCTAGCAGTTCGAATCAAGAAATTGCAAGTAGATTTATAGGGACCACTTCAGTGGGAAGGTAAACAGCGTTCCGTGTACTCCAGTGTCTAGTCATGCCTGCTGCATGACCACGGAAACGTCTGCAGAAGCAGACAGTGCTGGCTCTTTGGTTTTGAAACAGATGAGCACTGAACCCTAGAGTTGGATACAACTGGCTTTTGAGCAAGGGAAACCTTTACTATTACTATGTAGGACTTTTTTTTTCCAAAGCAAGGATTGGTAGGATTTATATTACTGTAGATCTAGGAAACTTACTTAGTCTATCAATGAATCTGTCATTCCAAAGACGTGAACACATGGTTTTGTTTTTCATAGCCACACATACAAGCAAAAACGTGTGAACTTTTCTGTTGGAAACTCTCTGGTAGGAGAAATCAAACCCTTCCTTCTAGAAGTCCTTATAAGTCAACAGTTTGTTAGGGAACCACATACTCGATCTATTATTTCATTATGCTGAAGTTCCATAAATAATACAAACATCTGTTTTTATGTAACAGCCATCTGTATTAATTTGTCCATGGAAAGACTTCCTAGTACAATGAGCTCCAGAAGTTCAGTTTTCAGCGATGGAAACATGGGTTTGTGGGGGGGAGACATCAAGAAGCTTAAAAGCTACTGTTTCTTTCCCTCAAAGATACCCTTGAGAGTGCATGAGAAATTTGTTATTTTTTTAAAAATAAAAAATAAAATGTTGTTGCCGCCTAGAATGGAATGGAATACCAATAAGAGGCATACTAAATGGTGGGAATTTTTTAGTTTCCGTAACTTGATCCATTTTGACCTCGTGAGCTTGGAATTTTAAAACATGCAAATTGGAAAGAAAACAGAGGGAAGGAATTGGTTTTATGGGCTAGACAAGTCGCAAAGGCCTTATTTACACTGTGCCTTGAAAGAGTTTTCCCCTCTCATTTTCCTTACAAGAAAGATGCACTCATTCCCTTCTTCTATCAAAAAACAAGTGTCCTATATATTTTTAATCTCCCACAGCATCCTGATTATACCTTTCCTGCCTCTGCTAGTTTGGAGGGAAACCAAGGAATTTGCTAATTCAACCAACACCTGGAATCTACTATAATAATAAGTGTTTTTTGTCTATGTGTCTGTCCCAACATGGCTCCAAGATTATAAAACCTAAAACCTGAAAATTGTCATAGATAGTAAGAGAACTCTGAGGATGTGTGTTTGAAATAAATTAATATGCCAGTAGCTGAATTGCTATGTTGAATCACTGAGTAGTAAATACAGGACTCCTCCGGAGTAAGAAGGTTGCTCGAAAATAAGGGAGGGCTCCTAAAGGGTTGAAAAGCTTATATGGTCCAGATGTTTGCAGCTGGTTTTGGAAGCAGTTGTGGTGGAATCAGGCTCCATAGGCTTTCCAATTGGAGAACAAATGTGTCTTTGCAAGTCCTCATTTCAAGTACTTATGTAAAGATATTAGTCACCTTCCATCATGAGAATGTGTTAAAAATTTGCAATTAAAACGTAGGTTCTTTAGACACAATCAGATTTAGAATACTGAAATTTTATTTTAAGATAAAGGTAGCTCCTATCTTCTGTCTTCAAAATACTCAGAAATGTTGTTTTTCTGACCTTTATCTGAGAAAGACGTAGAAGGACCATTAAACTGAAAAGATGGCAACTGGTGTATATTTTGTAAGAACTCAATTTACTTAATTCAAATTTTACACCTTCCCCAAAACATTCTTGTTGGCTTTTTATTGCCAAGAAAAAGTGTTGCTTGTCATTGCAGTAGCACAAGGTCTACTATGGAAGGAGCTATACATTGTCAGAGATAGCAGAAATATAGTATTGGATATATATATTTGCTATACATGTGGACTCACAGTGAAGGTTATGCTACTCTTGCACCATGGGAAAATACACCACTATTGCATTTAACAAGGATTTTCACTCTATTAGCATTTCGTTCAATTTAAGCCCTAATTATTCAACAGAAGTTTGGTTTTTTGCATGCATTTTTTTCTTTGCTCCTTTGTATTTTAGTGCCTATTTTTAATTCAGTTGTGTTTTTAACTTGCAGTCTTTTAAAACCACCTATATATTCTTATCTATTTTTTTGTGTGGCTTTTGTCTGTTTGCTTTATTTTCTGTATTAGATTTTATTGCTGTTTGCTGTTTTTCGTGATGGAAACCTTAATTAAGTATGAATAACAATTTCCATGACATTAGCCTCTCTTTCCACGAGAGGTATTGTGTGTGTCACTCAAAATCAGACTATAGAATTTTATGTATCAAATTGCATAATTAGGGTAAAGGCTGCGTTTTTAAACACTCTTTTATCAAACCTATCTGTATAGAAATGGAGAAAACTTTTACATAGTCCTGAAATTGGATTTTTCTTTCTTTCTTTCTTTCTTTCTTTCTTTCTTTCTTTCTTTCTTTCTTTCTTTCTTTCTTTCTTTCTTTCTTTCTTTCTTTCTTTCTTTCTTTCTTTCTTTCTTTCTGTTGTTGTGGTTGGTTCTGTTTATTTTTCTGCAATTGTGTAATTGCAAAATATATTAGAATTGCCCAATGGCAACAGATGATTCCACAATCCTATGATTATTCAACATGATGTTACAGCAATACACGGTCCATACAGATTGCTGTTTTACCCTACAGCTGCACATCTGTAATTAATGGGCAGTGCTTTCTACTTTACATCATGTGGGGTGCTTCCCTAGACTAGGAGAGGAGGTGGTAAGTGAGAGCCCATCTTATACAAGCAATGTCTCAAAATCCACTCTTTACACTGCATGCAGATCCCACAAATGAATACTGGTACTTTAGATACTGTTTATTACATCAGAAAATTTATTTAGGCTTGGCTTGGTCAATGATTCCCTCTCTTGCTTCATTGGCATTCTTGAGGAAACTGGTGGCTCCCTGCCAAAAACTCCCTAAGCATTCCTGAATTGACACAAAAAACAGTCCTTTGGTGTGTGTGTTCAGACACACGTCCTCATTCTCAAATTGATTATAGAGATGTTTTCTAATAATTCTAAAGAAGTTGCTTGGAAGACTCGTCAATTACTGTTACACAAACAGATGAGCAGAATATTTTGGTCACGTAATGGGAAATAAAATCGACAGCTTATTACAGCTGATAATTCACAGTAAAATAAATGGGGAAAAGAAGTGCAGGAAGGATAAGTACCTATTGGCTGAAGAAATTGGTAGACTAGGTTGGATGCAATATCACACCACTAGGTAGAGTTGCTTCATCCAAAGTCAGAATGATTGTGATGATGCATACCTGTCAACCACGGCTCCGGAAAATACAGGACCTGTGCAGAATGGTTCTGCGCAGATCGCCTTCTACGCATGCATAGAAGGCTTTTACGATTGCGTAGAACCCTTCTACGAATGCGTAGAAGGCTTTTACGATTGCGTAGAACCCTTCTACGAATGCGTAGAAGGCTTCTACGATCCCCTTCTGTGCAGATCGCCTTCTACACATGCATAGAAGGGTTCTACGCAAGCGTAAAAGCCTTCTACACATGTGTAGAAGCCGATCTGTGCAGAAGGGATGCGCAGTACCTCTTTCCCCCCTGCTGCCAATTCCTGGGTTTTGGCAGCTGCGGGCGGGAAATGGCGCAAATCGGCACTGAAAATCGGGGAATCCTGGCCAATCTGGGAAGGTTGACAGGTATGTGATGATGTCCAATATTGGAAGCATACCTGTCAACTATCCCATTTCCCCCGGGAAAACCCCTTATTTTTACCCCTCTTCCCGCCCCATCCCGTTTTATTGATTTTCCCTTTTTCCCCTTATTTTTTTATTAAAAAAATCCTGACTGGAGCTGCAGTATGTTTTTCCAGCCACCAGAGGTCGCTATTTGTGGCTTTTCGCTTGTGGAAAGGGAGAGAGAGAGAGAGAAGGTGGTGGGGACTTTTTGTATTCCCCCCTGTCAAGTATCCTGTATTTTCCGGGAAATTTCCCCCATAAAGAACCCTGTATTGCCGGGAAATTTCCCCCTATCAAGTATCCTGGATTTGCTGGGAAATTTTCCCCTGTCAAGTATCCTGTATTTGCCGGGAAATTTCCCTTATTTCCGAATCCAAAACTTGACAGGTATGATTGGAAGGGAAGGGGAAGAAGGGAAGATATCTTGACAAAAGCAGATTCGTGTGATCAGAAAAATCAGGCAAATATGTGTACATGTTAAACAAAGCACGGATGGCATCCGATGGGTTTATATTTGGTAAATCTTCTTTGTATTGGATCAGATAATCACTGATTTGTATAGGAAATGTGTAACATGTGCTTGAAAACATTAATTATGATGGCCAACTCATCTTTTGATAGTAATTAAATAAGCCATCTACTCTTTCCCTTATGAGCAAATGAGAGGGGAACATAGGAAAAAAATACCCACCTTGTTCAATAGACCCAGCTGTTTGGCTTTGCATTGCCATTTCTCATTATTAGTCTTCATTACTTTTGCAAGATATGCTAGACGAGACATTTCTATCTCTATTTTAAATGAAAGAACTTGAGCAAAACAAACAATGGTTTGTTTGATGAGTCCAATTAATCTTTTCAGTCAGTACAAATCTAAGTCCCAACTAGAAGATGTATGTAAATAAATTTGGCCTCTGAGGACTTAGTGATCTTAATTTTAAAATATTCAGCTGTCATGTTTGATTTTGCCATTGTTGTTACATGCCATCTAGTCACTTCTGAATTATGATATCTCTATGAATGAGTAATCTCCAAATTTGATCATACTAGAATTTAATACTGTCATACTATTTTTATCTTTTTTTAACAATTATTTTTCTTTTTCAGATTAAGTTTTTGTATATTGTTTTGCATGAAAGGATTAAAATATATCAAATTCACACACTTTACTAGCTAGATTACATTTTCATGTGTATGCCAATTTGACGAGTTTCTTAGAAAGAGTGATATTTATTAATGGACTCTAAACGGTAGAGTCAGATTCTAATCTTGGTGATTTTAAAATATCTCATTGAATTTATTTTACCTTATTACATTTCTACTATTCATTTGGTGTTTTGTTCTTAAATGATAAAAATAAATCTTGCTAGTTTTTTCTAAACAATTGAAGGAAAATGCTTTGTTGCTGAGACAGAATAACCTTTCTGTTTCTTTCTTAACTTAAGGGATCTGAAACTGGATAATATTC
Organism: Bradypodion pumilum; assembly: GCA_035047305.1. NCBI lineage: Eukaryota > Metazoa > Chordata > Lepidosauria > Squamata > Chamaeleonidae > Bradypodion > Bradypodion pumilum. The sequence goes on along the minus strand of JAWDJD010000001.1, from coordinate 30,037,657 downwards.
TTCTAGATGCAGAAGGTCACTGCAAACTGGCTGACTTTGGAATGTGTAAAGAAGGGATCATGAATGGAGTAACAACTACTACCTTTTGTGGAACACCAGATTATATAGCTCCGGAGGTATAATAGTTTATATCTAAAAGTTTAAAAAAGCATTTTCTACTTTGCAGGCATAAACAAAGGATCATTTCATATGTGGGACAATTCCCTCCATGCAACCATTTTTTGGTTTTGCTGTGTTGGCAATTTTCCTACAGGACAACACTATTCTCGCAAGAATTTGAGATTATGTTTGCCCTTGGCTATGTGGGAATTTAAGCCATTCTCAGGAGGTGATACCTTTATTGGGCTACTAAAATTTCACAAACAGAAGTTAGCTTTTGATACTAATTGGAGTCTTTATCAGGTAGGGCATTATACTTTCATTGGCACTATTGAGATGGTAGAAATCACTGTAATTTCATGCACATGTTCACTTCTGGCAGGAGTGGACATTCTGAAGTCATCAATGTACATGAACCACAAAATAATCACATGGAGAAAGCTGGTGAGGACCAACCCATGATTAACTCAGTCCTAAAAAAAAATAACATGACCTAAATAAATTTGGAAATGAACTAAGTGGTTCCATCATACTAGTAGACCCTGTAAAGCAGGGGTCCCCAAACTACAGCCGGTGGACCAGATCCAGCCCATGGCATCAAATCATCCAACCCGCACCCTCGCTCCGTTCTCCGCTGCTGCCTCAAACCTTGTCCTCTCCACTTGGCTTGGCATGTCCCTGCCATCACTCCATAGCAGGGTAGATGTTGTAAGCCTTACAACATCTGCCCTGCTATGGAATGCTGGCAGGGACATGCCAAGCCAAGTGGAGGGGACAAGGATTGAGGTGGCAGCGACAGAAGCAGTGGCTGGAGCAGTCACAGGCGGCTTTCCAAACAGCCGCTCTGGATGAGCGCTGCTTTCCCGGTGGCTGCTCTGGCTGAGCATGGCTTTCCCGGCAACAGACTCTGGCTGAGTACAGCTTTCCTGGTGGCCGCTCTGGCCGAGTGCTGTGGTGCTTTTTCTTATTCTCTCATTTTGTGGTGCATCTTTTTGCCATTTGCTTCTTCTACATGTTTCCCTTATCAGAAAACATTTTTTAAAATAAAAACAAAAACACTGCAGCACTTTAAAGACTAACTGCTATATTTTTACTGTTAGCTTTCATGGATCAAGTCCACTTCTTCAGTTATAGTTATAGTGAATAGAGGAAATTCATATGCAAATTTCAAAGGGAAAGCAGAATGAAGGTACACAATAAAATGGCTGAAACGCTACTGCTTAACTTAATAAGTCACATTAGTGTAGGCCCACTGAATTGATGTGGATTTGGTAAGTCAACTCTTCCATAAGTTCTGTGGATTCACATGGTCCTACTCTTGTTATGACTTATTTTATTGTAGTAACTTACAACTAGAGTAGATCCATCTGAATCAATGCAATTTATGGAAGAGCTGACTTATCCAATCTCATCTCATCCAGTGGGCCTACTCTACTATGATTTAACAAGCTAAGCAATGGGATTTCAGTCAGTGTGTCACAACAAAATCAAAGGACTATCCAAATGAATCAATAATGATACCAATCATTGTCTCATAACTTTCCATTATTGCTAACCTAAACTTTATTAAAATACCATACAACAATTCACATTACAAGTCTCCCAGTCCTTTGCAATAATGAAAACAAATAGTTTCTTACAGAATTTCATGCATGTTATGTCAGGATAAGGTGTGTGTTGAACCTTTAGGATGATGAAACAAGCAGCCTGTCTTATTCCAGTTGTCTAGTTTTCTCCACTCTTAGTAGTTCAATGGACAGGCAAAAAAAATCATAGACACATGGTACAATATATAGTTAGTATTGTGTTGTCTATGAGTCCTTAAAGAATTGAATTATGTTTGTGTTTTAAGGCATAACTGTTGCAATGCTTTATATTGCTGGGGGGGGGGGCTAACAAAGAATATGAACCTGTTCATTATTTAAACCAATTAAACCACTTTCTCTCCCATCTTTCCTTTTTTTTTTAATTTCCCCATCAGATTCTCCAGGAATTAGAATATGGTCCCTCAGTAGACTGGTGGGCACTGGGTGTTCTCATGTATGAAATGATGGCTGGGCAACCTCCTTTTGAAGCGGACAATGAAGACGACCTCTTTGAGTCCATCCTACATGATGATGTCCTGTATCCAGTGTGGCTTAGCAAAGAAGCTGTTAGCATTTTGAAAGCTGTAAGACTTGTCTCTCATTTTTCCTTTTGCCCTTTTGTATCTATCTTGCTATCTCCCTTATTTACTGATTCGATTTCCCTGTAACAGTTAAAAGAACAGTCACCACTGGGAGTTCAATCACAGTTCACAGTGTCACTGTCAGTATTTAAGGGGATTCAAAACGAATTAAACTTCTTGTGGGAAAGAGACAAAATGTTTATTTCTCTCTGGCCATATTACAGTATAAATGTACACTTGAGGATCGTGTTTCAAGAAGAAAAAAACAAGGCAACTGAAGTGCCTTATTAGCATGAAGTTGCCTACTGCATGACTGCTCTACCAAGGGAAAGGTTATGTAATTAAAGAAACACAGCCTACATGTTTATATCAGTTCCCGATACAGAAACATACTTATTAGAGCAACAGCCCAGCCTCTAACTGTATTGAAGTCCAAGAACACCTGGAGTGCCAAGGTTCACCATCACGGTCCTAGGATCTGGTGCTCCACAGCATGGAGGAGAAGGAACAGCAAGTAGCAATAGCATTACAAAACTATCCAAAGATATATTGCTGCCTGACAGACTAGTCCCATGATGGTGAACCTTGACACTCCAGATGTTCTTGGACTTCAATTCCCAGAAGCTCAAGCTTCATCCAGCGATTCATCCAGCCGATAGAGGCACGTTTTTCTTCCACTTCCAGGAGCGACGAAGGCGGCACAGGCTGGATGAATCGCAGTAAAACCACTCGTGCAGATTCAGGGGAGCTTGGGCTGCTGGGAATTGAATTCCAAGAACATCTGGAGTGCCAAGGCTCACCATCATGGGACTAGTCTGTCAGGCAGCAATATCTCTTTTGATAGTTTTGTAATGCTATTGCTACTTGCTGTTCCCTCTCCTCCATGCTGTGGAGCACCAGGTTTTATTTATTTATTTATATATATATATTGAATAGATTTATATACCGCTCTAATCCAGTATCCTAAGACTGTGATGGTGAACCTTGGCACTCCAGGTGTTCTTGGACTTCAATTCCTAGAAGCCAAAGTCAGCACTCCTGCTGATTAGAGCTTCTGGGAATTGAAGTTCAAGAACATCTGGAGTGTCAAAGTTCACCATTACTGTACTAGGACATTAACAACCTCTTGGTCTCCACATCATGGATGCTGTACATTAGCCGGAAGGTGACTTATCATTTTTTATAATCATGTGATCATAATATGGTAGAGTTGAAGGTTCAGAAAGAGTCATCTCATCTGATTTCATATCTCTGATACAAGATAACTTCAGGAAATCTCAGTAAAGCCACAATTAAAACACATATGACAGAAATCATACCTCCTCTGTTTAAAAATCCCACCACTCCGATTTTCTACTACTGAGATGAAGCTTCTAATGTTCAGTGAACATTATCTTGTAATTTGAATCCATAGGTTCTGGCCCTGCCCACTGGAGCAGCCGAAAACAAGCTTGCTTAAGATGTTTTAAGATTTGCTGTTTTCTAGGCTAAACATATTCAACTCCACCAAGTGGGAGTTTTAAAATATGGCAAGAAATCCGTAGCTTTCTGCAATATCTAACATCTTTTTCTCTGAATCAAAACCCATCTGCTTTGATGAAAAGGCCAGTGGTATGTTCCAAATGCTAGTTAGAATCCATCCCAAACCATGCAAATGAAACATGGACATACACATGTTCTATGCAGTTGAACCCAGCTCCACAATAAACTGGTGGCAGCCCTTATTGCTGTTGCATGGCGTATGATCACCTGCAAAATCCTAAGATGGTGATTTCAACATAGGGGTTTGGCATCTGGTATAGCTGTACATATACACCTTGGTTCTTCATCATGGTCTCTGTGAATCCCACATATGGGTTGAAGAGGGGGAGAAGAGAGAGTGTAGTAGGGAAGTAAGTAAGTAAAAGTTGTATTACTGTATTCCTCTTGCTTCCATGGCATGCAGTTAACAGAAGATCAGGAGAACAGAGGAAATGGAGGGGCATCTCTATACTCAGCTGGTGAATATTAACAAAGGATTTGGAACACTTCATTTCCTCACATTGTACTATTAGACATGAATTTTATTCATCAGACACTGTGCTTCAGAATTTTCATTTTCATTTCATTTCAAGTTTAATTTCTATACCGCTTTACTCACCCAGTGGGCAACTCAAAGCGGTGTACATAGTAACAATAAGATAGTACAATAATACAGGTAACATAACACAATAAATCAACAATACAATAATAAAGCAATAATGTCATCAAATTACAAGTCAGAAAAAATATAATATAAGTAAAGGGGAAAAAGCAAATAAGTTACACTAGAACTCTCCACAATATGGCAATTTCTACAATGTTAAAGATACAATATTACAAAGTCTAATACAGATCCTGACACAATACAATTTATCATTTAATACCAACTAGTACCCTCGGCTACTACAAGTCCCTAAAAACGTCTCACCTGAAAAGAAAGGGGGTGTCCCACCACATGGCAGCTGTACTCAGGGAACAGCTGTGCTCCCACCCACCCCTGACCAAGGCAAGTCAGGGTGGGGAGCCGGCAGTGTTGTGGTGGCTCGGTGGTGGTGGCAGCTCTTCTAGCCCCGCGCGGGAACTCGAGGCAGCTGCGGCATGCTCCCACCCACCCCTGACCAAGGCAAGTCAGGGTGGGGAGCCGGCGGTGTTGTGGCGGCTTGTCGGCGGCAGCAGCTCTTGTAGCCCCGCGGTGGGAACTCGGGGCGGCTGCGGCATGCTCCCACCCACCCCTGACCAAGGTGAGTCAGGGTGGGGAGCCGGCGGTGTTGCGGCGGCTTGGCGGTGAGGTGGCTCTTGTAGCCCCACAGCGGGAACTTAATCCTGCTAAAACTTGTTAAAACCTCTTGGATTAGCTTTTGCAGAAGGGCCTTTGCTTTCAATTTAACATTATTTTATCTGCAGTGTTATCCTTTTCTGTGCCGTTTTTGTCTAAATCTTCCAAAGATACTCTACAGTATCAGCATCTATGAATGTTTGGAAATTTAACATTGTGGAAATAGGAGGTTCTGTTTCTCAAAACCAAAACTGAAATCTTTGTAGTGATCCATTAGCAGAGATCCAATTACAGAGGTTCCTTGACAGAGCACAGCCTTGAAGTAGTGACAGTGTTTAAGTGTCTTATGACTTTTGGGAATTAGAAACCTTCATTTAAACCTTGGTCTTGATCCCATCCTTGAAAATTAGAATTTTGGAAGTGTGGAGGAATCATAGCTTAGTGGTAGGCAAAATCTGTTAGCAACAGGGTACATTACTGCTGCCTGAAACTTATCCCCACAGGGGAAAAAGTCTGCTATTTGGCTTGTATTGCCTCTATAGAAGTACATCGATAGGTGCTAACAAATAATAAACAAAATATGTTAATACAACTCCAAACCCATACATCCACTTCATGGACACCAACTCCCTAGACCAGGGGTGGGGGACCTGCCATAAGGGGAGCCTGGGCATCTGAGAATTGAAATTCAAGTACACCTGGAGGCCCAAATTTGAGAAACCCTGGCCTAGAGGAAACAGGCTAGTCTTCCAGGTTGTCTGGAACTTCAATTCTGAGAAGCACAGGGTCTCCTCAAGGATGCAGGTTCCCCACCCTTGCCCTAGACCATGGTTTCTCAACCTTGGGCTTCCAGATCATCATCATCATCATCATCATCATCATCATCATCATAGTTTTATTTGTACCCTGCTTCCCTCAACCCAAGGGTGACTCGAAGTGGCAAAAACAACAGTGGCAAAGCAATACAGAACAATACAATAATAGTAAAGGTAAAGGTAAAGGTTTCCCTTGCACGAAAGCCAGTCGTATCCGACTCTAGGGTTCAGTGCTCATCTCTGTTTCAAAGCCGAAGAGCCAGCACTGTCTGCTTCTGCAGACGTTTCTGTAGTCATGTGGCAGGCATGACTAGACACCGGAGCGCACGGAACGCTAAATCATAAAAAATCAATAATACATATTAGCTTCTTAAATATACTTCCTTAAATATACAATAAATACAGTAAAAAATACATCAATACAAAATGATCCATATCAAAAACACAGGAGAGATAAGAGAACAATATCAACCCCCCCCCCCAGTCCAGCTGCAGGTCTACCATCAAACCGACAGCACCTAACTCCCATTCTGCTGCGGTGGCAGATGTTCTGCGGTGGCAGATGTTCAGTTACCAGAAGCCCAAGTCAATTACCAGAAACACAAGTCAGGGCTTCTGGTAATTGAAGTCCAAGAACATCTGGGGTTCCAAGGTTGAGAACCTATGCCCTAGACAAGTGGTTCCCAATGTGGGCCCCATGCCTCACAGGGGGACTTCAATTCCCAGAAGCTTAAGTCAGTACTGTACATTGGCTGATCAGTGCTTTGGGGAATTGACTTGGGCTTCTGGGAACTAAAGTCCAAAAGGCAAAGTTTGGGAACCACTGCACTAGATAATTGCTAAACTTGAGGAATTTTTTTCTGCATACCTCTCAAGCTCTAAATATGAAAATACAAGATGCCAGAATAAACCTATTTAGAGCAAATACAACCCACCTTGCCAAATGGATGAACACCAAAGAGGGTTTCCCACCAGAACAAGATTCTGGCTGTGCCAGAAGTCACTTAATAGACTTAAAAGCATGGTAGGAAGATCAAAGAATAATCAGTAAAATGGGGATAGTGGATGCAGGACAAATGTTATGTGAATGTGGATATATTCAATCAATGCAGCATTTACATGCCTGCAATATATGCTCTAACATATCTTTAAAAGGAGACCTATTGAATCTATTGAAGTGACCCATTTCTGGTCACAACTGTCCAATTAATTTAACAGTTTAATTTGCTTTGAACTTTACCTATATTTCATATACATCCATAACTGGAAATGGTGCAACACTCTGATACAAAAAAAGGAAGAGTTAGAGTATATGCTTTACCTAAAGTAGGTCCTGATAATTTCAGGTTAGAGCAGACATAGAGCACTCTGTAGCCTTCCAGATAGTCTTCTTCTTTCGTGTCCTGATCAGCCCCTGGACTGCCAACATGAAGCCACTTTTTTGGCTTTGTCATTGCCAAAAGACAAGCCGTCATCAGTGCATGACTCTGGCAGCAATCAGGAGACCAGCAAATGGGCTGAACTCTATGTTTCTCCACATTCACACCTTGTGTGGTTTTCTGTCAGCAGTCCCCACTTAAGCATGTTGGCCTTGTATTTAGAGAATCCAACCCTCAGTCTATTCAGGTAACGTAGGGGAGATTGAGATCTTCAGCTATATCCACCTTTAATGTTGTTCCATTCCCAGTGAGCTCCTTCTTCCATCTTCTAATTTTGTTTTGTTCTTGTGTACCCTCAATAATGTTTATTCTTGACAAAAAGATCTTCCTGGATCTGAGCCAGCAGACTTGAGGCTAATATCTGTTCAGAGGATATTCTCTTGCTTAGTTCTCTCAGCATCTGCTGCTACTTCTCTCCTGATCTTAGGTGGAGCAATACCAACAAGGGGGTATATATTCTCAACTGGTGTAGGTTTAAGGCATCCTGTCACTTTCTGCATGTCTTCATTAACAGCAATGTCAACTTCTTTTGTGTGTATGTGTATGCATTCTATACTGGAGCAGCATACTCTGCTGCAGAGATGCTCAGGGCCAAAGCTGATGTGCACAGTGTGGATGGTTGAGTTCCCCATTTATAGTTTGTGAGTTTCCTGATGATGTTGTTCCTTGTACTAACTTTGGCTTTGGTATTCAGGCAGTATTCAGAGAGTGTCCGGTCAAGTGTCACACCAAAGTATTTTGGTGTTGAACAATGCTGCCATCGATTCCCTTGGCACGTAACATTCAATTTAACCCTTGCCTCTCGGTTTCTAAGATGGAAAACACATACTTGAGTCTTGCTTGGATTGGGGTTCAAATTGTTGATGTTGTGGAATGACGATAATTTGTATATCTTGGAACATTGGGAGCCTCCCCCCACCCCAAATAATACAGAGGGTGCCAAACATGTATGCACATTTTAAGAGATGTTATCCACGTCTTGCATTTTGAAGTTGGATTGAATCAAAGTAGCAATCTGTAGTATGATGTTCACTCAAAAGAATTAATGCTAGTGGCACCATGTGACAGGCAGGACAGAAAATGGCAGAAGCATGGTTGTCATTCGAGGAGCACAAGGCCATTTTGAAGTGGTTTTTGAAATCTGATCATGTCGTGGAAGTATAACAGCAATGCAGGGGTGAGTATCCAACAGAACCTCCAACACGCCTAACAATTGTATGCATGGCACTTTGTGTGATGTGCACAAGGGAAGATCCAGGAGGCCTTGCACATCAACAAGTCCTGTTTCTTCTGCCATGGTGTTGGAAGAGTTTACACACTTAGCATAGAAGTCTTATCAAACAATGTGCACATGAGACAGGAGTTAGCATATGCACTGTGGACCAGATCTGGCCCATGGGCCATAGTTTGGGAACCCCTGCCTTAAACTATAGTGAAAGAAGGCAGTAAGTGTTTGAAAGCATATTATTTCTGACATGAAATTATTATTAACTGGTTACATATACAATATTAAAAGTGAATATCTTTATTTGTAGATTGTTTTAAGATGGAGAAATAAAATTTTTTTACAAATCCTATCCAGGTTGGATACTGTTTAGAGAGTTTTCACTGCCTTTCTAGGAACCTGACCTGATGTTCCCTACCATTTTTCCCTGACTTTTCCCCCTCCAGTTCATGACAAAAAATCCAAATAAGCGGCTAGGCTGTGTGGCATCTCAGAATGGTGAAGAGGCGATTAAACAACACCCATTCTTCAAAGAAATTGACTGGGTTCTTTTAGAACAAAGAAAAATCAAGCCACCCTTCAAACCACGGATTGTAAGTAATTATCTGAATTTTTCCCAGAGAATGTGGCTGAAAATATGTAAAAGCTGGCTCTTTTCCTTTTATGATCTTAAGATTGGAATGCTGCAAAAGTTAAAAATAACAAAATATGTGCCGTATTAATGAGAATTAGGTTGCTGGTGTCCTCAGAGGTAAGCATCAAATTACTTAGTACAAATGAAAATATTCATTTTATCTTTGTTACATTCTTAATAACCTTTGAATCCTGGTTTTAATTTCAAGTCCATTATATTATATTATATTATATTATATTATATTATATTATATTATATTATATTATATTATATTATATTATATTATATTATATTATATTATATTATATTATATTATATTATATTATATTGTATTATATTGTATTATATTGTATTATTTCCAACTTATATGCCGCCCCACTTGCAGAGTGACTCTGGGCAGCTTACAGAGAAACAATGCATCAAAATTACAAAATATCAAAATTACAAAATCACATAAACATTTCAAAACATTCAATAAATAACAGTACACAAAGATCTCTCGAACTCAACCCCACCCACTAAGTCCATTTCCCTCCAGGCCAAACTGGCCGAGGGAACATCCTTGGATGGAGGGGAGAAGACCTGCACAGCTGGGTCTCTCTCTCTCTCTCTCTCTCCCTCCCCCCCCCGCCAGGTGGCCGAGGGCGAAAGTCCGGAGGGGGTGTGCCGGTGCGGGTCTTAAAGCTGCCAGCTCCCCCATGCCGACGTGTCTTCTACCCTCCAGGCCAGGTGGCTGAGGGCAAAAGTTCAGGGGGGGGGATATGCTGGCGTGGATTTTAAAGCTGCTGGCTCCCCCACGCCGACGCATCTTCTGCCCTCCAGGCCCGGGTGACCGAGGGTGAAAGTCCAGAGGGCGTGTGCCGGCATGGATTTTAAAGCTGCCGGCTCCCCCACGCTGATGCATCTTCTGCCCTCCAGGCCCAATGTTGGGAAGTCCATACATTTTAGGCAGCTTTATATCCTAAAACTACTATTCTTGATCTTGAATTAATAAGGCATTATGTTTTACTACCACTTATCATGTCATCAATGGAAATGCAAATACTGTAACATATTTTGGCCATCAGGTGTCAACATTCATCTGAACATGTAGATTTACCTTCCATTTTTTACAGCTCTTGTTTATCAAAATGTATTTATATTGGCATATATGTATCTCCTCCAGAAATATAATGCAGTAGTCTCTGAACCTGGGAAGTTTTGGGGTTCATATGCTGAGATGCCCTGATATATGATATTAGGGACAAAAACGAGATGAATCAGAAGCCTAAAAATTTTCACTTGAGGGGGATTTCCATTTTAGGAATATTTAAGTATATTTTTATTACCAAATATACCTCTGGGCAAAACAACAAAGCGAAGCAAAAAAAACACCTTTTCTTTTTTTAAAAAATGTTTATCTCCATAATGCATTGATTTCTTTAATTTGCAGGCTGAGCGTGTTATAGCAGATACTCTCTCTCAATTGGAAAATTTTAGTTCTTGACATCATTTTACTTTTAATTCATAAAACCCGAGAGTTATATTAACATTTGTCCTGTGTTTAAAGAGATCTCCAACAATAGAGTTCCCTTTGGTATATCTTTCTGCACCACATTATGTAGAAAAATATGCCTTGTCTGGAGAAGTGAACTTGATCTAGGAAATTTCATATTAAAATATAGCAGTTAGTCTTTAAGATGCTACAACCTTTATAATCTTTAGTTATTATTATTTATTAAAATGTTTCATTTCTCATCTGATATGCCTAGGAAAGAGTCAGGTTTCTCTCAAATCTATTTCTTCTCTACAGTATAATAGAGTAAATACAGTATATTTTTTTCTTGAACCTTGTTGGAAGCTTACCCCTAACTGCTTGATTCTTTGTAGACTGTTACTAGGATCAAGTCTCTAGTCCATTATGTTGTTGCTTAGCTGATAAGGTCCAAATTTGTTGGTTTTTTAAATTCCCAGTGTCCCTCATAAAGAGGCTGATTCATATGTATGATGAGAGATTACAGGGAGCACTACCTTACAATGGGTCAATGAGCCATGCAAATTAGTCACTATAGGTAGATTTTTTTTAATCAAGTGCTGACAAACTTTCACAGAATAGAAAGAGCTCATGCAGTAAGAGGAATGCCATGAAGTGCTGAAGGATGAGAGACATTTTCATGTTTGAGGATGCCCTTCCCCTCAAACTACAGCTTGGAAGGTTACTGTTTTGGAGTATAGCTGCCAGAACCCCTCAGCCTGCATAACTGAGCACATGGTTTCTTCACATCTTTGCTGGCAGTTTGCGCGTATCTTTCCATTTCCCCTCCTGAGATGATTTCTCTTCTTAGTCTTGCTAGTAATAATGCTAAAACAAGAATAGAGATGGAAGGAAGAGATGCCCAGATGTACAATTATGCAGTGCTTTTCTGCATAGTTTTCTGTTTCTATTGCCAACAACTCATACATGTAGTCTTGCATCTCCAGTATGAACCCAAATCATCCATGCTTCTGATTCAACTTTCCATTGAACATCTCCATGAAATTGCTAATGGCATAGTGGGTGAATAGTTATATGTTCTCAAAAAAGACGAGATGGAAACTTCTCTTCTTGAGGTCTGCTCAGCAGGCACCCTCCCTCATTATTCTTTGATTCCTTGATTGACGAGACTATCAAGGGATAAGTTCCTGCCAGCTGCAATCATCATGCTGAATCTTAACTGGCAAGGCAAGGTGCGCATCCTGGCAGTTTGCCCAAAGGACAACCAGCCATTACACTGGAGCCACAAAAATGGCTAATTACTCCTCTCTGCATATCTTAGTGAAGGCACAGATAGGTAATAATAATTTCTTGCCAGAAATTATTCTGAGTTGAAGGGATTTTTGCAGGAGAAACTCTGCTCAGAGAATGCCCAAAATGAGGCTCCTTTAATGTCCCCAGGAGCTGGGATAAGATGGGGACTCAATCTGTCATGCAGTACCTGGGTTTCAAACTGCCAACTTGGTGGCTTTCCAGCTAACAAGGTGAGCGTCTTAGCTACTGAGCCACCATAGCCCCACAAATAGGTAGGACCCTTGCTTACAGATAACTGCACTTCTCCAAGGCTGCAACCCTGGAACTTTGTTACAGCAAGAAAGATGACTGTGAGCTATGGCTGAGACCAAGGCATGTTACAGAGCTGAGATATAAGCACCTATTACATAAGTCAGCACACAAAAACTTACTAAATACAGAAAAACCTTGGTGTTGAGGCAAGGTCCCATCCCATCAAGGAAGCTTTATAAAGCCCTCCCCATTTATGAGGACCCAATGAATAACATGGATGCATGCATGAGGAATGATTCTTGAGGATGTATCATGACATGTAAGATGTTTAAAGTTGCATTTTCAACAGCTCATCACAACTAATACGATTCTGGCCATAGTAATCCAGGTATGGGGAATCCAGTCAAGTTGTTGTTGGATTGCAGTCTTCAACATTCTTCTTCCTTTGATATGCTTGTTAGAGCTGATGGGAGTGACAACCTTAGAAGATGTGGAAGGCTGCATGTTCCTCCATGTCAGTTGAATACATATACTGTATATTGACCCAAATCCTGTTATGCAACCACACAGACAACTTGAAGTTGTGCATGCAGTAATTGCAGCAGCACAGAGGCAGGAGTGCTAGTCCTAATGCACTTCCACTAGCACATTGTTATGCAATGGATATGTGAAAAATTGTGCAGTTGTATAGCACAGCTCCCTGTTGCCAAGTGTAACACCTTGTACATTTTTGCTAGCATGATATTGGCATTATGTTAATGAGAGGATGGGTTCCTTGAAAATAATTGTATCTAAACTATAGATCGAAACTGGTTCCCGATTTCTTGAAATCTCTAGGACTGTGTTTTCTGACCTTTGGGTTTTGGACTTCAATTTCCAGAAGCCTAAGTCAATTCCCCAAAGCACTGATCAGCCAATATACTGACTTAGGCTTCTGAGAATTGAAGTCCCCTTGCGTGGCGTGGGCCCAATGTTGGGAACCAGTGCCCTAGGAGCAGTACTCTAACCATGAGTTTGGGATCTTTAATATCTTCAAAGTATAGTTCACAAAGGGAAACCATGAGAGTTAAAATACAGTTAAACCTCGCATAAAGAGTGCCTCGCTTAGAGAGTAACTCACTTAAAGAGCAGAATTTTCTCTGGGTGGTCGTCTCACTTAACAACTAAAACCAACTCAAAGCTCACTTAACAACTAAATTGGGGTTCTCAATCCCCCCCCCCCCGAAGTCACAATTCGTCACTTACAATGGTGTTTTGCTCAAACAGCAAACTTGCTTAAAGAGTAATAACATGGTACGCATCATGCTCTTTAAGTGAGGTACCACTGTAGTATGAAGGCTGATACTTTTTAATTGAGATACAGTCACAAAAGGCTGTTCTGCCAATACTAGATTACTAGACTGTATGGTCATTTGTAAGTAGAAAATAGAGACACAAAAGCACAAACTGCTCATTTAATTATCATTTTTGTTATTGTTGTTCAGTCGCACAGTTGAGTCCATGGACCATTGTGCACCAGGCTCCTCTATCTTGCACCTCCCTCCTCAGTCCACTCAAATCTACGCCCATTGCATCTACAATGCCATCTATCCACCTCATCTTCTGGTGTCCCCTTCTCCTTTTTCCTTCTATCTTTCCCAGCATTAATGCTTTCTCTAGTGAGTCCTCTCTTCTCATTTGGTGGCCAAAATACTTGAGCTTCATCTTCAGTATTTGTCCCTCTAATGAGCAGCCAGGGTTGATTTCCTTCAGGATCAACTGCTTTGTTCTCCTCACAGTCCAGGGGACTGCGATCATAGGATCATAGAATGATGGAGTTAGAAGGGGCCTATAAGAGTCCAGACTACTACCCAGTGAAGGAATCCAAATTAAAGTACATCTGACATATGGTTGTCTAACCTTCTCTTTAACACCTTCAGTGTGGAGGGCTTACCACTTCCCAAGGTGGGAAGCTCAATGTTTCAGAGATCCATGCTTTCCTCAAGGACCTCTGTGCAAATAAAAATGGCTCTTAATCCCTGCACAGTAACAAGCTGTTTTTGCTAGTACAGATAGACCATGAAGAAAGAACAGGGAAATTAACTGGGCAAATGGATGGTGGACATGACCCCAAGATGTCAGTGTTAATTTACCTCTGTTACATGGACCTTGACCACTTCAGTAAAGATCTGAGTCTCCAAAACATTTGGCTTGCACAAAAATGAAAAACAACTTTGTGATTTTGTGCCACTTGGGAGTTTTTCTGCATCTTTGTGTTTGCTTGTCGTTGTTTATATTTGGATTTGAGTCTACTAATTATATGGATAACCAGAATGCACTTATACAAGAATGAATTAAACTGAACATTAAACTGGCATTTAGAAAAATATAACTGGAATGGAGGGGTGCACTTCATTTCAATGTCATGCCATTTGCAGTTACGCATATTGCACTGTAATTCTCATAAGTTTCAGTGAAAATTAATATCTCCATTGAAGCTGGTGACAGATAAGAGTGTTTAAAATGGATTAGATCATGCCTTTAGTATAATGAGTCCTCAGTTTTGTATAACTTTGCAATAATGACTGATCAGATGGTACTTTAGAGTAAATAGAAGCTATTTGAAGATTTATGACCATTTCCTTTGTCATTTTCTTTATTCCATCTCATTCTGATCTCACGCCTCACAACTATAACCACTGTGTTTACACATAAAGCTTAAATATTGTATTCTAATATGAATTGTGATTAGTAAACACTTATGGTAAAAAAACTAATTGATCTTTAGATGCAACTAAATGGCAAGTTTTCTTCTTCCCTTCCTCCTCCTTTTGTCAAGTGTAGTTGTGACCCTCTGAATGCTCCTTACTATGCATATAAAATGGTATATTAATGTCAACCTGGGCTCTCCTTATCTGAGGAATAGAGTAATGGAAGGCTACCAAGATAAAAATGACCTGTAATAACTGTTTGCCATCAAGTCAATTCTGATGTCTGGTGACCATTTTCAGGGTTTTCTAGGGAGAGAGTACTCAGCAGTGGTTTACCATGGCTTTCTTCTGGGGGGCACCCTAGAACTGTGCAGCTTTCCCAGGGCCACATAGAGTGGCTCTTCTTCTCCCATGAGGCACTGAAATCCAAAACTCTGGCTCTGCAGCCAGATACCTAACTGACCTGCTTAATTATACTAACTCCTTCACCCAAAAAAGCTATGTATAGCACAGACCAAGATGTAAAATTTTCAGAAATTTTATAGTTGATTGTGGGGAGAGGGGAGAAGAGCAGAACTTTGGAAAACTCCAAGAATACTCCAGCCAAGCAGTCACCCATGCTGGCTGGAAGGTTTTGGGATCTGAGGTGCAATGAAGCAAGCTTTTTAGAAAACATGGAAAGTAGACATCTCTGGATTTGGGACAATGTCTTTCAGTTAAAGAGATAGCTAAGCCAAAAGGAGGAGGTAGTCCATCCATTGTGAGTTGAACCTTGATGTGCTTGACACTTTCATTGCAGTTTTGGGCAGACAGCAAAAGAAGGCCAGGGTAAGCTGTCCTCCTGCAATTTGCAGACTGCATTTCTCTTGGGGGAGACACAAGCTATGCAAACCTGATTGGAGCTGATTTATTATAATTACTATTACTACTAAAAGAAGGAATTGAGATTTGTGGGTTGCTAATCCATCCTCTGCTTTTTTAGGCTGTCCTGTTCTCCTCTTTCTCCCAGTAGGAAGGACACTTCTTGTTCTTCTTCCCCCAATAAAATGATAATGTAGTCATTTCTTAATTCTGTAATTCTGCGTGTGCTTCAATGAAATCTGTGTTTGTGGATTTCTTGCTTCTTGTAAGTCTAGTCTTCAGGATGTCAGTGTATAATAGTGTTAGGGTTTCAGTGTTGTGCTATAGCAAATGTTTCCAATAACGCTCAAAGGAGGAGAAATAGAAGTAGCTAGTACACATTTCTGATGAATGCCAGCAGACAGTGTACAAGTCAGTTTCTTTCATGGTGTGAGAAGTTGCCTAATTTTCCCACAGACAACCTCTTTACTAACATATTAGAAAATGTCTTTACAGTCAAACCTCATATAACGAAAGTAATTCATTCTACGAGGCGATTCACTATGTGATTTTTTTGTTATATGAATTTTTTCATATAACGAAAATTCTTATGGGAAAACTCGTATAATGAAAATTTCTATGGAAAAACTCATAACAAAAAAAATTGTTATGTGAGTTTCTCGATAGGGAGCGCCATTTTCACATAGCGAAAATTTTTGTTATGTGAGGCGACATTAGTTTTTCAATCTCTTTTTGTTATGCGAGTTTTTCATTATATGAGGCATTCATTCTACGAGATTCAACTGTTAGAAAATGTCTCAGGTATCTCTCTGAATGTATGGAGTTTTGCACAGCTTTGGTAAAACATAGCAGTTTCCTCCACTTGCACTGGAATGAATGGCCATTTTGTTTGCAGATGGAAGGGTGGGTCAGATGTATCTTCTGTTTTGGCTGAGCGTTCTCCAGGCACTGATTATGTAGCCAAGATAACGCTGCCCGTCCATAAGAAGGAGGGGTCAGGAGAGACGAGGAAAGCCAAGATTTGTTGAAAGCCAAAACAAGGCCTTAGGAAAAACAAATGTCTTAAAGAAAGAGTGAGGAGAACTCAAAGTTCAATTAGCCTGTACATTAGCCACTGAGAGATAGAGAAATGGAAAACTGGGTGGAAGAGAAACTGGAGTGGAATGTGTGGAGGTCTGAACAGAAGCCCTCTGCACTGCAACATTTTGCTTCAAGTCCCTCTTGCATAAATCTAATAAATAAATTTCTGCAGAAAAATCAGGGCATGGCATTTTAAAGTTAATGTTGCCCCCACGAGAGCAGATCACAAACAATGTGGCTGGAATCCTTAAAGAGGGACTTTCTTTCTGGATACAACATTTTAAACAGAAATAAATTTTTGACCTTTAAAAAAAACACACATATAGTGACCAATTTGCCAACCTAGTTGTGCATTTTGACAAGGGTTTTTGCTTGGAAGTCTTCAGGTTGCAGATATAGTTTCTTATTGAGCCTGTACTGGTTGAAAGATTGTAGCTTTGCATTTGGACTGTACGATAAAATAAAATGCAATCAAATCCTTCTTAAAATGCAGCTTCCTTCAGTATTGGAAATGGAAACGTCAAACAGTTCTGGCCAAGTAAATTTTATTTTTGTGTGAATGTTCTTTCTTTTCAAGTTTGCTTCAGTGTGAATGTCCCTCTTTAAGGTAAGGCCTACAATGTGGGGAAACTATCCAGGTAGGTCCATTTTTAGGCCTAATATACACAATGTCAGGTGTACTTCCAGTCTCATAATATATATCTCCATTGAGTCATCCAGATGCATGGCAAATGGGCATTTAACAACTGGGAGGGAGCGTAAAGGGGCACTACTGCATGCATTTGCATGGAATGTATTTCGCTCAAAACAACTTGGGCTGTGGGTTTGACCCATAAACCATCATAAAATGCAATTTCATGGATTCCCCATTTCTTTTAAGGACTCAGAGTCAGGAAACCTTTCTCATGGTTGGGCTAACATTTATATTTGAGGCATAAAAAAAAATTCTACCGTTTGCTTCTGCGTAGCTTAGGCTCATTAATATATTTAGAGCTTAGAGTGTTATTTCTCAGTGAGTTCTAGGCCAAAATTTTGTGCACTTCCCAATAAACAAACCACATAATCACAATTTAGAGACACACACATCCCAAGCACCAATGTCCTGAAAAGATTTTTGCCGGACTTCTGTAAGAATCACTTCTTTGGATCGTTTCTCTTCCAAGAAGGCTTCTTTTAAGAAAGATAATTTTGCTACATTGGAAGTTATTCATTCAATGATAAGATCCTTCTCGATGCACTTCTATATGAGTCACTGATCTGGGCATACTAGACATGTCGAGATGAGTGATTGATGCAGAAATACATATAGCAGGCAGTAATGTTGAGCCGTATAATACCAGGTAATAAGAGGTGGGGGGGGGGGAGGGATAATGAATGACAGCAACTATATGCTTATTTTTAGGAACATGTTGTATTTTTTAAAACTCTAGAAAACCTCCAAGAATTTTTAATTGAACTTTCTCTTCCCATGGAAAAAGTCTCATTCAATCATTTTTCTCATGTACAGTGGAACCTCGGTTAACGTAATTAATGCCTTCTCCGGGACGTTTCTTACTGTGAAAATTACTTTAACCGAATTTCCCATAGGAATACATTGAATGCAGTTTCCCATAGGAATGCATTGAAAACCAAAATACTTTAACTGAAATACAGTTTCACATATGAATGCATTGAAAACCAATTAATCCATTCTGGAAAAAATTCCGTAAAACCTAGCCACTATTTTTTACGGATTTCCTTTTGTTATGTTATTTTTATGTTAACCGAGCTGTTTGTTAACCGAGGTTCAATGTACATGATAGCATGGCATTTTTACTCTGCCTTATAAGGGCAGGTAATACCAGTTATTCCCCCACTCCTCTTGTGATCACTATGGTTGCAAGGGAAAGCAAAGACTAATCCAATGATTTCTAGCTCCTCCTACATTGTCACCCTTGCTGCTCCTTCAGAAAGCAATTTAATGCGCAGTATCTGCATTAAGGAACCTATCCTACTTGATTCCTTTAAGCCAAGCTTGGGAAAATTGCCTTTTTTATTTATTATAACTTCCAGAATCAATGGTACAAAGAAATAGGTTTTGTACCCTGTAAAATCAGAATCCTGATTTTTCAAATTGTTAACACATTCAAGAAAACAAAGTAAGTCAAGCAGACTGATGGAGGATGGCAAGGATGTGTAAGTGGAAATAGTGCAGGTGAGAAGCGTCTCCCCGCTATATCACTTTAATTTTTTTGGGGGGGAGGAAGAATGACTGGAAAGAGATGTAATGAGTCTTACACAAATGTAAACGCATGTAAGATAGAATGATTGCACTGTAATTCTCATAACTGGTCATGCCCACACCAGCCCTTCCATTAAAGAGAAAGACACAGTCACATGAAGTAGCACCTGTAGTCAGTATGGAGGGCGTAGTGATTGTGGCAACCTTTGGTTGTTCCTCTTGGTTAGAGAGCAAATGTTCTTGTGTCCTGCTTTGCTGTCCTAGCTATCTTCCCAGCCACAGGTGAGATGAAGGACAGTTCCCTGTTTTGAAATATGAGTCAACATATTTGTATCACCAGTGTTGAAATATGACTCAATAGCCAGTCTATTAAACTTCTGTACTGAAAAAGGGTTGGAAAGAATGGGCATTGAATAATTGTTCACTAGATTCCTTGTCTTTTATAGTTTAGGCCAGGGGTTCCCAGCCTACAGCCCACAGGCTGGACCTGACCTGTGACACCATTCCATCTGGCCCATTGCCGCCTCCACTGCACCCGGAAGTAGAAGCAGGCACATTTAAGTCAGCCATAAAACGCACCCGCACATGCGCAAATGTGCCCACGGTTGTCATAAATACAGAAGTGGGCGCCTTTACGACAGCTGTAATGTGCCTGCTTCTGCAGGGCATTGTCTAGCCCGCTCAGCTGTCCAGGGGTATGGTCAGGCCCGCCGCGTTTAAAGGTTGGCCACCTCTGGTTTAGGCTATCTCGACACAATGAGATCCCCTCAGTGAGGTAATGCATTTTAATGCCTCAGGAGATTAGAGCCCAGCACCTGAGAGCAAAACAAAAACTTCACCTTCTACCCCTCCATCTCTGTAATTTGAATAAATTTCGACAGGACCCTTTGTCTTTGAGAAACAAAGCCTATGTCCATAAAGTAAACATAGAAAGAATAGTTGATTGCTGGGAGAAACACAAATAACCCATTCTGTGCTTCAGATTCTTAAATTTAGCTGCAGTAATTCTAGATTGTAGTAATACGTTCAATTGCTAAAACATTGCAGTTTGCCCAAAAATGCAGTTTTTTAAGATTAGCACAAAATATCATTCTTGTCTGTCCAAGAAGTCTGTTGAGAGCAAAAGGAAATTCCTCACTGTCTTATTTAGTGAAGGGAAAAAAGTGACTTCCTAACAGGAAGAACATATTGTGTGATTGGAAGCTCAAGGGAGAAGATTACTGATGAAATATCCTATAAAGTATCAAAATACCACTTCACATCAGCAGTTGTGATCATTGTCAATGAATTGAATTACTCAGTTGAAATATCTAGTTGTGTCTTTAACAGAATTTGGCTCAGATTGCTGAAGAGACATTTAGTTTAGGGCAGTGATAGCAAACTTTGGCACTCCAGCTGTTCTTGAACTTCACTTCCCAGAATCCCAAGTCAGTACTCCTGCTGATCTAATATGGGCAGGTCAAGGGGAGAGGGGAAAACTCTTTTCTAGTATACTTCGATCATCTTTGCGAAACCTTGATGGGAGTTCTGCCAGGCAGCCAAAATGAAGTCTATGAAAGATAGAAGATTTTGCAATTTGGATCAGTGGTGGGAGTCCCAATCTCAGTGGCAGAGAATTGGTGGCAATTTTTGACTTTTAAAGGCTTCCCCTTTCCAAACTTGAGGCTCCCACAGCTTCCCCCAGGGTAAAAAAGTGCCTGAGACATCCTTGAAATCTAAATGGGGAGCTTTTCCATTAATGTAAACATTCTAGGGCCCAATCTGAGTTGTTCCAAGCACAAAGTTTCACAGAAGGATTTTGCCCAGTGCTTTGGCACACAGTAAGCTCTCCATCATTTGAGATTTCTGTGAACAGAGGGCAGAGGGCTGTTGGTTATGGACCCTTTAAGCTGTGGATTTCCTGCACTGGTAGGTAGCTAGAGAAGATGACCTTTGGGATTCCTTCTTATATTGCAATTCTGCTATCCTACTATGACAGGGGTTCCCAACCTAAGGCCCATGGCCTGGATCTGGCCCACAGTGCCATTTCATGTGCCCCACACACACCTCCAAAGGCATTCAAGAAACAAAATGGCTGCCCCTTTGAAGCTGTTTGGACACAATGGCTGCCCCATCATGCAGGCAGGGCAAAATCGCCATCTGACCCTTTTCGTTGACTGAGAGAGCGTGACCTGGCCCCCAGCTTGAAAAGGTTGGGAACCCCTGTACTATGAGATTCCAGTTCTACTTGCACCTTGTTTTAAAATGTCTCCTGGTTCAGGAGGGGGATTTGCTGCTGCTAGGACAGCAAATTCAGTGATGATGGCAAAGGGCAAGACTGGCAGGTACATCAGCATTGGACATGAAGCCCACAGACCACTTGTTGCCCACTCTGGCTCTAGGGACAGAATTTTAAGGTGGCATTTAGGAGGCGGAAATAGCAGATACTAAAAAGAAACCATGCAAGGAGGGGTCCTTCCACTTTAGCCATAGCACTATTTGGAATAAAAGAAGTCAGATAGCAAGCAGTGGCATATGCTATATCTGGAAAGTCCCTGGTGGTTTTGTGCTTGCTCAGAAAAACAAAACATCTTTTTGAATTTTGGATCTCAGATGAGATTAAAGAATGAATAAATTCTTACCTTGCAACACTCCTGAAATAGAAATTAAGTGTTGCTTATGCCCGCCATCTTTCCCAGTTCCCGCCAACAAGTTTGAAAGCAAGAAATTGCAAGTACATAAATAGGTACTGCTTCAGTTGGAAAGGTAACAGTGTTCTGTGTGCTTCGGTGTCTAGTCAAGCCTGCCACATGACTATGGCTGTAAATGGAGATGAGCGCCACCCCTTGGGGTTGGATATGACTGGCTTTTGAACAAGGGAGACCTTTACCTGTATGCACATTTGAACAGCATTATGGTATGTTTATTTGGCTGAACTAATGGCATAATACATCCTGCTCCTCTCTCTAGCCATGATTTCTGGCAAATAATATGATTCCCATGGTCTGTGAACCAAGTTATAATAAACATTTTTTTTAACTTTGCAGCCTTATCAAATGATAGGTTTCCATGCACATGTATGTATGTTTGTTCAGAAATAAATACTGAGTTCAGCAGATCTCCAGGCTAATGTGTATACAGGATTGGAGACTTAAACAGGATTTGAGACTTAAATCCATGTGTTTCATAGATTAACATCCTGAATGCTAAAATTTAGTGTCTATCATAAAGTATCCATATGTCCTTGTAGTTTAGCAGGATGATGTGAAAAGAAATGTTGGTAATTCTATTTTGATATCCTCCTTTGATTAGTGTAAAATCCTTATGAGAGATAGCCCAAAAGCACAGCATGCAATATTAGGCTTGAAAGTTAATGTATTGGTCCTAAATGTTAAAAACTGAAAGACTAATTTGTTGCTGTTAATGTTTAAAACTGACAACATTTAACTCATGGGATTAGCTTTACTCATTTGTTATTTGAATGTTTGTGATAGACAAAACAAGGATCATTCGCTGTTGAACACCAGTAGCACATTTGCTATTGGGACCACAGATCCCATAATGCAAAAATTAACTAGGGTTTAATCTATGATGGGGTTTAATCAAAATTAACTAGGGTTTAATCTGATGGGGTTTAATCTATGAAAGGGACCACTTCAGTGGGAAGGTAAACAGCGTTCCATGCACTCCGGTGTTGAGGCATGCCTGACTCTTTGTATAAACAAAGATGAGTGCATATGACTGGCTTTCGAGCAAGGGCAACCTATATCCTAAAACATGGGATCTCTTCCAACCCCCCATAGACAAAAAAAAATACCCATCAACTAATACCAACATTAACCCTACATGTAGTCTTTTTTTTTTTACCATTTTCACATCTGACTCTAGCACAGCAATATGGAAGCTGTTGGAAAAAGTACTGTATAGTGAACGGGTATTAATCAAACCATTCTGAGGCAAAACCATTTGGCTGGTTGTCTTCCATTACCTGGTCAATCTCTTCCATACTCTTTGGCTATGGGTTGCTGTTGAGTCTGAGTATTAATTGCAATGCAACAGCAGATCGGGAGTTAAGCAACAAGTCATTTATTAGAGCTCAGTTCGGAGTGTTTTCGGACTGGGAAAAACAGGGATGAGGTAGTAACTTATATAGAGACAGGAAGGCAGTTACAGTGATACATTTGCCCAGACCTTAGTTAACATGGGAAACCTGTGCCGAACCAATCAAGGTACATTGAAAACATATGAATATGGTGCCTTAAAGAGAAGGGCGCGAATACAGCAAAGACTTAATGATGATTGCAACTTTAAGCAATATGTGTTAATAAACGTTTGGACACAACAGTTGCTTAATAATGTCAACCTGAAAATCAGTTTGATTTCATCATTCCTGAAATCAAGTACAAATTATTTAATTTCCAATACATGAAATACAGAGGCAGGGATGGAGAGGAAACTCTGGCAACCATTCATATTTGAAATGGTTGCACCAAGGAAGTTCTGCTTAGTCATGCAAATCATCTGGGCATCATTTTGAGTCAGTCTGGTTTTGCTTCACATCCATACTTGCAGATATATTTCTCAAATGAAATTATGCAATGAGAGATTAGGAGCAAGTGGTGTGACTCTTCTTGTCTCCGTGATCTGAATACTGTAGATGTGTCCTTCAAAATTATTTTTGCAATAGCTTCTGTAATGCTGCTTGATAGACATCTCCATGGAAGTGACTGAAGAGTTACTGGCTAAGTATAGAACATAGATTTCCAAGCTGGGAGTCCTCTACGTTCTTGAGCTACATTTCCTTGAATGCCTAACCCCGTGATGGCGAACCTTGGCACTCCAGATGTTCTTGGACTTCAATTCCCAGAAGCCCCTGTGAATCTCACGAATGGGTTTACTGCGATTCATCCGGCCCCTGTGAATCTCACGAATGGGTTTACTGCGATTCATCCGGCCCATCCGGTCATTCCTGTAACCGGAAGTAAAATGCGACCGGACGGTCATGTTTTACTTCCGCTTCCAGGAGTGATGAGGGCAACGTGGGCCAGATGAATCGCAGTAAACCCAGCTGTGTGGATTCACGGGGGCTTCTGGGAATTGAAGTCCAAGAACATCTGGAATGCCAAGGTTCACCATCAAGGGCCTAACCACACTCTCTGCCCTCAGGGATTCCTTCCCTCCATAAATGTGGTCAATAATGCTTTGCCAGTTCACAGTGAACTGTCCAGCATGGAAGTTGCATTCCAAGTGGGGGGTGGAGGGTGGAATCCAATACTTATTTTTCCCCCACAAGACTGAAGTTCAATGGAAAAACTCTAAAATGCAAGAAGCAAAATAAAAAGTAAAAACAAAACAAAAGAACACAAAAAAAACTTTGTGTCACATTAAAGACTAACTGCTATATGTTATGTGAGCTTTTTGTGGATCAAGTTCGCTTTCTCAGACCTGATCCATGAAAGTTCATATTAAAATACTGTATAGCAGTTAATCTTTAAGGAAGGGACTGTAGTGGCTCAAGTGGCTAAGACGCTGACTGGGAGGCGGAAGGTCAGCAGTTTGATTCCCGAGTACTGCAGGACGGAATGAGCTCTCGTCTTTGTCCCAGCTCCTGCCAAACTAGCAGTTCAAAATCAAGAAATTGCAAGTAGATAAATAGAGACCACTTTGGTGGGAAGGTAACAGCATTCCATGTGCTCCAGTGTCTAGTCATGCCTGCCACATGACCATGGAAACATCTGCAGAAGCAGACAATGCTGACTCTTCGGCTTTGAAACAGAGATGAGGCCTGAACCCTAGAGTCGGATACAACTGGCTTTTGAGCAAGGAAAACCTTTACCTTTAATCTTTAAGGAGCCACACATTTTTGCCTTCAATTTTTTAAAAACACTTTGTTTTTCTTTGATATGTCTACACAAATAAAGAAATCTATCTTTTTGAAAACTAAAATGCAAAGTTTGGTACCTGTCCTAAAGCTTGATTAGAAAATAACTGAGTCACTCACCTGTCTTCCGTACCACTTTTCTTGTTTCATGGAATGATGAAATCATGTAGGTACCCCAGTAGTGATGATAATAGGGCTTTTATACTTTTAATATCTGCAAGGAAATTTAAGTTGTGGTAATCTGTTTCCAAGTATTGGGATGAGCACACAGATTAATTTTTGCTTCTAGCAAATTAATTTCTTTGCTTCATCCTCTACCAGCTTGTAGTAGTGAGCTATTTCTTTCTACTCTGGACACTTTAATCGTGGAATTCTTATTCCACTCTCAGTAGCCAAAAGAACCCATTAGACATTAGCCCGACAGGTGACTTAAAAATAACAATGCACACGTATCTAAGAGCAGAATCGACTGCTCATTTGGCATCAGTCTTTCTTTTGTAGGCCAAGTATATATTAAAAAGGAAAAGGGTTCTAGTTTCTTGAGAAGAGGGTTGAAGAGAACAGAGTAAGGATCCCTAATGTAATAGGAACACTTAGAAACATCAATCAATCAATCAATCAATTTAATTTGCACCCCACCTTTCTCAGCCGAGGCCGACTCAAGGTGGCAAAACAACATATTCATACAGTATAACAGCATACAATAAATTCAAGATACAGTTCAATGCAAAGTAAGTGTAATATTACAAAGTAAACATAATATCAAAATGCCAAAATACACAGTATAGGTACACCATTAAAAATACAATAAATAGAAGAATAATACAACAACCCAGCATAGAAGACCCCCATGTCCACTGGGAAAAAATGTCGCAGGAGCTACCACTCCCCCCCGACAACTCAGGGGAAGGAGCTCCGCGCTTTAGCCGCAGCAGCAAGGCGGCCACGGCAGCCCAGTTGGCCCCAGGGTGGGAGCAGCTACAAGGGCGCCGGTGAAGGACTTTGCACCGGTGTCAGCTCCAGCCAGGACACAAAGGGAGTTAGTTCCAGAAGCAGCAACAGCAGCGGGGCACCAGTCGAACCGCACCGAGCTCGGTGGTGGCCGGAGCTACATTTGAGGGCGGTGGAGAGCCCTCAGGAAGCAAATATGGGAACCAGGGGATGGAGAGAGGTTAAAACTAGTAGGAAAAGAGAGTTACAGTTACAGAACAGTTCTTTTATTGTGTCAGAAGCACAAAAAGGTGCTTTCTGGGTCGAAAGGGTTTTTGCTGGAGGAACTTCGCTCACAGGACGTCCGAATAAGGCTTCTTTCATGTCCCCTATATCTTTTCCCACCGAAGTGGTCCCTATTTATCTACTTACAATTTCTTCCTTTCAAACTGCTAGGTCTTGCAGTATTTGGGTCTTGAACTGCCAGTTTGCTGACCTTCCAGCTAAGAAGGCAAGCTTCTTATCCACTGAGCCACCGCAGTCCCTACAGAACAGTAATGGATGGCAGATAGGTAGAGCCTCTTGAAATTCTCTGGTTATGGGAAGAGAAATTGAGGAGGACAAATTCAGTCAATTTCTCCACGGGATAGATCAGGGGTGCCGACACTTTTTGGGCTGTTGGCTGGTCACATGGTTAAGCTGGTCATGTGGTTCCTGCCACCGGAAGTGGAAGTAAAATGTGCCTTGTAATCTGTTTTGCAACAGGATGAGATAGATTTTAGGCTGTCATTTTCTCTGCTTAAACCAGGGGTGCCCAAACTATGGTCCGCAGGCCAGATCCAGCCCATACGCTGTAGTTTGAGCACCCCTGAGATAGATAAATTCTCCAACCGTTTTTTCAAGAGCAATAACAGTCCCAATAGCCTTTTTTTTTCCTTCCTCGCCCAATCTTTTGATGTGCTCCTGCAGGCTCAGCTGTAGTGCTAGCAATTTGATGGCTATTTTGCATCCTTCACAATGCCCCAGACCTGTCATCTTTCTGAGGCATTCTGGAAGAGAAATTATGCCCATCATCACCCCATCTCATGTGGACAATATTAAGGAAAATTCTGCAAAAGTGGCCTTTTATGCTGTGAGAAAATGAAAAAAAATTGTCAGGCAAAGATAAAGTATTCCAAGTAATAGCAGCTCATGCCTAGGGGAAGAATTGAACTCTGCCTTCTCTTTCATCCACTTTCAATTGCTGTCATGGGAAAGGGAACATTGCCTCTTGTAAAGAGGAAAAGGAAGAGAAGAAATTGCACTGGGATTTTGCTAGCATGGGATGTATCTATATTGGAAGACGGGGGCAAGCAAGGTTTGTCAAGAACTCTTGCAGCTCTATGAAGACCTGTCTCATACTTTTAAATCCAAGAAGCTAGGAATCTTGCCAAAAGGTTGTTTTGTCCAACAGAGCATTAAACCTGAAGCTGAAACACAATACATTTCATTTGGTTGTGTTTTAAAGTGTGAGGAGTCCACCTGTCTTGAGAGGAAAATGATACCATTATCTCTTTATTCAAGTAGACACTCCACATGAGCTAAAACTAGGCTTCCAATTCTTGTAGAGAGCACAGCAACCAGAGTTTCGCAACCTTTCATTTTTGGACTTCAATTCCCAGAAGCCTAAGCCAATTCCCCAAAGCACTGATCAGCCAGTGTTTTGACTTAGGCTTCTGGGAATTGAAGCCCCCTTGTGGGGCATGGGACTCATGTTGGGAACCATTGCTTTAGAGAGTTGCAATTCTGTGGAGATTATTGAAGGTGTGGGGCCTCCTTACACTTAGAGCTCCTTACACTATAAAACCTGATTAACCAGTGCTCTACTTGTTATATTAAACAAGTACGGCTTGATGGCGTTTGCTACCCCATGCCATGCTGAGGCTATGATTTGGTCCAGCTGCTACCAGGATTGTTTTCTGTGCTGGGATCATCTAGGGCAGTGATGGCTAACCTTGGCACTCCAGCTGTTCTTGGACTTCAATTCCCAGAAGCCCTGATCAGCAGGAGTTCTGACTTGGGCTTCTGGGAATTGAAGTCCAAGAGCAGCTGGAGTGCCAAGGTTAACTACCAGGGATCTAGGGACAAATAGCTAGTCAGCAGGTCATCTGAGCATTTGGGGCACAGGAGTCTGACATGTTAGCAAGCCAGTTATAGTAGAAGTACTGTGACAACTGGAGAAAGACAATTCCTAGAAGCACCCAGACACCAGGACTTGGAGAAGGGTTTGGGATGGGTTGTTGGATTTCTCCTAACCCACTAAATACAGTCCTCCCTAGCCAGCATGGTATCTGTGAAAGATCTACTTGCCACACAGTCATCTAATGGTGCAAAATCCTAAATGAGTAGTGACAGCTAAATAGGATAAGTTTGAATCCATGCTGTATCAAAAGTTTTGCTGCACCGTATCATACTTCCAGCTATCTGCTATGCCATCACCTTGCCCTTAACATCTCAGTTAGAGGCAAGCTGGCTTATCAAAACCATTCTTGCTACCATGATCCTGCTTGGTCATTGTCATATTCTCTTGTATGAAGTGGATTTTAAAAAAATATATCATTTCAGAAAACTGACTGTTTAGAAGCCACACAAATGATTAAAAAAAAACCAACAACTGTACACCAGCCCTCTCACCACCTTAACCCTAAAACAATTTTCAAGCTTCTGGTTGTTTAGTACAAAGCTATATCTGATCCATAACTTTCTGTTTTTCTTCCTAGAAAACCAAAAGGGATGTAAATAATTTTGATCAAGACTTTACACGAGAGGACCCAGTCTTAACGCAAGTGGATGATGCAATCATAAAGCAAATCAACCAAGAAGAATTTAAAGGCTTCTCATACTTTGGAGAAGAGCTGCTGCCATAAGAGCCCTGCCTCGGCTTCAAACCAGAACCCTTCAATCCTGGGCACTACAGGATTTGGTACTGGAAAGATTATCCAGCCATAACTTCAAGAACTACTTCTTTGACCATGAGCCCAGACCCTCCCCACTCCCAGATACTGTTATCTATCTATTTATTGTTTCCTTTTTTGTCTTTGATCTGGAGGCTCTCACAACATCTGGCTCACCAAGCAATGCAAAATATATTGTATCAGAATTCAAAAAGGTAACACATTGCGGTTGTTTCTTGCTGCTTTTATTCCTCTTTAAATCATTTTCGGATGTGTTTTTCTTTTTTAATTGCCAGTTGACTCTGTTCTTTTAAAAAGGCACTGGAAGGTGTGTGTGTGCGTGCGTGTTTTCCCTATTCATTTTTCATAGTGAAAAACATCCCAGAGGCTTCAATAGTGGGGCGTTTCCAAGATACAGCTGTGCCACATGGAAAAGCATTTGTATTCCATGTTCAGGTCCAACTCTGAAATTGATGACAGCTTTGCCACAAATTTCAGCAGAATAGGAATGGAAGCTTGAAGGTACATACTGTAAAGTTGGGGTCTTCAGCAGAAATATCCCAGTAGTTTATTTCCATAAGAAGCTGCATTTCAGAGGAGAGGAACAGGTATAGGTAAATGATCCTTTACTTACATGCCACAATTCCTGTTCTTGCTATTTCTGCCCAAAGCATTCTGAATTCCTGTTTCCTGTGTGAACGTACATCTAGAACCCTTTATGTGGAGACAGGGAATAATTGGATTAATTTTGGGCAGAATCCTATTGGGAAAAAGCATGTAGGCACTCATGCAATTCCACCCTCCTTGGTAAACTGTCCGTTACAGAACCACCCATAGAATCGATTATACCTTTGATCCTGCAAGAGGCAGCCATCAAAGAGCGAAACTGCTGTTGTAATTGTTGTTGAGTATGTAGTTGTCCCCAGCAGGATTTTGGCCATTTTGATTAGGGAGAAGAGCTTGCATGAGAAAGGGGGTTAAGCACTCCTCCACCCCACTCCAAATTAGGCTAGTTAGGCTTAAAGTCTGGCACCTAAACAGAGTTCAGGGTTGTACTATTTCACTAGGTTCACCCATGGTTTTCAGTACTAAGGACATCTGCTCAGGCTGAATGTAATAATAGGATAAACAGAGAGTTAAAACAGAAGATATGTGGTACCTTCAAGATGAATGATTTACTTCTAAGTGATCTTTCCTATATTACAATTCATTTTCTGATACACAGTACAGTAATACCTCGGATAACGGCCGCATTGCATAACGCTAAAATTGGATAATGAACTGATTTTTTTTAGGGGGGGGTGCATCGGATAATGCTAAAATAGCAATTTCCCCACCAAAAAATATCGGGTGGTTATCTGATTTTAGCATTACACGTGTGGCCCTCCAGGACACCCACTTGTTGCTGCTGCTGGGGGGAGCCGGCCATGCACTTGCCCGGCCTCCCCCCCCGGCAGTGGCAGCGGGTGAGCGCAGACCCAGTCGCCGCCGCTGCTAGGGGTGGGGAGCTGGGCAAGCGTATGGCTGGCTCCTTGCCATCACTGGAAGGTGAGCACAGACCCACTCGCCACCGCTGCCGGGGGTGGGTGGCCGGGCAAGCATGTGGACAGCTCCCTGCCAGCAGTGGTAGTGGGTGAGCGCAGACCCACTCACTGCCACTGCCAGGGGTGTGGAGCCGGGCAAGCACATGGCCGGCTCCCCCCGGCACTGGCAGCGAGTGGGTCTGCGCTCACCCGCTGCCCCTGCCAGCAGGGAGCCAGCCACGTTCTTGCCCGGCTCCCCACCCCTGGCAGCAGCGGCAAGTGGATCTGCGCTCACCTGCAGCTCCTCTGGGAAGGGAACAGGCCATGCCCTTGGCCACTTCCCTTCCCGGAGAAGCCACGGGTGTGCACCCGCTTTCCCCCAATCCAAGCTGGGGATCATAGCATCTGACCCCCAGCTTGGTTTTGGGGAAAGCCCCTGGCTTCCCCCATAGGAAGTCGACTCTTTTTAGTGATATTCGATGCATGCATTGGATAACACTAAAAATCTGATAACGACCAGACTTGTGGAACCAAGTTTTGGCGTTATCCAAGGTATTACTGTTCCTCACACTGAACCATATCAGTCAGTCTTCAAGCTGCTATCACTCTTAATTTTTTTATACATGCTGAAACCGAGCGGTATGACTACCTCTCAGAAGAGAGATGGTTTCCCCTTCATTCAGCCTAGTAGGACATAAGCTCCTAGTAGGACATAAGCTTCACTACATAAGTAGTGAAATAGTGGTGAAAGTGTTATCATGCATAGTGTGGAATTTCCATCATTATGCCAGAATTCGGCAACAGAATTCCTGTGCGCGGTTACTTCCAACTTCTTTCCATACCATATAGTTGAGCAGCTTGCCTAGTGAAGGGATTTGGACAAGAATTCAAAGAGAAAAGAGAAAGGGATACAAACATCACAAAGGAATTAAAACTAATTAAAATAGACACTGTTGTCATAAAAAAGAGAATTCTAACACATAATAATAATGATTTGAATTTTGTTTTCAACCTAAACTTTGAAACAAACAAAAAACAAACACAGATGCTTTAGAGACAGTTGTTAAAGGGCTAAAAAAAATGGACAAATTCTCTAAAAGCTTACAGTAGCTTCAAGAAAGTTAGGTAAGTTTTCTTCAAATTTTTCAGGTTTGTATGAATGCCAGTCTTTCCATAAACTAACATGTAAATCATTCATTTCACCGATATAGCGAGAATTGACAAGGAGATACACTGACCATTTTTAAATTATTATTATTATTATTATTATTATTATTATTATTATTATTATTATTATTATTATTATTATTATTATTATTATTATTATTATTATTATTATTATTATTATTATTATTATTATTATTATTATTATTTAATTGTACAAAATCTGAATAATTACTCATTTTAAATGGTTTGGTTTTATTTTTGTTTTTAGCAACAGTGTGCTACTTTTGTAAGCTTTTACCAAAAAACAGAGGGTGGAATCATGATACCTCCTACATTGCCTTCCCTCTCCTTTCCTTTGGCCAAGAACGATGTATTGCATCAGCCATGACTTGATACAGAGGTGCAGATACGTGTTGCAAATATGTGTCCAGCAGCCCATCTTTCTCAGGATTCCCTGCAAAAGAGTGCTCCCAATGATTGTAGAAATGTCCCTAGGATGGAGCTGATTATGTATATTGAGCAATGGGAGATTCAGATGACAGACACATTGAAGGCAATGGTTAAACCAGTGGTTCTCAAGCTTTTTTTGGCCATGCCCCATCTAAGCATCTCTAAAATCCTGATTCCCCCCCCCCCACCCCGGTGACGTATAATTCTTACTATTCAAAAAGTGAACTTCTGTTCTCATGGATAACTCATTCTTGAATTGTCTCCCCCATTTAAAAATCTAATTGCTCCCCTGTGGGGCATGTGCCACCACATTGGGAACCATGGGGCTAAGCATTTTTAATGCCTCTTTGCATTTAACATGTGCTTTATAAACAATGGAATCGAATTTCAATGGGACCATCTTCATCCTGACTGCAGCGAGGGGTGAAAAATTTCAACTCCTCCTGAATACATGCTCCAATCCCAGTTCTTACCAGCCCCTCTGGAGGGTAATGTTTGCAGGTCATTAAAAAATTCAATTCAATTCAATTCAATTATTCGACTTCTATGCTGCCCCACTCGCAATGCAACTCTGGGCGGCTAACAAAAAGCAAAATATCACAGTTACAATAAATACAATTACAATATCACAGTTACAAAATATCACACATACAATGTCACAATTACAATTATAAAGTAATTACCAAAACATTTCAAAAGCAAAACTCAAAAATACATTACAAACTCAGCCCGAACCACTCTGTCCATTACCCTCCAGCATACCTGTCAAGTTTCCCATATTGGCCAGGAAATCCCATATTTCACCCCTCTTTCCCGGTCCTTCCCGTGGCCATCCCGTATTTGAAAGGCCAGAAAAGGGGTTACTGTGCATGCGCGCCCGTCAAAGGAAGCAGTGCGCATGCGCAAAGGGGTTACTGCACATGGACAGTAACCCCTTCATGCATGTGCACCACTGCAGTAACCCCTTCGTACATGCGCACCCGTCAGAGGCAGCGGTGTTTCCCGTTTTTTCACCACCGCAACTTGCTCTCCAGGCCAGGTCAGCCGAGGGGAAGAGTCCGGTGATAGTGGTGGGCAGTGGTGGCATTTTCAAGCCCTGCCGAGCTGTGCAGCTGTCCTCTCCCTTAAAGGCCAGGCCAGCCAAGGGGAGTCTGGTGATGGTGGAGGTGCATGTTAAATCAGAATCATACAGTTGAGAAGGACTCCATGGCTTATCTATTGAAACTGCTTGCTAGCACAGGGTATCTTAGTGCAACACTGACAGGATTATCCAGACAATAGCATTTGGACACCTCAAATGAAGGAGTGTCTTTGATTCTCTAAGAATGCTCATTCCATTACCAGCTATTGCCATTTAGGAAGATCTTCCTAACATTCAGTCCCAATAGGAAAAACTACTTCATGCTGTATCAGTTTAACCCTGAAGTGTTGCTGCATATATGCTCCTGGCCAAGAAGAGGAAGGGAACGGGAAGGACTACATGATACTGTACTATGAGCCCAGCTGGCTTATCCCCAATAATGCTGCTGTTCTTTTCAGACTGCGGGCGAGGAATCAATCCAGTAGGAAAATATTGTGCTATATAGGAAATATACAAAGCCAAGCAAAAATTGTTTGTGATGTGAAAGTGCATTTAGAGACTGAAGGTCAAGATTCAAAAACAACATTATGACTAACATTGCTGAGAGCTGTAAATTGATTTTCTTGTGTAGTCATTTTTAAATTGTGTGGAAAATACATTAGCAAATGTGAAGTTACCACCTGTAGATATGCTGACAGTGTTACGTACTTATATTTCTGGGAATATCCTGTGTTTGTGTTTGTGTGTGAGAGATAGAGTGAATGCACAGGTACACGCACGGGTATAGGTGTGTGTGCACATGTATTGAGGTGAGTGTGTGTGTGTGTGTGCCCATATATATGTATGTATTTGTGTATGTAAATATATATATGTAGATATGCACACACACACATCTGGACTGAATGAGTGGTAAGGGAAACCATTTTACTTATTGCACTCAGATTTTCCAGTTGCACAAATATATATATATATATATATATATATATATATATATATATATATATATATATATATATATATATATATATATATATATATATATATATATATATATATATATATATATATATATATATATATATATATATATATATATATATATATATATATATATATAAATTTGTGACTGGCAAAGTGGCACTCTAAAAGCTTTTTTCTCTCTTGCTTTTTTTTGGGGGGGGTTGCCTTTTGTACAGGTGAGAATTTTGTATATAGGTGTTCACTGCAAGGCCTGTGGAATTCAATGAATATCGAGGTATCAACTGCTGCATGTTCAGGCATATTATTAAAAGTTAGCCTATGAAAGAATAATTATGATAATGTCCATGTGCAATACTCTGTTTGTGTATTGGTTCAAGTTACTGTCAAACACCAGTTTTGCCCTTTTTTGTTATAAAAAAGATGTAGACTTATATTAAGCTGTACTAAATCTCCTATATAGTTCTCTTAAACTCTATATAGAATGATAGAGATAGTGATGAAAAGAGAAAAAAGGACTTTTTACTGACAGAAGCCCAGGCTATTAGTTTGAGAATACAAGCCATCTTCTCAGGCTCCCACTCTCACTCCTGAAAGAATCTACAGTATGTGGGTTTTCTTTTGCCTCCCATGCTCTATACAAGGGGAGAAAGTTCATGCCAATGGAAAGGATGCCAGCATCACCAACTCTGAGCACTCTTGATCTCGGTGCCATATAACTTCCCACTATGCCCTTGATTTAGCATCATTCTGGTAAACTAAAATACATGCCTAGACTCAGCCACTGGTAGTGCTCTTCTAAATACTGCTGACTGCAATGACCAGTAGACCAGATGGAACACACTCAAGTAGGAGAAAGTTTGCAGTGTTCATCTTGCCTGGGAAGCTTCAAACATGTGGCTGCCTCTGCCTTCAGAGAGAACATGTCCCAGTCTTCAAAAGGGACAAGTGGCATGGCAAGCAATCATAGCATGGACTCTTCCCAGATGGCCAAGAGCCATTGTCTTTAGCTTGCGTGTTCTCCAGATATGTTCCCATATTCCTAGAGTCAGCTAAGCTGGAGGATGTTGAAGAGGGTTGTCAGGAGTCTCTCATGTTATTGGAGGACCATGGGATAGAGCCATACACTGCAGTTCCCACACAGCCAAAATAGCCTGAGAATTTGGGTCCATGTTGTCTTCTCAAATGGGCAGATTAGGCTAGTGTCAGTGTGGCATCTGGTTGTTTGTGGCCTCTTTTAGCGATGATGACATTCAATTCCATTATGTTGGTTTAAAAAAAACTCAGGTGTAATTATATATATATATATATATAAATATATATAATTTCAAAATTTCAAAGTATTAAATATTATGCTGTATCAAGTTATGTGTTGTCTGGCTTACCGATGTAATAATGGATCAAACCTTTTAGAATAATTTAATTTATCTTTGTTAAAATTTAAGGGCTGGGGGGCAGGGGGCAGCAAA
Organism: Bradypodion pumilum; assembly: GCA_035047305.1. Lineage (NCBI taxonomy): Eukaryota > Metazoa > Chordata > Lepidosauria > Squamata > Chamaeleonidae > Bradypodion > Bradypodion pumilum. The sequence goes on along the minus strand of JAWDJD010000001.1, from coordinate 30,002,219 downwards.
GGCCCTCTAGCTTCTGGAGTGGAAGCACAGAGATGCCGCAAAGGTTACATCATCTCATTAGTTTATGTTTATTGGGGGTGGGGGTGGGGTTAGTCTAGAACTACCCATTAGATTTCTATGCAGTAACACCAACTCTGTGTTATTTCTGCTGCAAGGGTTGCTTTGGACTTCCAATGCAAGAACTGACAAGCTTAGGTGGCCTTTTCCATTTGGCAAAGGTCATCCAGATGTTGCTTGATTGCAATTCTCACCATGCTGCCAGGAGTTCATGGGACCCAGAGCTAAAAGGCCACATGTTCCCTAACACTGCCACAGGAAAAGGCAGCTTTGCAGGGTAGCAGATAGCCTACAGAGGCTCATTAAAGATTGGCTTGACTAAGGGACAATTGTAAAGTGCGCTACCATTTCTATGGCGTGAAAGGCCTTTACACAAAATGAGGATTAGCCATTTTTAAAGGGAATATGTATACATGATAAAGCTGTTGTGTACAAACATATGGAGTATTGACTCTGTCACTGCTGGCATGAAAATCCTCCTAACAAGCATCTGTATTCTTAAAGTTGCCCTGCCACTGCCATTTCCTTCAGCAGGATGCTGAGTGAATTGTCTACAACCTTAGTGTGGAAACGTATTACAGCTAAAGTTCTGGAAGCCTTTGTATGCATGCAAACAGCCTTGGGTAGATGTTGGCAGTGCAGATTCGCATCTGAGGTGCATATCTTTATCTCTAGCACGGTGTATCATCCTAGCAGGATCGAACTGTCTAGCGACATATTTTGATGGAAATGAATGTGTGCATCCTCCGCATCCAAGATTGCCAGATGGTACACATCTGGCATGGTATATGTCTGCATGGCTACAGCTAGACTGGATACTGGTGGAAGTTAAGCGGCCTGCTATGTGCATGCATTGCAGTCATCTGCAGCACGAGGGAATTCAATCCATGTCACACAAAAATTTACTTGGCAGGCTTTGCCTTTTACCTTGAACTTGCTTAGAATGAACAAGCTGTTACATTTCTTTCTCTTCTGTAAAGTTTTCCCATGCTGGTGGGAGAAAGGAGTTTGAAAAAAAAATACTTTTTAATGAACTACTTACCAATTAGTATGGTCACACTAGCCAAACTGTTTGGGGCATCACAGATGTTTCTGTCCCCCTAAAAAGTAAATTTTTCATGCTCCAGGTGAAAGATGTTTAAATGTCATACATGCAAAAATTTGCAGCCAGGATATTTTATTTTCTTTCTCTATTTTTAGAGACACTGAATAATGGGAATGTGTGTGTTTCTCTCCTCCCGCACATAAAAATAATGCTATCTCTTTTTTAAAAAAGGCTTTTTTAAAAAAAAAACGAGACTTCGTTTGACGTGATGTGTAGAACAGTTCTTTGCGAGGAAATGAAATGTATTCAATTTAACAGGAGTGGGGAGGTTGTTTTTTTTATTGTGAGGCTTTCTTTGTACAGATTTTTTCTTAACGGCTGTGATTTGAACCTCTTGCCATTCATTAGGGTTATTTCATTGTAGCCATTATTACTGTGCCAAATGTACTGTACTCTAAAGGATGTGAATGTGTATTGTTTTTGAACCTAATAAATACAATGATGTTAAAAACTGAAATTGTTTCATTAAGTACTTTCAAATGCAAAATGAAAAGTGTACTGAGGTTTGATGCATAATGTACATTACCAATGGTCAAAATCAAATAAGGAATTTCAATAGCTTATCATCATGACTTGAACATAAAGGTTGGGTTTTTTTTAATTGTTGTTGGTTTTATTACTATACTTTGAGTCTCTCAGACAGCATGGACATTGACAGACTTTTTCTAAGGTCTTACTTAGAAATACAGTAAAACCCCTACTTGCAAAAAAAAAGTCCGTTCCGTAGGCTTTTGCTTAAATCGCATTTTTTGTAACTCGAAACAAACCTATAGGAAAAATTATTTTGTATGTAACTCGAAATAAACCCATCGGAAAAATGAAATTTTTATGTAAATGGAAGCAAACCCATAGGGAAATGAATTTTTATGTAACTTGAATCAAACCCATAGGAAAAAGAATCTTTATGTAACTCAAGGCAAACCCATAGGAAATCGTGTAAATCGGAACATGGTTTTAGCACAAAATCATTATGTAAGTCAAATTTTATGTAACTCAAGGCATTTATAAGTCGGGGTTTTACTGTAACTTACAACCTCGAGAGCTGAGGATACAGCCTCATGAGCCATGCCTCAAAGATAATCCAGAGTTATGTGGCTTTAAAATAGACACATGGTGTATTATTAAAAAAAGCATTTGTGCCTTTTTGAAAATTATTTACTATTAATTATTGTCCAAATTACAACCAGTTTCACATTATTATTATGCACACACTGTGGGACTGCCATCAAGCTAATTCCCCATGTATTCAATGCATTTATTCAGGCCAACCTGTTTAGTTTTGTCGTTGGAATGACAAAAATAATACAGAAAAGCTTTTCGTTATATGCTTGTGGGCACCGTACTTTTGCATCTTCAAAAGAGCTACACTCTGGTTAAAAGCACCTTCATAAAATGTATATCAGAGAGCAAACAAAACAAAAAGACAAAAAAGTATTTGGGGCACCTTGAAGACTAACTGCTGTACTGTATAGTCTTTTAGGTACCACAACATTTCCGTCTTGTAGACATCCAAACCACTTTTTATCCATCTTGTTTTGGAAGACTACCCTTGTGCAGTCTCAATATGGCCTTCAACCATGGAATATAGTTGTATGCACTATATGTTGCAACCTTGTTCATTTTCCAGAGCTACTGTAGTCAGGCACTTCAATAAATTATATAATTGCTCTGCATAAAACAGTAGTTGAGAATTTAACTATGGGAGAGAACACTTCTTGTAACACTCAGGTTCCATTAGATGTATTTAACAAAAGAGTGTCTAATATGTTTATGTCATGACAGGAGAATAATCCTGATTAAAGTTAATTTAGACCTCTGTGAACTTCAATGGACAGAGTAGAAAACTAACTGGTAAAAAAAACATGAGTTCTTTTAGCTTTAATATTTGAGCAGAACAGGATATTTCAGGAGCTGTAGTTTACATTAAAACCTACTGGAATTTTGTTTCCACTATTAAAAGAAGATGAACCCTGTTTTGCATTTCAGGAAGAATTCTGCAAAAAATAAAAAAAATGATAGAAATGTTTGGGTTTTTGTTTTTTTGCTAAAACCTTTTCATCTTCTTCATCTGGACATTCTATATATTTACCTACTCACCCATTGGTGACCTAGAAAAAATAACTCCATAAAATAATACATATCCAATAATGTGATACACCAACTCAACCACAATAATTTAAAAATGAAGCTTAGATTTCAAAAATGATATTAAGAACATTCAATAATATGTTCTTAAAGAATGCTTTAAAATATTTGGTCACTTCATAAAGTTATCCCACTGATGTGTTCTTATCTTAACACATTATTGTAATCATGTTTCCTTACAGGCAATAGAATTTTTAAAATGCATTTTTCAAAGTTTAATTCTCCAAACTATTTTTTCTTTATGTTGATTAAAATATAAACTTCTAAAGTAATCTTCAAATTAATGTGTGGCATTTAATAACCTGTTTTGGAGGGTGTGTGGAATTGTCATTTTTATCTGTTTCCACTATACAGTAAAACCTTGCATAAAGAGCGCCTCGCTTAGAGACTAACTCACTTTAAAAGCAGAATTTTCTCTGAATGGTCACTTCGCTTAACAACTAAAAACTACCAAAAACTTGCTTAACAACTAAATCAGGGTTCACAATACACCCCCCCCCCGCTGCCACCAGAAGTCACAATCGGTCACTTACAATGGCAGCGATGGCACCTTTTCCAAGTGTTTCACTTAAAAAGCAACTCGCTAAAAGAGCAATCCCGTGGAATGCATAATGCTCTTTAAGAGAGGCACCACTGTATAATGTTCAGTCTCACAAAACCAAACATCACATTATATTCACACACAAAATATTCACACGTCCATTGGCAGCACAGGTAAATAAATAATATCTTGACATGCTAAACAATTTGATTTCACTTCTGTTTCAGCCTGATATGTAGAAAGAGAGGTTTTCTTGCTTAATTGCTTCTGGGATTCATGTTCTGCCTTTCAGGGCAATACCTTCCTTAGAAATCTTTAAAAGGTTTTGAAAACAATGTAAGAAACTGTTTTTTTGGGGGGGAAACACCATACAAACTGAAGACAGAGGCAATTTTGAAACAAGGACACCACATCTCAGTAAAATTGAGAATGAAATACTGTAGTGATATAACACTTTGCTTATTTTATAATCACACTGAGAATGAAAAATTGCACATGTTTTCTCTTCACTAGTCAAGTTGTATAAAACTTTGCCAACCTGTTTTGCATTTCAGGAAGAATTCTGCAAAAAATAAAAACATCATAGAAATGCTTTTTGCTAAAAATTATTTTCAAAAAGCCCTTGTCTTTTGCTCAGTAGAAAAACTACTTGCACAACCTATAAGAGGGGTTGGTTTGTTGTTGTTTTTTTGTGAAAAATACAAAAAGAAAGAAGAAACATGGCGTCATTTTACTCTCAAGCAAGAGTAAAAAAGAAATTACAAAAATGACGATAGCTTGACAAGATATGATATGTCAAGGCATCTGCTTTTGTCAAAGATGAAACTATTTGTAAGTATTCTTTGCATCCTTATGTGATAGTTCATTTAACAACCAATAATGATTGGGACTGTATACCTTTTTCTAGAAGAAAGTCAGCGTAGGAGGTATCCATGAAGAGATTCTTTAGTGTACCATCCTATAAATCTGATGCTAAGGCTATAAAAGAAGCCTTGAAAAGTTGAATCTTAAGAGCTAGGCAATGGTTGTATACAAGTCCCCTGATTTAGTTTAGAGACCAATTTGGGGCTTCAGAATATATCCTGATTTGGCATGGCTTGATTTATAACAGAGATTCTCAACCTGTGGCCAGCAGGCCATATGCAGCCCACAACACCATTTCATGTGGCCCACCACCACCTCCACCACACCAGGAAGTGCCATGTGGTGGAGGAAGGGCAAAATGGCCATCCAGCCCCCAAAGCTGTCTGACAGAGAGTGACCCGGGGCCCGGCTTCAAAAGGTTCAGAATTCCTTATTTATAGCATCTCCATTTCTTGTACTGGATCCAAATCAAGTTGTAAATTTATAAAGTCTATGTATTGGAAAGTTGACATGGTAATAACTTCTTTGTGTAGTGATTTACATGAAATTTGGCTACATGATAAAGGAAATTGGGCAGCAAAAGATGAATTCATCAGCTAATTTTCAGACATCTTCACCTCCCAAGTAGAAAACTAGTTGCTGGAATCTATTTATGCTCCATTAATTTCCATATTTACCCCAAATCTGAATTGCTTGGTAAATTCACTTCACTCTGGAACCAAGTATAGCCACTTGTCTTTGATCCAAACCTCATACAAATCAATCTAAGTCAAGCCAATTTGGCACAAAACTTTGGACTTGTCTGAATCTGCTGCATAGTACTAGAGCAGGGAAGTCAACATAGGCACATTCTTTCATATATGGCTTTTTAGATAACATAGCAAAACCAGGGGAAAGAAAATGTTTCTCAAGGTCCTTGTGTTTAACAATACCAGCTTGTTTTGAAGAACAGTTTCCTTCCTCAGGGCAACTATAAATAGAAAGAAATATGCAACATTAAAAAAAGATAATTGTTTCTAAAAATGTTTTTGAAAACACATATCACATCAGTAATGAATACTGTAATGAATTTAAAGTCAGATTACATAGTTGTATAGTCCTTAAAGCATATACATTTAAAACCAGCGATAACTAATACACACTGATTCCCAAATCATGTAAAATAATACAATTTTGTATATATGCATTAACAATTAAATGTGTTTAAAAACAGACCCCCTGTCAGGTTATCTTCCTACACACTACTGCTACATAGAACTATGAAAAAATCCACTTTCCTATTAAGCATCTTTTGCTTAGCCCTATAACGGATGTGTTTTTTAAACCACATTGATAAGTATTTCATGTAATTCTTTAGTAAAGGTAAAGGTTTCTCTTGCTCAAAAGCCAGTCGTATCTGACTCTAGGGTTCAGTGCTCATCTCTGTTTCAAAGCCAAAGAGCCAGCATTGTCTGCTTCTGCAGACATTTCCGTCATCATGTGGCAGGCATGACTAGAGCGCACAGAATGCTGTTACCTTTCTACTGAAATGGTCCCTATTTATCTACTTGCAATTTCTTGCTTTCAAACTGCTAGGTTGGTAGGAGCTGGGACAAAGACGGGAGCTCATTCCGTCCTGCAGTACTCGGGAATCGAACTGCTGACTTTCTGCCTCCCAGTCAGCCACTTAGCCACTTGAGGCACTGCAGTCTTTAATCATGCAAATTAGTCCTTTTATTCCATCCTTTCTTTTCACACATCTGATTAATTCTAAACACTTAGCTTCCTTATTGTAATCTGAATTTGAAATGGTCTGATGACTTTTTCAGTAGAGTATTCTAAAATTATTTTTAATATTTGAAATGTCTATTGGTTTTAGCTATTTTTATTGGTATTAGCCACATTTGAGTTCTTTTATGGAGAAAGGTCAGGCAATTTTAAAAAAATAAGTAAGTGAGTAAGCAAGCCCAGGGGGAGTGGATGGTGTCATCATTCCTACAAATCAGAAAGTCCCAGGATTTCGGCCTGGCTCTGCCCTACTTTTGCACAGCAATATTATCAGTACAACAAGGGAGACATTCCACGTTCTCACTGAAATCCCCAGGGGTCAAATCATTGGTTTGAAAATCCTGACTTGTCCCTTTCTTAACTATTTTTCCCCACTTTGTTCACATTTCCCCCTCTCCAACAACTTAAATTAGTACTTGTACAATCTTCTTCAAGTGCCATATCCGATTCCAAATATTGGCTACCCTCATGGAGGTAATCAGCCATGAAAATTGCCCTGGAGACAATATAATGCAGTGGCCTTTCATTTGTCTTCTGCATCACAGCATAACACCCATACCACCAATCCAGTTCCAAGAGTCACTTTCTGGTCCTGAGCCCTTTTGGCACACAAGGTCTTCCTCAGCCCCAGGCCAGTATTGATGAAGCTGCTGCCTTCCATCAAGATGGGTTCAAGTGATCATCTGTGCCCTAAGATGCCAGTTATTTTATTTTGGGATGCATTTGTTTGGTCTGTTTTTGATTCATTGTGAGTTTTGTTATGTTATTTGATATTTGTATGTACACCACCCAGAGTGGGAAATTTTCCAAATGGGCAGTATAAAAATGTAATAAATAAAATAAATAAATAAAGTTGGAATTAATTCACTTGGAGACCATGAATCTTCCCTATAGACTTCACCACCCAAGGCTTTAGTCCTCATGGTTGTTAAACACCACCTGACAATCCACATTTGAGTTGCTGGCAGTGTGGTCTACTCTATTACCATAGCAGGATAACCTGGCCAGATTGGCAAAGGCAGCACATCTACTCTTCAGCTGCCTCTTGGGGACATTTACAGATATAAATAACACTTCTTAAATAGAATAGACATTGTAATAAACTGAGAGTAAAGACAGACACTTTGTAGTACTGTATATCTAGAATGCAGAAAATTATCACATAAGTGATGCTCATGCAATCCGGATGCTTCTGAAGGTTGACTAGCCATGGTGTCAGAGTGCAGGGAGCATGCAGCTGGCAATAAGACAAACATCAGGACAAATAGATAACAGGCCAAACAGAATCTCAGTCCAGAGTACAAAACCAAAGGAGCAGGAACATGACAAGCAGTCTTATGGCAACTGGAAATAAGGCAATGGGAAGTGATCAAAAGCAAGAAAAGTTCATTTAGAAGATGGAAGGCTTGTCTGAATGAGGACAGCAGGCAGAAACATAAATTCTGGCAGAACAAATGCAAGGCAACAATCAGGAAAGCAAAGCAAGACTTTAAGGAGCGTATAGCTAAAAATACTCAGAGAAATAACAAATACTTCTTTAAGTACATTAGGAGTAAGAACCCAACTAGGAAGGCCATTGGACCATTAGATGACAATGGAAGGCAAGGGGTTATTAAAGAGGAAACAGAGATTGCAGAGAGACTCAATGAATTCTTTGCTTCAGTATTCACTGAAGAAGACAGAGACCACATGCCCAAAACAGAGCCTATCTTCGTAGGGAGGGAAACCAAAGAATTAAGCCAGATAGAAATAACCAGGGAGGAGGTCCTTGCATGTCTTGTTAAACTAAATGCTAACAAATCACCAGGACCAGATGGCATCCATCCACGAGTTCTCAGGGAACTTAAAGATGAAATTGCTGATCTCCTAGCCAAAATATATAATCTTTCCCTCAAATCAGGCTTTGTGGCTGATGACTGGAAGGGAGCGAATGTAACACCAATTTTCAAAAAAGGATCCAGGGGTGAACCAGGAAATTACCGACCTGTCAGTTTGACATGTGTCCCAGGTAAAGTGATGGAAACCATCCTAAAAAATAGAATTAATAGGCACCTAGAAGAGAAGCACTAAATGGACACTTCTCCAAGTGGAGGGAAGTAAAGAGTGGGGTCCCCCAAGGTTCAGTACTGAGACCCCTGCTTTTCAACCTTTTCATAAATGATCTAGAAATAGGAGTAAATAGCAAGGTAGCCAAATTTGCTGACGACACTAAATTATACAGGGTAGTGAAAACTGTGAGATTGTGAGGAGCTCCAGAGGGATCTCTTGACACTGGGGGAGTGGGCAAAACAGTGGCAAATGAACTTCAACACTAGTAAGTGCAGAGTGATGCATGTTGGGGCAAAAAACTCCAATTACATTTATAAACTGATGGGGTCTGAACTCTGCGACAAACCAGGAAAGGGACCTTGGTGTCTTGGTGGGCAGCTCAAGGAAGGTGTCAACCCAGTGTGCCTCAGCAGTGAAAAAAGAAAACTCAATGCTAGGGATCTTTAGAAAGGGTATAGAAAATAAATCAGCAAGTGTCATTTTGCCTCTTTATAAATCTATGGTGAGGCCCATCTGGAATACTGTGTACAGTTCTGGTCGCCATACCTCCAGAAGGATATTATGGAGCTGGAAAAAGTGCAGAGTAGGGCAACCAAAATGATTAGGGGACTGGAACACCTTCCTTACCATCTGAGGCTGCAACGGTTGGGCCTCTTCACTCTTGAACGATGGCATCTAAGAGGTGACCTGATTGAAGTTTATAAAATCATGCAGGGTGTGGACAAAGTAGATAAGGAAAAACTGTTTCCCCTATCGCACAACACAAGAACTAGGGGGCACTCCATGAAACATTTGGGTACTAGTTCTCAAACAAATAAGAGAAAGTACTTTTTCACCAAGGATCACTGGTCTATGGAACTCCCTGCCAGAAGAAGTGGTGACAGCTGCCAGTCTTGACAGCTTTAAAAAAGGATTAGACAAGTTCATGGAGGACAAGGGTATCAATGGCTATAATTATGGATACCTAAGAACAACCTCCAGGTTGGAGAGATAGGCAGGATATCTCTCAATGCCATTTCCAGGGAATCCTAAGCAGGTGAAGGTTTAGGATTACCCTGGAATACCCTGAAAGAAATGGTGAGCCACTGTATGAGACAGAATGCTGGACTGGATGGGGTCCTGTGGCCTGTTCCAGCAAGGCTGTTCTTATGTTCTTATGATCTCCAGAAACCAGGCAGAAGATCTTTGGAACTAAGAACAAAGCAAGGAAACTTCAAGAAAACAGGGGGGGGACCCAGAAACCAAGCAATTGCATGTTTGCTGACCTTCATTGCTGAAGGCAGGTTCTGGGAGAAAGGGCTGGTTCTTACATAGCTAGCCACCCATGATCTCCAGGTGGAGCCAGTGGTGGCCATCAGCAGGTTCACACCAGTTCGCCAGAACCGGTAGCAGAAATTCTGGCTGGTCCCACCCATCCAAATTTTGAAATAAAGTAGTCCAAATTTGGGTGCAACACAGGGCTTTTCCCCTGGCCATACCCACTATACCACACCCACAGTGTGGTAGTAAAGTTTTTTGGAGCCCACCACTGGGTGGAACTTATGAAGGTCTTGAAACTTCCCCAGGGCTCTCAGGTGAGGCTTAGCAGTTGCAGCAGGCTGAGAGTCCAATCCTACAGGATTTAAAGCAGCTTCTCCCAGGCCGAGGGTTCCAGTCCTGCAGGATTTAGAGCAGCAGCTACAAATCCTAACACATGGTGAGATAAATTATGTCCTGCTGTGTATATTTTTAATTTTTTTTTGCTCACTTATGCTGGCTTCTTAAGATCTGCTATAGGATGTTTTATCATAATCTTACATTTTCTACTTTCTCATAAATGCTTTTGTAGAGATTGTTGGCAGCATGAGCAAATGTAAAGTTGCACACCCACCTGCAGGGTGCTGTTTTCTTTTTGATCATTTAAGAGTCCTCTCCACTTCTATCTGTAACATGCCTCAATGCTGGGCTCAGTCATAGGTCTGAGATATCTCCCATGGTCTAGTTGAGTCCGCAAAATTGAAGCTTCCCACTTAAAGCTCCCAAAGTCACAGTAATCTATACCTATAAGGAAAGGGTGTGGCAGTACATGTGCAGAACGCATTTCCACACTCCTGGAACTCATCCCGTGATACGTGGCACACACTTTCCTTTTGCAAATCACATCAATGTGGTGGGGGTCCCGAGGCCATGGGTGGGGCCTCTGCCCCACAAATTGAACAAAAGAAAAAACTACACCTCCCAGTGTCCTTTGGGGCAAGCTGTGCCCAATCAGGGAGGCCCAACAGTGCGCAGAATAGATGCCACAGTGGTCATGCCCAAAAAAAAAACTCCAATGGCCAACACGTGCCCAGGGAGAGGCATTTCAAAAAACCACTGCCCCTCTCCAGAGACTAGCCACCACCCGTGGAGCAGTCAGGAAAAAACTGCAGCTCACAGACACAGCGGCAGAAGGCGGCCAACCATGGTCAATTAGGAAGCATAAGGGATGGGGACTGGGGAGTGAAAGAAGAGAGAGAGAGGATAACACTGCAGGAAGAGGAGGAGGACAGAAGGGAAATAATGAGGGGGAGGGGGCAGAGACAAAAGAGAAGATAGGAAGAAAAGGAACACTATGTAGAAATAATAAAGAGAAATGACAGGCACATAAATACGCAGACACATGGAGGAGAAGGGGGATGATAAGAGATGAAAGAGCAGGAGGAGGTGAAGAGGGGGAAAGGAAAAATACTAGGCTGCAGTAAGAGACATCATGAGGGGGCTGACACACACCCAACCACCGCTTGCTGGGCATCTAAACTTGGGGACACGTGGATGGAAGAGCCACATCAACTACATCTCCCAGCACCCTCAACGCCAATTAAACAATGCCATGTTGATCCCTGTGAGGCAGAGGGAGGAGGAAGAGGAGGCAACGATGCTTGGGCTGCAACATAAAGACTGAGAATCATGCACACTCCAAAACACATCCAGGGGCATAAAGTCCGGCAGGCCCCCTACCTCTGAAAAAAGATAAATAGTTACATGAACCCAGCCCAGCACCCCCAACCCACCCCCAAGCAAAGCCGGGCAAAAATGCTAGTTCATTCTAATCTTTAGGACCTGCCAGATAACCATGTTCCATTGACAAGAGAGTACTATGTTCCTTTATCCTCAAAACGTTCAAAAAGTATGTGGGGATAAAGTCTATGTTAAGTCCCCAAATTTAATTTACACATGGCATAAACTGATCCCAGCCACCAATCTTTTGAATTCTCCCCAAGGACAAAAATGTTTATATATCTCCACTGTATCCAAAATTGGAAATGATGGGTTTATACTGCCCTTCAAATGGTGGCATGTCAAATCTGAATACTGTACTTAACAAGTCATAGAGAAATTCATGGCTACTTCCTTCTTTTGCCATTAGTAAGAACTATTGAACAGGAGATATTTTATATTCAGAGGTATCCTGAACAAAAGGTGTAGGAGATTGCAAGATAATTGGGAGTGCATTTCTAGAGAAAGGGACGTAGTTGGTCCAGACCCATGGAAGCACAAGAACATTCCAAAATGGAAGTTACAAATTTATCATGGTTCTCAGAGGCAATTTGAAGCACAGCTGCATCTGCAATTGTTGTAAACTTTTACAGTTAGCTTTTTTTTTAAAAAAAAATTGTACCTCCTATAGAATGGTAGATTGAGACCAGATGATTGAAGTAGTCTAATATTGAATGAGTCTGTGTTGAGTGATCAAGACTGGAATGATGCTGTGCTCTTAGCCAGGGATTCTCAACCTGCGGCCCACGGCACCATTTTATGTGCCCTCCCCCACCGCCTCCACCATGCCGGGAAGTGCCATATGGTGGAGGAAGGGCAAAATGGCTGTCCTGCCCCCAAAGTTGTCTGAAGGAGTGTGACCTGGCCCACAGCTTAAAAAGGAGAACTCCTGCTCTTAGCAATAGGCTCACACACAAAAAAAAGATTGTAGCCTTACCTACCTCTGTTTAATGAACTAGTTTAGGATCATGTATCTGAATTTCCCCCTTTTATAATAGCGTCACCATATTGATCATAATGTTCATATCTCCAAATGTTGCTATGGCTGTCAAAATCTCCAATTAGAAAGTGAGTGTCTTGGTTTTCTATATTAGACAGCCTCTTAAAGCCGATTGATATTAGTTGGTTTATAAATCAATATTACTATACACACAGCCAGTTTAACTGTCAAGATTTCTATATTGACCTCTTCGGTAGAGAGGAGTTTCTCCAGCAAAAATCCTTTCAACCCACAATAATCTCTGACATGAAATTATTATTATTATTATTATTATTATTATTATTATTATTATTATTATTATTATTATTATTATTATTATTATTATTATTATTATTATTATTATTATTATTATTATTATTATTATTATTATTATTATAAGTAGAGTCCATTGAGAGGACTATAGTAGCTGGTCTTACAAAAATGGCACTTCATTTTTATTTGCTGGGCCTCTCAACAATTAAACAACACTCATGAACTTTTGGATAGGTTTGTGCCATTTAGACAGAGGTGACATTATTGAGACCTTTTCCAGGGTTTTCTAGGTAGGGAATGCACAGAAGTGGGTTCCCATTCCCTTCTTCTGGGGGCATTCTGGGTCTATACAGCTTGCCCAAGGTCACATTGGCTGGCTCTTCTCCTGGGAGGCACAGTAGAGCATCAAACTCCCAACCTCTGGCTCTGCGGACAGCTATCTAAACCACTTTGCTATCCAGCTAGCCTAATAACATGTTAGTAACAAGGAATGGGAATTTGATTCTCTTGCAAATGGAAATAATAATAATTATAATCCCTTGCTGACACAAAGTAGTTAGCATTGGCAAAGAATACTGTTTAATTTTTTTTTTGTTGTTGTTCAGTCGCACAGTCGATTCCGACCCTTTGCGACCCTATGGACCATCGTTCTCCAGGCGCCTCTGTCCTCCACCATCCCCCTCAGTCCTCCCAGTTTTGTGCCCATTGTGTCTACAATACCATCTATCCATCTCATCCTTGGCCTCCCCCTTCTTCTTTTGCCCTCCACCTTTCCCAACATCACGGCCTTCTCAAGTGAATCCTCCCTTCTCATTTGATGCCCAAAGTACTTTAGCCTCATCTTTACTATTTGACCTTCCAATGAGCAGTCAGTGTTGATTTCTTCTAAGATTGACCTATTTGTTCTCCTCGCTGTCCAAGGTACCCTCAAAACTCTCCTCCAACACCACATTTCAAAGGCATCTATTCTTCTGCGTTCAGCTTTCCTAATTGTCCAGCTCTCACATCCGTACATTACCACTGGGAATACCATTGCAATTTTTTTAAAAAAGTAAATTAAATTAAATTAAAAAAATTAAATTTAGATTTTTTTAAAAAAAAAATTAAACAAAATTAAGGTTTTTTACCTTTACCTTTTACCTAAGGTTCTACTTCTCACTTATGACACTTATGGCCAGTTTACTTGTGGGAAAGGGTTTGTAGACCCATGATTTTAAAAGAAAGCCAGATTTCATGAACTCAGGTAAAGAACCGAAAACAGAACCTGAAAGAAAAACCAGCGTTTCTTTGGCCAATATGCATCAGTGCTCAGCAAGACTTTCTTCCATGAGTCAACAATTCTCTTACAATTTTTCCATACAGAAACCAATTTGTCTTTGAAACACCCCACCAGCCCTTGGTCATTCCCTTCAAATCAATTCTCGACTCCACTTATCTGCTTTAAAACTCCCACATGCCTCCTGCATTTAAATCCTACCAAATGCCATCAGACAAAGTTCTGCCCTTGATGGTTTTAGGTGGACTGGTGGCTCCCTTGTGTTCATGCCTTTTCCTTCTCTCTCATAATTATTCTTGAGGCCAAGCCTGGATTTCCTTTCACATTTGTGCATCATGCAGGTGATAAAGATGTTTGGCAGAGCTATCCTGCAAAAGTAGGGGGCAGCTATTCAGGAGAAGACCATGGCTTTATTTATCCCTTCTCCTCCTTTTACCCTGTTCTCACAGTCTCACCCTCCACCCCAACTGTTAAAGTCAAAAATAACTTATTATGCCATCTCCAGGTCCATTAAAGGAACACATGAGAAGAAGAGTTAAGATCCTGCAGATCTATAGCATCCTGTGTCACAACCACCCCAGTTCTTCTCTAAGAAATTAAACTCCCAGTGGTAGCTGAATGGTTCCCACTTTTCCAAGCACTGTATTTTTGTGTGCTTGTTGTTGTTCAGTCACACAGTTGATTCCAACCCTTTGCAACCCCATGGACCATTTTCCTCCAGGCACCTCTGTCCTCCACCATTCTCCTCAGCATGCCCAGCTCTGTGCCCATTGCATCCAATGGAAGGAGGAATCACAATATGGGATCAAAATTGTGGGGAAAACATCAACAATTTGAGATATGCAGACGATACCACCCTAATGGCAGAAAGTGAGGAAGACCTAAAGAACCTCTTAAGTGGATTGAAGGAGAAGAGTGCAAAAGCTGGCTTGAGACTTAATATCAAGAAAACCAAGATAATGGCAACAGGTCCGATCAGTCCCTGCAAAATAGATGGGGAAGAAGTAGAAGCAGTGACAGATTTACTTTTCTAGGATCTAAGATCACTGCAGGTGGCGACTGTAGCCATGAAATAAAAAGATGACTGATTAAGGAGAGACAAGCTATGAGAAATCTGGGGAATATAGTGAAAAGCAGAGACATCACCATGAAAACAAAAATTCGCATAGTCAAAGCAATGCTATTCCTGGTGGCAATGTATGGGTGTGACAAGCATTGTATTGTTGGGTTTATTTTTCACTTTGGATATGGACCAAAAATAGCAAAGGAGTGTTACTCCTGCCATACCTTCAAAACGACGCTGTCCAAAATGGTCCCAAGCATGTTTTACAGAAACATCTTAATAATAATTGTGTGCCATCAAGTTGATTCCAACTTATGGCATCCTATTTCATGGTTTAGTAAAGGTAAAAGCAAAGGTTTCCCTTGCTTGAAAGCCAGTCGTATCCGACTCTAGGGTTCATAAGAACATAAGAACATAAGAACAGCCTTGCTGGAACAGGCCACAGCCCATCCAGTCCAGCATTCTGTCTCACACAGTGGCTCACCATTTCCTTCAGGGTATTCCCAAGCAGATGCCTTCACCTGCTTAGGATTCCCTGGAAATGATATTGAGAGATATCCTGCCTATCTCTCCAACCCGGAGGTTGTCCTTAAGTATCCATAATTATAGCCATTGATACTCTTCTCCTCCATGAACTTGTCTAAACCTTTCTTAAAGCTGTCAAGACTGACAGCTGTCACCACTTCTTCTGGCAGGGAGTTCCATAGACCAGTAATCCTCTGAGTGAAAAAGTACTTTCTCTTATTTGTTTGAGAACTAGTACCCAAAGGTTTCATGGAGTGTCCCCTAGTTCTAGTATTATGCGATAGGGAAAACAGTTTTTCCTTATCTACTTTGTCCACACCGTGCATGATTTTATAAACGTCAATCAGGTCACCTCTTAGACGTCGTCGTTCAAGAGTGAAGAGGCCCAACCGTTGCAGCCTCAGATGGTAAGGAAGGTGTTCCAGTCCCTTAATCATTCTGGTTGCCCTCCTCTGCACTTTTTCCAGCTCCATAATATCCTTCTGGAGGTATGGCGACCAGAACTGTACACAGTATTCCAGATGGGGCCTCACCATAGATTTATAAAGAGGCAAAATGACACTTGCTGACTTATTTTCTATACCCTTCCTAATGATCCCTAGCATTGAGTTTGCTTTTTTCACTGCTGAGGCACACTGGGTTGACACCTTCATTGAGTTGTCCACCAGGACACCAAGGTCCCTTTCCTGGTTTGTCTCAGAGAGTTCAGACCCCATCAGTTTATAAATGTAATTGGGGTTCTTTGCCCCAACATGCATCACTCTGCACTTACTAATGTTGAAACTCATTTGCCACTGTTTTGCCCACTCCCCCAGTGTCGAGAGATCCCTCTGGAGCTCCTCACAATCGCTCACAGTTTTCACTACCCTGTATAATTTAGTGTCGTCAGCAAATTTGGCTACCTTGCTTTTTACTCCTACCTCTAGATCATTTATGAAGAGGTTGAAAAGCAGGGGTCCCAGTACTGAACCTTGGGGAACCCCACTCTTTACTTCCCTCCACTTGGAGAAGTGTCCATTTAGTGCTACCCTCTGTTTCCTGTCCCTTAGTCAGTTGCTGATCCAGGACAAGACCTGTCCCTTTATTCCATGACTGGTAAGTTTATTCAAGAGCCTTTGGTGTGGGACCTTGTCAAAAGCCTTCTGAAAGTCCAGATAAACAGTGTCAACTGGATCCCCCTTATCCACATGCTTGTTGACACTCTCAAAAAATTGCAACAGATTAGTGAGGCATGATTTGCCCTTGCAAAAGCCATGTTGGCTCTCCTTTAGCAGCGCCTTCTCTTCTATGTGCCTATTAATTCTATCTTTTAGGATGGTTTCCATCACTTTACCTGGGACACATGTCAAACTGACAGGTCGGTAATTTCCTGGATCACCCCTGGATCCTTTTTTGAAAATTGGTGTTACATTCGCTACCTTCCAGTCATCAGGCACAAAGCCTGATTTGAGGGAAAGATTATATATTTTGGCTAGGAGATCAGCAATTTCATCTTTAAGTTCCCTGAGAACTCGTGGATGGATGCCATCTGGTCCTGGTGATTTGTTAGTGTTTAGTTTAACAAGACATGCAAGGACCTCCTCCCTGGTTATTTCTATCTGGCTTAATTCTTAATTCAGTTGCTCACTTAATTCAGTGCTCATCTCTGTTTCAAAGCCGAAGAGCCAGTGCTGTCTGCTTCTGCAGACGTTTCCGTGGTCATGTGGCAGGCATGACTAGACACTGGAGTGCATGGAAGGCTGTTACCTTCCCACCAAAGTGGTCCCTATTTATCTACTTGCAATTTCTTGCTTTCGAACTGCTAAGTTGGCAGGAGCTGGGACAAAGACGGAAGCTCATTCCGTCCTGCAGTACTTGAAAATCGAACTGCTGACCTTCCGCCTGCCAGTCAGCATAAAAATACAGAGAAGGAGTTTACCATTCTCTTTAAATGGTGCTCTTGATTGATCAAGGCCATACCTCTGAGGTGTACAATGGGGAATTTAACTCTCAACCTTAATTCTTTAGCTTAATTCTTTACTTTCAATTTAAATTAATAGCAGTTAAGTGTACAATAAACAGAACAAACATGCCTATGAAGATTGTGTTTTGCATAAAGCACGGGATTGAGCATTTAATCCTTTTTTTGAACTGGATGAGGAGTCAGTGTTTTCACTGTTGGATAACCAGCTGCAAGAACTAACTGGACAATCTGCATTAGAAATCCTAAACGAAGGCTTGTAGTTGAATTGGACATGAAAAATAACTTCTGGGCCGGGACTCCTTGCTCATGGTCACTCATGCACTGGTGACCTCCAGACTAGATTATTGTAATGCGCTCTACATGGGGCTGCCCCTGATGACCATTCGGAGGCTGCAGCTGTTCCAGAATGCTGCGGCCCGGGTGGTGATGGGGTGTGGACATTATGCCCATGCCTCACCACTGCTTCGGGAGTTGCACTGGTTACCAGTTTGCCTCCGGGTGCAATTCAAGGTGCTGGTTTTGACCTTTAAAGCCCTATATGGTAGTGGGCCAGGTTACCTCAGAGACCGCATCGGCCTAAGGATGCCTGTCCGTCCAACCAGAGTGGACCAGAGGGGCTCTCTAATTGGGCCACTGGCCAGGGGGGCTCGCCTCTCTGGAACAAGGAGGAGGGCCTTCTCTGTGTCCGCACCGGCCCTTTGGAACCTCCTGCCAGTAGAACTGCATCTCCAGACGGAGTTGTTGCCCTTTAGAAAATAACTAAAAACCTGGTTGGCAAGCCAAGTTTGGGGTGCAGGTGGAGGGGTGGCTTCCGTTGGGTGGTTGGTATAGAGGAGTATGCCTTCCCCCATGGTTCCTCAGTACCTGCACCCCTTTTTAGGGGTGGGTTCTTAACTCTGTTTTTATCTGTTTTATTCATGTTGTGAACCGCCCTGAGTCGGCCGTGGTAGAGTGGGCGGTATAGAAATCTAACAATAAATAAATAAATAAAATAGATACCTAACTTCTTGAACCCTCTAGCCAGCTCTTAGGTTTTTGAATCCTCAAAATTCTTCATGTTGTTAAGAGGGTTCATCTGGGTTTTTCACATTTTATGGAAACAATCTGCATGGTTTTACATGTAAAATCACAGTAACAATTATCCTGCATATACAACCCACTAACAGATTCTGGAGACAGAGAGGTTTACAGTTTGGATAAGTGGTGGTTCAGCAACATACTGAATGTCGTAGAAGAGATGAGTCATTCTCCAATCTGCAATTGCCCTCCAGGCATGTTGGATTACAACTCCCATTACCTCTAAAGAAGCTGTCATTCTGGAGGAGAGAATAGGAGTTGTAGTCCAACACACTGGAGTGGGAGGATCACATTTGAAAAAACAGAACGGTGGCAATATCCCCTCAATGCAAGTTGCAAATATTTTCCTGATCTTCTGATCCTGCTTGTAAACAACAGATTCCAGGCATTCTCCTTGGAACCATACAGTTTCAAGGTAAAAATTAAGCCTAGCCATAAATATTCTTCCTTAAGCAAGATGAAGCTGGAAATGGAAGAATGAGAGACCTTGGGGGTATGAAGGAAATCACCTTGGGTCTAAATCAGCGGAGGAGGGGGGCTTTTCCCAAACATCTGGGGAAAACATACTGCCATGAGGTCCTTTAAAAATACCAGCAGCAAATGCCATGTGACTAGAATGCATAATGGATAGTTTTCAGCTACAGAGTTTTATAAATCAAAAGACACTTTCCATGCACGTTTAGTGCTAAGATTGCCATTAAAAGAACCGCCGCCAATAGGTTTGCCCCCTGAACTAATGGAAGCAAGGTTAAAGTTTGTTAACAGGCCAACACAGAACTGTTCCTGTTGTACAGTAGAGATCAGAACCTCCCAGGGTAGCAAAGCCACCCTCTAAATTGGCTTGGTAATTCAATGAATTACAGCTTCAAGCTCTGTCCTCTCTTAAAGCAGAAACCTCCCAAATTTGCCAATGGAAAAGTCCTTCATCATGACAGAAGCTACATGTGGTGTTCTACATACAGTGGAGCCTGGACTGGGCATCTTGGGAGCAAATCAGGATGTTATTCTTCTTCTTCTTCCATGTCCAGATCAAACCTTAAATTGCCAAAATGAAACAAACTTCTTGACTTTGTCATTGGCCAGAATTAAATCCTCATCAGTACATGTTTCTGGTGGTAAACAGCAGACTAGTCAATGAACCAGGTTCTGTATCTCATTGTTCTGTGCAGGACAATGACAATAAAGATTTATCTATCTATCTCTTCACATTCACACAGTGTGTTGTTGTCTGCCAGCAACCCCTACATGAGCATGTTGGTCTTGCATTTAGGAATTCCAACACTCAGCCTATTCAGGGTCCTCCAAGTGATACAGGGGAGGTCAAATTATGTGTCCATACCCTCCTTTAATATTATTCCTATCGACTCAGGTGACTCCTTGGTTAAGAAATTTGCCTTGTTAGCTGGAAAGCTGGCAAGTCAGCAGTTCAAGACCTGAGTACTGTATGACGGAATGAGCGCCCATCTCTGTCCCAGCTCCTGCCAACCTAGCAGTTCGAAAGCAAGAAATCGCAAGTAGATAAACAGGGACCACTTTGGTGGGAAGGAAAACAGTGTTCCGTGCGCTCCGGTGTCTAGTCATGCTTGCCACATGTCCACAGAAATGTCTGCAGAAGCAGACAGCTCTGGCTCTTCGGCTTTGAAACAGATGAGCACTTCAGTGGGGGAAAAACATTGGGGACATGAAAGGAGCCTCATTCGGATGCCCCCTGAGCGAACTTCCTCCAGCAAAAATTCTTTCAACTCAGAAGGCACCTTTGTGTGCTTCTGACATGATTTAAAAAATATATTATTCCTTACTCAGTGAGCTCCTTCCTTCATCTTCTAATTTGATTTTGCTATTTTGTACCCTCAAGAATGTTTGTTCTTGCCATAATCAGGCAATTCAGGATGTATCATAGGAAGCTAGACCTAGGAACGGTACCAAACCTAGGAACTTTAAAGGCAGGGGCTTAACAAGCCCAATGCAATCCTCCATCTCTCTCTACTGAGCGTCTTTTCCTTAAGAGGGGCTTTGGTGCCACTTCTGAGGAACTCAACCCCCCTTATGTCACTTGGAGGACCCTGAATGGGGTGAGAGTCAGAATCTCTAAAAGTAAGACTAACATGCTCAAGCAGGGGCTGCTGGTAGACAACAACACACTGTGTCAATGTGGAGAGAAACAGAATCTGGCTCATTTGCTGGTCTGCCAATTACTGCTGGAAACATGAACCAATGAGGATCTAAGTTTGGCCAATGACAAAGCTCTTCTACCACATTCGTTTTGGCAGTTTAAATGTACAGGTGAAACTCAGAAAATTAGAATATTGTGCAAATGTCCATTCATTTCACTTAAAAGGTGAAACAAATATATGAGATATACTCTGTACATGCAAAGTGAGAGATGTCATGCCTTAATTCGTTATATGAGATTATGGGATGATTAAGGGATGCATGAGATTGAAGGGTTGGGGAAGGTAACAGCATTCTAGTCATGCCTGCCACATGACCATGGAAATGTCTGCAGAAGCAGACGGCGCTGGCTCTTCGGCTTTGAAGCAGAGATGAGCACTGAACCCTAGAGTCGGATATGACTGGCTTTCGAGCAAGGGAAACCTTTACCTTTACCTAAGCCATAAACATCAATATTATAACAAAGTAAGGCTTGAACTATCTCGCTTTGCATGCAACGAGTCTATCTCATATAGTTGTTTCACCTTTTAAGTTGCATTACTGAACTGAATAAACATTTGCACAATATTCTAATTTTCCGAATTTCACCTGTAAATGAAAAAAGAAGGCTGGAAATCACCTCGTAGCTTAAAAAGGCATTCTGCTTATCCCAGGGCAACAGGATTCCTACCTATACAAGCATTAGGAAAGGAGGAACCAGATACAGAACAGATTATTTTGTAGCATGTTTGCAGCCAATGTGATATTTGATACTTAGAGCAACAAATGTGTTACAATCTGTCATTCTGAGAGGAAAATCCCTAACTAGGTGAAGGTGTATGACTACACAGTACAGTATGAGGTTTTCTTACCTCTGTAGTCCTCCTGAAATAATAAAAAACTTTTGGTAAATGTCCTCAGAAATGTCAATATTCAATGTTAAATTTTTATCCTCAAAGTTAACAGCTCTTTACCAAATAAGGGAAATTATTTTTAAAAAATTGATGATACTGTATATTGAAACTGCCTTCTGTATGGTTATCCTTGCTTGCCAGAATACATTACTAGCTATTCACTTCTATAACCTTCTAGAACATATGGCAAATGTATTCTCTGCAGGACAGAAATGAGTTCCCGTCTTCGTCCCAGCTCCTGCCAACCTAGCAGTTCGAAAGCAAGAAATTGCAAGTAGATAAATAGGGACCACTTCAGTTGGAGGTTAGCAGCGTTCCATGCACTCTGGTGTCTAGTCATGCCTGCCACATGACCATGGAAACATCTGCAGAAGCAGACAGCACTGGCTCTTCGGCTTAGAAACAGAGATGAGCACTGCACCCTAGAGTCAGATACGATTGACTTTCGAGCAAGGGAAACCTTTACCTTTACCTATTCTCTCATGAAGTTAGATAATCAATTAATAGGTCTGAATGTTTTTTACATCTCACAGAGCTGGTTTTGCTTCTTTGATGAGTGCAATAAAGGAGTTCGCCTGACAGTTCTTATGAACTAAACAAAATGAGATTGGTTCATGACTCAATTGAATTATTTGGCTATTAGTGTTAGAAATGAACCAGTTTCAGTAATCTGGTGGGTAAAAGGATCAACAATACACCAGTTCCTTACTATAGCAGTAGGGGGTGCTGGGTTGCTTGACATTTTAAATTATGTGATGATGCTTTTCCTGGAGCAAACCCCTGCTAGCTTTAGAGTCATGGGAATTCTTCTTCTTTTGTGTCCTGATCAATTTATTATTTTTTATGATGACAGTATATGTTTTATTGCTGTTTTACTTTGTGATTGTGAACCGCCCTGAGTCAGCCTTGGCCGAGTGGGCAGTGTAGAAATTGAACAAAGAAACAAATAAATAAATAAAACCCTGGACCACCAAAATGAAGCCACTTTGTTCATTTTTTGTTGCCCAAATCCTCATTGGTGCATGTCTCTGGCAGCAATCTGCAAACCAGTAAGTGAGCCGGACTCTGTGCCTCTCCATATTCATGCCATGTGTTGATATCTACCAGCAGTCCCCACTTGAGTGTGTTGGTCTTGCATTTAGGAACTCCAACCCTCAGCCTATTAAGGATTCCTACTATACAAGCATTAGGAAAGGAGGAACCAGATACAGAACAGATTATTCTGTAGCATGTTTGCAGCCAATGCGATATTTGAGACTTAGAGCAACAAATGTGTTACAATCTGTCATTCTAAGAGGAAAATCCCGAACTAGGTGAAGGTGTATGACTACACAGTACACTATGAGGTTTTCTTACCTTTGTAGTTCTCCTGAAATTATAAAAAACATGTTTGAATCAGGAGTGGGCATCAGCAGGTTTGCACCAGTTCGCCAGAACTGGTAGCAGAAATTCTGGCCCCACCCATCCAAGTTTTAAAATAAAGTAGTCCTAATTCGGGTGCAATGCAGGGCTTTTCCCCTGGCCACGCCCACCATACCATGCCCACAGAGTAGGTAGTAAAAAAAATTGGAGCCCATCACTGTTTTGAATACTCCCCTTGGAGGGGGGGGGGGCGTACTTGTTGTACATAAGAAAAGAGTACACCAAACAGAAGCCTGAGTTGAACCAGGGATTAGTACATATTTTATGCAAATGTACTGAATTTCAATGACTTATTTATACAGTATTTGGAATGTTCAGAACCTGATGCTTTGAGCACTTATATTTCAAAAGCCTAGGATTCAATCCCTTTATGATCAACCATGTTTGCTGTTCTGAATTAGGATTACATTTTAACCTATAAATCCAAGGGTTAACCATTGGAACTGGCTATAGGTTGCTATGCCTCGCCCTACTTGCCTGCACTCACCCTTCCTGCACACGGCCGATCTGGGTCCGCAGGTCAACGAAGGATTGAGAAAACCGGCAGTGGGGCAATAGCCCCACAAACGCGAAGAAAGGGAAACAACTTCACTTCCCAACATTCCTTGTGCCGCGCCGCGCCAGAACCAATCATGCTGAGAGGCTCTTGCACGGTGCAGTGTTCAGAAATGCGCCGCAGCCAATCAAAAGAAAACCATTTTTAAAAAACGCAGCACAAACACAAAGCGTCAACCCATAACTACAAGCCCCAGTGTCCTGCACGCCATGAGTGCGCAGAACGCTGAGGAAGCCGGCCCCCCAAAAATAAAACAAAAACAAAAACACCGGGAGAGCAAGTCTGCCAAGCCGCGGGAACCAAAGCCCCCCTCCCCAATGGCGCCTGAAGCTCCTAATCGGAGTTTCCCCTTTAATATCACTGGGGGGTTGTGCTCCCCCTCTCTACTGGCTCCCCTGGTGTTGAGAGGGTGGGGGGGACAAAAGGAGTCTGTCTCCCCCACCCTCCTGACCCCAGGGGACCCAACAGAGAGGGGATTCCCTCCCCCCCCCACACACACACGCCCCATATTAAAGAGAAGAAACCAAGTGGTTACTTCTCTTTAAAAATGGAGTTGGGGGGGAGCCCTCTCTCTACTGGCTCCCCTGGGGTTGAGAGGGTGGGGGGACAAAAGGAGTCTGTCTCCCCCACCCTCCTGACCCCAGGGGACCCAGCAGAGAGGGGATTCCCTCCCCCCCCACACACACACCCAATATTAAAGAGAAGAAACCAAGTGGTTACTTCTCTTTAAAAACGGAGTTGGGGGGGGAATCCCCCTCTCTACTGGCTCCCCTGGGATTGAGTGGGTGGGGGGACAAAAGGAGTCTGTCTCCCCCACCCTCCTGACCCCAGGGGACCCGGCAGAGAGGGGATTCCCTCCCCCCACACACACGCCCCATATTAAAGAGAAGAAACCAAGTGGTTACTTCTCTTTAAAAATGGAGTTGGGGGGGAATCCCTCTCTCTACTGGCTCCACTGGGGTTGAGAGGGTGGGGGGACAAAAGGAGTCTGTCTCCCCCACCCTCCTGACCCCAGGGGACCCAGCAGAGAGGGGATTCCCTCCCCCCCCACACACACACGCCCAATATTAAAGAGAAGAAACCAAGTGGTTACTTCTCTTTAAAAACAGAGTGTGTGGGGGGGGAATCCCCCTCACTACTGGCTCCCCTGGGGTTGAGAGGGTTGGGGGGACCAAAGGAGTCTGTCTGAGAGGGGATCACCCCCAGGGCACCAAAAAACACAAAAACAAACAATCAAAAACATTCAAAAATACACAAAAACAAACAAAAATAACACCCAAAAAGTAAACAACAACAAACATTTCCAACCACACCCAGCACCCAGCCAAACACCACAAAATCCAACCACCACCACCACCCCAAATAAAGAAAAACAGCTAACTCACCACCACACGACCTCATACCACAACGACTGGAAAAGAAATGAATAAAGAAAGAGACTACTTACTGGAAGAAGCTCCACCCAGAGGCCACGAGAGAAAAAACAGTCAAAATACAAGATAACCCCTACCAGCAGCACTTGCTGCCCACAATAATAAAAAAAATTCAAAAAGACACAATAGCCCCACACAAAAGGCCCCAAGAGTTTTTCGAAAAAGTATATCATCCTTTATTCTTTTTTTCATCCACAAAACCAAAACACCAAACAAAACTCATCACAGTTTAAAACAGGCCATCAAAAAAAATTGTATAAATAAGAGAGATGCCATTTCCAGGGAATCCTAAGCAGGTGAAGGCATCTGCTTGGGAATACCCTGAAGGAAATAGTGAGCCACTGTGTGAGACAGAATGCTAGACTGGATGGGCTGTTGCCTGTTCCAGCAAGGCTGTTCTTATGTTATACTAGCAAAGGTTGCCCGGCATTGCCGGGCTGTTTTAAATGGTGTTGGAAAGTTTTTGTTGTTGTTGTTGTTGCTAATGTTTGTAAAGAAGAGGTTAATCTATATTTGAAATCCCGCAATTTAAGCAAACAGATAATGTTAAAAATATCAACCTGTGTCTTAAATGATGAATATTTTTTTTTATTTTTAAATTTTTTATTAAATCTTTAATAAACATACAGAAAAAGAAAACATTAACAATACATTAACAGTACATTACACTAACAAGTCCATAATATCATACTAACAAACATTACTATATGGTAGCACATAACAATATCTATATTCATTAACTACTATTTAACCACCAAATATTAAGAACCTTTATTTCAAAATCCAAAATAATAGGAAAAAAAACTTTCTGTACTACCACTAATCTTTTTAACCAATAAAAAAAAAAAACACCCTGTGAATATATACAATGCCCGGAGAGTTTATTTTTAACTCAAGTCCAGAAACTTCTTTGAGATGGTACTGGTCCTGAACTATCACCTGCCATAATAGAGTGATCCACGAACGGTTTCCATATATTCCAGAATCTATTCTCTTTTAAATTATCTCTTTTGACTTTAATCTCCCATGTCAATTTATCGTTCAATGCTAAACTCCACATTTCTTTATACCATTCTCCAACCTGAATATCTACATCGTTTTTCCAATTTCTGGCTATACATTGTCTACCCGTTGTCAGTACAATTTCCAGTAGTTCTTTTTCCTCCTTGTTTAAACCCAGATCTTCCACATTCGTTAAAAGAATAGTACCCGACACCAACTTAACACTTTTACCCAATATTTCACCAAATTCATTTTCTATTTTTCCCCAAAAATCCCTTATTTTTTTACAACTCCACCACATATGTTCATATGTTCCATCAAATTCTTTACATCTCCAACATAACTTATCTCTTTTATTATCCATCTGGTAAAGTCTTAATGGTGTCAGGTACCATTGCCACAACATCTTGAAATTATGTTCTTTAATTCTTACAGACATTGTTCTCATAATTCTCTTTTTCCATTTATTTTTCCATTCAGTCTCCCCAATTTTTATATTCAAATTTTGTTCCCACTTCCGTTTCAAATCCTCCTGTGGATCTGCACCTCTATTCAATATATTATAAAGCTTACTTACAAGACCCTTAATACTACTTTCGCCTTTTCTAATCTTCCTTACCAATTCCTCAAATTCCGTAAGTACTCTATCTGATCCTAGTTCTCTTTTATATTTTTTATTCCAATTGTCCACCTTTAACTTCTGAAACCAATTCAAGTTTAATATCTCAAACATTTTTTTCCGCTCGGCATCAACATCACATGCTTTTAACCAATCCTTCAATAACAACGTCCCATTTTTATCCAATATTTCTATTTTTTCTTTATCTAATTTTATTGGGAAACACATCATATCAGTCAATTCCAAGATTGGGGAGAGATTCGGAACCATATCTTTTTTTACCTTCTTCCACACCTCCATGAGACCTTTCATCATAGTATTATTTGACCTTTTCACCTTATCTTTCATTCCCAGAAAATTCAAGTTTCCAATATTTCTGTATTCTTTCATTTCCAATTGTTCCCAAATTACCTTTTCTCTTGCCAAGATCTTCACAACATTCTTGACTTGAAATGCTCGATAATATACTAAGAGGTTTGGCATACCCAACCCCCCTTTTTTCTGAGACAAAAACCATAATTTCTTTGGAAGCCTAGATTTTTTTCCTCCATTACAAAAGTCATTAAACATTTTTTGAAACTCATTGATTTCTTTCTCTTTTAAATGGATCGCGAGCGTGTCAAATAAAAAGTTAATCTTTGGTAACAGTATCATTTTGCACATAGCAATCCTTCCAAACCATGACAGCTTTAACTTCTGAAGTTCTCGTATTTTATTCCTAAATTCAATTCTCAAGCTGTCATAATTCAATCGTTTAAGTTCTTCTAATTTGTTTGAAATAGTTATCCCTAAATACTTCAACTTATCTTTGATTTGTATATTAAGTGTCGACACCGTCCTACCCATCTCGCTCAATTTCAAATTACACAACATCAATTCAGATTTATCCCAGTTTATCTTTAATCCTGTTATAGCTTGAAATACTTGTAGATGATCTTTAATCCTGTCCATTACCTGTTCGGGGTGCTTCACCATAAGCAATGTATCATCAGCGTACATGCTCACTTTATTACCCATAATCCCTTCTATATTTAAATCCTCCCTTATACTTTTAGCTAAAATCTCCATTGCCATTATAAACAAAATAGGAGATAATGGGCAACCCTGCCTAGTACCTGCCTCTAGCTTTACCACATCCGTGAGCTCCTCGTTTACTCTAACCCTGGCATTTCCTTTTTGATATAGTAAATCTATAACCCTATTAAATTTATCTCCAAACCCATATTTTCTAACTATTTCCTTAATTGAAGACCACTGCAATGAATCAAATGCCTTAAAAATATCCAATGATAGTAATCCCACTTTTTCCTTTGTTTGATTAACACTGTCTATTAAATCTAATACCCTTCTAGTCAAATCCGCCATGTGTCGTCCTTTTAGAAACCCAACTTGATCAACATTTATATATTCCCCCATAAAACTATTTAAACGGTTAGCCAATATTGCCGTGAAGATCTTCGCATCTTGATTTATAAGCGAAATTGGTCTGTACGAATCCACTCTTTCCAAATTCTTACCAGGTTTTGGCAAAAGAACAATTGTAGTGTTATACCATGAAGTCGGGATTGATCCTCCATCTAATATATAATTATATAACTTCACCAATTTCGGGACCACCACCTCTTTAAATTCTTTGTAAAACTCTGTTGATAATCCATCCTCCCCCGGGGCTTTCCCTATCTTCAATCCGCTTATTACCCCCTTAACCTCTTTATCAGTTATCTTTTCCTCCATTTTCTTCCTATGCTCTTGCTTTATCCCATTCCCTAACTGCCTCTCCAATATCCTTTTAAGCTTTTCCATATCTATTTCTTTTTCTGCATATAACACCTGGTAAAATTCCCTAACTATTTTACATTTATCGCTATTCTTATTACACCTTGAACCTTGCCTGTCAACTAACACCCCAATTTCTCTTTTTTCCCTTTTAACCTTAGCTGCTCTTGCTAATAGTTTTGAGTTCTTATTACTAAATTCAAAATATTCTCTATTTAAATAAATCAGATCTCGTTTAACTTTATCAATATCTTTACCCATTACTTCTGCCTTGAGTCCTTGTAGTTTCAAGAGAATTTTTTTATCTTTACTCTTTACGTGTTCTTCCTGTAATTGTTTTATTTCCCTTTCTTTTTCTATGTGTTCTGCTTTATACCTTTTATATTTAAGGCTTGCCACTTTTATGCTTTCCCCCCTAAAAACTGACTTCATGGTATCCCATACAATATTAAAATCAACCTCATTATTATCATTCCATTGCCAACTTTCTTTCCAACTTTCCATAATTGCCTCTTTGCTTTTCTGATCTTTGAACAAATTAGGATCGTACCTCCAATTTCTAACTCTTTGAATATTTTTTGGTGCTTTCAATTCCAGATATACTTTAGCATGATCCGATTCCTTAATAATCCCAATTTCCGTACTTTCTATATCCCCAATTAAGTTTTCCGACAGAAAAACATAATCTATTCTCGAGTAGGTCCCATGTACATGCGAAAAAAAGGAATATGCCCTTTCCAAGCCTTTAAACTCTCTCCACGAATCCTTCAAACCCATAACTTTCATCCATTTGTCCATCGCCTTCCCTTTCACACCCATTCCACTTCTAGCAATGTTTGTGCAATCCATTCCTAACCTGATCAAATTAAAATCACCAGCCACAATAATTTTTGCAACATTTTCCCCCTCCACTATTTTCCGAATTTTTTCAAGAAACACTACTTGGTGGTCATTCGGAGCATAAATATTTACCAACAATATTTCCTCATCCTCCAATTTTCCTCTTAACAACAGATACCTACCCTCTTGATCAGCAATCTTTTTTGTGATTTCAAATCCTAACTTCCTAGAAATCATAGTTGCCACCCCTCTTGCTTTAGATGTTCCAAACGCCATCTCATAGTGTTGCATCCAACTCAGATAAAGTTTATTCGTATCTTTTGATTTCTGATGTGTTTCCTGTAAAAATAAAATATCTGGTCTATCTTTTTTCAAAGCCGATTCCACCCTCCGTCTCTTAAGAACAGAGCCTGTACCTTTCACATTCCACGATATTATTTTAATACTATCCATAACCAAATTCTTCTCCCAACTTTAAACTCTCCATCGGGCGTGCCACCAAAAACCCTTCACCATACCCACTACATAAAACACACATTTTTCACTCTCCCCACCTTCCAACGAAAAGTCGCCTCTGTCAACCAAAGAGGGGAGAGGGGGGACCTGCAAGATGCGCCCTACTGCCGGCGCTATGCGCTACTTACCCATTCTACCTCTATTAGCTAATTAAGATTACTACTATCTAATGCTCATCCTTCCTTACCTATCTCCTCCTCCATCATAATCAAAGACGGCTCCTCCTCCTCCTCCCCTCGTTGTGGTGTTCCACCTGTTGCCCCACCGGGCTCCTCCCTCCCATATTCCCTCCCCAAAGCTCCAGAATCCATCATTTCCTTCTTAAGATTTTTCCATTCTTCTGAATCTACTTGTACCAATCCCAACAAACTCAGGTATTCCAATGGATTAATGCCTTCATCAATAACTTGCATTCTTTTATCATAGAAAAAGCGCAATTGTGGAAATCTCCAATTATACCTTATATTTTTACCCATCAATAATTTAGTAACAGGCCTCATCTTATATCTCCATGTTCTTTCTTTTAGTGAAATATCATTGTAGACTTCTACATCTGAGCCATCAAATTTCAACGCGTCTGAACCAACACTTTTCAGATGAGCCATTACTTTTAATTTATCTGCCCAATTTGCAAATTTAACCAACACATTTCTTTGAGCCACTCTCCCTCTTCTTGGACCCACCCGGAATACACTTCCTAAATCCTCTTGAACAAATTCCTTCCCCATTTTTAAACCATTTAACCACTGAACCACCCTCTCTCTTAACAGATCCGGAGTGCGTTCCGGTACCTGACGGATCAAAATGTTCTGCTTTCTCATCATGTCTTCGACAGCATCTATCCTCATTTCTTGTTCCTGCAGTTTTAACTTACTGTCCCGCACCACCTCCTGAGTCCCTTTTACTTCCTTCTTTACCGCATCCACCTCGATTTGAACCACTTTCAGCATTCCCTCAAATTTATTCAAACTTAAGTCCACCTTTTTGGTATAATCTGTCAGTGTTGACATCATCTTTTCTTGCCTTTTAAACATTTCATTTTTATCTTTCACCCTTGAAGCCTCATTTTTCTCCATTTTTTGCGACAACTTGCCAATTTCCACCATAATTTGAGTCTGGTCCAATGACACTGTGGGCAGAGCTGTTGGCTGAACAGATTCATCCATTGGTGCTTTTTCAATCTTCTTAGGTTTTACAACCTGTTCTTCTTCTTTTGCTTTCGCTCTCGTACCTTTATCCATAGTGATGTAATATATTTCAAACCCAATGTTGCAGATCGCTGTAACAATTCCAATATAGTAAGGCTTACTACACTGCAGCCATAGGTTCCACCAATACAACCGTCAAGTTCTTATGTCAGCAGAAGATCCAAAATTTACTGTAATCCACAACGATGGAACAAAGGAAAACAAAAGAAAACAGCTCTCCAAACAGGCAGTTTAAAAGTAAAACTTGTTAACCACAAATAATCCTTTCCCACAAAGCCAGCAGTCAAATGACGTCTTCCAACCACAGCAAAAAGGCTTCAGAAAAACAGTTAATCAGGTTGCTGAGGGGGGGGGAGCTCAGAAGGAAAGAAAAATCCAGCCACCAAGGGGTTAAGGTGAGAAGTTGAGAAGCTATTTGTAATCCACACAGTAATGGAACCCTTCAATCAAAGCCACATAATCCTTCCTTTGAAGTGGATAATCAAAACACCCTTTTCCAGCGAGTGCCTTAACTTTATAGTGAGAAGAGGCCCCCCCTCTTCCCCCTCTTCCCTAAATGAGCAGGCAGTTTAGGCAGAAGAGAAGAGAGAGAAAAAACAAACTCCCACAGCTCTCCTCTTTTCCAGACCAGAGAGGAGGTGAAAAAAAAGAGAAAGGAAAATTAATCCGCCTTATTGATTTCAGAATGTGGCGCGGTCCTCTGGTATGTAGAAAAAAAAACCACAGTCTATACACGATCACTTTCGTTTTCCCTGGCCGTCGCCATTACAGTACCTCCAGCTCTTCCTCCCCTTCTTTTTCTTCTGAAAAAACTCAGCCGGTTTTATAGCTTATAGCTAAGAATGTAGCTCCCTTCAGGCACTTACACACAAATTGCCTTCACTCCAGCCGCTTTTTGCCACTTCCAAAACCAGTTCCATAGCCTTCTCCTCTCGCTGATCCCGTTCCTCGGCTCTCCAGCGGGAAAGCCGCGACTGCCGTCACAGCTCAACCGCCCAGAAAAACCTCCCGAACTTCGATCATCCAGCTTCAAAAGCTCAGCAAACTTTCCAAGGAGACAGGCAAGGATCTTAACTTTAAGCTTTACCACTTGAAGAATTTTCTATTCCGCTCCTTCACATCGTTCACCACTTTGTTGAGCGCGAGCGTCCGAAACTAGATGTTACACAGCGGCCATCTTAGCCAAACCCCCCAAATGATGAATATTTGGGGGTCGGGACAAAACCTAAGCCTAGATTTAACAACTGGGTTTCTCTTACCGTAAGGACTCTTTGAGACAGATTGAAGACCAAAGAAGGGGTCATTTCTTTTTGTTCCATTTGTTGTTGCAAGATCCTAAAAAATCACTACTAGTCAGATTCTTAGTGCCGGATAGTTGCTGTTTGTTGCGATGAGGTCTGAAATTGTAAGAATCTCGTGGTCTTTCATCGGCCGAAGAGTCTGCCAGATCAGAATCAGTGGTCTCAAAATCTGTATTCTCCAAAGGTCATCGCCAGGTAACCTGTCTTTGTATATTGGGATGCCCAAACTGCCATTTGTAAATACGATTGGTTTTATAATCATTCCAGTCACGGTTCAGTTTTTTATTCTTGAATGCTACTAAACTGTCCTTGAATTCTTGTAGTTTGGTTTCAAGAGCGCCCATCTTCTGTGTCACTGAAGAGGAACAGGAGGACAAGAAATTATCCTTAATCTTTTTAATATCGGTGTTTAAAATTTTCGTATCATGATTACACTGGTCAAGGATAAGAAGTATCAGATCATAGGAGCCTCTGTTGAGTATAAGTGTCCACTTATCTAAGAATTCTTTATTATTAGCAAAAAGTGTAGGACCTTTGGGCATGCGTAGCCCTCTTGGTATGTTAGATGTTTTATAATATTTGAGTAGAAAAGATGAATGGAGATTCAGTCTGATACGTTTTTTCTCTAAGGTTTCTAGATTGTTAACATCGTCGTCATCTGTGTCCGCCGGAGGAAGTAAAGAAGCAGTGTTGTTAAGAATGCGATCGCGTTCCGACTCAGAGAACACGAATCCCTTATCTGTCATGGCCGTAGGAAATCACATGCAAGAGTAGACGGCTGGGTGTGGGTACAAACAGGAAATGGGCAACAGGCAAACACCCAATAATATAAAGTCAATAGAAGAAATAAAAGTGCAAAACTTTAATACAAAGTGCAGAGCGACCACAGCATAAGGCATAAGAGCACACAATAATGAGTAAGGCAAAAAGTAGCAAAGTTGAAAAGTCCGTCAATCATGCTAATGTAGCTAGGCAATTGTAATCACATTAAATATCTAGAGGCAGATAGGTAAACCCAAAGCTAACAAAAGCAATCATAGAATGATCAACAAGTAAAATGTTCATAGTAGCTACAACTAACACAAGTAATATCATACAAATACATCAAACATGCTAATGTAGCTGGGCAATGGTAATCACATTAGATATCTAATGTGAACTTTGCTTAATTGTATGTTACATTTTCTGAATTGTGTTCTGTAATTTGTAATTTTGAAAATGTGTAATTTTTGTGATATGTTGTGAGGCCGCCCTGAGTCGGCCTTGTGCTGAGTAGGGTGGAGTACAAATTAAATTGATTGATTGATTGATTGATTGATTGATTGATTGATTGATTGATTGATTGATTGATTGATTGATTGATATCTAGAAGCAGAAAGGTAAGCACAAAGCTAACAAAAGCAGTCATAGAGTGATGAACAAGTTAAATGTTCATAGTAGCCACTGCTAACACAAGTAATATCGTACAAATACAGTAATAATGTGCAGACAATAAGCACAATTACAAAATGTGTAAAAGGTCAACGAGAAGATGAAGACCATGAAAAGACATAGAACGATTGCGGGAGCCGGGAACAGCTGCAATCATCAATGAACGAGAAATGGAACAAAGCAGAATAACTGGTCAATATCCTTCCGGTGAAATGGATATTTCATATTCTTTATCAAGAATCTGCAACAGTTACAAATAAAAAATGTATATACAGAATATGTACAAGTAAATCTCATTCTGAAACAGCAAATCGTAACAATGAAAACAGTACCTGCATAATGAATAATACTAACGCGCTCAGCAAACCTCTCGATTACATCTCATATCGGGTCAGAGCGTTAACTAAAACCTAGATAATACCATTAATATAGTCTCCAAATGAACACATGAGAAAAATTAGCTCCTATTACCAGATCAAATCAAAATGGCCATTAAAGGGAAAGTACACAGAAAATGAGGGGAAAACTTACAATAAGGCAGAATAATCCAGGTCAGTATTTAAGCCTGATGGGCTGAGGGTCGAGAAGTGGTGGATGTAAAAGGCTTCCCTCTGTAACAAAAACCGTTCCACAACTGCAAATTCAATGACAATAAGAAATATGTATAATCTGGATGTGGAGAGACTGTATCTGTGAAATTCTGAATCAGAGATGACTTCCACCTAATACTCAACCATTAGGTGAAAGCCATGAACTGCTGTCTTGAAAAAGTATAGTCATGTATTCTATAGGTATTTCCAAGATATGCAATAACATCCAGTGAGGAGGGTGTCTCTGGGGAAGGACAATGTGAAAGAAAGAAAGGAACAGTTCTGTGAAACTATCTTACCCTCAAAAACTCTTGTAACAATACAGACTCCAGTTTCAGCATTCACTTCACAGGTCTCAGTTCGGTCGCAATCAAATCACTCAGCGAATCCTTGATTTTGCATACTCGACATTGGAGAGCATCTATTCCAGAAGACAGATTTGAACAATTATCAATATTTCCAAACAAAATCTCAGCAAAAAAGGAGTTGTCCACCCTTTGAAAGTATTTTGCAGGATATTTCTCTGAAATCCAGCCAGATAATCTGGATAAAATTCTGGACAGCAACCTATTGCTGATTTATTCTTGAATAAGGAAAAATTTCATAACATTTCATAACTAGCACATTGTCAGTTGTTAATGAGGTGCTGGATATGTTCCTGGGTGTTTGTCTGATCACTTGGACATGCAAGTGCAAAAACCAAAAATTGGGAAACACAGTGCTAAGAAAAGCAACCAGCACTTCAGTAAGCATTCATTCATTCATTTATTATCCCACTCTGTGTGGTTTGCAATAGTTGAAACCAGAAATATACACACAAGAATGCTGATGATGGTGATGATGATGATGATGATGATGTATTATTATTATTATTATTATTATTATTATTATTATTATTATTATTATTATTATTATTATTATTATTATTATTATTATTATTATTATTATTATTATTATTATTATTATTATTATTATTATTATTATTATTATTATGTAAGACACATTTATTTATTTATTTATTCAATTTATATCCCGCCCACTCAACACAAGGCCGACTCCGGGCGGCTAACAACATAAACGTAACCCCAGGGCAACCCAAGGAGTTTACAAATGTAAATACAATATTCACAAATACAATAATAAATACAACATTTCAAATATATAATCACAATCCTAAAAACAGTTAAAACAGTAAAAACAAATTAAGACTACCCACCCCCTAAAAAGCAGGGGCTGCAGGATCGAAAGGCACCATGGGGAAGAGTTCCTCTACACCAACCACCCCATGGTGGTTACCCTTCCACCTGCACCCCACACTTGACCCGCCAGCCAGGTTTTAAGATCCCTTCTGAAAGGCAGCAACTCCGTCCGAAGACGTAATTCTGTTGGCAGGAGGTTCCAGAGGGCCGGTGCAGACACGGAGAAGGCTCTCCTCCTTGTGCCAGAGAGGCGAGCCCCTCTGGCTGATGGAACAATTAGAGAGCCCCTCCGGTCCGCTCTGGTTGGACGGACAGACGTCCTCAGGGCAATGCGGTCTCTAAGGTAACCTGGCCCACTACCATAAAGGGCTTTAAAGGTCAAAACCAGCACCTTGAATTGCACCCGGAGACATACTGGCAACCAGTGCAGCTCCCGGAGCAGTGGCAAAGCATGAGCATAATGCCCACACCCCATCACCACCCGAGCAGCCGCATTCTGGACCAGCTGTAGCCTCCGAATGGTCATCAAGGGCAGCCCCATGTAGAGCGCATTGCAATAGTCTAGTCTGGAGGTAACCAGAGCATGGGTGACCGTGAGCAAGGAGTCCCGGTCCAGGAGTGGGCGCAACTGGCGGATCACCCGAAGTTGGGCGAAGGCCCTCCTGGTCACAGCCGCCACCTGTTCTTCTAGCAGTAGCCGCGAATCCAGGAGGACCCCCAAGTTGCGCACCGGGTCTGTCTGGGGCAAAATAGCCCCATCCAGAACCAACGATGGTAGCTCCCGGATTAACGCAGGACCCCCTATCCATAGCCACTCAGTCTTGCTGGGATTCAGTTGTAGCCCGTTAGCCCCCATCCAGACCCCCACAGCTACCAGGCATCTGGAAAGGACTTTGACGGCATCACTGGGGTCCCCATGGGCCGAGATGTACAACTGAGTGTCATCCGCGCACCCCATGGGAATGAATGATCTCACCCAGTGGCTTCATGTAGATGTTAAATAGGAGAGGAGAGAGCACCGAGCCCTGAGGAACCCCCCATTTGAGGGGCCTAGGGCTGGACCTCTCATCCCCCAACCACACCGACTGGGACCGACCCCTCAGAAATGAGGAAAACCAGGACCACACTGTACCCTGGATTCCCAAACCTCGGAGCCGTTCCAGAAGGATACCGTGGTCAACGGTATCGAAAGCTGCTGAGAGGTCAAGAAGAGCTAGGACGGATGGATGACCACCATCCCGCTCCCGCCAGAGATCATCCATCAGTGCGACCAATGCCGTCTCGGTACCATATCCAGGCCTGAATCCTGACTGAAAAGGGTCCAGATAATCCGCTTCATCCAGTACCCCCTGCAGCCGACACGCCACTGCCTTCTCCAACACCTTCCCTAAAAAGGGGAGGTTTGAGACAGGCCTATAGTTAGTTAGGACAGCTGGGTCGAGGGAAGGTTTCTTCAGGAGGGGGCACACCAAAGCATGTTTTAAAGAGGCAGGAAACACCCCCTCCCGCAATGATGCATTGATCACAGCCCCAACCCAGCCACCTGTCACTGCCTTGGAGGT